>CM021103.1:635988466-636664008 GCA_007115665.2 Sequoiadendron giganteum | reverse complement strand
GGGAGAGGGGGTAGGAGGGAGATACTTGATAGAGATAGAGGGTAGAGGGTTAAGAGTAGAGGGTCTAAGGGTTTAGGTATTAAGGGTTTAGGGTTTAGGGTAGAGGGTATAGAGATAGAGGGAGTGAGTGGGAGTGAGAGACCTGAGAGAGGGAGAGGGAGTGGGAGGTAGAAACTTGAGAGAGAGACCAAGAGAGAGTTGGATGAGTGGGAGAGATAGAGGGTAGAGAGAGAGAGAGAGAGTTCTCTAGTTAGGGTGGGAGGAATACTTGAGAAGAGGGGTAGGGGTGGGAGGAAGGGAGATACATGAGAGAGAGAGTGTTTTATCTACTTAGGGTGGGAGGGATATATTTGAAAGAGAGGTAGAGATGGAGATAAAGGGGGAGAGAGAGAGAGAGAGAGCTCTAGTTAGGGTGTGAGGGAGAGACATGAGATATGGAGAGGGGGTGGGAAGGAGAGAGAGGGAGAGGGATAGATAGGGAGTGGGAGATAGATAGAGAGAGAGATAGATATGGAGAGAGATTTAGGGGTGTGAGGGAGAAACCATAGAGAGAGAGAGATAGAGAGATAGAAATGGAGAGAGAGTGAGGGGGGTGAGGGAGAAACCATAGAGAGAGGTGTGTGTGTGTGTTCTCTAGTTAGCGTGGGGAGACCTTGAGAGAGGGGAGGTGGAAGGAGAGACTTGAGAGAGAGGTGGGGTAGGAGGGAGAGACTTCAACAGAAGGGGAGGGGTTGGGAGGAGGTGGGAGTTATAGACCAGAGAGAGGGAGAGAGGGAGAGAGAGGTAGAGGAGAGGAAGATAGAGGAGAGAGAGATTTCCTAGTTAGGGTGGGAGGATAGACTTCTAAGAAAGGAGAGAATTTGAGAGAGAAAGAGTTATCTAGTTAGTAGGAGAGAGACCTGAGAGAGAGAGAGAGAGTTCTCTAGTTAGGGTGGGAGGGAGAGACTTGAGAGAGGGAGAGGGAGAGGGGGTGGCAAAGAGAGACCTGAGATATAGGGGCTAAGAGGAAGAGAGAGATATTCTCTAGTTATGGTGGGAGGGAGAGACTTGAGAGAGGGAGAGAACTGGGAGAGAGGGAGTGGGAGAGGGAGTGGGAGAGGGAGAGAGAGAGGGGGGTGAGGGAGAGACCTTAGAGAGAGAGACTGAGAGAGTGTGTATATTCTCTAGTTAGGGTGGGAGGGAGATACTTGAGATGAGGGGAAGGGGGTGGGAGGGAGAGACCTGAGAGAGAGAGTGTGTGTTTGTGTTCTCTTGTTAGGGTGGGAGGGAGAGACCTAAGAGAGGGAGAGGGGACCTAGGAGGGAGAGACCTAAGAGAGCAAGAGAGAGGGAGTGAGAGATATAACTAGGAGAGAGAGAGGGAGTGGGAGGGGTAGAAGGAGGGATAAACTTGAGAGAGAGGGGGCGAGAGAGGGGGTTGGACCTAAAGCCTAAGCCTTAAACCCTAAATCCTAAACCCTAAACCATAAACCATAAAACATAAAGCCTAAACCAAAGAGAGCGAGTGTGAGAGAGAGAAGCACAAAGGGAAGGAGGAAGGTTGGGAGATTAAGAGAGAGGGAGAGAGGGAGAGGGAGAGGGAGAGGGAGAGGGAGAGGGAATGAGGGAGGGAGATGTAGAGATGTAGAGAGGTAGAGAGAAGTATATAGGGAAGGAGAGATAGAGATGGGGGAGGAGGGAGGGAGAGAGATAAAAGTAGAGAGAGGAGGGAGGGATGGAGGGAGATAGGGAGAGAGAAGTGTGATAAAGAGAATGAGAGAGAGAGGAGGGAAGGAAAAAGGTAGAGAGATTGAGAGAGAGAGAGAGAGGAGGGAGGGTGAGAGATAGATAGAGAGGGATAGGTTAGATAGAGAGAAGTAGAGAGGGAAGGTGGTTGGGATGAAGGAAGAGAGAGAGAGGAGGGAAGGAGGAAAGGAGGGAGAGATGGAGGGGGAGAGAGAGGCTAGATAGATAAAATTATAGAGGGAAGGATAGAGTGGGAGAGAGAGGTCTAGAAAATAAGGGATAAAAAATGAGTGAGCCAGAGAGAGCAAGAAGATACAACTTGTTGATTACTAAAATTTGACATGTTGCTTACTGAAATTTGACTAAGTCTGAAATTTTTTAGATCTTCCAAAAACATGAATTTGAATTGTAACTCCTAGAGATCTAAAACCACACTCAAACATCTTGCCTATATACATGAAATATAAATTAAATTATAAGACAATAAACATCCATATGTAAATTTAAACTTATACTTAAATTTTTATTTCATGTATATAGTTTTCCTAAGAGATAACAAGAACAAAGAGACAAGAAAAAGAGAATAAAAAATTTCAATGTAGACCAAAATGCGAGCACGTTATAATGCGCTCATGTTTTGGAAATGTTTTTTTGATTTCAAAAAATGCACAGTTTTTGAACTCAAAATGTGCATTTTTTGAAATGTAAACCATAAGGTGAGTGCGTTATAATGCACTCGCATTATGGCTTGGTAATGACATATCCTAGGCTTGGTCATTACCAAGCCATAACGCAAGCACGTTTTACTATAACGTGCTCACGTTTTCGCTATTTCAAGATGAAAAAGTAAATTCTCCACAAATTTTCTACCCATTTCCATGCACCTGCCCCATCACACTTTTGCAATATCTGTTAAAAAGGACACCATGATTTTTATGAAGCAAAATATTCACATAGATTAGCAAAATTTATCTTTTTAGCTTAAAAAAAATCATTTATCTGTTGTTCTTGTGTAGTGAATAGGCTTATGCTCTCCCCTTAACTCGGTGATCAAAGTTTCACACTCATCCTTATTTTCATGCAAATTTATGCTTTTTTTACAACCTTCAGAAGGCCTACCGTAGTGGGAAAAAGTACTCACCCTACGGGAACGACCTAAGTGGGATCACCTAAAGCCAAGGATTCCAACCCTCTCTAATCAAAGTGCAAGTTGTTGATGAAAGTCCAACTTGACACTAGTGAGAAAGATAACCATCCCCAAAATATTTGTTCTAAATATTGGGAGGTCTCCTAAGGGAGTTTATCAATTGCCGCACTACATGGAAGCCTTATCTATGAACCATAGTGTAGTATCCAGCCGAGTCAGTAACCAGGAATTGTAATACTCACGGTGCAAGGGGAGGGAAGAATCTGCCCCCAAGACACCATATAATTGCCAAAGACCGTTTGCTCAGAGGATGAGAAATCCAACTCTGAGTACGTACCTGGAAATGACAAAAACACGAGCACCCTCTAGGGGGTGACACAGTTGTTTGCATCAACACAATTTTAAGATGTGGGTTGTTGAGTATAACAATGACCTATTTGACCTTAAGAGTGAGTCTGTCTGAATTGTGTACATTTGTCGAAGAAAACCCATGAAAATAAATAAGAACCATTTGTGGTTCTTGAATATACACTATTTGTTCAGATTAAAACAATTATTCTACAATTTGTTTGCTATGTTTTCACAAAATCATTAAAAATCAAGGATCATCCAAAAAACTGCAAGTCAAATTAGGTTAAAAAAATTCATGATTCGAGAGTGGAAATCAACCAAGTTTGTCAAGAAAAACATCAAAATCAACAAACCCAAGAGGCCACTTGGTGATCAAATTATTTTGAGGAAAATGCATTTTTATATCAAAGTCGAAAGATCTTATTACAACATAGAACTTTCATTCATAAGTATCACGACTTTGCTAGAGGTCATACTCTTGATTATGCTATAGAACCTCTTTATTCATGAGATTTCTTCCAAAGGAGAGCCCTCACACAATATCACAACTGTAGTCAATGCATACGTCAGTCCTACATCCCACAACCCATGATAGAATATGCCACAAGGCCAAGTCAAATTTTGAAATAAAGAGTCTTGTGCATGAACCCTCTGTTTTAGCGCTCTGGAAACCTATTTCAGCGCTTCAGGACTCTATTTTAACACTTTCATAAAATAGCGTTTTCAAGCATTGTTTTAGCGCTTTTGGTCACTATTTTAGCACTTCCATCAAATAGCACTTTCATCATCTATTTCAATGCTTTCGGGCTCTATTTTAGTATTTTCATAGAATAGTGCTTCCATTATTTGTTTGAGCGCTTTTGAACTATGTTCTAGTGTTTCTACAAAATAGCACTTCCATCACCTTTTTTAGCACATCTAAACTCTATTTTAGCGCTTTCAAAACAAAGAGTTCCAAATCATATTAGTCAGTTTGTTTGTCATTTACACACAGATTTTTATCAAAATATAAGTGTCTTTTTATTAGAAGCACTGTCTAGAAACTGAAATCAGATAGGTTCATACAACTTTCCAATATTTTCAACTAAAATGCAAATCTTACAAATCATAAAGTGTCAAATCAAAACACAATCTCGATTATTATGCTAAAGTTTCATCATCAGGATATTATCATCCTATCATCACAAAACGAAGCATAGTAATCAGTTTTTTTAACCTAGTCTTATCAATAAGATATATCATCTTATTCGACTTTGTTAAAATTCACTTGACATTTTCCAACATAGAAGATCAAATTTTGGAAGAAAGAACAAAAAACTTGTATGCCAATCTTCACTAGGTTGCAAAACAGAGGCTCTTAGAAAAGGAACTTGAAACATCAAATACAATGGCAGAAGAAAATCCCTGGAATAGTCTACATCAAAGTGACAAAAATGAAATAACTCCAGAAGACATACAAACAGCCCAACAGGATCCCAAATTCCATAAATTCATGGAAAAGATCTTAGAATAGGACATGGAGAAATAACTCTTAATGTTGGTTGAATCAGATGCTAAGCTTCCCAAAGACTTTGATGTAAATTGCCTAAGAGAAGCACCTGGAACCAAAAAAATCGAAATACCACAACCCACACAAGGTATAGATATTGTTGTTGCATTAACATCTCAAATGTAAGTATTACAACAAAAAATACAAGACATGACAAAAAGGAACACCAAAAGGTATGCAGTACATGAAATTTTTCCTTAACCTTTCGATTCAACAGTCGATATGATACCTTTTCCTTGACACTGTGAATTCCCCAAGTATGAAAAATACAATGGAAGATCAGATCCAATCAATCATATCCACGAATTCAAAACCATGAGCCTCGAGTTTTCCCAAGAGGAAACTTACCTGATGAGATTATTCCCAAGAAGCTTGGGAGGTTCATGTATGGAATGATTTTCAAAATTACAACCAGGAATAAGGACTTTTGAAAAATTTTCAACAGGTTCATCTCTCAGTATTCTTTTAACATCCAACATGATGTCACAATAAAGGATCTGTATAACTTGAAAAAAAACAAAGGGGAGACATTCTTGTCCTTTCTACAAAGATGGTGAGGACTATTTTCTAGATATCCTCAATCTATTCTTGAGGAAGAGAAAATGGAGTTGTTCATGGACAATTTGATAGAGGAGATGAGTTACAGACTTGAATTGCAATACCCTCCTATGTTTGAAAAGGTGATAGAAAATGGCCTTAAGATTGAAGAAGCGCTAGTCAAAAGAGGGGTTATTAAACATTTCAATGACAAATCAAATAAAACAAACTCCTCAAATCAATACCCCAATAGTGATAAACCAAAATTTTGGCAAAAGAACTGAAATACAGTCGACTACCAATGAAATGACAAGTGATTTACAAAATTCCAAAACAGTTTTCAACTTGACAACGTCTACTTCAAAACCAAATCAAAACAACAATCAAATCATCAAGTCAAATGTGATTCAGAACAATGAAATCACAAAACCACAATCATACCAAAAACCATCAAATCGGTGTAGGTTCAAACCTTTAGGCCAAACATACGAATCAACGATGAAAGAACTAGTCACCAGTGGTCTTATCACTACATGAGAATTAAGATTTTGGGATCCAAAGATCAAACCACCATGATGGAGTGACTTAGATTATTGCAACTTCCACAACAATAAAGGCTATAAAACTAATGATTGCATGGAGTTAAAACACGCAGTTCAAGATCTGATCGACAATAACAAGGTGTATATAGAGGGACCCCAAAACAATAATGATCATTCATCTTTCAAGGACCCTTTACCAAACTATGACAAAGGAGCATCATCTTCTATGAATAATAAAGGTAAAAATATCAATCATATCTACGATAAAATGATCCTTTGCCTTACCGAAGTAGAGAGTGATCATACCATTGGTCAAAACATGGATGAACATGAAACTGACGAAACTACCCCTTTGGATTTTCTCCCAAGCATACAAGTCCCTGAAAATCAAATAAACGTTTTGAAAATTAGAGAATGACTGGACTATCAACCAAAAAATGTAATGAAAAGGGGGTAGTCCAAGGTAGTGTTAAAGGGAGTTGTGTCTAAAAATGCATATCCCCCTCCATCTCATTATAACATTGTCGATCAACTTCAAAACATTCCATCACAGATATCAATACTAGAACTCCTCAAACTATCTCCATCACATAAGGAGGTTCTAGAATAGGCACTAGTTGCCACTACGGTGCTGAAAAATCTAGATGTTTTCCAATTCCAAGCTATGGTGGGACATCTGACTACACCACACTATCTATCATTCTCTGAATAGGATGATGTCTCAATCAACCATCCCCATAACACTGCACTCCATATTGAAGTCTTGATCCACAATCATCATGTCAAAAGAGTCTTAATAGATGGAGGAGTTGGTTTGAACATTTTCACTCTAAAGTTAATCTGTGCACTAGGGTATTCCGATGATGCTATTGATGCTCAAAGGAAAATGACCATAAAAGAATATGATGAGGAAGAGAGATCTTCAAAGGGACTAATTGTGTTACCCATTCAAGTGGGACCAATGATGAAACACATATCATGTCAAGTACTAGAAAAAAAAGTAGCTTACAACATACTCTTAGAATGCCCATGGATCCACAAAATGTAGGTAATACCTTCCACATATCACCAATGCTTAAAATTTCTAGTAAATGGATAGGAGGTGACTGTATATGCCAATTATAATCATCCTCAACATTGTGACATAGGTAGAATCTATCAAGATACCTTTGTGCCTCACAATTAGGAAGCATCTAGTTCAAAGTCATCAGATGAAGAAAAACGTCCAAATATCATCACCAAGTGGGTAGAGAAGAAGGATAAAGAAAAATATAAAAGTATTGTTGATACTCAATTATCAGACAATCCAGATCCCCTAACTTCTTTGTCACAGAAATTTCAAGATCATGTCCAGTTGATAGACAAGGGGATGGGGAAATATTAAATGGAGCAATCGCTTAATATTTCATAGTTAATGTCATCTCCAACGACATATGGCCAACCATCCATGATCAAACATCAAACATCACTACCTATCATAGTTCTTGAAGATAGATTTGTAAAAGTTGGTACCATAGATGACGAATCAGAAAACAAAGCAATCCTTGATTGGTTATACAAAGATGAAGAACCATCGACATCAAATAGCAGTATCAAGAATGTCAATATCAATACAAAAAAATATGGCAAAGGGAAAGCTATCCTAGAAAAAATGGGTTATGAGGGACAAGGAACTATCAAAAAAAGGAAGGAAGGCATAATTGAACCTATTCAATGCCTCACTCTCCATTCAAAAAAGAAGACGGGACTGGGATACTCTGAAGAACAAAAATGGGAGATGACAAGGAAGGTTGTAGAAAGAATCCTTCAGGTTAGAGATAGCTCTAAAATGGATTCAAATGAATATGAGTGGGATATGTGTTCTGATATATCTTACACTGATATTCAAATTGATGTAATACAACAATATGCATTTACACATGAGGAGGTACAAAGTTCTGGGTCTAGACCATTCGTATCAGGATCATTAAATATCAATGACTCAAGTGGGGATAGACAAACATTAAGTGAACTAGATGATCTTGAAGAAGGTACCATCATTGATCTTGATATCCAAAATAACAACTATGATGAAATTATTGTCCTCAACCTTACATCCATCAACCTAAATCAATCTGATGAGTTCATGTCATTAATCCATCCAAAACTTATTGACTGGGAACCTGTCGAACCTCTGACTATACCCATATTTGCAAACGATGATGCCATCGTAAATTTTATATGTCATGATGAACCTGGTACGAGTTATATCCATAATAATCATAAGAATGCGACTCGGTAGGAGGGTGTCAAATCTTCCAGTTGCAAAAGTAAAAACATGGATAATAGATCTAATGGTGAAAACCATTCTATGGCAGCATTAGATCTGGAAAAAGAAAAAATAAAGAATGCACCTAACGGTGAAAACCTCTCTAAGGCACCGAAAGATGAGAGATTTGACACTCTTTCAGAAAATTATCATGAGTGGCCATCAAATCTGGTAGAACCAACACAGTTTGTAAAAATTGGCACTGAAGAAAAAGAAAAAATCCTACATCTGGTAGAATCCATGATAGATCAAGAGAGACCAGAATTCATCAATTTATTTAAGGAAAGAAGCATCAACTTTGCTTGGTCATATTTCGATATGCCAGGCTTGGATCGAAATCTTCTCATGCATCATTTGTCTTTGCCTGCAGGAATAAAACCTATGAAGAAAAAAATGAGAAAAATGCATCCTCATATTGCATTAATGGTAAAGACTGACGTAAAGAAATTTCTAGATGTTGGATTCATAAGGTTTATTGACTACCCCGAGTGGATATCAAAAATTGTACCTATTTCAAAACCAGACAATAGCATTAGGATATGTATGGATTTGAGAGACCTAAATAAAGCATGCCCAAAGGATGACTTACCATTACCAAATATAGACATCATTGTGGACTTAACGGCAGAGCAAGCCATGTTGTCAATCATGGATGGTTTTTCCGGATATAATCAAATAAAAATTGCTCCAGAAGATCAGGAAAAGATGAAATTGACATTTCCATGGGGAACCTTCTACTGGAAGCTATGCCATTTGGTCTGAAAAATGCAGGAGCCACCTATCAAAGAGAAATGACAACAATCTTTCATGATATGATGCACACCTTCATGGAAGATTACGTGGATGATATTCTATAAAAATCTTGTACAAGGGAAGGACATCTGCATATCCTCAGAAAAATATTCACACGGCTAGAGAAATTCAATGTCAGGCTAAACCCCAAGAAGTGTGTCTTTGGGGTCACATCAATGAAACTGTTGGGATACATTGTCTTAGAAAAGGGCATTGAGGTAGATCCAGTGAAAGTCAAGGAAATAATGGAAATATCGCCTCCTAGAAATATCAGTCAACTCAGATCACTACATGGAAGGCTCCAATCAATCAAGAGATTTATCTCCTAGCTGGTGGACAAAATTCATCCATTCAATCACCTTTTACATAAAAATGTTGCTTTCAAATGGAATAATGGGTGTGAGACAACATTCGATCAAATAAAACAATATCTGATTTCACCACCTATTCTCATGTTGCCAATTGAAGGAAGACCTCTAATACTATATATTGCAACCACATATATCTCTTTAGGAGCATTATTGGCACAATAGGATTATGAAGGAAAGGAACATGCCATCTACTATATCAGTAGAACATTAAATGGCTATGAAATAAACTACACTTTCATAGAGAAATCATGCTTAGCGGTGATGTTTTCTACTCAACAACTGAGACATTATATGCTGACCTATACAATCAGGCTAATAGAAAAGATCGGCCCCTTAAAATATCTACTCAGTAAGGCTGCCTTAATAGGTAGACTAGCTAAGTGGGTCATGCTATTAAGTGAATTTGATATTCAATGTGTGGATATAAAAGCCATCAAGGGTCAAGAAATCGCTGAACAATTGGCTGAGGCTCCTTTACTAGATGATCGACCTATGACCACATAGTTTCGAGATGTGGAAATTCTGACAGTGACGAAACAACAATGGATATTATATTTTTATGGATCATACACACATCGAGGATCTGGAGCAGGGATTTTGTTCATCACTCCCTAGGGACACACCATTCTAAAATCATATAGATTGATGTTTCAATGTACAAATAATGTGACAGAATATGAAGCATTAATCATTGGGGTCAAGATAGCAATTGAATGGAAGATCACAAATCTACAGGTATATGGGGACTCTCAACTAGTCATTTATCAAGTAAATGATGAGTATCAGACAAAGGATGAAAATTTAATGCCCTACAAACAACAAATAGATGATCTAAAATAGTTTTTTGTCAATGTAAAATTTGATCAAATTCCAAGGGTGGGGAACAAAGCTGCGAATGCTATGGCCACAATTGTTTCACTCTTACAATTGCTAGAAAAATGAGGTTGTTACGAGTTTATGGTAGAACAAGCACCCATGTCCTTCTTATAATAGTTCAGAATCCAATGCCATATGCCATCTAGATACCATTGAAACCTCCATCTATGAAAAAACCTATGCTTACCTGAAAGACAATATCCTCCCTCCCAATCTTTCCAAGAACCAGAAATGCAATTTTATCTGCCAATCCACCTGACATATTTTTATCACTGACATCCTTTATCATCGAGGTCTTGATGGTACCTTACTTTGATGTTTAGAACATGATGAATTTGAGATGGCCTTACATGAGGTTCATGAAGCTATTTGTGGCACTCATTCGAGTGGAATAACTCTAGCGAAGAAACTCCTTTGTTTATGATATTATTGGCCATGCATGGAGAAAGAATCTTATCAGTTTGTAAATAAATGTTAAAAGTTTTAGATTCACAGTAATCCGATTCATGCACCAGCTCAAGAACTACATCCCTTCACATCAACATGGCCCTTTTGTCAATGGGGACTAGATATGGTAGGAAAGATAAATACCTCTTCATCCAATGGACATAAGTTCATAATAACAACTACAAAATATTTTACAAATTGGATAGAAGCAGTGCCTCTTACAACGATCACTGGGAAGCAAATCTTTTCATTCATCTTGAATTACATAATATGTCGGTATGACATCCCTCAATCTATTATCATTGATAATGGACGGCCTTTCAAAAACCAATATGTTCAGAGAATTGTGTGAAAAGTTCCATATCCAACATCGTTTCTCAGAACCATACTATCCTCAAGGAAATGGCCAAGCAGAGGCCTCTAACAAAACAATTCTAAAAATACTCAAGAAGATAGTTAACGATGTTGGACGTGATTGGCATGTTCAACTCAATCCTGCACTGTGGGCCTAGAAAACCAGTATCAGAACACCAACAAGAGCAACACCATATGCCTTGGTATATGGATCAGAGGCCATACTACCTATTGAAATAGAGATTCCATCACTCTGTGTATCACTCAAAGGTATCATATCAGATGAGGACTATAGGGTATCTAGACTACAAGAAGTAGAATTTTTGGATGAGCATCGTCAACAAGCTATCAACCATCTCACGACATATCAACAAAGAATATCAAGGAGTTACAATCATAGGGTAAAACCTAGGATTTTTTAGGTTGGCAATTTGGTTCTACAAGAAAACCCTAGAAATCAACAAGACAGGGAAAAGAAAGGGAATTTTGAGCCTAATTGGCTAGGTCCTTTTGTCATCACATCAATATACAGATCAGGGGCCTATCAACTATCAATGTCACAAGGGGATTTGTTTGATGAACCTATAAATAGTATCCATCTCAAAAAGTTCTACACCTAAATTTCCTAGTGCACGGGTCAAACTTTTGAAAAAGGGTTTCCTTGATGAAAACCTGGCAAACAAGCATCTTGGCAACAAAAAATAAAAAAAAGAGAAAAAGAGAAAAATGAGAAAAATAAAAATATACAAAACAAAGGGTGTAATAAAAAAATATGGTGAAAACCTGGAAACAAGTGTCGTATGTGATTCTAAATCAGCTTTCCCATCTATTTTGACACATATCAGGATCATTAGTCTGGAAATTGTTACCATTTCATATCATATCATTAGTCTTGCCACCATTACATCCATTATCAAATCATTTCACATGGTCATGTCTCACTCTATCTTGGGGGAAACATCTAGATATCAGTGGGGGCAACGAAAACATCGGTCTCACCAAAATGGGAAAACAAGAGTACAACATGAAAACAAAAATAATGATCAAAGCACAACATCAATCACTATCGGAAAAGCATCAAAAATCCGTATCATATAAGAAAATCCAAAAACAAGTCAAAAAGTCAATCTAGAAAAGAAAAACCAAAATCATGAGTCTGCACCAGTCAAACTACGTGGTCTTTGCGTGTGTAACGTAGGAAAGGCTAATATTTGATCAGCCCCCGAGACCCCTAGGAAAACTTAGTAAGTTAGGTCTTTGGTCATAATCTCGGAAAATTAAAAAAACATCAAAAAATTAGGATGGATGATCTAATCCGAATAATGATTAAAACACTCTAAGTTAAAAGTGGATAAGTTGTATTTTTTATTGATATTATCATTTCTTTGGAGTAACTCGATGATGTAAATGAACTAGAGAAACAAGGAAGAAGAATTAATATTTTTATTGTCCGTTGTTTGTAAGTTAGTCATATGAATGTATGAATTATTGGAGGATGTGCTATGTAAATGTATCACCGATGACATTTAGAATTCACACATTGAAATGATTAATCACTGCCTATTTACACAATGAATGCTTAGGTCATCTCGGCTCAATTATACCTAGATTCTTGTGTTCACTTCCAATATAAAAAATCACGAAAGTAGTACTCAGGTCGTCATTGGTCTAACATATACCACCTACACTTGTACTCACTTTCAAAATCCTAAAAAGCTCTATGATGATACCAAACACAAAAGAACTGTTAAAATGACAATGGTCTACATATAGTTGCATGATACAAGTATATTGCATTCATAATAAATTCTACATCTACAGAGTGATTGTTACATATTGGATTCAAATTATTGATTATTTTTTCTACAAATATGATTGAGTATACTTGACATTAAACCGAAAATAATCAAAAACATATAGAAGCATCATTTCATCATTAATGCATTTAACATTAAATAGTTATACATTTATCATACCATATTTTCCACAAACCATCATTTAAATAAATACATCATATCATTCATTACATTATTATCATATGCATATGATCAATTTTAATCCATACATCATTTTTCATCCATAAATTGTATCACAAAATTTACACCATCCATCCATTATCATCCATCACAAAATCATCATTTTCTTTTATCAACATCACATTTAAAATAAAAAGCATTTACCATCCATACATTTCACAATATCATAATGAATACATCATAGCTCATCATTTAACAACACATATCCATACATCCATCATAATACATCATAAATCAACATTATTATCCATACATCCATACATCTTAAATCATCATTATTGCTCATAACATCCATACATCATATATTTTGCATATGCATTCATTTAGAATCATCACATGAAATAAAAGAATTCATCACATGATACATAATCACATAAAATAAATGCATCCATCATAAATAGAAATCACTGCATATCATATATATCATCAATTTCAAGTATACAATGAAGTTTGAAATAAGAAAAGATACATCATCAAAAATGAGCTGACTCGAATGATACATCATGTCTCAAAATGAATGTCTCAGAATCACAATACAACATTTAGGATCTGTTGCTACCAAAATGAGTAGGCATAATGGGACCAGTACCACCACCACCCCCAAAAGAACTAGGATCTTTGGGATCTCTTTGTGGAGGTTGTGGCACACCCTAAATAAATTTTTAGGTACGTGTCCGACCAGATCTCGATGGGGCATAGCTAACTCTACGATTGGCAAACACTACATCATGATACCTACCCCTGTAGAACTCTACCTCACGGCCAACCCATAGAACCTCCCTCATGTAATCTGCAACTGAGGTACCATCAACTATTCTCTATAGTGTCTTGACAATCTCTTGTGCCCTCTCATCAATCTGTCTAGAACTGTCTCGGTCAACTGTCAAAGTATCAACCTGAGTCTGAATAGCTACCAACTATCCCTGTACCTGTGCCAATGCTTGGGCATGAGTCTATGCCTGAGTCTGCATTTGAGTCTGCGTCTATACAAGAAAATCCTATGCCTACACTAACTTCCCCTATAGAGTCTGTACATGTGCCTACAAACTAGCGATCTGCCTCTAATGATCAACTGACGACACTGCCACTGCTTGCCTCTTGCGAGGCCTGCTCAATGATGGACCAACACTGACTAGCCCAATCACCTCTACCACCACCATCATTGTCATCACTGCTACTATCCTCACTACTATTGTCCTCATTGCTGCTCTCAGTACTATTTCCTGACTAGGTATCATCCCCACTTCTATCCTCCTCACCCTCAGCAACATCCTCCTCCACAGATAAAGGTTTTGGCTCATCAAGAATCGTAATCCAAGGATGTGGATGAAATTCCAAAAATGTGACATACTCCTCTATCACGGGTGAATCTACTATATCTTTGCGCATATCCTAGGTTGATGGCTATAGATTCTTGTACCTCTCTACTAATGTCTCATAGGATAAACATGGCCCCCAATCTGCTACATCACTCTATCACTAGGCATAATGGGCTACCCCCTGAGGCATACACTATAATATACCATATTTCCTATACACCCGTCGTAATATAAATCTCTCCAACAAAAAAGGGGTCCTACCAATCAAGTACATGGAATCACATAGGTACTTGAGCACTGCATCATCCTCATCCCACTGCTCACAGTCTAGATAAGGCTACCAGATGACACTCTCCATGTCATTCAAAACCCATCTCCAATGCTCTAACTTATCCATCCGAGCATGGGTAAGTCTCCCTATGTACCAGAAAACATAAGGTCTACCTATTGGTCTATCAAGAATTGGAAATGGTGGAGCAATGGAAAAATTCTCCCATTCCCACACCTATAAAAGGGTCATCCCCACTGATAAGTTGCATGCTCCCAAGTACACCATTGACTGCAAATCATGATAGAGGTGGGCTAGCATACACATCCCCCATGCATATCTCATCCCATGCACAACCATACTCTCAAGGATACGACCCCAACCAATAGAGAATCCCTTTGACCTACGATCAGGACAAAGGAAATCTCTAATGAATCCAGCTAATATTGTTGGTAGTGAAGCATAGGCATCAGATATCATCCACCATTAGACACTCAATCTTGCAATGTGTTGATCCTGGAAAACTCTGCAGAGAGCATCTCTCCCACTAGCATCATGTGAATCATAGACAACAATATCTCCCATAAATGGCATCCACAGTATCCACCACACATCCTCAGGTGTGACTATCATCTCGTCAGTGGGTAAATGGAAGGTATTATGGTCACTATGCCACCACTTAGCCAAAGCAAAAAGGAGACCTCGATTAATCCTAATCTGGGGCATATCAAGGAGACTTGAAAGACCACATCAACCTATAACCTGAATCTCATCATGAGTAAAATGCAGAATCAAATATGTGGTCCAAAGAAACTTCTCTCGCATTTGGAGATTACACAGATCCTCCTATCACCATGAAAAGTTTAACATCAGTGCACTATGTCAAAAATCAAAAGTCATTCTTTTATCAGATCCAATCAAACTTTGGTATGAATTTCGATCAAAATTCATGAACAAACATATACAAACCTCACCTATCATGAGGTTCATCAACATTATCTAATCTCACATATCATGCAGTTTATCAGATATGAATCATTCCTCACCTATCATGAGGATCATCACAAATAAAGATTATTTCTCACCTATCATGAGAGTAAGTCTTATTAATCATCAGAATCAGTCATCAGGGAATTTGGATAATCAAATCATACCAAACCAGAGAATGGACATGATCGAAATTGGCAACATCAAAGTTAACTGTGTCAAAATTTACAAATCTGACATGGATGCACTAAAACAGGCATCTGGAGCGCAAAAAATCAAAAGCACTACTTTATCATTCGGATGCGTTAAAATGGGCATCCAAAGCGCTACTTTTCCAAAAGTGCTATTTCAGCACTTCGATGCACTAAAACAGGCATCCAAAGTGCCACTTTTCTCAAAGCGCTATGTTAGCACATCAATGCGCTAAAAAAATCCATCAAAGTGCTACTTTTCCAAAACCACTATAACAAACCATCGATGCGCCAATTTATTCCATCAAAGCGCTAGAAAATTCTAGGCACTAAGATTTGGCATCAAAGCGCTAAAAGGGACAACCTAAGGACTAAACTATCTAACAAAAGTGCTACTTTATCAAAGCACTAAAACATACTATGGAAGCGCTAAACTAGAGTGCAAAGCACTACAACACGACATTGATGCGCTAAACTATGAAAAAAATGCTAAAGCATAAAACATGCACGAAAAATCAAGAAAATACAAAGTACGAGGTGGATTATGAGTACATACCTGAGGTCTGTAGGCGACCGACCACTGGTGACGTTGCACGTGCTCTAAATGGTGAGTATGGTAGGGGATAGGCATCTTGCTCTAGCTGGCTGGAATGTCTCTCTCACTAGAAATTTGAAAGTCACGATGTGGAAATGTATATGAAAATGACCTTTTGGACCTTATATAGATTTTTGAAAAGGGATTTTTGTGGGTTTTCTTTTATTTTAATTAATTTATTTATGGAATTAATTGAAATTCATAAACGAGCTATATTTTCTTCATCAATCTCAGGAGATAAATTATTTTTTTCATCAAATCATCATGAAAATTCAAAATTTCTAAAAAATCATCAAATCAATAATTTATTTCCCGAGGGGGCATATTATCAGCAATCATTTGAAAATCAAAATTTGGGGGATGTTTGGGGCACACTGATTTTTATTTTTTTCATCAATACTAGTAGCAGCAACAAAATTTTCTTCGAAGAAATGCGTAAACACATCACTTCAAAGAGGGGCAAAATGTATACACCTAAAAATGGTCTAGAGAATCTGATTAATTAAATATGAATTATTTGATTAATTATCTTAATTTCTTCTACTGTTTGAATAAATAGAAATATTTATTTATATAGTTCATGTTCACATTCACATTTAAATTCTTCTATTTCTTCTATTATCTCATCTTAATTAAATAAACCAAATTAAATACTTTGTTTGATTTAATTATCATTTCCCTATTATATTCTATCACATCAAATCTTAATTTAATTAAATAAAGATAAACTTTATTGATTAATTGCCATATTCTTTTGTTTAATTTAATAAACAAATTTCTATAGTTTGTTCTATTAAATTATTTATCCCTCTTTTGCTAATTTAAATAAAGGCATAAGGAATTTTCCTCTATATTTCCTCAAAATCAAATTAGATATCCTATGTCTAATTTATGTCAAAATCATGTCAAAATTAATTGATTGAAACTTCATGGGAAGAATTGGAGACAAATTGAAAATTTATCTCTCAATCCTCTTCCATCAATCCTTCATCTTCTCTTGCCTAGTGTTTTGATGGGTAGAGACAATCTCAAAAATCTTCTCAATCTCCTCCATCTCTCACCATTCAATACTCCAGATTGAATCCAAGCATCTCTTTGCCATCCCTGTGCATTCCTATAGATAAAAATTCTATAAATACAGCTTCATTCAACCAAGGAAAGGACCCAAGATCCAGATTATCAAGCTTATACACTCTTACTATGTAGGAATTTGAGCGTCAAGCATCAAGCAATTCAAGCGTCCAACATTCTAGTTTTCATATCATGGCTGCCTCCTATAGCTTCATTTATCAGTTTTCATTTCAATTCATGTCATATTAGTTTCTTTTATCATTTATTATTATCATATTAGCTTCATATCATTGCATCAACATCATTTCATTCTTTAGATTGTTATTTTAACAGTTATAGTGTTATTTAAATCTGAGAGCATAATAGCTTAATAAATATTTGAAGATAGGAGACAATGAGATGATTTCAGTAGATTATTAGCTTGATCTTTGATACAATGTTTCATTAAGAAGTGTTTTATTTCTTTATACCTTATTCACACTTACAGTATTCACAAGTCAAAAGGTGCCTACATATGCCAATAAATCAACTTCTAGGAATAGTGGGTATTCTCGTGAATCCATGGTTGTCCCAAGAGAAGATTGTAAGAAAGATCATAGGGCATGACATGGATTAGAGTCTGCAGCATAACCATTTCAACCGTAATGGTTAAGGTGATAACACAAAGGAGTTTTTTGGTAACATTATCAAATCCTCTAATGGATAAGGAATTTGATTGGATTTGCGATGAGTCTATGTGTAACCTATCCATATTAGTTAATTTACCACCACTAGATCCACCACTTGGGGAACTAGATAAGAACTACATGAGATGTATTATTAGTCTCTTTATGAGCAAGTAGTATTCACTATCAGTATACGGATTTGGTTCTATCATCAACATATGCATCTAAGACAATAGTGTTGTAGTGATTTCAATCCAAAATCACAACAAAGACATAACCAACTATGCCATAAAGCGGAAATAGGCACAGTTGATCCCCCATTGATCCTCTGAGAGAAGTGGATGCAAACCAAAAATAGATTCAACACAAATAGATAACCATGAAAGACAAACTATGAACACACAACTATACGTGGGGAAAACCTTTTCAGGTTAAAAACCCCACCTCCAAAACATTCATCTCACATGTATTATTTAGTAACTAAAATGGTTACAATACAAGACCAGAGCTATTCTCTTCAGGATATTACATCTTGTTCATCTGGAGAAAGAAAATAGGCTACACAAACTAGAATCTCACATAGTTACAATGTACTCAAGACATACTGTGTAGATTCCCTTCAACTCCTCTCAAATGACTATCAAAGCCAGCCTCATGGCCAGCCCAGCCTCTTGGCCTCATAGGTTCACCTCATACCAGATTCGAGAGTCAAAGTGTTCAATGTAGAAAAACTCAAACACTCCCAGGCTCTCTCTGATATCGCTCCTCTCTCGAACTGCACACCAGATTATATATAATCTTGCATCGTGTGCATACCTATTTAGCCCATCCCTACCAGCAAAGATCATCCAGGATAATAACTATCCTACCTGCATGAGCACGACCATTCCTTGATAACGTGCATCACTTCTACAGCTGCATCGAGCAGCACAAACATTAACTCTGGTCGCAAACAAGTCTGTCAACCTTCCATCAATAATGCAGCTCTATCGCAATCATGAAATAACTCTCTGGCCAACCAGATTAGAAAGATCTTCCACATGTCACCATCACATTTGCTGTCACAGTTTGATTGTCGATCTAGCTCGGTCAAGCTCGATCAACCAAGCTCCGAGCCCATTTTCCTTCTATCGTGTTACTGCTGAGTCCAGTCAACCTAGCCACAGTATGGCGGTGAACTTGCCCAAGTTCACCCCACCATCAACCGCACTACCATTGCCTTATTCGTTTTGCCTCACGGTATGGCGGTAAGCCATCTAAGCGCCCTCAAGCTCTAGCCCAAGACATCACTGAGCTCAGCCTTTTCCATTATCATCGGCCAACCAGAAGCTACCAAACTACCATGTGTCACCCTACCATTCACCAGCTACTCTAACACCGAGTCCAACCCAGTCAAACTCAGCCCTGAGCTCATCCAAGCTCCTATTGCGCTACTATAGCCCTGACAAGCATGCTTCGTGGTATGCGGTAAGCTAGTTCAAGCTCACCATCAGACTCCACCGTGCTACCGTTGGGCTTGACTTTTCCCATCGTGGTATGGCGGTAACTGCCAACTAGACCACTGGCGGTCTTACCACGGCCACCGCAGTTAGGCAAAGTGCTGGCCACAATATGGCGGTAACTGCCAGCCAGGCCATTGGCGGTCTTACCATGGCCATTGCAGTCAGCCAAAGCACTGGCCGCAGTATGACGGTAACCGCCAACCAGGCCACAGGCGGTCTTACCATGGCCACCATGGTTAGCCAAAGCACTGGCCGTAGTATGGTGATAATCGCCAGACCTAACGGCAGGCGGTCTCACCGTGCTACCGCAGTGAGTCGACCCACCGCCTGTGGTACCGCAGTAACTACCAAGACCAAAACAAAGTTGCCATCTCAAATCGACAATGATTTTACCATGCCCACCGTGACTTAGAAAAAAAGTCACATGGTAGGGTGGTAGCTGTCGAACCTGTCTACCTCATCCACACACCATGCAACCGTGCCACCTCCAAGGAGCCCTCTGCAGTATGGCCGTAAAGGCTAAAAAGGGAAGAAAATGACCAAGCCCTCAAGGGGAAACCAGAATGTTGAGGCAACAATTTCCCAACATTCTCCCACTTGCTAAAGACAATCAAGCTTCCTCCAAAACATCTGAACAAGGACCAAAACCATACTCTCACGTTCCAACCAAGACCCCCGCAATGACATCAAAAAAGTCCACCATCTCAGGCACCAACTCCAAACACAGGAACACGCCAAGGTGTATATGCACCAATCTCAAGAATGAAAATAATTGATCCTCCAGGCAACAAAGGCAACAAAGCAACAAACAACCAAGGCACCACGTGAACACAGAACAAGAAACCATTAGCTAGAACAACAGCCACAAACTGACTGCCCTCCATCCAACTGATCAAACCCACATGACTGAAAACTAGCACCCACAGCTCATGCTGAAGCATCCAACCACCCATACCTCAAAGGTATGACCATTAGTGAACTCATGCAATCATATAACCACCCATCTCAGCAGCAACCAAGCACCCTATGTCAACAAGTCAAAAGACCAAACACATCCAGGTACTCCCACTGCAAGGGTGCTTTCCAAATGAATGCAAAACATAGCACCATCACACATGATCTAGGCATACCAAGTCCACCAAACCTCTACACAAAGAAATGAGTAACCATGTAGTTCCAAGGAACTACCACATAGATCTACACCACTTGCAACCACGTATTTCAAGAAATATTTCTCTCAACTGTCTTCCATAGTTCTTCCAAACACCTCCAAAACTGACTGAAGAAAGAAGCACAGACACCTTCGTGTCATCACCCAAGTGACAACATATGACCAAAAAATGTGACCAACCCGACACCACAAAGGCAACCCACATCTAAAGTCAAATGAACATACAAGAAGAACAAGACCAGATTAGAGAGAAACAACAAATCAAACCATGTAACCACCTTCTACACACATTTCTAAATGCAAGCTGTGACAAGAATGATCTTCTTCACATCCCAAAGGGAAAAGCCTTGACAACATCAAAAAAATCCATGGATGTAAGCACCTCAAAGAAGATCAGACTTACCCATATAACCATCTCCTATCAGTCCTCAAAAACACAAGGAGATAAACCATGCTTTCCATCTTCTATTATGAATTCTCCAGAATCTTAAAACAACTCAAGATTCATATCCATGACAGATAAAGCATAACAAAACTAAAAAGATATAATGGGAAAATACCTTCCACAAGAACATTGCCGAGTAGACCAAGGAGAAAAGAAAACATGCTTATCCAAGATATACAAGCCACCATGACTTACCCAAGAGCATTGTCCTTCAAGTTCTCTATTGAATTCACATTCAACCAAGGTGCAGGCTACCCGAACTTTCAGCTATAACAATAACATTCTCATAAGAATTTCAGCCTCACCTTATTCTCCATGCACCCATGAGTATCAACAAGCTGTCATCTCATGCTAACTCCAAACTGCATTGCTGCAATAAACATGAAGTCCTCCAACATATGACCAATGCACTCAAAACATAGAGAAACCTCAGACCACTGTCAAAGCTTCAAAAAACTTATCATGACATCATGATCTACACATCCCCCTAGGAGATACCATGCTTCAAGTGAGCTATCCATGGTCTCAAGAGCAAAGCAACATGCCAAAACTCTAATGCACAAGCAAGAGTATACCATGACATAAAGCAAACAAACTCTAAACCAACATCGCCTGTCAAGCACCACCAGCGTCTCAACCAAAGACTACCAAGGTCCTTCATGGCTCCAAGATATTGTACATCTTCAAATAGTGACCATGCAGATGCAAATTCTGCAACACCAAAGAAGATCACCAGTCATTGCTAAAACTCCCACTGAACTGTGACACCGAGCTCTCCAATCACCATGACTGACCACCCCATCATTGTCAAAAGCTTACACTAAGCCAGTGTAACCAGCTTTCCATGACATCGTGATGTACATGCTTCAGATCCCCATCACTGACTATTCAGGTACTCAAATGTTATTACTCCTCTCATCTCAAAATAGCCATGCCAATGCACAAGTGACCATAGACAAGGTCAGCTAACAGATTTGCATCACATAGTTACAACCTCGTGGATATAGACAGTCCACTTCCAAGTTGTCCCACAATAAACATGTAGGTAAGGACAGCCCACAACATTGCATAACTCAAGGATACAACCAAATAAAACCTGCAAATCTATTATGCACTGGAAACTACAAAACTAAGATAATCAAAGAGAACAACCAAAGTAGACAAGCATGACTCAAACACCAAATCAACAACAGATCCAATTTTCTAGACACGCCCACAACACAAAAACCATAATCTAGGTAACCAACAAGCAACACCATAAGAGTACTGAAAGTAAACACATACCAACAATCTTATGTAGAGAAGACATCACACCTCCTCAAACCATGTTGAACTATAGTTGTATCATCCAGTCACATCCCAAAAGCCAGGATCTGAAAATAGTAGATAATAACTCCACACAACACAAGTTTTACTTGACAGTACAAAACCTGCAAAACTATAGCGTTTCCAAAACACCCACGCACCTCCATATTCACTGCTCATCTAGATGACTCAGGAGTCTGCACACAACCATCACAGTTAACTAGAACAATGAAAGAACATGAAAATGCAACATAGAAGTTTTAGGAAAATCTACACAAAACCTTCAGAGCCAAATACATGAATTTGAACCATGTGAGTGCAAGACACATGCACACAGGAACAAAAGGTCCATTTCAGACTAGTTCCAAGACGAAATTCATGCACAAGTAAACAAGAGAGACAAGCTATCTAGATGTTGTAGACCACCAAGGTCACTTCAGAGCCTCCATGCAATCAGAGCACTAGAGAAACTACCTTCAGTGCTAAGTCAAAAAACACCCAACACAAGCACAACTCTCCATAGCTGATCATCAACACAAGAAAGTCCATACCACTAGGGAGCCTCTCACATAGACACCCAGTATGAACACCATGCTTCACTGCCACTCAACCATGAACACATCTCACGCCCTTTGCATCGGGAACTTTGTTTCGAGCTAGGAGCCTCAGACCATGTTGCCACAACATGACCAACTCCAGTCATCTCCACCATCTTTCAAAACTGTGTGTTGAGTCAATGAAGGACACACTTCCACTCATCGAAGGATCAATCACCAACCGATTTCTCTAGACTTCCTCAAGCTTTCCAGGCTAAGAAATCTTCATAGGAGAAAATGTAGAACTTCAACAAAGACATGCTCTGATACCACTTGTTGGTATCACAGCAAAGGAACAACCAACTATTCCATAAAGCAAAAACAGGCACAGTTGATCCCCCATTGATCCTCTAAGAGAAGTGGATGCAAACCCAAAACAGATTCAACACAAACAGATAACCATGAAAGACCAAACTATGAACACACAAATATATGTGGGGAAAACCTTTTCAAGTAAAAAACCCCACCTCCAAAACATTTAGCTCACATTATTCAGTAACTAAAATGGTTACAATACAAGACCAGAGCTATGCTCTTCAGGATATTACATCTTGTTCATCTAGAGAAAGAAAACAGGCTACACAAACTAGAATCTCACACAGTTACAATGTACTCAAGACATACTATGTAGATTCCCTTCAGCTCCTCTCAAATGACTGTCACAACCAGCCTCATGGCCAGCCCAGCCTCTTGGCCTCATAGGTTCACCTCATACCAGATCTGAGAGTCAAAGTGTTCAGTGTAGAATAGCTCGAACACTCCCAGCCTCTCTCGAACTGCACACCAGATTATATATAATCTTGCACCATGTGCATACCTGTTCAGCACATCCCTGCCAGCAACGGTCATCCGGGATAATAACTATCCTACCTGCAAGAGCATGACCATTCCCTCATAACACACATCGCTTCTATAGCTACATCGAGCCACACAAACATTAATTCTAGTCATAGATAAGTCCGCCAACCTTCCATCAATAATGTAGCTCTATCACAATCAGGAAATAACTCTCTGGCTAAGTAGATCAAAAAGATCTTCCATGTGTTGCCATCACATTCGTTGTCACAGTTTGATTGTCGGTCTAGCTCAGTCAAGTTCGGTCAACCGAGCTTCGAGCTCATTTTCCTTCTACCACGTTACCGCCGAGTCCAGTTGACCTAGCCACGGTATAGTGGTGAGCTCACTCGAGCTCACCCCACCATCAACTACACTACCGCTGCCCTATTCATTTCATCTCATGGTATGGTGGTAAGCCATCTGATCTCACTCGAGCTCTGGCCCAAGACATCACCAAGCTCAGCCTTTTCCTTTGTCATCGGCCAACTAGAAGCTACCAAACTACCACGTGTCGCCCTGCCATTCACCTGCCACTTTGACACCAAGTCCAACTTAGTCAAACTCAGCCCCAAGCTCATCCAAGCTCCTACCGCGCTACCACAGCCCTGACAAGCACGCCTTGTGGTATGGTAATAAGCTAGTTCAAGCTCATCATCGGACTCCACCGCGCTACCACTAGGCTTGAATTTTCCCATTGGGATATGGTGGTAACCGCCAACCAGACCGATGGCGGTCTTACCTTGGCCACTGTAGTTAGCCAAAGCATTGGCCGCGGTATGGCAGTAACTGCTAGCTAGGCCATTGACGGTCTTACCACGGTCAGCCAAAGCACTGGCCATGGTATGGCGATAACCGCCAGCTAGGCCACAGGCGGTCTTACCGTGGCCACCGCAGTCAGCCAAAGCATTGGCCATAGTATGGCGATAACCACCAGACCTGACCATAGGCGGTCTCACCGCACTACCATGGTGAGTCGACCCACCACCTGCGGTACCACGATAACTGCCAAGACCAACCAAAGTTGCCGCCTCAAACCGACAATAGTTTTATCGCACCCACCGTGGCTTAGAAAATAAGCCACGTGGTAGGGCAGTAGCCACCGAACTTGTCTGCCTTAGCCACACACCGCACAACCGCGCCACCTCCAAGGAGCCCTCTATGGTATGGCGGTAAAGGCCAAAAAGAGAAGAAAACAGCCAAACCCTCAAGGGGAAACCATAATGTTGAGGCAACAACTTCCCAAAATTCACAAGTCAAAAGGTCCATAAATATGCCAAGAAATCAACTTTGAGGGATAGTGGGTCAAATAGATCTAGACAATCCAGATAAGTTAATTCATCACCACTAGCTCCACTACGTGTGGGAGTAGATGTAAGATTTATGGTGATAGTGCTAGCCAAAGCTAGTAGAGTGAATTTTCCATTTTGATCTAATATTATGTATTTTTTTATGTATATATACATTTTATTTACATGTGTATATTGACTTTGATGCTCTAAAAATCCTAATGTACAATTTTTTGATGGTGTGTATAAATGAAGTTTATACACTAGATTTTTTATATGGTTAGGAACATTGAATGGATGCATGATTATATGTTTATGTTGGATGTGATGTATTATGTATATTCTTAAGATGGATATTCATGTTTATGTATAATTTAATTTTGATAATGCTGATATATGACTTGTGTGGGGTTTATTGATTATTATGATAAAATAAGTACTCATGATTATGTGATGTATGTTTTCATGATATATTTATTATATTGATCTAATGAGATATGATTTTATGAAGATGATAAATGATAGATGTTTATTGTATAATTTAGTTGGTGATGGCATGATGATGATGTAGGATATGCATATGTATTAAAATATATATTTGCAAGGAATCAAACAATTAATTAAAATCCTATTCTAAACCTAATTGCACCTCCAAATAAGCTAAGGAATTGAATAAAAAGCTAAAATAAATAAGAGATATCTTACCCACAACTCCTTTTTGCACACATAAAATTTATGTGGTTGTGCTCCAATTGATTTATTCTTGAGATATTATTGTATGTGGATGCTCAAATTGATAACATAACTTTTCATTCAAGGATTTTATTGAAATGACCTATAAGAATTATTATTTATAGATTTTTTGGGATAGATGATCAATGACTATGATTAGATTTTGGATCATGAGTTTACCTCCATTGATGGTGTAATGGACGTAGAGAGGTGGTATTTATTTCCTATATTGATGCAGGTAATTAGATAGTTATCTCATTTAATTAAAGATTTATTTATAAGTTAGCCATGTTGATTGATGAATTAACTAAACTGATCGATTACTTAACAATTTTTATTGATTAGTTAAATATGTCCTGTGTAAATCATTATTTTTATTAGATTATTTATTGATAATATATTTATTTAAATATTTAAATATTTGAGGGAAAATAATTTATTTAAATTATTTAAATGATAAATTATTTATTTAATTGGTTTTGATAAAGTCAATTAATTAAGGTAGGATGAATTATTTCAATGAGTAGATGAGTGATTACATTATTATGTAAGGTGGTATACAGATGAACATATTTCAAATTTCAATGTCTACATTTTACCCCTCTTTGAAATGAGATTGTGATTAGATGTCAAAGTAATCTTGTTTCAAATAATATTCAAATATAATGGTTGATAGCACCATCTAGCCCTCTACCCTCATGCTTCAATTTTGACATTCAAATCTTTGCATTATTAACTTACTCACTCAATCATTTACAATTGATGGCATATTAGGGAAGACTTATAGAGTATCATAAGACAATTCAAGACACCCACAATTCGAAATTGCATTCATATAAAACCTTCAAGAATTTATTGTTAAAATAGAGACAGAGACCTACAACTTATCCTCATTTAATCACTTACATAATATCTCTTGCCTTAAGTGACAAAAGATTCAATAAATTCATAATCAACTAGATCACACAATGTCTAATATAACATTCATGAGAAACCAATAATCCAAATCAGTAAATTAATAGAAGTCAGAATGATATAGACAAATACTTTATTATTGCTAGTATTTATTTACACAAAATCTCTACTTCCGGCCAGTCGAGATGGCTCTTTAAGAAAATTGATTATAACTAATTGACTGGCCCTTTATATCCTCCTATCCACAACCTCTTCCTAACTTGCACAAATTCTTTCTTCAACCCAAATTAAATCTTCTTCGCTCGTTCTACTACACTCTACTCGGTCAATACATTTACGATTGCCTTCCTCTAATTGATTTTTTTAATCTTAGTGGCCCTCTCTTCTTCCTACAAACTATTGGCCTGCTCATCAACTATATCAGACTTCTTTTATTCTTTCTAGCCACTCTCCTATGCCGGTCCTTATTCTATTCCCTGACTATGCCTTCACTCATTTACCAACCTTCTCTTTTATACTCAGACTACCCCCAAACATTCCATCGGTCTCTCTTTTCTATGTCGATTAATTTTCCATTCATCGACCACTTCATTGGCATCGACTGTTCCACTTAACCCAACCAATCCATACCCTCCATTCGATTCATTTTATAACTTTATTGTCTTCTCTTTCACCATCACACTCACCCGAATGATAATTTCTTCCCATAACTACTTCATCTCCATAATCGATGACCCCCAACTGCTCAACTCTCAACTGTCCACAATCGCTCATTAATATATGTCGAAGGAAAATTTATCAATCAACATACTTCCTATTGCTAAGGCAACAAGAACTTGGTTATACCACACCCTGCCAAAAATCTAAAATAATCAAGTAAATAGTGAGACTTATAAAATTTATGTGATGCCCCTGCATCAGACTTCCCAGGGGACAAAAATTCATGTGCTCTTGCACATGAGGTCGTTAAACATACCGCCTCTTGTATTTATTCCTCTTCCTCCACAAAAATTCCAGAACCATTAATATATTCCTTCGACATTGGTGTTCTCCATTCAATTCCCCATGCATAAGATACTTGTCTTTCTTAGTCATGCATAAATCAATCCATTCTGCATTTGCTTCCCCAATTATTTGTACCTCAACTATCAATCTGTTAACTCCAGTAAAAGCATGCTCAACCTTCAAAAAAATTGCATTCATTAGTCCATATACTCCCTTTTTCATGTCCCAATTAAACAACCATAAATCATTTTTAATATCCTCTCTCTTATCACAAACCACAATATCACACTCTATTATAGATTTATGTTCAACCTTTTCATTGATCAAAACACTAAAGAAATACAAATCCACATTCCTATAAAATAATTTTTTGTTTACCTTGGCCTGCATTGTTGCTCCAACCTCTCTATTACCATATACAATCTCCTTTTCTTCATCTTGAACTTTTTTGTCCCACTTATATGCATTCCAATATCTTCCTACAATTCTTGTTCAATCACAAAGGATAGTGCCCACAAGTCACCATTCTTGTTTGTTTCTCTAACTTTAAATTTGGTCTCTTCTATGCTTCCCTTAAGAATGTATTTGTCTTCATCTTTAATACTCTTTATTTCCTCAGCTTCTGCCGCTCCTTCAATTTTCATGCCAGTCTTCTATTTCACTCTTATTCTTCGTATCCTTTTTATACTCACTTTCAAATTTTCTAATCTACCTTCTTTTGCTATCCTTCTTCTTTTTGCATCTTTCTCTTCTCATTTCCTTTTCATCCACATTTAACCATATCCTCCTCTCATATTCATAAATTTAATTCAAAGCCTCAAAATCATCTTCATATGTACAAATCAGTTTGGCTACCTTTTACCTTATAATTACCATGTTGCTTCTCTGCAAATTTTTCTAGAGGCTCTTGAGCATAATCTTTCTTCTTGGAATTTATGGCTTTATCCAAGTTTCCTTGTCTATTGGACTTATATTCTTTTTCACATCTTCTACTCTCTTACCTTGTCCTCTTATCATTGTGTCCTTCATTGTTATCTTCTACTTTTATGGTTGTCCCTTGTCTTACTACCCACTCTTGGGCCTCTATCTTCTAGGTGTGACTCCTTGCTACTTTTGTACTTGGCATGTCCTCAAGTCTCCTTTAACACTGGTGTAGTAATGGTAGGAGGTTCCTCAAAGAGAACAATCTAGGCTGTGTAGCAAGAGTTACATAACAAAAGCCACCCAAAATATGGAGGCAAATTCAGATTCAAACTTTATTGTTATCATAAATCTCAGTTACAATCGGCCGACAACATTCGAGCTTACAGATTTAGCTCATAGGCCTGATTCAACACGTTCAAAATACAATATTCCTATATCCTCCTTAATGTGAGCTGAAATATTACATATCAAATCTACATTCAATTCTACTCTCTATCCTAATGATCTATTACAATTATTTATATCACATCCGAGATCTAGAATCATCCATGTCGGCCAAAGATCATTACAATATTTGATGAAGGAAGCATAACATGCATGAAATAGGTCAGCCTTAAATTCAAATTTCTCCTCGGTAGGTGCATAAGATGAAGTGTGGACCTAAAATTAAGGTCGAGGACACTCCAAATAATTCAAAACACCTCGCAAGGATCCACAAGTTACAAGAAAGATCCACAAGAGATCAAATTAGTTGTTAGGCTTGAAACTATTTCGGTGCCCTGTTCTAGAAACTATCACTTAATTCAAAAGAGATAACTTTCCATAAAAATATCCAATCATGTTGAAATCTTGGAATAAGAAAAATTAACATGTCCATGATGAAAAAATAGATCCATAGAGTTGGGTGAACAAATATGATGAAATACCAAATCTGCCAACTTGAACTGAACAAGAACTGAACAAGAACAAAAATGCAATGAAAATATTTTTGGTTGATGCAAGATTGCAAAGAACCAAGGATGCTTCTACATCATACATCTAGGGTTATTTGAAAAGTGAGTCCTCACTTTTCTAGGGCTAAAGTAAAACCAATACAGTCTACCTCAGCCTGAGAAATCCAAGAAGAATCCTCCACTAGTCTACCTTTCCACTTCACACGATATTCTTTGTATTGCCTTCCACACGTTTTCCTCCCATCTCTGATATCCAAAATATCTTCTATCTCATCTAATTTTTTTTTTAGGAAACTGGTTTTCCAATTTTTCTTTGTTGCCTTCACTAAATTCTACTTCATGGTACTATTGTAGATTTTCAATGTTGAATTTAGGTGATATACCCATGTCATCTGGTAACTATATTTCATATGCATTTCGTGAATCAAATTTTTTCAAAATATTATAGGGTCCAAACGTCCTCATCTTGAGCTTATTGTATGTGCCAAATGGAAATCTTTCCTTCCTCAAATACATCATCACTTTATCTCCAACTTTGAACTCCTTATGTCTCCTCTTTTCATCTGCTCGCTCCTTATACTTCTAATTCACATCTTCCAACTGTTGTTTTACTTGAGTATGTAATTTCTTCATATGTTTTAAAAATTCCTCTTCTTCTATACTCCTTTTATCTACCTTATAGGTGTCTCACAATTCTAATATACCTCTAGGATGAACTCTAGTAACAATATCAAAAGGTGTCTTTCTGGTAATCTTATTCACTAAATTATTGTAAGAAATCTCTGCTTGTGCAAGGACTAAATTCCAACTTCTGGTCTTCTCCCCAACCAAACATCTCAGTAAATTCCCCAAAATCTTGTTTACTACCTCTACCTATCCATTAGTCTGTGGGTGAAAAGTAGAACTGAAATTTAAATATGTCCTTAAATTCTTCCAAAGTGTCTTCCAAAAGTAACCAACAAAATTTGTATCTCTATTTGCAACAATACTCCTAGGTAACCCATGTAATTTGACCACTTCCTTGAAAAACAAGTCTGCTACATTTATTGCATTTTTTGTCTTCTTACAAGGTATAAAATGTGTCATTTTAGAAAATATATCCACCACCACAAATATAGAATCATTACCTCTCTATGTCTTTGGCAAACCAAGTACAAAATCCATGTTGATATCTGTTGTGCATATTTTGCACACACGCCCCGCCGTAGGCAGGGACCCTCTTTTTTCACTCCCTATGGGCTTCTTTGCTCCCATCTTGTTGTACATGCCCCTCATTTTTCTGTCCTAGTTGATCAACGTGCCCTTCAAAGTCTCATTTTTGGCTGACCATATTTTGCCCCTAAAATTAAAAATGGCTAAGTCTTGGATTTTTCGGGCTTCGCCCCCCCCTCGCTCGCTTGATTCGCTTTTTCCTTCATTATTTGACTTTGGGGATAGATTTCCTATAGATTTTAGATGTTTTTGTGGTGCCTAAGTGAACTGACAAGGTTTCATTAAGTTTCAGGAAGTTTTGAAAATTCCAAAACTGTGTTTATGCAGCAACATTCCTACAACAACATTTCGGCCTCGTGTTTTCGGAACGTACAAGCACACCTCCAAATCAGAAATGGACTTTGACCTAGATGCTAAAATGGGGTCTTCTCCTCCCCTGACCTTTCAAATTCCAAATTTTCAGCTGAGAAGTACCATCTAGAGTTCCGTGCTCTGTCGGCTGTTTTGAAACAACATTCCTACAGCGACATTCCAGCATCATGTTTCCAGAACGTACAAGCGCACCTCCAAATTAGAAAAAAACTTCAACCCAGATCCTAAAATGGGGTCTTATCCTCCCTTGACCTTTCAAATTCCAAATTTGCAGCCGAGAAGTACCATCCAGAGTTCTGTGCTCTGTCAGCCGTTTTGAAACAACATTCCTACAGCGGCATTCCGGCCTCATGTTTCCGGAACGTACAAGCGCACCTCCAAATCAGAAATGGAATTCAACCTAGATGCTAAAATGGGGTTTTATCCTCTCTTGAGCTTTCAAATTCCAAATTTTTAGCTGAGAAGTACCATTCGGAGTTCCGTGCTCTGTCGGTCGTTTCAAAACAACATTCCTACAGCGGCATTCCGGCCTCATGTTTCCGGAACGTACAAGCCCACCTCCAAAAAAAAAATGGACTTAAACCCAGATGCTAAAATGGGGTCTTGTCCTCCCCTGACCTTTCAAATTCCAAATTTTCAGCTAGGAATTACCATCCGGAGTTTCGTGCTTTGTCGGCCGTTTCAAAACAGCATTCCTACAGTGGCATTTCGGCCTCATGTTTCTAGAACGTACAAGTGCACCTCCAAATCAGAAATGGACTTCGACCTAGATGATAAAATGGGGTCTTATCCTCCCCTAACCTTTCAAATTCCAAATTTGACACTGAGAAGTACTATCCGGAGTTCCGTGCTCTGTCGGTCGTTTCAAAATAGCATTCCTACAGCGACATTCCGGCATCATGTTTCCGGAACGTACAAGTGAACCTTCAAATCAGAAATGGACTTCGACCCAGATGCTAAAATGGGGTCTTATCCTCCCTTGACCTTTCAAATTCCAAATTTGCAGCAGAGAAGTACCATCCGGAGTTCTATGCTCTGTCGGCCGTTTCAAAACAACATTCCTACAGCGACATTCCGGCCTCATGTTTCCGGAACATACAAGAACACCTCCAAATCAAAAATGAACTTTGACCCAGATGCTAAAATGGGGTCTTATCCTCCCTTGACCTTTCAAATTTCAAATTTTCCGCCGAGAAGTACCATCCGGAGTTCCTTGCTCTGTCGGTTGTTTCAAAACAACATTCCTACAACGGCATTCCGACCTCATGTTTCTGGAACATACAAGCGCACCTCCAAATTAGAAACAGACTTCGACCCAGATGCTAAAATTGGGTCTTATCCTCCCCTAACCTTTCAAATTCCAAATTTGTAGCTGAGAAGTACCATCTGGAGTTCCATGCTCTGTCGGCCGTTTCAAAACAACATTCCTACAGCGGCATTCCGGCCTCATATTTTCGAAACATACAAGCACACCTCCAAATCAGAAATGGACTTCGACCCAGATGCTAAAATGGGGTCTTATCCTCCCTTGACCTTTCAAATTCAAAATTTGCAACCGGGAAGTACCATCCGGAGTTCAGTGCTCTATCGATCGTTTCAAAACAACATTCCTACAGCGACATTTCAACCTCATGTTTCTGGAATGTACAAGCGCACTTCCAAATCAGAAATGGACTTCGACCCAGATGCTAAAATGGGGTCTTATCCTCCCATGACCTTTGAAATTCTAAATTTTCAGCCGAGAAGTACCATCCAGAGTTCCGTGCTCCGTCGGCCGTTTCAAAACAACATTTCCAAAACGACATTCCAGGCTTATGTTTTCAGAATGTACAAGCACACCTTCAAATCAAAAATAGACTTTGACCCAGATGCTAAAATGGGGTCTTATCCTCCCCTGGCTTTTCAAATTCCAAATTTGCATGTGGGAAATACCATCCGGAGTTCCGTGCTCCGTCGGTTGTTTCAAATCAGCATTCCTAAAACAACATTTCTACCTCTCATTTTTGGTTTCAAGGAGCCTACCATGGGTCCGTCGACAAAACCATTTGATCCAATGAGGAATGCTGAAATTCCATTGGGAGAAGGTAGCTTTCAGTCATTTTTAGCTACACTAAAAGAGAAATTAGCTAGAAGGAAAAACTGCTAAAGTGACTGGCCACTACAAGAACAGAATAGGGAAAAGACAAAGATGTAGTTTAAATTGCTGAATATTGTGGGGTAGGTGAAGCCCAAATGTAATTGAATCTGGGGCACACAATGTAACTCAATCATAGCCATTCATTTGGGCTTTGGTAAACTATAAATAAGGGTCTTCCCCTCATTTTTAGTTGTTGGAGAGTTGTTGTAAAAACATCCTACAACAATAGAAAGCAACATTGCATGATCTATGGGTGTTACTTTTGAGTTTTCTCATTATGTGTGCATGGTTCTACCTTCCAAGTTAGTTTTAGTTGTAGTTTCTTGAATGAAAGTGGTAATGGTGATTGTGGTTTTAGTATTTGATGAATTTCTAGCCCATACTTTTGGCACTTGTTGATCACAAGCTGCTGTGCAAAGTTAGCCTAGGCTCATTTATTTGATTGTTTCAACCTAGTTCACTTGCATGTTCATGATGTGTGTATGCAAACTGAAAATCTGCAGTGCTTAGAAGATTGCACTGGTTTTGTGTAACTGTAGGATCCTCTTGGCCAAGCAAAACCCAATTTAGGGAGTTTGTCTACTATAGCAGCCTCCATGATCACTGTTCATTCATAGTTTCAGATCTAGGTTCCTTCTCTCTTCCTCGCCCTTTTTTCCTTTTTTTAATAAGTAACCTTAGGCAAGGTTCATTTCACATTGTAAAGCTAAATCTGATGTTGAAATGGAGTTCCAGACTATTGTTTGAATTTGCAGCAAATGCTCAACAACTTTCCCATCTCAAGAACTCCATTTGTAGATCCAACTTCCCCACTTTGTAACTCATCCGTAAGTCCACCTTGTGATTCTAGCAAATCACATCAAACAACTGATATATTCCAAGAATTGTCAAGACTTGACATCCGAGAGACCTTGGGATAGTGTTATACAATTTGATTGTGGAAGATTGTCTTTCAAGAGAGGTAATGCACCTACGTATTACCTATGTTGTTAAGTGCATGAAAACACCATCAACAATATCCTTCCAAGGTCTATCTAGAACTATTAAAGGCTTATACAATCCAACAGTCTAACTATTCCATTTTTTAGCTTGACAAACTCTACAAGTTTGCACAAATTCCCTAACATCCTTATAAATTTGTGGCCAAAATTAATTCTCACTTACCAATACTACTATCTTATCAATTCCAAAGACCCCTACTAATCCTCCACTATGTTTTTATTTCACCAAGCTATCCCTCATTGAACTCTGGGGTATACACAATTGATTTCCTTTGAACAACATATCCTCCGGAATGAAATAATCGAACCACTAACTCTTATCCTCCAAGATTGGTTCTTTACAATATCTCCAAGGTTCTAAAAATTCTAGATATTCCTCATACAAGTTCTTCATTTCATTAAAGCCTAATACTTCCACTCTCATCTCTACTAGTAAATTCATTCTCCTACTCAAAGAATCAATGACTCTATTTGACTTTCCACTCTTATGTTTCAAAACAAAAGTATAACTCTGCAAGAATTCCACCCATCTCATGTGTCTCTAATTCAACTTACTTTTACTATTCAAATATTGCAATGACTGATGATCTGTATACAACACAAACTCCTTAGGCAATAATTAATGTCTCCAATTCTTCAAGGCTTGAACTATGGCATAAAACTATTGGTCATACATTGAATACCTTCTCCTAGCATCATTCAATTTCACACTGAAATAAGCTACTTGTCTTCCTTCTTGAATTAATGCTACTCCAATTGAATTTTTACTTGCATCATAGTCTACCTAAAATACCTTAAAAGTCTAGTAAAGCCAAAATAGGTTGCTTAGTAACCTTTTGTTTCAACAACTCAAAACTTCATTTTTCTCTAGACGTACACCTAAAATCCTTCTTATCTCCTCCCACTGTTTCTATCATAGGACTGGAAATAGAACTGAAACTCTTAATGAACTTTCGGTATAAACTAGCCAATCCATGAAATGATCTTACCTCTCCAATGCTTTTCGGTATAGGCCATTCAATAATTTCTCTTACCTTCTCAAGATCCATCTCTAATCCATTCACAGATATGACAAATACCAAATATACCAATTATTCCTTTATGAAACTACACATCTTAATGTTAATTAGCAATTTCTCTTCTCTCAATCTCTACAAAACTTGTCTTACATGCAAGAAATTCTCTTCTCCAATCTTACTGCAAATCAAGATGTCATCTAACTAGAAAATCACAAAATTTCCCAAGAATTTCTTTAATACCTCATTTATCAGCCTCATGAAAGTACTCGGTGCATTTATTAGTCCAAAAGGCATCACCAACCACTCATACAATCCTTCATTTATCTTGAATGTTGTATTCCACTCATCCCCTTCTCTAATTCTGATATGATGATATCCACTCTTCAAATCTATCTTTGTAAAGTATTTATCTCCACTCAAACAATCGATAATTTCATCCATTTGGGGCAAAGGAAATCTATACTTCAATGTGTTCTTGTTTATGGTTGTAGAGTTTGTATACATCCTCCATTCTCCATCCTTCTTAGGTGTTAGCACAATAGCTACTGCACAAGGACTTACACTTTCTCTGATCAAACCCTTCCTCAAAAACTCTTGCACTTGTCTATTCAATTCTTCATTCTCTATTGGTGTCATCTGGTGTGCTTATTTATTAGGAAAACTAGCATTAGGAATCAAATCCATGCAATGACTAATACTCCTCATAGGTGGCAATCCATCAAGTACATTATCCAAAATGAAAGCTTCATATTCTTCCAAAAACTCCTTTATGTCCTTTGGTTGTTCATCTACATGCTTCAATTCTTCAAACTTCTTAGGAACCAATTCATAGCACATGTTCTCATGTCTCAGTCCATCCAAAAATCTCCTTCCATCAACCAAACAAATTCTAGCACTCGTACAAACCTCAACTTTAGGAACATCCTCGAATGGAAAAAAAGTATGCTTCATCCCATTAGAAACAATGATATGTGTGTTCTTCTTTCCATAATGAATAGCCTATCTATCATACTACCAAGGCCCTCCCAAAAAAACATGGGATACATCCATAGGAATGATATCACACAAAATTTCATCATGATAGTTTCCTATCTTCAATTTTACCAAACATTGTTCACTTATCAGTATCCTATGCTCATCTTGAATCCATGTTATCGGATAGGGCTTCGGGTGTTTCAATCTTTCCATCTTTAATTTGGTCACCATTTCTTCAAAAACCAGGTTCTTCGAGCTTCCATTGTCAATAATCACTTAGCAACATTTACCACCTACCTTGCATCTGGTTTGGAACAAATTCTTTCTCTACAATGATTCCTCCTCCATCTCACTTTGACACAATATTCTTTTTTTCACCAACACTTCGCCTTCTTCTAGTTTATTAGATGATTTGACATGATCCTCCTCAACAATGGTTGTTCTTCTACTATTCTATGTCTTTCTACTTGTCTCTCCCTGATTGCATTCAAATTCTCTATGTCCTTCTCCACCACACTTATAACAAGTTCCTCTAAATACTCTTTTCTCCTATCCTCGATCACCTTTTATATAACCCTCATTTTGGTAACCACCATATCCTCATCTCCGGTAAGAGTTTACATCATCTCTACCATACGGATTATCATTCTTACTAACTTCTTTGTCTTTATTTTGATCTGCAAAAGATCCTCTTCCTCATGTAAAAATTATTCCTCTTTGTCTCTACTCATGTATTTTATTCAACTTCTCTTCTTCTTTTAGGGCACATTGATATGCCTCTTCCACATTCAGTAACTTGATCAAATTGATCTCATCCTATATAGATGGCTTCAAACCATTCACATATTTGGCTACTTGCTCGGTCTCATCCTCCAAATATCTGGATCTAATATTCAACTTGTAGAACTCCCCAGTATACTCTGTCACACTTGAATCCTTATGCTTCAAATTCTACAACTTTCAGAACAAGTTGATCTGATAGTATGCAGGCATAAACTTTTTCTTTAACATATTCACCATTTGATCCCATGATTTTATCTTCTCCTTTCCTCTCCTTTTCCAATCTATCTACAAATTTTCCACCAAAGGGATGCATTTCCTTTCAACTTTGTACAAGAAAATTTCACCTTCTTATCTTTTTTGGTACCTTCAAAATCAAAATACTTCTCCCTTTGTTATCCAATCAAGCAATTCATTTGAATCCAACTTACCACTATAATTTTATGGATTGAAATGTGGTTTACTATTTACTTTGGTTATGGATCTTATGAACCTATCTTCTCCCTGATTAAGGCTAGGTTGATCTTCTCTTTCCATTTCTTCTTGTTCTTCTACCTCTTCATCACTCACATCATCAACTGGTCAACCTCTCCTTTGGGTTTTTTCGACTACTTCCAATCTAGTAGCAATTCCTCTCAGCATCTCCATTATAGTTGGGTCTTCATTTCCATTCGCTTGATTTCCTCCCATTTCTTCTTCTCAACATCTTTATACAAGTCCTCTGTAGCTGTAAGTCGGATCCTCAGTCTTCTACCCCAGAAAAAATATTCAACAAGACTTCACAAACTCTAACGAGCTCTCATGGAATGAATCTTGCTCTGATACCAATCTGGTGCAGTCACCATAGGAGGGTCCTCAAAGAGAATAGTCTAGACCATGCAGCAAGAGTTACACAATAGAATCCACTTAGAATATGGATGCAAATTAAAATTCAAACTTTCTTATTATTATAAATATCAGTTACAAGCGATTGGCAACATCTGGGCTTACATATTCAGATCACATGTCTGATTCAACATGCTCAAAATACAATATTTCTATATGCTCCTTAATGCAAGCTAACATATTAAATATCAAATCTAAATTAAATTCTACTCTTTATCCTAATAATCTATTATAATGATTTATATCACATCCAAGATCTAGAATCATCTGCATTGACCAAAGATCATTACAATCTCTAATGAAGGAAAAGTAAGGAGCATGAAATAGGTCAGCCTTAAATTCAAATTTCTCCTTAGCAGATGCATAAGATAAATTTTGGACCTAAAATTAAGTTCAAGGACACTCCATGGAATAATTTGAAACACCTCGCAAGGATCCACAAGTTATGGGAAGGATCCATAAGAGATCAAATTAGCCATTAGGCTCGAAATTATTTTGATGCCCTGTTCTAGAAACTATCACTTAATCCGAAAGTGATAACTTACCGTAAAAAGATACAATCATGCTGAAATCTTTGAATAAGGAAAATGAACATGCCCATGATGAAAAAATAGATCATAGAGTCTGGTGAGAAAATATGATGAAATACCAAATCTACCAACTTGAACTAAACAAGAATTGAACAAGAACAAAACTACAATGAAAATATTTTTGGTTGATGCAGGATTGCAAAGAACCAAGGATGCTCCTACATCATACACTTAACCATAGCTTCCATCCTTGGTGTTTTCTTTATTTTTTCTTCAACCACTACTTGCCTCACTTCCTTTTTTTTGTTCATTAACAACTAATTTCCTTTGCCAAAATGGTACTATATAGCCATGATCCACTAGTTTAATTTCCTGCTTTTGAACTTGCATATTTACATTCCCATTTCCACTTGCATAATCAAAAACACCATCAAAATTAATTTTTACCTCTTCATTGATCTTCTATCCCATTTGGCTTATATTACAATTTACCATCTCTTTCTCTTTAATCTTTCCTATAATAGTTCTCCTTTCCTCTTCGGGGCATGTTTGTGCAACTCGTTTTCTTTCTTCCTTATCTCTTTCCTTATCTATGGGATCTCTTCTTTCCCTTACTCTTTGTGTCTCCAAAGGCTTTTTATCAACCTTGTTCATACCTACATTCACAACTTTAAACAAATCAATAGCAAATAAAACAAGAGACCATGTTGTCTCCTTAAGTGCCTCTTTTCCAAGGACACTTTCCTTTCCTCATTATTTTCTATTCCAAGAGTTTCTTGCTGCACTTTTTCTTTCCCTCTTTTTCTTTCTATTTCTTCCCATGTTCTCCTCAACCATTACTGCATCTTCTATCCTTTCATTAATTCTTATCTCCGCTACCACCTTTCTAATTACCACATTCCCATTATTCTCTTTTTCATTTACACCCCTTGCTGCACTTCTCATTGCATCATTATTTTATTTCATTCCTTCCAAAAGAAATGACACTAGTGTAGACCTATCCTCTGCTTCTTGTCCAATTTTTGCAATCACCACCTTATCAAGAAAATAACTCTTTTCCAAAATTTTAATTCTTCTTGCAATATCTTCCAATTATTTTCGGAGCTTTCTATTCTTCATATCATCCCAATATCTATCCCAATATGGGATTATCATAGGTATTCTTTCACTAATACCCATCCTTAACACTATTTCTAGCCATTGCACTTATTCTTTCATGCCCCTTTCACCACCCTCTGCAACAAATTCACCTAGGGTCTTATTGAGACACAATTGCTTCTTACTCTTCAAGTGTGAGCTGCCTCTCAATCAACGATCAGTTCAAACAACTACCCACATCACAAACTATTCTAGACATAGGTTTCCTCTCCTTTGACACTCTACCTATGCATACACTGCATCTTTCTATTCATTATTATATTCTAGATACCTCATCTAGGGATTCTTTCTTGTCCATTTCGCCTAGTCTTTTGGTACATATCCTTTCTTATTAACTTACCAAATTTCAATATACATTAGACTGAAACACTCGTACAATAGTACCCATCAAAATCAAGAACACACTTAACACTCATTGCCCTGATCTTTTGGGCTCTAATACTAATTGATAGCACCGTCTAGCCCTCTACCCTCATGCTTCAATTTTGAAATTCAAATCTTCGCATTATTAAATTACTCACATAATAATTTAAAATTCATTTCATATTAGGGAAGAATTATAGACCATCACAAGACAATTCAAGACACCCACAATTCAACATTGCATTTATATACAACCTTCAACCATTTATTGTTAAAACATAGACAAAGACCTGCAACTTATCCTCATTTAATCACTTATAGAATTTCTCTTACCTTAAGTGATAGAAACTTCAATAAATTCATAATCAACTATATCACACAATGTCTAATATAACATTAATGAGAAACCAACAATCTAAATCAGTAAATTAACATAAGCCAGAATGATATAGACAAATAGTTTATTATTGCTAATATCCTCAATCTTACCTGCAATATCTGTATCAGATGTAAGATAGACATAATCAATTCCATCAAGTAGCTCATCATTGTGGTGCCTTATCTTCTCAAGGCCACATTCTAACCTTGTGTCAAATTCATCATTATGGTTCTCAAAAAAGAGTGGGTTATCTCTACACCAATAAGGATCATCATTCCTATTAAATGATGGAGATGGAGGCTCGTCAAATAAAGGGTTTTCCACGCATTCATTGTTATCATAAAAGCTCCTGCCTCCTTAGCATGAAGGTATAAATATTCCATATCATAATTGTATTCAAAATCATTATAATCACTAGAAGATCATATAGACATATTTTCAACTTCGTTCACATCATCAATAGTTAACATCTTTAACTCGCATTCTAAAAAATCTTCACACGAAGAAAATTGTTCCTCGTGAAGCAAACATACATTCCCATTATTATCAACATATTCCTTATTTGAAGCAAAGGATCCCATCTCCACTTCATAAGGATAATCAAATTCAACAGAGGAATGAACAAACTCAATTCCATCATAGTTACTAATGCTAGGGGACCCATCAATACTAGCACTATGTTCAAGCTCTTCGGATTGAATGCTTAAATTTCCATCCCCAATATCTTGATCATTGATTGGCATGAAATATCAGCAACACATGCATCACTATTACACTGTTCCACATAGGTATTTCTTGTAAGCTGACTATAATCAATATCTTCATCCAAACAAGATGGGTCTTCATTTTTTGATATATTATTTTCATCCATGTGCATCATGTTCTGATCTATCTCAATTGGAAAACTATAATCTTTATTTTGAGAGACCATATCTTTTGTATAATCACATCGAGCTCCTTCAACAATATTTATCCAATCAATTATTTGGTTGAAAATTTGAGGCTTCAACTCCTTTGGCAAGGTACTTAGCCTGGGCTCATAGATTTCACAAAAAAGATCAATCCACATTGAATATTTAGGTTTGACATTTTGATGGACCTCCAACAAGGAATCCAAAAACCTTGAGAAAAAATAAAATAATGATTCTCCCTTATGTATTCTCATTTCACATAACCTTTGAACAAAGGAAATTTGGTCAATATTGCTCAAATTTTGTTGATGTTCAACTTAGAGCTCATTATGGTCAACATATTGTAATGATGGACGAACAAGAACAATAGCAGCATTATAATCTTGGAAAGAATTTCTATTTTGTGATCCATGAATTCTATTTGCATGAAGTGTGCTAGGATAACCAACACTTGCAACCTTGTGTCCCTTCATCATTGAATACTTCATATTGTTCTCAATATCCATGGAAAATTTATATGTTGGATGTAATGTTGTGGGTTCTTTATCTTTTAACCAATAGGTCATCTCTTCCTCAAATTCACCCAAGTATACCACTAAATACGCTACATCATTTGGTCTTAAATTTTCTGGAATGTCCCTTATTTTCTTTGCAGATTTGAGATTAAAAGATGGGACTAACTCCTCTTCATCTTTCTTAATGCTCATAAAATTTTCTCTCATTGAAATGAGATCAACCCTTTCACCAAATTGCTCCATGAATATTTCTTTAAAATCCTCTCAAGAATAGATATAGGATGTTGGTAAATAAGAGAACCAATCTCTTGCATCTCTTTTTAGAGACTGAAAAAAATCTTCATAACAACATCCTCATAATTGAGTTCATAGTCCCCCATCACATCTACAAACTCTTGTAGATGCCTACTTGTTGATTCAAAATTCTCACCATTGACTCTTGGTATCTTATCTCTAATTTTAGATGGTATGAAATTTGGGTAGCCACAAATGCCACTAAAATTTATGGGTCTATATCTTTCAGTGTTAAAACTTCTTTGAAAACTTAGTTGGGACTGATCACAAGCCATGGTTACACTAGGAACCATATAAGGATACATTAATAGGTGATACACTTCCCAAAAAAATTCAAGTTTTGTTAGATCAACCTTGAAATTACACAAGGCAACTCAAACTGTCTTTGCAACATGATCTTATGCTTTTATCATGCAAAATTTTCTATCTCTACTCGCTTAAGATTATTTAATGGGAAAAGTCTAAAAACAAACATACTTCTTCATCACAATACAAAAACTTCAAATTACACCTTAGACATATGTAAATTTATCACTACTATTCCATTTCTTAGTGCTATTTCACCTAATAGGGAACCATTTGTCATATTAAGTCTTGAATAATTCTCATAAACTTCCTTTTAAACATGATAATACTTTCTTTAGATTTATAAGAATACCTAGATACTTGTAGCAGTTGTAAACCTTTCTCTACAACTAGAAATTTTTTAGATCTAAGACTTTCTTCACATATTCATCAAGTTCTTTAGACAAAGTCACCACCTCTCTTCACAAAGTATTGAACTTCAAGCAATTTGAAGCTCCTCTAAAGATAAATCTCATTTTGGGTCTTCTCCAACAATAGAGTCACACATAAATTCATTGAAATATGTTGCAACAAAATATTTTCCAAATCCAAGAACTTATCATCATCTAAACCATATATTTAGACTTCACCAAATGCTTGACTCTATGATCTGACAGTTTGCAACTCGAGATTCAAATTTTTCCCTAGTAGAGTTGCCAATTATTTTGGTTTTTTTTCCAAATGAACCTTTAAATTCTCTAAAGGTTGGCCAACCCTTATGCTCAAGAATCTTCAATGTTAGTGGCCAACAAACAAGTAAGATTTTTGAGGCTATTACTTCTTCACTTTGGGCTCTGTGAAACCCAAGAGGGTAATCCTTCTTATGTTCATGCAATATTCATTTGATCAAGAAAACTTCTACACATAGATCAATACCTATTAAGTGCAAATAGAAATAATTCATTAAAGATTTAGATGACCTTTAAACAAACACTCGTCTATTGCTAGGAATTAGGCGATACCTCATATTGGTACATGGTAATTGAAAGTATTTTAAATGATTTTTTTCTTGTTCTAAGCCTTTGGTTAGATATATAACTAACTCATTCATCTATAATGAAAAGACTAGTGCCTCATTTTGGGATAATGGAGTCACACATAAAATAACCAGTAATACATTAGCAATTTAACCCAATCATTAGTGGACTATTAATATACTACCTTGTAATATTCAACTTACTATGCCTAAAAAAAAACTTCTTATCGATCATGTGCTCTTTCCTTACAAAACCGTGACCTCATTTTAGCATTTAATTAATTCTTTGAATTGAAGCAGAAATAAACAAACACATTTATTCAAAATGACTGAAGATAAAAAAAAAGATCATTAACCATTTCATTCATAATTTGACAGAGAATTACATAGCAGAGCTTATGTTTCAGAACTGACATTTTCTTCTATAATTGTTGAGGCACTATTCTAAACATATTCTAAGATCATTACATAACAACTCAAACCCTAGACTCCTCACTAATCTATTCAACAATGCAAGTATCTACTATATTCTCATTCATGAGCTTCATTTCTACCTAGACCATTTTGAGACCTTAAATTTGAACACTTGTAATCAACCTTGAAATCCCTTTTATAGAATAAGGGAGCAATAAGAAATGGGATAAATTAAAGCTACATTTCATTTCATTTCAAAATTAGTTTCACTTGAATTTGAGATACTTTCTAGGTAGTTACATTTAATTATTTTAGAAAGAGAGAAGGGAAAATAAAAAAACTCCATCCATTCAGTTGAAGAAGATGAGCCATCCTTCCAAAAGGCATCATTCATTGATGTAACATCACTAAAATAACATGTCCATGTAGAACAAATAAGATTCCACACCAGTACCAAAGAAAAAAAATTACACACTTCTTGGAAAAACATATTTACCGTCGAGGATACGTAGTACAACATTTCTCCACTAAACCAGCCAAAATGATTTCCACATCAACACCAAAGACCAAAAATGACATGCATGCTTGTTGATAGTGTTTTTATGCACTTCTCAACATAGGTAATGCGCAGGTGCATTACCTCTCTTGAAAGACAATCTTCCACAATCAAATTGTAGAACACTATCCCATGGTCTCTCGGATGTCAAGTCTTGACAATGCTTGGAATATCTCGGTTGATTTATGTGATTTTCTAGAATCACAAGGTGGAGTTACGGATGAGTTACAAAGTTGTAAGAGAATTGGGTTTATGAACAGAGTTCTTTAGGTAGGAAATTATGTCAAGTTCAAACAACAGTCTTGAACTCCATTATTTTGTTGGATTTGGTTTTACAATATGCAATGAACCTTGCCTAAGGTTACTTATTAAAAAAGGAAAAAGGGCAGGGAAGAGAGAAGGTTCCTGGATCTGAAACTATGAATGAACAGTGATCATGGAGGCTGCTATAGTAGAGAAACTCCCTAAGCTGGGTTTTTCTTGGCTAAGAGGATCCTACAGTTACACAAAACCAGTGCAATCTTCTAAGGACTATAGATTTTCAGTTTGCATACACACATCATGAACATGTAAGTGAACTAAGTTGCAGCAATAAAAGAAAGAAGCCCAGGCTAACTTGTCATCAACAAGTGCCAAAAGTATGGGCTGAAAGCTCATCAAATACTATAACAGAAAACACCATCAAGACTTCCATTCAAGAAACTAACAACTAAAACTAACTTGGAAGGTAGAACTATGCACACATAATGAGAAAACTTAAAATTAACACCCATAGATCATGCAATGTTGCTTTCTATTGCTGCATAATATTTTTACAATAGCTCTCCAACCCTTACAAATGAGGGGAAGACCCCTATTTATAGTTTTCCAAAGCCCAAATGAATGGATAGGATTGATTTAAATTGTGTGGCTCAGATTCAATTACATTAGGGCTTCACCTACCCCACAATATTCAGAAATTTAAACATCTTTGTCTTTTTCCTATTTTGTCTTGTAGTAGCCAGTCACTAGAGCAGTTTTGTCTTTTAGCTGATTTCCCTTTTACTATAGCTGAAACTGATTGAAAGTTGCCATCTTCCCGATGGACATGCATCATTCTTCATTGGATCAAATGGGCTTATCGATGACTGGCATCAATGGATTGGTTGCACCTGATTTGGACAGACAACCCCTTAAACATAATCATCATCCGGTGAAAAGTAGGATAGCTCCCCTGTGCTTTTTGTATTGACTTCTTTGGCCCAAGCCTTCTTCTAATGCTAGATTTATTGATGGGAACCATGAGGAGAGGTGGGCATAAAATGAATGGTGAGAGGATCCACGTTCTTTTCATTGTTCAGATTTCTCATTGGGTCTCCCGATGGACCCACGGTAGGCTTCTTGAAACGGGAATCGAGAGGCCAAACTACTTCTTTTAGGAATGTTGTTTTGAAAAGGGCGAAAAGAGCATGGCAACCCAGATGATATCTCACGGCTGAAAATTTGGAATTTAAAAGGTCCAAGGAGAATAAGATCCAATTTTAGCCTCTACGTCAAAGTCCATTTTCAAATCCGAGGAGCGCTTGGACATTCCGGAAACAAGAGACCGGAATGTCATTCTAGAAATGTTGTTTTGAAAATGACGAACAAATCATGGAACTCTGGATGGTATCTCCTAGCTTAAAATTTGGAATTTGAAAGGTCAAGGGAGTATAAGATCCAATTTTAGCATCTGGGTTGAAGTCCTTTTTCAAATCGGAGGAGCGCTTGGACGTTTCAGAAACAAGAGGTTGGAATGCCATTCTGGAAATGTTGTTTTGAAAATGACGAACAAAGCATGGAACTCCAGATGGTATCTCCTGGCTGAAAATTTGGAATTTGAAAGGTCCAAGGAGGATAAGATCCAATTTTAGCATCTAGTTCAAAGTCCATTTTCAAATTGGAGGAGCGCTTGGACACTCCAAAAACAAGAGGTCAGAATGTCGTTCTGGAAATGTTGTTTTGAAAATGACGAACAAATAATGGAACTCTGGATGGTATGTCCTAGCTGAAAATTTAGAATTTGAAAGGTTTAGGGAGGATAAAATCCAATTTTAGCATTTGGGTCAAAGTTCATTTTCAAATTAGAGGAGCACTTGGACATTCCGAAAACAAGAGGCCAAAATGCCATTCTGGAAATGTTGTTTTGAAAATAGCGAACAAAGCATGGAACTCCGAATGGTATCTCTCAGCTAAAAATTTGGAATTTGAAATGTCTAAGGAAGATAAGATTCAATTTTAGCATCTAGGTCGAAGTCCATTTTTAAATCTAAGGAGCTCTTGGACGTTCTGGAAATAAGAGGCCGAAATGTTGTTTCGAAAATGACGAACAGAGCATGGAACTCCAGATGATATCTCCTAGCTGCAAATTTGAAGTTTGAAAGTTCCAAGGAGGATAGATCCAATTTTAGCATCTGGGTCAAAGTCTGTTTTCAAATTGGAGGAGCGCTTGGATGTTCTAGAAATAGGAGGTCGAAATATCATTTTGGAAATGTTGTTTTGAAAACGACGAATAAAGCATGGAACTCCAGATGGTATCTCCTAGATGAAAATTTGAAATTTGAAAGCTCCACAGAGGATAAGATCCAATTTTAGCATCTGGGTTGAAGTCCATTTTCAAATCAGAGGAGCACTTGGACATTTTGGAAACAAGAGGTCGAAATGTCATTCTGAAAATGTTGTTTTGAGAATGGCGAATAGAGAATGGAACTCCAGATGGTATCTTCGAGCTGAAAATTTAGAATTTGAAAGGTCTAGGGATGATAAGATCCAATTTTAGCATTTGGGTCGAAGTCCGTTTTCAAATTGGAGGAGCACTTGGATGTTCCGGACACAAGAGGCCGAAATTTCATTCTAGAAATGTTGTTGCAGGAATGTTGTTTTGAAATTTTTGCAACTTCCTGAAACTTAACGAAACCTTGGCAGTTCACTTGGGCACCACAAAACATCCTAAATCCATAATAAAACTATCTCCAAAGTCAAAAATGAAGGAAAAAGAAGAGCCAAGCAAGCGAGAAGGCGAAGCCCGAAAAACCCAAGACTTTACAATTTTTTTATTTTAGGGGCAAAATATGGTTAGCCAAAAATGAGACTTTGAACTGAATGTTGACCAAATAGGACACCAAAAAAGGGGCACACAAAAAAAGGTAGGAGCAAAGAAGCCCGTTGGGAGAGAAAAAAGAGGATTGTTGCCTACGATAGGGTGTGTGTGTAAAATATGCACAAAAAATGGCAACTCGCTAGGGAAATGCTCAACATTTTGATGACAAACTAGAATCAGGAACTCAAAATCTCTGATTTCAATCTTCACGTTCAACCAAAGGATCTAAACCACTAGTTAATCGAACCTTTAGTATGCTGAAAATCTAAGTGTGTAGTTGCATTAATTCCCATCCTTCAGTTGTTGCAAGAACCCAAGCTCCATCAAGTTAAGCTATGTAGTTTATTCTAACTCCAAAATCATCTAGGACATTGCCTCACTACCAGTCAGGCATCCATAGCCCCGACGAGCTTGTCACTGTGATTCTCCCAAAAATTTCTCTACTGTTGGCAGGGCATCCATAGCCCCGGTAGAGTTGCTCGTATACCCTGAAAAACTGAATTTCTCTTTTTTTAATTTTTAATACTTTTCTTTCTTTCTTTTGTTTCTTTCCTCTTTACAGTTCTTTTATTTCAACCTGCAACCAATGAAGCTCGCACTCAGGGTTGAGAATCATAGTAGTGCTAGAGAAATTTTTTAGATTTTTCACTTAACTAGACTTCACAAAGGACCTAGAGTGACCGTCGGATCCTTAAAATATGTGAGATATATAAGATTCTACAATACTTCATAATCAAACCAACCAATGACTTATCTACTTTGAATCAAACATCTAGATCACTTGATACTAACAAAAGATCATTTCCATCCACTCTGAAAACTTGATTAGAGTTTGACAAAGAAATACATAGAACAACCCCAAGAAATAGGAATGGTTGTTGTGCACACAGATGCGCCAAACCAAAAGCATAGGGACCCTGAGCAAGGCAGCAACAAAGCAAGAGAAAACAAAAGAAAATGAAAAGAAAACACCAAAACTAACCAAAGCAAAACAGTGAAAGAAAATAAAGAAAGAAAACAATGAAGAAACTACTCTAAAGCAAGCAACCTACAACAAACCAACTAACCTAAGGAAAGAAGGAAAGCAAAGTATTTCTAGGAAACCTACACTACTCAAAATGAGGTATGTACAAAGAGATATTTACAAAGCACTATGTTCAAGCAAGGTCATCCGACACTCATGCCCATTAGATTTTAGAATGCATGCACAAGAATATGGACAATCGTTATAGTTCTCAACCATGCATTTTTATCCTTATGTTCACAAAAAATAAATTCAATGTTGCAACACTCAAGTTCAGTGACCCGATCAGGGAAAATCAACAATTGAGGTGGTTCGCTAAACCCATGGTTAATCCATAAAACATGTTTGTCTCCCCTCATTCCCATAATCAAAATGATAAGTGAAACTATGAAAATCAATAGGAGCAAGGAAGGATAGAACCTGGATTTCATCACATGGATGTGGAAACATTTGACAATCAAGAGCAAGCATTGCATCGTCATTCTTTGCATCAACAACCTCGAGCGGGCATGGTGGAGGGTGCAACACTTTAGACATTAAGCATGCATAAGGCTGGGAGAATGGGGCATAAAAAACCTCTTTTGATCTACATGTGGGATCCTTAGGCTCCACTGATATTCTTCAAAAAGAAGTACTTCTCCACATTGATCATTCACAAACTTGGGATCCACTTGATTGTTGTCTCAAAAAGGCAACATGCTACTCCATCTCCTTTCCCAAGTTTTGACCTTATCTTTATAATGCTTAGTGTCATGGGATAATGACATGTACGAATCTATCTTATTAAATCCATATGAATATGAAGGAGGATCAGCAATGATCATGACAGAAGGACTCCAAGTTGCATCTTGTAGTCGATCGGGTGCCTCATCTCTATTGGCAGCTATCTTAGAACCCCCACCTTTGTATTCTTCTCTTTATTTTTCATGCAACTCATCATGACGTTCACTTTTTTCCCCTTGCTCACTATCACCATAAATGGAGAAGGAACCCCTCTCCCAATCTGGAAACTCTAATGCATCACCATTGAGAGGCTCAAGGAGTATGTCTTCATCGCTACCGTCTTCTAGGATGTGCTCTTCCTCGGCATGAGCATACCTCTACAGTACAACTCCCAATGGAGAGAAGTCATCAATTGATGGCACCTCATCAAGGGGACCAAAATCCACTATGCAATCTCCCTCCAAGGACTTGTCATAAAGCCTACCGTCCATTGTGCTCAAATGCTCTTGAAGAGGGAGACATTCTTGATGACTAGTGGACAACATTCTTTTTTGATCTACTACATTGCTTGAAATCTCGAGACTGTATTATTGTCCTTATGTCCTTATTCTATTGTTTTCCCAATATCCTCTTGAGGACCACCTTCATCTGAGTTATTACTTGGCTCAGGCCCTTGATCTTCACGTTCCATCCTTGAAGCAACTATAAGAAGTGGCGTGTTCAGTTGCCTCAGTTGGTCCTTGACTTGCTTGATGGCTTCTTGACACAGTCTGCATGTGAACTCCAAGTGCGATGAATCATGAAGTCTGCACCAATTTTGTAGCAAAAATACCTCCAAATCCACCTGACATTTTAGCTCAGACCAATCTTTTGCTAATTTGGAGACGAGCTGGTCATATCTTTCCACCACTGGGTCCTCATCCTTACTTGAAAAAGAAGCTTGATGGTAGACAATTGTGGTGAGTGGTTGTTCCCACTCCTCCAATCTTTCATTTTCAGATTCTCGATCACTATCATTTATGAAGGAGAGGTCTTCTAGTCTAATTTTGGTTATGCCTTCATCATCATTTTTTGGCTGTCCCAAGGTTGTCAACCTCTTCCTCTTGCTGATTTTTACCATCTTCATTGGCTACCCCAGCATACACTGCTACAAACTTCATTGATTCATCCTCAACTGCCAATGGATCCTCTTCCTGAGTGTAGGACTGCCCTTCACTGATGAAGGAGAGGAGTTTCAACTCCATTCCTGATGAACCTTCACCAAAGCTTTTTGTTGTCCCTAAAAAATCAACTTTTCCTTCTTGATTTTAAGCTTCAGTGTTTGTTGTCCCAACATCTATTTCTATGGAGCTTCTTGGTCTATCTGCAATGTGTTGTCCTACAGATGCTGACAACACCTTTTCCTCATGGAGTGACTCATCCGTATCGAAAGTTGGCTGCTCCAACTCATTCAAACAACACTGTGTTTGAGTGATAATATTTGCACATGATGGACAAGTAAATTCTAAATGTGGTGCATTGTGAAATCTACACCAAGTAGACATCAACACCTCCTCCAATCTTGGTCCATCTTTTCTACCCAAACATTCTTGGATCAGCTCTTCAAATGCCTTGGCTTCCATATTAGCCATTTCCTCTTCTCAATCTTTGAGAGCCAAGGGCTGGTATATTTCCCAAAAGGGAATTTCTCCTTGCAAGACTCTTTCAATTCTGCTAAAAAAGGTTAGACACTCCAATTCATTGTGCCTGTGGGTGCTATGAATCCAACATCTATCTACCAATGCAAATTACTGCAATGGTATCTTCAATCTCCTATTCAAGTCTGCTTGTAGCTGAGCGATGTTGATTTGCACATGCTAATTCATTTCGACTCAGCTTCTGTTTGCCTTCAAAATTTTTTGATTTCAAGTTTCAGCATTAAAAGAGATCTCCTTATCTCTGATTTATTCTTTGAAAGCGCTCTTATCAATTTCTAACTTTTAGCTTTGTAGCCTCAACATGTCATGCCCTCCTTCTAGTGCCAGTTTTGTTGATGGTATTTTTATGCACTTATCAACATAGGTAATGCGTAGGTACATTACCTCTCTTGAAAGACAATCTTCCACAATCAAATTGCAGAACACTATCCCAAGGTCTCTCGAATGTCATGTCTTGACAGTGCTTGGAATATCTCAGTTGATCTATGTGATTTGCTAGAATCACAAGGTGGAGTTACAGATGAGTTACAAAGTTGTAAGAGAATCGAGTTTATGAACATCGTTCTTTAAGTAGGAAATTATTGCACTTTGCTGTAGGTTCAAACTACAGTCTCGAACTCAATTGTTTTGTTGGATTTGGCTTTACAATGTGCAATGAACCTTGCCTAAGGTTACTTATTAAAAAAGGAAAAAGGGCAGAGAAGAGAGAAGGTTCCTGGAACTGAAACTACGAATGAACAGTGATCATGGAGGCTACTATAGTAGACAAACTCCCTAAACTAGGTTTTTCTTAGCCAAGAGGATCCTACAGTTACACAAAACCAGTGCAATCTTCTAAAGATTGTAGATTTTTAGTTTGCATACACACATCATGAACATGTAATTGAACTAAGTTGCAGAAATCAAATAAAGAAGCCCAGGCTAGCTTTGCACAATAGCTTGTCATCAACAAGTGCCAAAAGTATGGGTTGAAAGCTCATCAAATACTATAACAACAAACACCATCATCATTTCCATTCAAGTAACTAACATCTAAAATTAACTAGGAAGGTAGAACCATGCACACATAATGAAAAACTCAAAAGTAACACCCATAGATCATGCAATGCTTCTTTCTATTGTTGTAGAATGTTTTTACAACTCTCCAACCCTTACAAATGGGGGGAGACCCCTATTTATAGTTTTCCAAAGCCCAAATGAATGGCTAGGATTGTTTTACATTGTGTGGCTCAGATTCAATTACATTAGGGTTTCACCTACCCCACAATATTCAGCAATTTAAAAGACATCTTTGTCTTTTTCCTATTTTGTCTTGTAGTGGCCAGTCACTGTAGCAGTTTTGTCTTCTAACTGATTTCCCTTTTACTGTAGCTAAAACTGATTGAAAGTTTCCATCTTCTAGATGGAAATGCATAATTCTTCATTGGATAAAATGGGCCTATCGATGACTCGCATCAATGGATTGGTTGCCCCTGATTTGGGTAGACAACCCCTTCAACATCATCATCATCATCCGGTGAAAAGTAGGACAACTCCCTTGTGTTTTTTGTCATTGACTTCTTTGGCCCAAGCCTTCTTCTAATGCTAGCTCTATTGATGGGCACCACGAGGAGAGTATTGGAGTTGAGAAGATACAACACCACAGAAGCCCAAAAGATCTTTGCAAGCAAATGACCTGTTACAAGGAGAAGCAAAGAGAAGCAACAAAAGAAATGCTCAAGAATGTGGAGCAATGTATTCACCTGAAAATATAAAATGAATTATTGATACAAAAGATAGTTTTCAACTACATATAGATGAAAACCCTAAAAAGGAAAACCCTAGGCTTGCACAATAATAATTAATAAAGTAATTAATTATTATGCACCTAATGTTAGCTTAAGTGAAAAGAGGTAAAAGGGAACTTTACGTAATTAAACAAATATTGTTTAATTAATAAAGTAAATACTCAATTACTCTAACACCCCCCCTTAAGCTAGACTTAGGGAAAAGCTAAAACCTAGAAGAGCTACTGAAAGCAAAAGCAATGGGTCTCGACAACAAGGCCAGATTAGGTACCCATGTACAAAATCAATGTAAACTAAATGAAATGTGGTAAAGGAGAAAACCCAGTGGGAACAAAACTCCTCCCCAAAATAGAATGCAAGGAAGGAATGCAATGCACTAATGAAAGAAGGATAGGAGGTGGATAACATGACACCCCCCATAGACAACTTCTATCATATAAGTACATGTACAATGATCTCCATAGGAGAGATAGAAAGAGAGAAGAAGGCCCCCCCACAATGAAGAAACTCTTGTCACAATGGTAGATGCTTGATGTAGAATCCAAAAGGAGATCCTGAAGCAACAAATGATATTCCTCCCCTTGGGAAGAAATGGATCCATGGACCTATATCGAAGAAACCCTGTGAAGAATGAGGAACCAATCTGTCTCAAGATGTGTGCCATGATAGGATGTTGAAGAGTCTCACTGTTTGAACTGAAACAAATAATGCCAAAGCCAAACTGATGTGGAGAATACTAAAATGCAACCTCTGAATGCAAGGATAATGGTGGGTGAATAGTGATAACCTAACTGTCAAGGTAGAGGAGATGAATGTCCTCAAAATAATCCTCCAAATCTGCAATATAGGACTCCACAAACAAGCAAGATATGTCTGCAACATAAGAGTCCAAAGTAGCTATGTCTGGAAGATGTATGATGCCTTGCTACACTGAATCAAGAACAATCATGAACAAATCCTTGAGGCTACTCCATATAGATCTCCTCCTGTAGGTCACCATGTAAGAAGGCACACTTCATATCCATCTGAAAAATGAGCCATCCTCTAGAAGCTGCAAGTGATAATACAAAATGAATAGAATTCATCTTGGCGACAAGGGAAAATGTCTCAGAGTAATCAATACCCTCAACCTGTGAGAAACCCTTTGCAACAAGATGTACTTTGTACTTATCAATAGAACCATCAACAACATACTTGGTGCGATACAACCATCGGCACCAAACCATCTTCCTGCCCTTAGGAAGAGGACAGAGATCCCATGTACTATTCCTCATCAACAAAGAATACTCCTCCTCCATAGCACTATCCCACTCAAGGTGGCCTATCGCCTCTGAAAATCTCTGAGGATCCTCTGAAAGAGCATGAGTCAAAAGACTAGAACACATAGTATGAGAATGGGTGCGATGAGTGTCTGAAGGATCACCGGCCATAGATCCTACTGCCTCAATAGTAAAGCGAGCGCATTTGGGCCTCTGAGGTGGAGAAAGTGGAGGTGGAGATGGGGGATCATCAATATCCTCATCAAAATCCTCAAAATAATCTTGAAGAGCTATAGTGGGTGGAGTAGGTAGTGAAGTGGACACTGGAGATAGGGTATCAACTGGAGGAAGGCGCTCATCAAACTGAACATCCCATTGAAATAGGACATCTCTGGAATCAGGATCAAACAACCTGTATGCCTTAACATCCTCACAGTAGCCAAAAAAAATGAGGGGTCGACTCTTCTACTCCATAGCTCTCCTCTGAGCATCAGGAATAAAAGCCCATGCCTCACTACCAAATACTCGAAATGATGAAATATCAGGCTTGTCATGAAACCAAGCCTCCTCAGGAGTCATATGTCGAATCGCCTTGTGAGGCATCCGATTCTGAATATAGTTGGCACAATTGACTGCCTCATCCCAAAAGGACGAATCCATGGACCTGGATTGAATCATACAATTAGCCATCTCTCGTAAAGTTCTATTCTTTCGCTCAGCGATACCATTCAGCTGAGGGGTGTAGGGAACATAAAACTGATGCTACAAACCATGCTCAGTGCAAAAATCTCTGAAAGCCTAATTCACATACTCCCCCCCATTATCTGTACATATCCGCTGGATAGAAAGACTAGACTGCTTCTCTACAAATGTCTTGAAGATACGAAAGGAATCAAAGACATCAGACTTGTACTTAAGAAAGTACAACCATGTGCATCTGGAGAAGTCATCAATGAATGTGAGTACATACTTGGCCCCTGAAAAAGAAGGAGTGGGAAATGACATGAGGTCACTATGAATCAACACTAAGGGTGCCAAACCAGGAGTGGTACTTCCCTTAGGAAAGGGATCCCTGTGATGTTTTCCAAGCACACAACCATGATAAACACCATCAGTGCAAGAGATCTGTGGAAGACCAAGAACAAGTGACTGTGTACTCATCTGCTAAAGATATCTGTAGTTGACATGGCCCAAACACTCATGCCAAAGCTGACTCACCGAATCTGCATGTGCTATAAGAGATGAACCTATACCCTCAGAAGGCGCAAATCCATCAAATCTGTAAAGACGAGATGCAGTATCAACACTACCAGTAGCCACAACCAAATCAGAATCATGGAGGTCCTGAATAACCACATCATGTGGTGAGAACTCAACTGTCTTAACAGAGCTAGTGTGGCAAATCTGATAAATGGACAAGAGGTTCATTGAAATTTCAGGAACAACCAAAACATCCTGTAGAGTGCCCCCATCCAAAGAGACAAAACCTGAACCCAAGACGGAAAGCTATGAAGAGTCACCCACTGCAATCTATGAAGTACCACAAGAGGCAAGAAAAGTGACCAACTGCTGAGTGTGAGTCATATGGTGAGAAGCACCAGAGTCTAAAATCCAAGTGGACCCATTTGATCGATGCTCGTGCAGTGAGAGCATGACCCTTCCCTATGGTGGAAGAAGAAGAAGACTGAGGTGAGGAGATGTGTTGCTACTGCATGGCGTCCTCTAAAGCCTCTAATCGTTTCCAACACCTAGAAACTGGATGACCTTGCTTGCCACAGAAACTGCAAGTGTCTCCTGATTTCTCCTTAGTCTTGGAGGAAGACTCACCAGACTTCGAAGATTTCCCATGTTTTGGATTAAATGGCGGTTTAGAATCAGACTTAGGAGGTGGTTTGGAGGAATGCTCACTACTTGCAAAATAATTCTTGGGCCGTGATTTTTGCTTCTGTTTCCCCTTCGGTGACTGAGCAACCAATGCTTTGCTCTTTGAACCTGAGAGCATATCCATCTGAGAAAGGTGAGACTGTTCCCAAGACAAACACTCACAAAACAAATCAAAGGTAGGCATGGTTAAACTAGCACCCAAACCATCCATGGTGGAGTAGAAGGAGGAAGCAAATATCTGAAATGGACCATGAAGTTTCAAAAAAATCAAGTAAATGCACTCTGTGTCTGTCTTGTTCTTCCCAAAACCCTATAAAATAGTACAGATAGTTTTGAACTTGTTCAAAAAATCTTCAGTAGTGGAAAATGAATCAGGTAACAATGAAGTCAGTTCTACCTCAATCTATAATGCGCGAAACTCATTAATAGTCCCAAAAAGTGTCTCAAACTTCAGCCACATGGCTCGAGGAGTGAGCAAAGCATCAAGGTGAAACAAAAGACTGTCTGAAACATGCATGCATAACAAACCCATAGCCTCATCCATCTTGTTCTTGTGCTACATAATCTCAAAAGGACACTGCAACTGAGGTTGAACCTCATCTAAACAAGACCATAACCCTTGTGACCTGAGTAGCCTCATCATACGAGACTTCCAAGTGTGATAGTTATGTGATGTGAGTAGCTCAACTGAAGATTCTGCCATGAAACCCTGCACTTGTACCTACTTGTGTTTTTTATTATTATGTGATCTTTCAGAATAGATAGAAGATGCAGAAGGGTTTGTATTTTTGAGAGTTTTGGTGTTCTAATTTTTTGATATAAATGACAGAAAGCAAGATAAAAACATCCCCCACAAAAGATAAACCCAAACCCTAGTACAAACTGAGAAGAAGGAAGCAATGCATAAGCAAAAAATACTTCAAAACAAATTCTCATGTACCTAGTGAAAATTTTGATAAAATATATCACATTACTAAATAGAGCATATTGAGAGCTTTCCAATGCCTATTCAAGTTTGAAAAACGGAGTCCGTTTGCATCTTCTATGACCCCAGAAGTGAAGAAAGAAGACCTCACTTTGACTAGTAAAAAGGACTACAAAATTACAAAATCATGAAAAATTACTAGTACCACTAGAACGGCCCCGGAACTAGCTTTTTAACGATATCTCATTTTCAAAAATCTGAGAAAAAATGCCCATTCTATGCCTGATTTAGTGCAAGCTGCTCCAATGTAAAAAAAAATGTTCACAGCCCTCAAGGGCTAAAGTCTTCGGCCCTTGGTCATGTGGACGACCAGGGGGCTGGCGGGTGTAGGCCCGTGGTCACCCATGTGACCGGGCGGTGGGGGTTAGAAACCTGTGGGGGTTGGCAGGGGCGAGCTCATCGGTGGGGTGAGTCGGGTGTCGGCGGGGCCAGTCTGGTGTCGGGTGGAGCACACAGGGAGCTCGGCAGAGCTCGGGTGGTGACCATAGCGGGTGGCGGCCGGACATGGGCAGTGCTGTGGATGCCAACCGGTGCGGCAACAGTGTGGTGGTAGCTGCCGGGCGGCGGAAAAATTTTTAACTGGCCACGCAAAAATTAAAACAAAAACCTTAGTTTTTATTTTTATTTTTTGCGATTTTTTTTGCTTAGGGGCCGTATGACCAAACCCTAAAAACATTTTGCAACCTTGGTTGACTGTGGCCAAAATCAATGATTTGATAGTCATTTTAGGGGTTTTTGGGTGCTACGAATCCAATGGCACTGTCCATTTGAGCCCAAAGTGAATCTAAAATTCAGAGTAGGCTGAATCCACCCAAAAAAAAACTTAGAACCCTAGATTTGCTTCCAATGCAAAATCTCAAAACAAGAACAAGCAGCTGCAAATCTAAAGCTCTAATACCATTTTGGAGTTGAGAAGATACAACACCATAGAATCCCAAAAGATCTTTGCAAGCAAATAACCTGTTACAAGGAGAAGCAAAGAGAAGCAACAAAAGAAATACTCAAGAATGTGGAGCAATGTATTCACCCGAAAATGTAAAATGAATTATTGATACAAAAGATAGTTTTCAACTACATATAGATGAAAACCCTCAGCTTGCACAATAATAATTAATAAAGTAATTAATTATTATGCACCTAATGTTAGCTTAAGTGAAAAGAGGTAAAAGGGAACTTTACGTAATTAAACAAATATTGTTTAATTAATAAAGTAAATACTCAATTACTCTAACAGAGAGGTGGGCATAAAATGAATGGTGATAGGAGCCACGTTATTTTCCTTGTTCATATTTTTCAATGGATCTCCCGATGGTCTCGTGGTAGGCTTCTTGAAACCGGAATCGAGAGGCGGAAATGTTGCTTTTAGGAATGTTGTTTTGAAAAGGGCAAACAGGACATGGTGACCTGGATGGTATCTCCCGGCTGCAAATTTGGAATTTAAAAGTTCCAAGGAGGATAAGATCTAATTTTTGCATCTGGTACGAAGTCCGTTTTCAAATCAAAGGAGCATTTGGACGTTCCGAAAACAAGAGGCCATAATGCCGTTATGGAAATGTGGTTTTGAAAATGACAAACAAAGCATGGAACTCTGGATGGTATCTCCTGACATCAAATTTGGAATTTGAAAGGTCTAAGGAGGATAAGATCCAATTTTGGAATCTGGGTCAAAGTCCATTTTCAAATTAGAGGAGTGCTTGGCCATTCCAGAAACAAGAGGTCGGAATTCCATTCTGGAAATGTTGTTTAGAAATTGACGAACAAAGAATGGAACTCCAGATGGTATCCCCCTTCTACAAATTTGGAATTTGAAAGGTCTAGGAAGGATAAGATCCAATTTTAGCATCTAGGTCAAATTCCATTTTCAAATTGGAGGAGCGCTTGGATGTTCCAGAAACAAGATGCTGGAATGTCATTCTGGAAATGTTGTTTTGAAAATGGTGAACAGAGTATGGAACTATGGATGGTATCTCCCAGCTGAAAATTTGGAATTTGAAAGGTTCGAGGAGGATAAGATCCAATTTTAGCATCTGGTTCAAAGTCCGTTTTTAAATCGGAGGAGCGCTTGCACATTCTGAAAACAAGAGGTCGGAATGCCATTCTAGAAATGTTGTGTTGAAAACAACAAACAGAGCATGGAACTATGGATGGTATCTCCTAGCTAATTTTTTTTAATTTTATAGGTACAAAGAGGATAAGATCCAATTTTAGCATCTGGGTTGAAGTCCGTTTTCAAATCGGAGGAGCACTTGGATGTTTCGGAAACAAGAGGCCAGAATGTCGTTCTGGAAATGTTGTTTTGAAAATGATGAACAAAGCATGGAACTCTGGATGGTATCTCCTGGATGAAAATTTCAAATTTGAAAGGTATAGAGAGGATGAGATCCAATTTTAGCATCTGGTTCGAAGTCCGTTTTCAAATCGGAGGAGCGCTTGGACATTCTGGAAACAAGAGGCCATAATACTGTTCTAGAAATGTTGTTTTGAAAACGACAAACAAAGCATGGAACTCCGGATGGTATCTCCCAGATGCAAATTTGGAATTTGAAAGATCCAAGGAGGATAAGATTCAATTTTAGCATCTGGGTCAAAGTCCATTTTCAAATCAGAGGAGTGTTTGGACATTCCAAAAATAAGAGGCCGGAATGTAGTTCTAAAAATGTTGTTTTGAAAACGGTGAACAGAGCATGGAACTCTGGATGGTATCTCTTGGATGCAAATTTGGAATTTGAAAGGTCTAGAGAGGATAAGATCCAATTTTAGCATCTAGGTCAAAGTTCGTTTTCAAATCGGAGGAGCACTTGAATGTTCCAGAAATAAGAGGCCAGAATGTCGTTCTTGGAATGTTGTTGCAGGAATGCTATTTTGAAATATTTGCAACTTCTTGAAACTTAATGAAACCTTGGAAATTCAGTTTGGAACCAAAAAGCATCCCAAATCCATAGGAAACCTATCTCGAAAGCCAAAAATGAAGGAAAAATAAGAACCAAGTGAGCAAGAAGGCGAAGCCCGAAAAACCCAAGACTTAGCAATTTTTTATTTTAGGGGAAAAATATGGTCAGCCAAAAATGAGACTTTGAAGGGCATGTTGACCAAATAGGACACCAAAAAAGGGGCACGCAAGATGAGGCAGGAGCAAAGAAGCCCGCCGGGAGTGAAAAAAGAGGGTCCTTGCCTACGGCGAGGCGTGTGTGCAAAATATGCACAACAATGCTGAAGAGGACAATCCTGATGCAGTGGAAATGCTCTTATCGAAAAGAAAATTGGGTTGAGATGCTAATCTGATTCATCAGCATCAGAGTATGCTTGCCCACTTTGTGTTTATGTAGAAAAAGGAGGAGCTACCACTTCTTCCTCATCAAAATCATTATATGGAACCAAGGAAAGAAGGTAATGCCCATATTGAGAGTTAGTTTCTCCTTCATCACTCGAAGGGCTATCTAAAACCTCATTGGGAGCATTGTGCCTTCCCAAACAAGTCTTAGGAAACTTACTCTTCTTCTTTGCTTTCTTCTCAAGATCGACTGGTTTCTTCCCTTTAAACTTGACCAATTCTTTTGAAATGGTCCTTCCTCTCAAATTATACGTACTCCTAACAACAGTCTTCTTATTCTTCCCACATACACTTCTCCTACCCTTTGGCATTAGAGAAGCTCCCAATATGCCAGGTTTAACTTTAGGAACATCATCTTGAGGTTCATGTAGGCTAAAAATTCTAGACCTTCTAACTAGCTTGACTAGCTCACTTGGTTCACCCATCTTACACAAAATAAGACATAAACTGGTAAACTACCTCACAAATAAGACACTAACCTTTACCTTTAGAGTGTTTTTACAATAAAAATAACCCAAACCAGCCCAATAGAAGTCAACAAAAAACCCAATTGTGAGTACAAAAACCCACACCATCCTAGGGAATTAAACCATGATAGCTAAGCCATGCATAATTCAAAATGGAGCATATATGCATACTTACATAACTAGGAAAATCATACTATATCTTTTGTGATTATTCACTCAACACTCATATGTTACTCCTCCAGCACTACAACAGTTATTTCAGCCCTTTGATAATTGCAAATGGTGAAATAAACTATAGGAAATCCTCATTAAGTAGAGTGATTTGACATGTCAAATTTAATGACCACCCTAGCTTGTGTCAACGAATAGATAATCAATCACTTCATATTCAATCTTGGTTGTCGATCATTTTGGATTTAAAACTCAATCAAGGATTCCCTTCAATGCTTGTTACTTGCCTTTTCATCCGTACTTAGAAACAATTATGACATTCTGAAAAGTCACCACATAGTTATCCATATCTTGGCCATATCATTTGTAATTTCTCGATCATAGTAGAAGTCCCCTTATACTACCTCCAAACTTCATCGACAAGCAATAGTACTCCATTGAATTGAATATTCTTGGATATGCACCCTATCACTTGTCATAGAAACTGGATAGATTGCATAAATGTTTTAGCGAGGAGAGATTCCTAACAATGCTTTTGAATAACTTGATCCATCGCATATCATCATAATGAACTTGAAGTTGAAGATGTCTTCGATGATGAGAAAATCTGGTGATGGAACAAGATTTAGATATGTGACTATCATACCATTCCCTTTGATTTACTCCCATCTCTCATCGCAGAAACTAGAAAAGGTCTTGATATTTTTCAATGATGGCATGATACAAAACATTACAACATTCATTGCTCGTCACTGAAATGAAACAAAAAGTTTGAAGGACTTCAACAATGAGTGATACAAAGGGAAATCAGGGACCATCACTTGTTGCTGAAATGAACCCGCCAACAAAGATAACTTCAGCAATGGCTGATCACTTAAGTGAATGAGAATTTTCACGTGCAAATAAGATGTTCTAAAAGAGAGGCCATGTAAGGTTAATGAGACTTAGACATTGAGGAATAAATACTTAAGACTTAATTCTTTTACCATGAAATGTTTTCCAACTGACTATAGGAAATATCAAGGTGATGGGAAAATAATTGGTAACCAAAAAACCTAAACTCAAGGGTAGGTAAGAATATGATTTAGATGGCTCAACTTTTAACTTAGAAGACCAAGAATCAGGTATGACAGGTCAATCAATAAATAGAATGCCTAGGGTTTAAGACTTGTAAAATTTGAAGCAAAGGCTTCTAAATCAAAACCCTAAACCTTACCCTTAGGAACAAAGGTAATAACTCATGAAAAAGCAAGGAACCAACTCAAAATTATCAAAAATTTAGAAGCTCTACCACCCTACACAACCAAGAATCCCCCACATAGCTAAAATGACCACTCCAGACTGTAGGACCCAAGGAACACTAAGAGGGGGGGTGAATCAATGTTCTACCAAATTTTACTTTATTAATTTGATCCTTAAACCACTCACAACATTGAACCAAAAGAAAAATGCAAGAACACAAAGAAATCAACCACATCACTATAACACAAGGATTTTTATGTGGAAACCCTATTAGGGGAAAAACCATAGTGGAAGGCCAATCCATAATATGAGTATACTCAAATATAAGTGTTTACAAATGGGAATGCACATGCATTTAGGCACACTGCCTAGAGCTCACTTCTTAGATACAAAAGAGGCTTACTTCCCAAAGGAAGACACACTTTCTTACAATAACATTCAGATTAAATCCATCTAAAAGATCTTGAACTGAGAGAATAACATCTGCTAATGCCTGATTATAGTTTCAATTAAGCACATGAACACTCTTTCTTCTGCTCACTCTTCTTCACACTTTACTTTTTCATTTGGAATATTTAAACTTTATTTGCACATAAAATTCACACATCTCCCTTCTTTCTTCAAATACACATCTTGCATTCAAATATATCTACATCTAAGGATAACATCAAGTGCATGTCAACCAAACAAAATACAAAATGTGTACAATCTGTCAGCTCAATCTATAGATAATTTTTAATGCACACCAACCAAAGTCAATCACAACATAGTGAGGACCCAAAACAACATGTTCAAGCACAAAAAACTTCAAACAATTACCCCACGAAGATCCACAACATGCTATATTCACTTAGTATGTCTTCACTGTTAAATAAAAAATCAATCAACTAGATCTTCTAACTTGCACATGAATCAATACGCAACTATATGAATCAAAGATAACATAGTTCATAAATTGAAATATCTTCCTTGAGATCCACAACTCAAAATGATAACATAGAATTGCATATGAATCAAAAAACAAAACTCTATTGGATACCTTGTTCTAGCTTTGATAGATAATATATTTCTTTGATCTGGCTTTTAGTATAAGCAAATACTGAAGTACAAATCAAATCACTGACTAGGGTTGCCATCAATGACAACACCAGATGACATGTGTAGTTTCTCTTGCCAACAATATTCCCCTTTGGAATTGATGGAAACACTTAGTGAAAAATGGCTAAGTGTCAGATGAGTACCAACATGAATACATTGCCAACCTTCAAAACCTCAAAACACAACTTGCCCTGACATGAATATGACATTTTTCACTATACCACTCTCCCCCTTTGACATCAATGGCAAAGACGAGAATCCACATACCAAAAATAAAATAAAAATTCTATGAACAAAATGCATATGTACAAACATCCTTCTACAACTAACATAAACTTGGATATGTCTACAAAATTACTCTTCAACAAGCTCAAACTTGTGTCCCAACTCTTTTTGAGAATCTCCAAAATAGTCATGTGACCACAAAATAAGTAAGATTGCATCTCTTCTGACTTAAGGTTTATCGGATCACTGACAACCATACCATCATGCGCTTCCTTCAATTCATTAATCATTGTCTTCATTTTAGGATCAAGTAGTCCTCTAAGCTCGCATATTCTTTGAAAAATTATGCCTTCTTCATACTTCAAACTTTTTATTTTGTCAAGAAGGGATATGACTTGACCTTATTTCTTATTCATAGAAAGTGTTAGAGGATCAAATGCTTGAGAAATATCTGCTAACTATTTCTCATATTCCTTCATTTTATTTTTAGTCTCCTTAGTGAACTTAGACAATGATAAGAATGACTTATAAATGTTTCCACCTTCAGAAAAAGCACCTTGAATATTCCTTACATAGGTAGCTAACAAAAATTTATCATTTGCAATCATTCCCTTCAATCTACCAAACCTGTTTGCATAAAATTCCTTCTTAACCTTATCCATAGACGAATTTTCAAGAGACTCAAAGTGAATACTTATAGATTTGACAAGTTTCTTTAGCTGGCCAGATGGAGAATCAAATGAATCCTTGACTTATGTAGGCATGATCTTCTTGAGAATACCAGATGAAATATTTAACAACTCGCTATCTTCAATGTGAGATTTTAGAATCTCCTCCCTTGCCTTGGCCTGAGCGAATGATGATACCTTCAGCTTCTCAATAGGAGATAGAGTGGCCAAGTTGATAGGACATTTAACTAGTTCATAATCAAACTCCTCCTATTGTTCTCCCAAAAAATCCTTTACTGCCTTAGAATTTTCTCTTGCTTTCATAGGAATCTCCTTTGCTTCAGCCTTCTTTTCTTCAATAACTAATTCTTGTTGGACTTTGGGAATCTCTATTTATTCAACTGATGTATCCTTAGGAGCTTCACTCTCCATGGGATTTTTAGCGTCTTACATGTCAAGAGGATTTAGACTATCCTCAAATCTACCTTTTTTTCCTTCTTCATTATTAATTGGAATATCTTGAGCTTTCAGACCAGATGGGACATCTTCAACATGAGTTCCTTCAGAAACAACATTATATATATTTTTCAGTAGCACTGCCTTAAGGATTTTCTTAGTGACATCACTTAGGATCTTCTTCATTTCATCCATTGACATCACCAAACACAGATCAACAAGTATTCATTCTCTTATTTTATCTTCTTCAGTTCTTGCATTCACTCTCCTCATTTCTAAAACTTCATACCGACCTTTAGGCAACCTAGATATTATTTCAATGAGAGTCATATTGAAAATATTCAAATAATTTATTATGGCTTCCTCAATAATTATTTTATTGGTGCTATCAAAGGTGTCAAACCATTCACAAAGTGGCCTAAGATTACCATCCTTAATCAAGTCTTTTTCCACTTCTTCTATAGACATACCTGATTTGTTAGTTTTCATTTTTTTTCTTTGCTTTCTCTTCACCAGAGGGCTTGTCCTTAGACAATTTTGATGATTTTGAACCATTTTTCTTAATTTCTCTTACCTCTTCATCGGATTTAGTTTCTTCATCCTCTAAAACAACAACATAGACTCTTGTTATTTTATCCTTCTTCCTCTTTCCTTCTCTCCCGGATTTCTTGGATTGAACTTTTACAGGACTTGATTTCTTTGAAGGATCAAATGAGGGTGCAAAGCTCCTTGTAGTTCTAGATCGGATAGAGGATGCTACTAGAATAATTGACTCATTTATAATAGGCTCTCCTTTTTCAAATTCTTCTCTTTTCTTCATAGCTTCCCTCATAGCTTCAACTAATAAACCAAGGGTTTTTGCAAAATATTCAACTTCCCTTCTCACTCTTTAGAATATCACAGGCTTCCTTAGTTGATTATGCAACTGTATATCTTTCTCTGAAAAGGTACCAAACCTTTCTTTTGTCGAATCCTGAGGTTTACTCAACAAATGTTTAGCATACATTTCCAAAATGTGTTCTTCAACCTCATATCCCATAGGCATTATCCAAACTATTCTAGGTTCTACAGCTTCAATTAAGCACTAATCAATATAAACCATGAAGCAAATTGTGTCCTTATAATTTTCCACAAAAAAACTTTGGAATCCTTTCTCTAGCTTGCATTACACTCTAAATTTTTTTGAAGTAACCCCAAATAGTAGCTTTTCTTGCTTTGATATCTCTAATTTTGTACAACATATCCCTGATTTGAACTGCTACAGGTCTATCACTTTCCCATTGTACTCTACCAATTCTCAGAACTTAATTCATGGAGTAGAAGAATAGACACAAAATTAGATTTCCATATTTGAATATGTTCTTCTTATCCTTCATTATTTTCCCAAGGTTTTCAATTAGCTAGCTTCTAAGTAATTCGCATAGATCATATTCTAAATTTTATTTGACCATCTGATATGCTGCATAAATGGTAGTATCGGATACAGAATTATCCCAGCTGGAGTGATAGATTTTGTAACCAATAACCATAGAGGAAAATCTAGCATCCACTTTGATGATATCATTGAATGTCATGGCTCTTCTATTGAAATTAGAACTAGTTTCATCTGTGACTGTTTCATTTTTCCCGAATCAATTTCAAGTACCAGATTCTGGTGCTAGCTCATTTCCTACTACAGAAGGACTTTTCTTCACCCATGTCTTCTTCATTTGATTCTTGATTTCATGTACAATAACTTTTCATTTTCCATTTTCATCCTTCTGCATGTTTTTTCTTTGATTTAACAGACCCTTTCTACTTTTGCAAAATATAGCAATGTGACCAGATTGGTGGTAGTTGTAGCATATCATGTTTCTTTGTCCAAACTAGTTGTTCCATTGATTTTCTCTTGATCTGCATTGGTTAGCAATATCGCCAAATCTATTGCATGCATAATATCTAATATATCTATTGAATTTTTTTTTTGACATATTTCTACATTCAACTGACTTATGACCATACTTATTGCAATTGAAACACTGACCAAAAAATTGCATACCACTTGGATTGATTCTAATTCTACATTGAGTAGCCATATGACCAAATTTATTGCAAAAAAATAGTAACCATTGAACCTTTGAGCATTGGGTTGTCTTACCGGATACCTTCTAGCTTTGTTCATCTGATTTCCTTGCCTAAATCTCTTTTGTCTAGATCTAGAGCTTTCTCCTTCCTCATATCCAAGACCTTGCTTGTCACTTCAAGTCATCTGAATTTTAATCAGTTCATCAATCTTAGCTAAGCTAATCTTGAACTTCTCCTTGTATTCATTTTCAATAGAAAGTTCATCTTTGAGGGTAACAATCTATCTTTCAAGCTCTTCTTCGTTGTTTTTGGATTGTTGCAATTCAAGTGCCAACTGAATGAATCCATCATTGATTCAGATACATTCTTTAGATTTCTCTTTCAAGAACTGTGCAAGATTTTCTTCATTCCTCATCACAATAGATTTCATCTCATGCTTCAGGACAACATTTTCTCTAGTGAGATTTCACATTCTTCTATCTTTTCCTTCAAGGCTTGACTCAGGTGTTCATCTTCCATGATTTTACTATCTTTCTGCTGGATCTGATCACAAAGTTCCTTTCTCTTTTCCCTGGACTTATTGATTTGATCTTTCAATGATTGAATGAATTTCCCAGCATTTGATAAGCCTTCTTTTAATTCATGGAATTCAGATTTAGACTAATCAATATCATCTTATACCACCATAAGTTGTTGATGAAGACTGTCAGAATCAATTGATTCACTTTCTTGGATCTTCCCCAAGCTTTTAAAATTCTTTCGAGGAACTAGGCTCTGATACCAATTGTTGGAATCAAGGAACACTGAGAGGGGGGGTGAATCAATTTTCTACAAAATTTAACTTTATTGATCTGATCCTTAAACCACTCACAACATTGAAACAAAATAAAAATACAAGAACACAAAGCAATCAACCACAATACCATAACACAAGGATTTTTATATGCAAACCCTGTTAGGGTAAAAACCAGTGGAAGGCGAATCCACAATATGAGTATACTCAAATATAAGTGTTTACAAATGGGAATGCACATTAATTTAGGAACACTTCATAGAGCTCATTGTTTATATACAAAAGAGGCTGACTACCCAAAGGAATACAACTCTGTCAGATACCCTATTCTAGATTTGATAAATAATACAGTTCTTCGATCTGTCTTTCGGTATAAGAAACTACTGAAGTGCAGATTGAATCAATGACTAGGGTTGCCATCAATGACAACACCAGATGACATATGCAATGTCTCTTTCCAACACAGACACCCAAATTATGCAACTAGGGTACTAAAATCCCAACCCACACCATAGACCTAACACATCCTAGAAACACAATCCTCACCTAGAATTGGGGGTTCAAAAATAACCCACCTCACCTCAATTTATTCAACATGAATGACACTTTCCTAATTTCCCACTTCCTACTAAGGAACTTGTGATGACACTTTAAGAGAGAAAAATGGAACACCATGGAAATTCTCTTATATGTGTTACCTTATATTAATGTGGTTTCCTTAGAAAACAAGGATGGTAAACTAATTTACCATGTTGAGGTGGCCATTTTGATGAGTGGATCTAAGTTGGACTAATATTATTTCAACATATCCACAAAATTCTTAAAGTAGATGTGATTCCCTCCAAATAGTTGTAGGTTCCAATGGTGGTCTTTCCCTATAGGCATGATAGGTGAATTTCCTTGGAGAAAATTCTTCTTTCATCACTTTTATGACACATACAATGACTCATAATTTATTCACCTGCATCACAACCATTGTATCACTAAATTTATCTAGTAAAATGAGATGTATAATAAAAGATAAATCCTTGCATTTTGGAAAACTAGTCAAATTCACCATGAATTTCTTGTTGATAGTTTCCTTTGGTCTTGAAGACCCAAATACCCATTCCTTGTTCACTTAATATCTCCTTGATGAACCATAACATCATCATATTGTTGTAGGTAAAAATGGATTTCAGTCTTTGGTTTGAGACTTCCTTTTCACATAGGTTCTTGATCTTTATTAGAATACTAACTACTTTCCATGAAAACCAAAAAGTTCCTTCAAATACACAACTAATAAATTTATATAGAAAAATCCTCATAGAAAAATCCACCCTCATATATTCTACCAAACAAGCCTTGCATGCAATAAACACATAATCCAAAGACAAATTATACCAACAACAAAAGGATCCTAAAAAATTTCACCTCTCGAACTTTATTCTATGGACCAAGTAGTCCAAATAAAGAAATAATAAAATCAAGGGGGTCTATGCCATACTGCAATGTCCCTTTTTTGATTTACGTTTAAGAGTATTTGGGTCAATTTTCTACTTTGGGTAGGATTTTAGGAATTAAGGCATCTCAACCTTTGTAAGTACCTAATTTAATTATTTTATTAAATAATTTTTTCTTGTAATTACATGTCATTTTAATTACATTTTATTTAACATTTGTGATCCACCTTAAATGGGGTGTTAGAATTTTTGAAAGGAATATAATACAATACATGTCAATACTTTTTTGATGAGTTATAAGTTGTCATAAGGTGGATAAATAAAGAAAATTTGGAGTTCCACTCTTTTGTGGTGTTCTATGACAAGTTATGATAGAATATTGTGGTGTGTAAGAGCTAAGAATGGGGGGAGTTACTTTGGGATCTTCAACAACCGCCACAAAATTTATTAGTTATCATATGGGTGAGTGACAGATCATGATGGGCCAAACTATACCTCTAAGTGACAATGAAAACATAGAAAAACAAACTTAAGGAACTTCACATAAAAAAATTAATAAGATATTAACACAATTTGGGAAATAAGTAGGAATAAAATTTGTAGAAAATTGAATGTGGTTTCTAGGCTACTTCTTTTTGAAAAAAAAAATATTTGGTGAAAATTTTAAATTTCAATGAAATGCTACTATACTAAAAAAAAAGTAGGTGTCCTTGTGGCCAACCTAAGTATGAGAAAAAAATTATCATTTTTTAATTTTTTAAAATAAGTAAAAGACACATGCATAAATGTGATTCATATTTAAAAAAAAAAAAATTGTAAGTAAATAATTAGTTTAAGTGGGAGGAAGGGAGGGTGCCACCCCATCCCATGATTGTTGATGTGGTGTGGCCAGGTGGAATGCATGAGTTGGCAGGGGGATGCGTTGGCTACACATCCGTAGAAATCTCTAGGCGAAGTAAAATTTATCATGCTCCATCGGCTCCTCGAGAATTTCTTGTCCTTTCAAGGACGTTCGCTAGGTTGCAATGGATGGTGGCCAAGCATGTTTGTCAAGGCCTTTATTTTTGATGGGTGGAATCATTTCATTCCTATAGCTTATGGTGGTTTGATTTATTGTGCCATGTTTGTGCGATGAGAAGTTTTATTCTTTGTTTGTGAAAAGGAATTGGAAATGGGAGGGATGGTGACACCAATGTAGTTGAAAATAACTGGAAGGAAAATTTCCTTTGAAGGTCTGATTTCCTCTCATCGGTTGCACTATATTATCCGTCACTCAGATTATTAGACTTTCACAACTACCAAATGTCTGGCTGGGAAAGCTTTCATGGAGGATTATGAAGGGTATCATCTGGATTCGGATATTTCCTCCCATGTTGGCTAGTTTTCTCGATGTTGGGGTTTCAAAAATGGATGCACAGGTGATCATGCGAGGCCTCTTTCTTAAGGATATTTTGGTTGGCTTGGACAAAGCGTTGGTCATGGCTTGCCTTGGTAAAGGCATCCCACACCCACGGGATCTACATCTCCTGGATGACCCAGATGCCTTGGCAAGCTACTTTCCTTTCATCCTGTATGTTAACGGCTTGGCTTTCATTAGGTACATATGTTTTTTCATAGGAGTAATTTTTTTGAAAAGGAAATTTTATTTAGTGCCTATAGAAGACTCAACCTAGAAGAGGGAATTTTGATTTTTTGCTCAAAAAAATGTATGGTAAGAAGGGTTTGGCTGGGGTTATGTGCTAGTAGAGGGTTTCTTGTCTCTAGGATTTGGTGATATGAACAATGCTCTTTGTTTTTTGGTACTGTAAATTTCTGGTGGAATAGTTTTCTGGTGAAAATGCTAGTCAAATGGTGGTTGCGTCCACTCAGTCTACAAATTTTGGATGGAGCCCAAGTCTGGTTAGTTTTTGGTGTAGTCATGGTGGATGCCCAATTTGGGCCTAAATGATGTATTCCTTTTTATGAATATCAATATAATCATCTCGCTTGTAAGGGTGATCCCACAATAGTGATTTACAATTTTTGGCCAAATTGGACATTGAAATTATTATTTTTAACTAAATCTTCACATTCAGGTACCTATAGCAGCTAAACTATGAGGAATTTGAAGATGATGCAAACTAGAGTCTCATCATATTTTTTTTGTAGATTCTAAAAATATTTTTTTTCAAAATTTTTGGAATCAAATTGCACTTTTTTTTCCATCTCCCGCGAAAAATGGTTTTTTCAAAAAACAACATTTTTAAAAAGTGACGCACATCGTATAATGCATAACTTTTTTTCCATGAAGGATAAAATTCTAATTCTTTCAAATTTATATTTGTAACTCCGATTTCTAGTGCTTCCACTTGGTTAGATAGTTTTTTATTGAATTTTTTTCTTTAATCAAGATTCAAAATCAAACCAATTACAATTCAGACATAGCACGACTATATAACACATAACGTTTTTTGTATATATCGAACTTTAATTTATTTTTTTATTGGATCAAGGACTTCAATATCTAGTGCACTCATATTTTTCAAAAAAAAATTGACAATCTGCTATTTTTCCACATGTGCAGAACATATACCTTCATTTTCGATGAAAAACCTATGTTTAATAAAACTAAAATAACAAATACATAATAAAACCAAAACATATTAAAATTATATTTGTTGGATAGCTCGTTATGAGGAATACCATAATAATTTCAAATAAATTTTAAATGAACTCATCTGATCCCCCAAAAGGTAAATCAAAAGTGATTTTTTATTAGCATTTTGATAGGTGTAAAGGAGACTCATTTATAGGTATGGTTTAAAACTAACGAGGTTCTATCCAAGGGGGTTTGATCTAAGGTGGTTTGATCAAACCTCTTCAATTGGAATCCTTAAAATGGAACTTTTTAAGGTTTAAATCATTATATTTTCTAAAAATATGTGATTTTAGCAAAAATCAGAATCTCTCAGAAATTGTAAACCACTATTGTGGCAGCACCCTTAACTGATAAAAAATAAAATTAGTTATGATTTTTTACTAAGAATTTTTAATTTTATTAATTTTTTGCAACCTACCTAACTTGGCCTAAAAAATATGAAATTCATGTTTTTGAAACTCATAGCTAGTGAAGCATAAAGTGTGACACATCTTTTGGATTTGAAAAATGTGAAATGGTTTGAAAGTTATGGATGCTTTCTAATCAATGTATCAATTAGGACTTCATACATAATACATGTATAAGATCATTAATAATTATCTATTAAATTCCTAATCAAGCATATCTTATATTTGTAGAATGTTGAAAATTTATTAAATAAACCTTTTCATTTCATCAAATTTAGATAAATAAAGGTCATCAAGGTGAAGAGTGAAGTCATGAAAAGAGGAAAAAACCTCTAAACATATTGCAAAAATTGACATCTAAGGGTAAAACCAAGGGAAAATATTTATGTCAAAAAATGGATATATTCATTACTAATGGACGTTCATTACTAATAGATATCCATTTTTTATAACAAATATATATTTTAGAAAATAATTTTTTTTTTGTTTATGCAGTAAAAAATAGATATCCATTTTTGACTTTATGAAAAATGGATAAATCATTTGTTGGGCCTAGCAACAACCCCCACAAATGATCTTCTCTCAAGAAGCTCATGATTTCTATGTACTATGTACACAAAATCATGCTTTTGTACACTCTTTGACACAAAATTTGATTCTATCAATCATTAGGGTGCCTTGTTTTTATTTGTATAATGGAAAAAAATAGGGTGCCTTGATTTCTATGTATTAAGTACACAAAATCATGCTTTTGTACACTCTTTTTAAAGCTAAAAGTAAGAGGAAACTTCAAGTGGAGGAAAATGAAGTAATTAGGAAAAAAATTTGAGAAAGGAAGAGGATTGGAAGAAAAGGTATGGGAGATACTATTGAAGGAAAATTTTCTTATTTACCCTTAAATGACACTCAAATAAGAGTTTTTAATATTGAATATAATTAAATTTTTGAAAAAAATGAATTTGATCATGATATTGAAAATAAAAATGTTGAACATGAAAGTGAAAATAATGTAAAATGTGATGAAACACCTATTGGTAAGAGAAACATCATAGAAAAAGAAGATTAAAAACATTGAACAATTCTTGAACAATGTAGATATGAACCCCATGATATTGAAATTGCACTCTATAATCCAATTTTTGATAACATTGATTAAATTGATAACACACATGAAATAATGAAACTCAATGTACATCTTCAAATTACATAAGAAGAAAGGATATTTGTGAATAATAAAATGAAATCCCACATCCATCATTTTGTAATGAGCCTAATAAAATTGTAAAACATTCAAGAACCCAAAATGGTTACTTAAAATTGATGAGAATATAATAGAAAGCCTTTAAGAAAAGAGCTCATCATGAACGATTCAATATTTGGCTTGAAAAAAATCAATGAATAGTTTTTTAATAAGGAATTAACCATTCAATTTTGGATGAGGAAAAGTATGGGACCCACGGTGTAGTATGGGATGTATCAAAATTCCTTTCTAGATGAGATCTACTTATGCAATTATGTGTTAGTGAACCAAGTAGCTAGATGATGTGTATAGTAGGTTTCATTCACTTTCCTTGTGTCAATTGGTCTAAGCTATATGAACATGTGATGTTTCCCTTGTGCTAATTTGTCTTTATGTGAACATATGATTTATGCTTGAGCTAGTTTTTATTTTACCTATGATGTGTATGAGCTAGTCATCATTGTACTTTTGATGTGTGTGAGTTAGTCACCCTATGTATAAGTGACATATGATTGATAAAATCATTGCATATGAACTTGGGATCTTGGAACATGATAGTGACTCTATGTGTTTTTGTGTGTATTTGTACACTACTTATTGGCATGTAACCAACATGTATCTGGAATGTGATGTTTTCATTCTATTGTAACTAGACTAATTTTGAAAGCTTATGCTTAATGAGTAGATATTATTTAAAGCTGAGATTTGAGATCTCATACAAAAGGAGAGGATGAATTATCTCTATCATTGGTGTATAAAATACAAAGCCTTTTATTCTAAAAATGGATACATAGGTAGGGTCATCACGAATGGACTATCAAAGTTTAGGTCTAGGTCTAGGGATGACTTCGACATTAGGAGCTTAAAAATTTATAGTGTAAGATTTTCAATGGTTGTGTGGAGTCATTTCCATGGTAATAGTTGATTAAGTTGGAAGTTGTTGCGAATTGAATAAAAAATAAAAAATAGTAGCAATTGAGGGGAAATTGCTAGAAATACATTCACACCTTCATGATGTACACGTGTATGCTCCACAATTGTATATGAATACAATAATAGATTTTGCATGTTACTATCATTTTATTTTCTTCTCTTTATTTATTTTTCTTAAAACTATAAACTAACTTTCTATTGTTTATAGTATATACTTTAAACATAAGACTAGGCATCTTTTATGATATAAGTTTATTAACTTTTTGTTTCAATGTTTAGGAACAAAAAAACTAAACAAGAAAAAAAATCATTTTAGGCTCGTTTGATAGAAGCAAAAAAAATTATGAATTGCATTCCAAAGAAAATTGAACTTGTTACAAATCACTCCTTCAATTGATTATAAGAAAATAGTAATGCAATATTTTTTGTCATAGATAATATTGTATGTATTTCAAGGCTATATTATAAAATTATATACATAAAAAATAATATATTAAACAAATATATCTTTTATATACATATTCAAATGTACTTTCTAATATGTTAAATTACATATAATTTTATATCGGGAAAACCATTACACCTTCTTCAAATGTAATTATAAAGCATTAAGTGTGAAGATGTCAAAAATTTATCCAAATATAAATAACTAGCAATCACACCTTGGTGTGCAATGGGTATGTCAAAGAGGTGTGGAAGGTTAATTAGGAAAAAAAGTGGTATATTTTTTGTATACATTTGTAAAATACACAAGGACAATTGGTAGGTATTTTAGAAAATGTTGTCATTTGTGCAATGAAGGTCCCAATGGAGAATTTATTGCTTAAAATTAACTATGCATCCACTTAGATGGATCCAAATATGACTAAACAAAATCTTTGAATCAGGAAGATAATTAGGCTCCATTACCAAAAAACTCATGTTATTTTTCAGTAGGGAGAGAGGGAGAAAGAGGGAGAGTGATAGAAAGAGGAAGAGATAGAGGGGGAAAAGTGCACACAAGAGAGAGACATGGAGAGAGGGAGTAGGGTAAAGAGATAGTTATAGGGGATATAAGTAGAGAGGAAGATAGAGATGGAATCTTGGAGATGGAGAAGTAGAGGGAGAGATAAAGAGAGAGGAGCGATATAGATAGAGGTGGAAAGAGATAAATATGTAGAGAGGGAGAGATAGAAAGATGATGATGGAGATAAGAAGTGATAAAGAGAGAGATAGAGAGAGGGAGATATATAGGGGTAGAGAGAGATGGAGGAATAATGAGATAGAGATAAGAGGGAGAGATGGGAGAAGAAGTATGGAGAGATAGAAACATAGAGGAAAAGAGATAAAGATAATTAGGCTAAAAAACCTCTGCATTAGGAAGATAATTAGGCTTCATTATCAATAGGTTCATGTTATATTTTCAATAGGGGGATAGGGAGAGAGAGAGGGGAAGAGAGGGATATAAAGAGGAAGAGATGGAAGGGGGAAGGGCAAGAGAGAGGGGTAAGGAGATAGAGATAGAAAGCAAGATAGTGATGGAGATGGAGAAGGAGAGGGATATGAAGAGGAGGGAGAAATAAAGAGAGAGGAGAGAGATAGATAGACGTTGAAGATAATATATGTGGATATAGAGGGAGAGACTAAGAGAGGTAGATAGAGGGAGAGATAGAGTGGTAGAGAGAGATGGAGGGATAACAATATAGAGATAAGAGGGAGAGATGGAAGAAGAAATATGGAGAGATAGAGATAAAGGTCTATGAAGAGGGAGATGGAGGGAGAGAGATGGATGGATAGAGAGAGGGATACAGTCCTAGAGAGAGAGAGGGGGAGATAGGAAGATAGAGGTATAGATGAATATCAAGGGAGATAAATAGATAGAGAGGTAGAGGGAGAGACAAAGATAGAGAGACATGGAGATAGAGAGGAAGGAAAATATACATGGAGAGGGAGATATAGAGAGATAACTGGATGGTTAGATAGAGTGATAGAGAGGTATCTATATATAATTAGATATAGAGAGGGGGAGAGGGAGAAAGAGATAAAGAGAGAAATAAATGGTTAAATAGAGTGATCGAGAGATTTATATGGAGAGAGAGAGAGAGAGAGAGATAGGTAGAGAAGGGAGAAAGAGAAAAGGGGAGGGGAGAGAAAGGGAAAGAGATAGGTAGAGGGAGAGAGATTTTGGTGAAGAGGGAGCAAGAAAGGGAGAGTTAGGGATGGAGAAACATGGATGTGTGCATGTGTGTTTGAATGAGAGAGAGATATTGATGAGGGTGCAATCCGAGACACAGAAAATCACACAGAAAAACTAACAAATCTTATTATTTTCAAAGTATGAAATTCTTACATGTAGAGGATCTCCAATCCCCGAGTTCTGCAATACATGCAAATTACAGAAAAGAAATTACAGAAATTTCCCTATTCGCAACATGCGATCTTCTTTCCCAAAAACTACTCACAAAAGTCAGAAACTACCCCATAAATAGCCCAATTCTCCGTTTGGAGCCAAAAACAACATTTAATTATGCACAAACTTCCAGAAGCCCTAACTCAAGATCTAACCGTCGGATCTTCAATGATAATACCTTTTCAGAAAGGTCTTGCGAAAATGAAGTGCCAAAAAATGGGGCCTAAAGGCTAACCACTTTCGTTTTCCGCCAATTTTTAGGCCCATCTGGAGCCTTTAAGTCCCTCAAAATCAGCTCCGAAGATTTTGTAGGGCAAAAAGCAGAAACTGAAACTTGAATAACTTTTGAACTGGGAATGATATTCACCTGATTCTTTCACCAAAGTGTTTATTATTATATCCCGAAGCTTCCCTTAAATTTTTGTCTCCTCACGCCTTTAAAATCATACCTGCTAAAAATAGCAATTGAGCAAAAAAAGTAGAAAAGTAGTTCTGAAAGTTGTGAATTCTTCTTCGACGAAAAGGGTATCCAGAAATGCAAAAACATCTACAAAAATATAAATAAAAGTAAATATATTTTTGGGTGATGTAGGATTGCCCTTACACCACTGGATGCTCCTGCATCAAGCACCTAGGGTAATTTGAAAAGTGACCCCGTCACTTCTCAGATGGTTGAGGAAAACCCAAATGGTCAACCTCTGCCTTAGACAACCAGGATGAATCTTCCATAGGCCTTCCTCTCCACTTCACCAGATATTCTTCATATTGCCTATTTCTGGTACTCCTTCCCACACGGCTATCCAAAATTTCTTCGATCTCCTCCTTTTCTGAAGTAGGTGCTGGAATACCACACTGTTCCATTGCTGGTACTTCCTCTGCGCCACCCTCATGATATTCTGTCAAATCTGCAATGTTGAACACAAGGGAAATGTTGAATCCATCTGGCAACTCTACCTCATATGCGTTCCCTGAATCATGCCTCTTCAAAATTTTACAGGAACCGAACTTCTTCATCTTCAATTTGTTATAGGTTCCTACTGGAAACCTTTCTTTCCTCAAGTGGACCATCACTTCATCACCAATCTGAAACTCCTTATACCTCCTCTTTTGATCTACCTTAGCCTTATACTGCATATTCATCTTGTTAATGTGTTCTTTTACCTTCTCATGCATATTCTTGATGTGTTCTGCAAAGTCTTCAGCTTCAGCACTTGTCTTCTTCTCTTGGTCCATCTTTCTCAATTCTGGAGCAATCCTAGGACTACTTCCATACACAATCTAGAATGGTGATCTACTAGTACTTCTATTGATAGAATTGTTGTAAGCAAATTCTGCCTGGGGTAAGATCAAATCCCATCCCTTTGGTTTATCTCCTACCAAGCATCTCAGTAGGTTACCCAAACTCCTATTCACAACTTCAGTCTGCCCATCAGTCTGGGGATGGTGTGCAGAACTAAACTTCAACTCTATTTTCAACTTCTTCCACAAGGTCCTCCAAAAGTATCAAACAAATTTTGTGTCACGATCTAAGACTATACTCTTTGGCAAACCATGTAGCCTCACCACCTCTCTAAAGAACAAGTCAGCAATGTGGACTGCATCATGGGTCTTCTAGCGTGGGATGAAATGTGCCATCTTCAAAAACTTGTCAACTACCACAAATACTGAATCATTCCCTCTCTATGTCCTTGGCAAACCAAGAACAAAGTCCATACTTATATCCTCCCACGGCCTCTCTGGTATAGGTAAGGGCTGATACAACCCTGTATTCTGACTCACTCCTTTAGCCATTTGACATACCCTGCAACTCTGCACAAACTTCTTCACATCTTGTGACAACTGAGGCCAATAATAATGCTCACTGATAATGGAAATGGTCTTATCTCGACCAAAATATCCTGCCATTCCTCCACTGTGTTTCTCTTTTATCAGGTTCTCCCTCACGGAACTCCTTGGAATACACAATTGACTTCCCTTAAACAACATGCCTTCTTGAATTATGAAATCCAACCACTTTGTCCTGTCAACTGTAACAGGTTCCTTGCAAGCTTTCCAAGCCTCTGCAAAATCAAGATCATTTGGATACAATGTCTTGAGTTCACTAAACCCAACCACCTGAATCTGCATTTCTATCAACAATGTATGCCTCCTACTTAACGCATCTGCAACCCTATTTGACTTCCCACTCCTATGTTTTAAAACAAATGTATAACTCTGCAAAAATTCTACCCATTTCATATGCCTCTAATTTAATTTTCCCTGACTACTTAGGTACTGCAATGCTTGATGATCAGTATACATAACAAATTCCTTCTGCAACAAATAATGCCTCCATTTCTTTAATGCTTGAACTATTGCATAAAATTCCTGATCATATACAGAGTACTTTCTCTTTGCATCATTTAACTTTTCACTGAAATAGGCAATGGGCTTACCTTCCTGGCTTAACACTGCTCCAATGGCACAACCACTGGCATCACAATCCACTTGAAACACCTTATTGAAATCCGGGAGAGCCAAAACAGGTTGTTCTGTCACCTTCTGCTTCAATAGATCAAAACTCCTTGCTACTCCAGTGCTCCACTTGAACTCTTTTCTATCCCCTCTCATTGTTTCAGTTAGGGGTGCACAAATACTACTGAAGTTTCTAATAAACTTTCTATAAAAACTGGCCAAACCATGGAAAGATCTCACCTCAGTAGCAGTTCTTGGGGTAGGCCATTCCAGAATAGCCTTCACCTTCTCTGGGTCCATCTTGAGACCTTCTGTCGAGACAACAAACCCCAAGTACACTAACTCCTTCTTCACAAAACTACACTTCTTCAGATTAATCAGCAATTTCTCTTCTCTTAACTTCTCAAAGACTCTACCAATATGCATTATATGCTCATCCAGTGACTTACTGAATATCAAAATATCATCTAAATACACAATAACAAAGCTTCCTAGGAACTCTTTCAGTACCTCGTTCATGAGCCGCATGAATGTGCTCGGTGCATTGGTTAGCCCAAAAGGCATGACTAACCACTCGTACAGGCCCTCTTTGGTCTTGAAGGCGGTCTTCCATTCATCTCCCTCTCGAATCCGAATCTGGTGATATCCACTCTTCAGATCAATCTTTGTGAAGTACTGAGCTCCACTCAAACAGTCCATCAGGTCATCCATCCTTGGCAGGGGAAATCTATACTTGATTGTTATCTTGTTTATGGCCCGAGAGTCTGTACACATCCTCCACTCCCCATCCTTCTTTGGTGCTAGTACTGCAGGTACTGCACATGGACTCAAACTCTCTCGAATCAAACCCTTTCTCAACAACTCCTCAACTTGTCTGTTCAACTCCTCATTTTCTGCAAGAGTCATTCTATGAGCTGCCTTATTTGGAAAACTGGCTCCTGGGATCAAGTCAATCTGATGACTGATCTTCCTCATTGGTGGTAAACCCTCAGGTACATTATCAAAAACAATATCTTGAAACTCATTCAATAACCCAGAAACTTCTACTGGAACCTTCTCACTACCCTCCTTATCCATTTTAGGAATCAATTCATAACACACACGCTCATGTTTCATGCCTTCTAAAAATTTCCTTCCATCAACATAACAAATTCTAGCACTACTGCATACCTTTTCTTCGGCCTTCTTCAGGGGTTTCAACTTATGGCGGACTCCATCCTTCATCAGGGAATAAGTGTTTGCATAGCCATCATGTACAACTCACCTGTCAAACTACCATGGCCTCCCCAGCAACATGTGACATGCATCCATGGGGATGATATCACAGAGTACCTCATCACGATAGCTTCCAATCTTGAACTTCACCAGGCACTACTCATTGACTAGAACTTTGTGGTCTTTCTGCAACCAGGCAATCCAATATGGATGTGGATGTCTTTCCCTCTTCAGCTTCAACTTTGTAACCATTTCTTTCAACACTAGACTATCAGTGCTCCCACCATCAATAATGACATCACAAAATTTGTCTTCACACTTGTACCTTGTGCAAAACAGATTCTTCCTCTGTTCTGGCTCCTTCTCTTTAGTCACCAGGGCTCTTCTAACCACTAGGGCTTCTCCCCTTTTAGCATCATCTGAATGCTCAGATTGAACATCCTCATCTACATGTGCAACCCTTGCACGACCTTCTGGCCTTTTGTCTATCCTTCCTTGGTATTTTGGACATTCATAGGCTCGATGTCCTTCTTCACCACATCGGAAACAAGTTCCTCTGAAACCACCCCTTCCTGGTCCTTGCCCAAATCTTCCTCATCCTCTACCTCTTTGATCACCACCATTTTGATCACGTGGGCGGTAGAAGTTATCATTCCTCTGGCTTCGACTAGTACCCACATCTTCATTTTTCTTCTCATCCTCATTTCGGCTTCCAAAAGATCTTCTGCTACCCCTTCCGCTTTGACCTCCTCATCCTTTTTGCTTACTGTCAAATCTTTTGTTCAGCTTCTCTTCAACTCTCAACAAAAATTGGTAAGCATCCTCAATGGTGGCCATTCTGACCAGGCTTAACTCCTCTTGAATGCTCGGTCGTAACCCATTAAGATAACGGGCTACCTTCTCCTTGTTGGCCTCTACATGTCTCGTTCTGATGATCATCTTGTGAAAATATTCTATGTATTCTTTCACAAATCTACTTCCTTGCTTCAACCCTTGCAATTTCTTCAATAGATCTAACTTATAGTCCATTGGCATGAACTGCTTCTTCAGTTTCTCCACCATGCGATCCCATCTGGTGATCTTTCCCTTTTCTCTCTTATTTCTTTCTAGTTGGACCTCTTTCCACCAGATACTGGCGTGGCCCTTCAGCTTCGTTTTTGCAAACTTAACCCAATCTAGGTCCTCTACTTCTTCATACTCGAAATACTCTTCCAACTCGATGATCCAATCAATCAACTCTTCTGGGTTTAGACTTCTGAAAAAACTAGGAACTTCTACTCTAAGTCTTTTTTCGATCTTCGAAATGGCCCTTATCAGCCACATTTGATCTTGATCAATAGCTTCTTCTTCCTCTTCTACATCTGAATCTTCTACCTCTTCTTCATCCTCACTTTCTTCTCCCCTTCTTGGGTTTACCCCTCTTCTTAACTCTCTTTGTAATGCATTAATTTGTCTCTGGAGGGCTCTGAAACCCTCGGCCGCTAATGGATCTCTTTCACCAGCATTTCTAGCACCTCCAGCGCCACCTCGCCTACCACGCACCAGTCTTGGAGGCATCTTGAATATCTTGAACCCACAACTACAATCCTGGTGCAAACTGCCTCATGATCGGTGATTTGTCCACACGCTCAAGAAAACCCGCTCTGATACCACTTGATGAGGGTGCAACCCGAGACACAGAAAATCACATAGAAAAACTAACAAATCTTATTATTTTCAAAGTATGAAATTCTTACATGTAGAGGATCTCCGATCCCCGAGTTCTGCAGTACATGCAAATTACAGAAAAGAAATTACAGAAATTCCCCTATTCGCAACATGCGATCTTCTTTCCCAAAAACTACTCACAAAAGTTAGAAACTACCCCATAAATAACCCAATTCTCCGTTTGGAGCCAAAAACAACATTCTAATTATGCACAAACTTCCAAAAGCCCTAACTCAAGATCTAACCGTTGGATCTTCAATGATAATACCTTTTCAGAAAGGTCTTGCGAAAATGAAATGTTGTAAAGTGGGGCCTAAAGGCTAACCACTTTCATTTTTCGTCAATTTTCGGGCCCATCCGGAGCCTTTAAGTCCCTCAAAATTAGCTCCGAAGATTTTGTAGGGCAAAAAGTAGAAACTGAAACTTGAATAACTTTTGAACCAGGAATGATCTTCACCTGATTCTTTCACCAGAGTGTTTATTATTATATCCCGAAGCTTCCCTTAAATTTCTGTCTCCTCACGCCTTTAAAATCATACCTGCTAAAAATAGCAGAAAAAGCAAAAAAACTGTTCTGAAAGTTGTGAATTCTTCTTTGACGAAAAGGGTATCCAGAAATACAAAAACATCTACAAAAATCTAAATGAAAGTAAATATATTTTTGGGTGATGTAGGATTGCCCTTACACCATTGGATACTCCTGCATCAGATATGGAGATTGTACAATAATATTGAATCAAGCTATAAATTATTATGTAATATTAATTAGAATTTAAATGATACTTATTATCAATTACTAATTTAAATATAATATAATTATATAATAAATAATACTTAATGTATAATTAAGAATAAATTAATAAGTTGAACATAACATAATTCCATATTATGTATTTTATTCTATAATATTATAGTATATAAAATATAAATAATAAATAACATAATATATATTATATAATCTAATATATAATATAAATATAAATATAATAGATAATAGATAAATAAATAATATAATATACATAAAAATAATATAGAATATAATATATAATAATAATTATTAAATATAATAATTATATATTTATATTTTCCCCATTTATGGGATGGGTCAAGATAATCCATCTAATCCAATATTGGATATTAAATGGCGACCTCTAGATGAAGGTGGGTTAAAGTCAAATTTGACAGAGCCTCAAGGGGTAACTTAGGACCTTCAGGGGTAGGATGCATCTTATGAGATCATGATGGTAGAGTCCTTGTGGAGGTGTCAAGGAAATTACTAGATGGAGTGAACAATGAAGCGAAGATTCAAGCAACATGGATAGGCGTAAATTTATGCAAGGAACTAGGATTTAGTAAACTCCATCTCAAAGGGGACTTGTTAATAATATATTATGTGATTAGGAGAAAGTGATGCCTAATTTGAAAATTCAAAATTTTATGCCTTGAATTTGGAAGGGGCTTGACATGTTGAAGATTTTTAAATATCTCATATCCATCTATTGGTGTGAATAAATGTCTTGTACCTATTTAATTCATTCACTAGGGACTTAGGGGACATATTCACATGTTTTTGAAAATTTAAGCAGTATTTTCAGGGCGATGTACCCTTCACAACGAACCACAAGGGCCAAAAAGGAACAAGACTAAACAACAAACATAAAGGAAAAAAACACAAAAATAGCCCAAAGGCAGCACAACAACCGCGGAGCAACAATAGACAGATAGGCATAGGGAGCAACTAACTGGCATTGTCCCAGTTTTTAATCAGGAGGTCCACTACCTCATCACCCACCCAATATTTGTTCTCCTGGTTGTTGTTCCCCTCCAACTCCTCCTTTATAGGATTAGAGAGGGTGCTTGTGACAAAGTGACCCAACTTCATGGTGAAGTGGGTTAACCCCCGAAACATTTTGTCAAGAGTGTCCATTCTCTTCACCACATCACACAATTCCACCCCAACATCCATAGTCTCCTGAACCTCTCCAGGCTCATCCACCAAGGGATGTGGAGAGTGAGAGGCAGAGCCATCAATAGGAAGCTTGATTTCCACCGGAGAAAACTAGGGCCTCTCCACATTTTCTTCCTCCCCATCTTCAAAATCTTCTTCCTTGTAACCTTTTATGTTAGACTGCTCCTCCTTAGATTCTTCAATAATTAGCCTCTTCTTGCTACTCATGGCCAGCCTCCTGGATCTCCTCCTAGCATTTTCCCCTCTAGTCATCTTTGTGGTCCCCACAACCGTATCCCCTCTGGAGTCTTTCCTAACAACATTTTTGCCCTTGCCATCCTTAGCAGTCGAGACCAGGGTGCATTTCTCCTTACCTTTTTTGGTTGAAGTGACCTTGTAGGCCGAGTTAGCCTAAGTGGCTTTTAGCTCACAGAGTCCTTCCACCGCGCTAGCATGGGCCTTGCCCAACCCACCCTTAAGTTTTTTGGTGGAAAATTTGGCTTTAGGATTCCCCACAATGCCTAAATTGGACTTTCGAGGAGGGCTCTTAGATTCAGCTGGGGAAATATGCACAGTTGAAAGAGGTTCAATGTTCTCAATGCAAACAATCGTGATGGATTTAGGTGGATAGAGAGCAAGATGAAAGTGATATAGTCTTAGGATAAGCCCTTGATGGAGCAGGAGCAGTGGGAGATCACAAGGGTTATGATTGGCCGACTCTTTGCACTTGTCAACAGAGCTTTCAAAGTCCATTAAAAGAAAAAATGGGAAAATGAGCAGCATCTTATGTCTAAGGTGATTTAATAGAGGGAAATGGTAAAAGAAACAGGTTTTAAATCTACCTTCCAATGTAGCATACTTCATCAGCGCCATGCACACCTAGTCCCAGGGCTTCGGAAGTGCATCCCTCTCAAACCCCGACTGGTTTTGCATCGGGGCCTCCTCACCTCTGAAAAAGGATTTTAAGCTTTCATGGTCCATTTTTTTGGTGTGTTTAGGGTAATTTTTCCCAGAACACAGAAAACTCATAGCCTGCGCTATAACTTCCTCACTAATTTCAAACGATATACCACCAATGGAGACCCTTTTGTCCTTCCATGAACTGGAAAACTGACTCGATAAGATAGGATCATTGCCGACCAAGCACTCCATAAGTAGAGAAATTCCACCCTCCACACAAATGTGCTAGACCAAAGGGTTGTTCTGAAACTCCTCATAGTTTTCAGGTTCATTCCTAACCTGCTCACCACCCATACAACCAACTTGCATAGGAAACTCAAAAAATTGCAAAAAATACCAATTGCAGCAGCCGCAGATAATAATCACAATGTGATATTTAAGGCAAGGAATATAGCAGAGATTAATAAAATCTGTGTATAGGTTGCACACGTGTAGGGGAAAATCACTACAGGGTGATTTGACACAAAATTTAATGAATTTATGATTACGACCAAGAAGGCAAGAGTTAGCAGACGTGTAGGGAATGCACAAAAAACCATGCAGAAAGGCCGAAAAACTAAAATTAGCAACCATTTGAATGAAGCCAAAGGGGTCCCTCGCTAAACTAACCAGCTTGAAGCCCCTAGAAGGAGGCCAATTCCCATCATAAATAGTCGAATCATTATAAATACAATCACACCTCTAGATGCAAGGAGGAGATAAAACAAGAAATTCAATAATTCCCAAGAGAATAGATCACACAGTACGGCTCCACAGATATAATGAAGTCACATCCTTCCACCTATCCATCATCAAGCCGCCAAAATTATACTTGTAACCATCTTTTAAATCCCAACCCTACCACCTCATTGTAACCTTAGAACCTGACCCCATCCACCATGTCCAAAGGACAGACACGTGGATCCTCCTTTCCATGCCCCACACACACAAATATTTTCCAAGAATCCTCCACTTGTACTCCATTCCAGTGTTGACACTCATCCACCAGATCTCCATAAAAATCCAGTGGGCCCCCCATTCAGCTCCCGACATCCAAAAATTAAAAATCATTGCAAACCATGGTAGCCTTGTTCCTACGCTATTAAAGCTTGACTATGTGGCAGAAGCCTTTCCTTTAGCCGAATCTCAACCCGAGCCAATATTAGCCAAGGCATCCAACACATGGTTGTCTTCTCTGAAGATATGAGTCACCTTTTTATCCCTAAATTTGGATAAAAGGAAGCTAACATCCAACAAAATTTTCTTAGTATTCCAACCAATTAATCTATCTTTATTCACAACATCCATCATTGACTTGGAGTCTCCTTCAATGTGGAGATAAGTAATCCCCAGAGAAACAACAATTTTGAGGCCCATTAGCAGCACACAAGCCTCTGCCACTAAAGCCGACTGAAACCCAATACCTCCAGCAAATCCCACCACTAGAGCTCCCATAGAATCTTTGATAACTCCGCCAATACTTGCCCTACTTGGGTTTCCCTTAGCAACCCTGTCAAAATTAATTTTAAACCATCTTCTATTCGGAGGCTCCCATTTAGTATTTTTCCTAGCTAAATTTTTCGAATTATCAAAGGAGTTAGCCTTTAAATCCTGGTGCCATTCCTTAGCCATTTTTATTTCGTAATCCTTCGGCCCCATCTCCGGGAGTTTCCCATTAAAGAGAGATATATTCTCTTCAATGAGCCTAACTCCAATGCCTAACACCTCCTTGGGACTCCTCTCAATATTCCTGAAAACCCTATTATTCCTCTCCTTCCATAAACACCAACCTAAGACAGGGGGGACCTGCATCCAAATTTCACTAGGCAAAGGGTGGAAAAATGGGCCATACCAACCCAAGGACTGATGCAAGAAGTTGGGTCCACAAAAAGCTCAAAAAGTGGAAGTGTTTTTGCTGCTTTTCAGAAATTGTCACACTTGGACTGAAAATTTGAGGCACTTACACAATGAATCTTAAAAAAAGTTTGTAATATGAAATTTTTAATTTTGAATCTAATTTCCAAATATGTAATTTATTTGAATACCCAGATTGTAGAAATCAAATTTTGATAAGGATCTATAAAAACAACTTTTTTAAAGTCCCTATTTTTTTACCATACCATGCACGTGTACAGACAACACATTTTGACCCAAATAAAAGTGTTTTGCTGATTCCTTTTGGGGAAAGAGAGCTAACAACATGAAGATTGATGAGGAATTTTTTTTGTAATTTTTTGTTGAATATTATTTTTTTTTTTTAAATTTATTGGCCTTAATTGTTGTTTTTAAAAATCAACGTGTATGGACACCATAATTTGACCTAAACTAAATATTTTTTGAAATTTTTTTTTTTCATTATGTAGAAAATTGTTTGAATATTGATGCCATATAATTTTTTTGACAAAAAACATAACCAAAAAAAAGTTATTAAAAATCATAAAAAGTCTGATATTTCAAGTTTAAGGACTAGTTTGCTTTGAAATTAATTAAAAAATATAAAATGTAATCAAATCTTAATAAAAATTATATATTTGAAAACTAGACATCGTGTTCTATAATGGGTTTTAATTTTATAGATTGATTCAAAACAAAATTCATCAACCATATTGTCAAAGTTGAACATTCTTCTTCAATCTACCTTAGTTTTTTAGTTGCACATCAAAGGCTAAGGTTCGGATTGCCAAGCCTTTCCCGAGCCTAAAACCAAGGCTACATGTGGGTTGGAGATTCAAAATTTTAATAATGCGTATGCGTTTTTAAAAACACATATGCATTACAAAACACATATGCATTCTTTATTTATTTGATTATTTTAAAAAAATAATGCTTTTTAGACACACGAACGAAAAAGCATTATTTTCTAAATAAATGTCTTGAATGTGTTATATAAAATGTACGTGTTATATAATGCATATGCTTTATATAACGTGTATGCATTTTTTAGTGTGTACGCATTTTTTTAGGCTCGGGTACCCGATGCATAATGCATACACATTTTCTACAAGATTTTTTTTTGGCCAAAACTTCCCCTCTTCGTGGACCCAACTTCTTGCACTTACCTCCAGAATAAATGATAAAAGGTCCTTGCTCATAACAGAAGGGACATCAAGTTTCTCAAAATCCAACCTCCAAACTTTAGCAGCATACGGGTAGTGTAATAAAAGGCAACTGATAGTTTCCTCCCCTTCCTTGCAAAGGAAACATCTATTGGGAAAACAAAAATCCTGAATACTTAGATTGTCCTAGGTTAGAATCCTGTTATGACAGGTCGTCCACCAGAAAAAATTAATTTTAGGGATCATGTGATGATTCCAAACCTTCTTCCAAGGTTCCACAACATAATTTTTGTTAGTCAGCAGTATGTAAGCTGACCGAACAGAGAGATCCCCCTATTTATCTAAAGTCCAAAAAAACTCATCCTCCTTGTCATAGGAAGGAAACCTGGTGCTAGAGAGAATCACCTGAAGGGATTGAGCTAGGCGACAAAGGTCATGAGAATGGGGGCAAGAAAGGGTAAGATCCTTCAAAATCCTAGCTCCGGGACGTCCAGACACATAGTCACTGATATGTATGCCAAAGAATCTCTGAGTCACTCCCATCACCGCCCCAAAGCCAGAGAAAGCAAGAGAGGATTCAATTAGCCAAGTATCTTCCCAGAACCTAATTTTAATCCCATTTCCCATTTCCCATTTAATCCCTTTCTTTAGCAGGCCTTGTATGCTACAAATGCTCCTCCAGACAACAAATCCTTTTGGGCGAGGTTCTGAAAGACAATCAATCAAGGGCCTGTTCTGGAGATATTTGGCATTCAAAAATTTTACACCAATCCTTAGTGTTCCTTAACTAGTCCCAACCAACCTTGGCCATCGGAGACTTGTTAGAGTTGAAAATCTTCCTAATTCCAAGCCCACCACTATTTTTAGCCTGGAAGACCCTTTCCCATTTCACTAAAGCGAGTTTATTTTTTTCCTCACTACTAGACCAAAGGAAATTCCTTTGAATTCTTTCAAACTTATCAGCAATTTACTTAGGCATCTTAAAAATGGATAGAAAGTAAGTGGGGATACCTTCGATAGACGCAGTGAGAAGTGTTGGAGTGAAAATACACTGAGAGGGGGGGTGAATCGGTGTTATAACTTCTTAAACATTTTAAACTAAAACTAAAAAGAGCCATACATATGTTCTCATTTTTCAATGATAGTGTCATTCATGTAATCGAATGCAATCATATAAACTGAAATGAGTAATGTAACATTGAAATTTAAAGCAGTAAAGTACTGAAGAAAAAGAGTCACAGAGACACAATAGACACAAGATATGCTGAGTGGAAAACCCTCCTGGGGTAGAAAAACCACTCCTGAACCTGTTGCCTTTTTTAGGCTTTCATTTCAATAATTTATTTTGACAAAGCCTCAATGGCTGATTTCTGAGCACCGACTCAAGGAGCACCAACCCCTTTCCTGATATTCAATAGAACATACAATAGTACAAAGGATCTCTCTGTTTCACTTGATTTCTATCAAGTGCCTCTTGACAGACAAAACATAGAATTTTCAAGAGTCAGAATTGACTCTTTAGAATTCCATGCATTATCTAATCTCGATGCAACTTGAGGAAAATCCTATCATAGTTACAATACAGTCTCATCAAACTATTTTACAATGATACATCTTTTCTTTCTTTTCTCACTGTTTGATTTTCAATCTTTTCCCATACAGAAAACTACAAATCTGACTACACATCGTGTTTTCCAATTTTTAGCATCAAAGAACAGAATAGACTTTCATATCTCTAAATAGTAATGTACCCCTATTTCAAGTTTTTGATTTTTTGTCATGATAGAACACTAAACTCACTGTTTTTGGCTTTTTACAGAAAACATCATTACATATTGGAAGTATTACCACTGTATCTCGAATTTCACATTCCATAGTGTCATGCAAGGTTGTTTTTCAGGTTATGTAATGACTGTCAAGTCAGATCCGATGTTGCAGTGTTCACAAAAGGAAGATTATTTCTTTCTATTAAGGATAGAACAACAATGACCAAGAATAGAAGTGTGACAGAGCATGTCTTCACAAGAAGCCTGCACATGCAGTGCTTAAACAAAAGCAATGAGAGTACATCATTTAAAATGAAATGATAACCATTTTCCTTGACTGAACCAACAATGCAACAAAAGTATTTTTAACGAAATGAAACCACTTTCAAATTTTACCCACAAGCAGTAATGAAGAATGCATATGTTGGTGTTTAAAAATGCAACCCACCTAGGCTTTGCAATTCTCTAAGAGGTAGCCAACCTCCATTATAAAGAACCACAAAGTCTAGTGGCCAACTGGTAGGAAATGGAATGGATACACATTTCCCTTGCACTTTAGGCTTTGTAAGACCTAGGGGGGTAACCCTTTAGCAATATCTAAAAATATGAACATACAGGTAACATGATACTGCTTAATAGATGATGCTCTCATAGAAATATGCTGAGAAACCTAAAATGTCACTCAATATTGGCAAGATATTGAATGATTTTCAATAATCAGCATGGAGAACATGACAAACACAACTCAACAAATAGATTTTAAATGGTTTTTTGATTTAGAGAGTTGGGACCAAACTAAAAATAGCAGAAACAAGATAATGGACCGGTGCCATAAAGATGGGCTATGGAGTCAAATAACTAGCATTCATCTTCCAGTGTTGAACATGTTCTGAAGGTCTTGCAGATATTGTCACATTATGACAACCAGACCACTACATCTTTCTCTGATAATCCTTCTTATGAATCCACCTGAAGCATAACACTCCTGTCACATTTATCAAAAGCAATTACACTATCCCTGAAAAATAGGCAGTAATACAAGCACCTTGTGCTTTATTAAAGCAATTACACCATTCATAGAACATAAGGCAACAACAAATGTAACTCAAATGCAGAAAATGTGCATGAACAGACTCAAATAATCTTATTATTGAATCCAAAAAAGTATTACAATTCAGTCATGGAGACAATTATCAGCTAAAATAACATAATAGAACAATCCAAAACATACACTTTCAAATTAAAATTGACTGACCGTCATATTTCCCCTTAGCTTTACAATCTACCCATAGCTTCTACTTGCCTTGCAGAGCTTTCAGAAATTGGAACCCTGTACAATGAGAAGAGAAGAGAAGATATAGAAAATAGAAGAATGAAGGCAGCCTTAAAACTAATCCGAAAATGCCATCTGGAATCTTCATTCATCGTTAATCAACAAGTTTGCAAAATATCTTCTCCACTCCTTCCTCTGCAGCAATAAACTATTCTCCAACAACATTTACTCATGATTTCCCAGCAATAGAAAATCTGCCCATGTGGAGATTCTTCCTATTTCACCCAGCTGCTCAAAAATTTCATTCTCGTGCACATCTGTTTCTATTCTCTAGTCTTTATTTGCTGCAGCAATACTTTGGAAAATTTATTGGTTACGTCATTGGAATTCTCACGAGGTCCACAAGAATGCCCTAATTCCTTCGTTTGTCCTTGGGCGAGCACTCTGCAATTGCTTGGCGTGCTCGAGAATCTTTCTGGTTCGTGCCTATTTCCCTATCACCCCTCTTTGCCAATTTGCTCTTGCTGGCCATGCATTCTTCTTTGTTTACTGCAAGGGTTCCTCATTACAATGCACACACAGGCATCCCTTATTGGAATTCTCCATTACTGGCAGTGTGGGCTCTCCCCACAAAGTCTCCTCCACATTGCTACGAGCTCTCACCTGCCTCTGCTGGTCACGCATCCTCACCTTCCCTGCATATTGGCGCAGGCTCCACAGTCCACCTGCGTGCCTTCCACTCTGCCTTGGCTATGAGCTCTCCATTCTTCTAGTCACGGCCTTCACTCTCCATTGCTGGCATGCTCAATGATTTCTTCACCTGTTGTTTGACTGCAGGCTCCTACTAGCAGCGCCCCCCACTCACTCACTATAGTGTGGTTTCCTCCCAGTCTTCCTACTGGTCGCAGGTCTTCCTGCTTGCTTGGTGTGCGAGCCTCTCACCATTTCTTGCGGGTCTCCCACCTTCCAATGGGCTACTCATCGTGGGCTCCTCCCAACTCTTCTCTACAACATGGGGTCCCTTCCTTCACTCATGTGGCTCTTCACTTGCTCTGGCCACACCCTCTTCATTGGTCGTGGATCCTCTAGACATGGTAGCCTCCTTTCATTTCCAGACACACACTTTTCACTGGTGGATGCGTTGGCTCTTTTCTGATGGACCTCAACGCTCCTCTCTTTTGTGTTGGTTCGAGATTTTACTCCCCTGGCACGAGCTCCCTCATGCGTTGATGGATGCCTATGACCTATTCCTTTATACGCGCTGGTCTCTCCTCCATATGTGCCTCCCTTCACTACTATTCCTAGGCATGGTGGCTGCTCCCTCACATAGTTCCAGTCTGAAAAATCTCATACTAATTGCATTTGACTGATGGTTTCTAAAGATATTTCAACATGTTTATTTTAGTATATCTGTTGTAATGCTGGCACCCATGAGATCACAATCACTTGACGCACCTTGCCACACAGTTCAAGTGCCTGTCCATTGCCACTAACTGATATATTATTTTTTTGTTGGAAAACTGCCTAGTGCAATCTCCATGGCACCTTTGGAGCTATGTCAAATAGGCCGCTTACCCTGCCTATGCTTCCAATTTGTATGTATACATCTATCACTTATTTCTCATGGTAACTGCCCCCACCATTTTGTAGCTAGAGCCACCTCCGATATGACCTTTAGTCTGCCTGGCATTCATGAATCCTCTAGTAATTCCTTATTTTCAATTCTTCGCTTCCAAGATCTTCTAGAGCCAATCATTGGGTTTCCTCTGCAATTGTGTTTCATAATAATACCATTCTTAGACCCAATCACTCAACATGTTACATGCCTTGAGTGTGTTTATACAATTCACCTACATATGTTTCCTTTTCCATGTTGCCAAGTGAACATAAAATGTTTGATTAGCCTTTTACCTTCTGCATTTGTGCACCATGACACTAAAGCTCCTAAATTACAATCATTTACTTGAAGTGAACCTCACAATTATGCAAAGCATGTCGGGCCCCATGTGGGTCCAGCTAAATTTTTTTTCGTTTTGAAACAAAATTCACCTTGAAATGATCTGACACTGTGTTTTGAATACTCATGAAGTGAAATGATAAACTGGGTCCTCATCAGAAACTGTTTTTTCTCACTTTTGCAAAATGGGTAAAACAGGCCAAGTTGCTTCAGGAATCGATCTGGGAAACCAATCAAACGATCTTCGAGAGACATCAAATCTTGCAAACATTTAGACTTTTCATCTAAAAGTATTTTGCAAAAGATGGCTCAAAGAAATCAGTCACGAGGTGAAAGATATTAATCCACAAAGTTGCTCAGTTGAACCTTTCTGAAACAGTAGTTGTTCTGAACCAATTAGAACACACCCGACTACTAATTTGTGAACATAGCAAACCAACCCCTAACAAGATGCCATCAGACACAGTAGAACATCAAGATACCCCGAGAATGTGTGCAAAAGGAATTACTTTGAAACATCACCGATCAAAAGATATTAATGATCAAAATTGACCATTCAGAAAGGCTGTCAGGAATGCAGATGCAAAACAGAACAATCTGCATTTGGTTTCGATCTGCTAAAAATAGCAAATCAGATCATGAAGCTCTGAAAACTGACACCCGAGATTATTTTGATATGGGGAATATGGAACAACATTCGTTCTGACATGATAGTGAACTGGTTGCAAAAACCAAGCTCAAACAGGAAGTTGTTTCGCAAACTGAACATCTGCAAACAACAGAACAGTGCAAAAACCTTCCAGCTTCACTTTTCGAAATGCTGTCAGAACTCATCGTGGGAAGCTAAAATTTGATATGCCTACTCACATATGACTACTGAGTATGTCTGCAATTGGGTTTTGCACGACAATCAACAAGCTTCAAATTATAAGCCTCGAAAACGGGTCAGTCAGGACTGATTCTTCAGGTGCACTTCTGAAAGTGCAGAAGCAAAATTTTGAAATAGGCATCTCAAATTCTGCTAAATTTGAGAGAGCCATCAGCATATATCATAGGAGTTCTGACAAATAAGCTGCTATGAAAAAGAGGTAACTGAAACCTCAACCTGCATGCAATCGAAAGCCAATAACCATGCATTTTAACAATCACCCATGAATTCCAGTGAGGTTGAGAGAATATTCCTAGATCTATGTCCAAAGTAGTGATTGAAAAACTTAATAAACTGAAATCATTGTGAAGTGTGACTGAAATAACTTCACAAGAACCATTATCAATGAACCCAGATAAGCATATGCAAAGATTTGATGATATTATCATTACCCATAACCATCAAACACAATTCCTTAAAATATTTGTCATGATAACCTTCAAATGAAATTACAGTCACGTTTTCATTCTTAGAAGCAAATATTTTTGACTTTTTCTTGAAAGCAATAGTTGTTTTCAGTTTTTCACTTTGTAAAAGAGAGAAAGAGTAAGTTCATAGCGTTCTTGCTTGTCCAAAAATAGATCTGCAAACCAATCGAAAGAAGAATACTTGGTAAATGAATGTTGATGTCAAAGAGTGATTACAAGATCGACAGAGGAGAATAAACGGCCTCACAATCTTCCAAAAACATGCTTGTACCCAGTGGTTGAAAGAAGACAAGTGGAGCAACTTATGTGCAGGGCTCCTGACTACTCCCGATTGTAGTCAAAAAGCAAAAATGCCAAGGATAACAATGAAACGCCCAAGGTAGAGGATACATGGTGGCGGTCAGAATGTGGGCAACAAAAAAACGTGAAACAAAAAACATTTTTCCCTAACCTACCACAACAAACAATGTGAAATCCTTTGCAAAGGATGATAGGCGTTTGGAGTCCGAAAAAGGATAGAGATTAAACAAACTCATTATACCATGTCAAATCTCCAGGCATATCCAAGGGTTGCATGCCGACAACCATTATGGCATTTGATTAATTTAGAAAATGAGTAATGCCAACACAATAATGCCAACATTATTTCATGTGAAGGGGCGAAAAACATAAGACTTTAGGTTCCCACCAAGTCAAGGCAAGGTCACGTTCAAAGTGACATAAACAATAATTAACCTTTTATGACTGTAGTCGGCCTTAAGGCTTGAAGTAATTATCAACCAAATGACCCAACACACATACACATGGAGGATCGAATAGAATGCCCTTTCAAAAGCCACCATGATGAAATCCAATGCAAGTAATTTCCAACGCCTTAGTACTAGAAGCAAAATATTATGCAATTCTCCATACCAAATACCATTAACCAAATGCAAAGGCATGAGCGGTGTGTTCCTCAAAGCCTAAATGCACTAAAATAACCAATATTCCTTGTAACAATTCCTCTGATTGAGAGTAAAGAAGTATACCTTTGAGATTTTCAATACCGTTTTTAAATTCAAGATGCTTGTTACTGATTTATGCCAAGGACAACATAATTGAGATCATCACTGAACGAGTAATAGATTAAACCAGAAATATATCACTTGATCAAATGGAGAAAAAATGACCTATAACCAGAATATCTCAACAAGCATTTTTAATTTGCACATGGAGTTAAATGATTAGTGCCACCAAGATAATAAAACCAATGAAGTAAATGTGCCAATCAAAATATGGATCAACTAAGAAGATAACCATCAATATGCTAGATAATCACAAGATGACATCAAGGACAAAAATAGAACAAGAGGGATTCAACAAACTCCCCCTTTGTCCTTGATGGCAAAACTTGTTAGTGTAATTAATTATTTATTACACTAGCATAAGTTAACTTAGGGTTAATTAATCATATTAGTCCTAGGTTACTTTTAATCTTTTAATAAAGTTGTTGAGATAAGATTCCCTTCTAGAAGATGAGTTGTCTTTTCTAGAACGTATCTCCATCTTGTTATCATTCCCTAGGTAGTATGTTAGGGTTTCATGTTGTCACATGTAGTGTGATTTGAACACTTGGCAACATCCTTTGCATTATAGGTTTAGCTCTTGCCTATATAATCAGGCATATGTACACTTTGTAAATCAATCTAGATCATCATAATAGAATCTCTATTTTGAATGTCATTATCATACTTTCTGTGTGGGTGAATATTTCTTCCTGGCAAAGGTCCTCCATTGAAGTCTACAGCTTCATCAAGGACACCTGTGCATCCAGCATTCCAACAAAACTGAGCCACCAAACCAATAGATAATGAACTGTAACCGAATGCTAAAAATTCTCCCCCTTTTTGACACAAGGATAAAGGGAGACCAAACAAAGATAAACCAAAACCAACTATGACATGCTATCAAACTACAAAAAGAACCTTTGAGCAGCAAAGTATAAGTTGCAGGAAGAGCTAACCAGCTCCCCCTATCACCAAGATAGACTGATTAAGATAACAAAGATTGAGAGACCACTTCCAATTGAGACCGAAGTCTCTCAAAGAAATCTTTAGCCAACGGTTTTGTAAAAATGTCAGCAACCTATGCTTATGTAGGAAAATATTGTACAGATACCTCATTAGCCAGCACCTTTTTGTGAAGAAAATGAAACTTTATAGCTATATGCTTAGTTCAAGAGTGCATAACTTGATTTTTTGAGATATTTATTTCACTAGTATTGTCACACATAATAGTAATAGGTTTTGGGATTTCAATACCCATATCTGATAATGTCTATGAAATCCAAATTACCTAAGTGTAGCAAGAAGTGACAGCTATATATTCTGCTTCAACAGTAGAGAGCGAAACAGAGTCTTTCTTTTTTCTGTGCCAAGCCACTAAAATATCACCAAGAAAGAAAGCAGCACCACTGGTGCTTTTCCTGTCATCTAGACATCCTGCCCAGTCAGAAATATTATAAGCTACTAAAAAGAAATCATTGCTTTTGGGATACCAGAGCCCATAATCAATTGTGCCTTGTACATATTTAAGAATTCTTCTCACAACATTGATGTGAGATTCTTTAGGAGCTAATTGAAAATGAGAAACCATGCAGAAAACTTGCATTATGTTAGGTCTTGAGGCTATTAAATGCAATAGACTGCCTATAATTGACCTATAATCAGTTGAGTTTATAGCAGGGGAGTCATCAACTTTGCTAAGTTTACAACCAGTAGCCATTGGGGTGCTTACAGGATGACTTTCATCCATTTTAAACCTTTTTAACATTTCTTTTGCATGCCTTGCTTGAGATAGAAAGATGCTAGAGTCAAGTTGTGAAATCTGGAGACCTAATAAAAATGACAGTTCTCCCAACATTGACATTTCGAATTCAGATTCCATGATTTGTGAGAATTTTTTACTCAAGGCAATATTGTTGCAAACAAAAATGGTGTCATCAACATAAATTTCAACAACAAGAATATCATATCCTTCAATTTTAACATACAGATTCATGTCAACTCCTCCTCTAATGAACCCTTTTGACAGTAAGTGACTGTCCAATCTAGAGTACCAAGCTCTAGGAGTTTGTTTTAGGCCATATAGAGCCTTTTTCAGCCTATAGACATGATTGGGTTTGTTTTTACATATAAACCCTTCAGGTTGTTCTATGTAAACTTCTTCTTCTAAGTATCCATTTAGAAAGGAAGTTTTTATATCCATCTGATATATAGTGAAATTTTTGAAAATAGAATATGCCAAGATAATTCTAATGGATTCAAGCCTAGCAACAAGAGCAAAAGTTTCACCGAAATCAATACCTTCTTGTTCAGCATATCCTTTGTAGACATATCTAGCCTTGTTGCGAACAACATGACCATGTTCATCATGTTTGTTTCTAAAGATCCACTTACCTCCTATGACATTTTTTTCATCTGGTCTTGGGACTAGATCCCAAGTCTGATTTTTTTCAATTTGATCAATTTCTTCCTGCATTGCATTAAGCCAGCATTCATCAGTTAGAGCATCATCAAAAAATTTGGGCTCAAACTGGGTGATTAAACAAAATGCAGTAAGCTCAGCTATGTAATATTTTTCATCATAGTTAACAGATTTCTTCCTTATTTGAACTCCTGTAGATCTATCTCCTATAATTAGATCCTTACGATGATTTCTAGCAAGAGATTTTGAAGTAACTTTGGGTTCACATTTTTCTGAGCTGATTTCAGCATTTTTAGATTATGCTTCAGCGAGTTTAGGGCTTGCTAGTTATGTTTCAGTCTTTGCAGTTTCAAAGCTCTCAGTGATTATATCAAGCTCAAATTCATCCTCTTCATCATCCTACATAGGTTCAGCATCTAACAACAAATTTTCATCAAATTTGACATTTACAGATTCAACAATTTTGTTCAGCCTTTTGTTAAAGCATTTATAGGCTCTGTTGTGTGTAGAGTATCCTAAAAAGATATCTTCATCAGTTTTAGATTGGAAACTACCTAAGTTTTCATCATCTCTTTTGATAAAGCACTTGTAGCCAAATATTCTGAAATATTTAATTTGGGTAGATTTTCCATACCACAATTCATATGGAGTGAAATTTGATTTCACTATGATCTGTACTCTATTCAAAATGTAAACAACTATATGAACAACTTCTTTCCAGTACATATTTTCCACGTTTTCTTGATTCAACATGGTTCTTGCCATCTCTTTTACAGTCCTATTCTTTCGCTCAACTACCTCGTTTTGTTGGGGTGTTCTAGCAGAAGCATACTGTCTTTTTATGCCATGTTTGTCACAGTAGTCTATGAATTCTTGTGAGGTGAATTCACCACCTTTGTCAGCTTAAACATTACAGTTTTAAGTCTAACTCTCTTTCTACCAATTTTCTAAAGACTTTAAATTGTTCAAAAGCTTTTGATTTATTTTTGAGAAAAGTAACCCATACCATACGAGAGTAGTCATCAACAAACAATATGAAATATTTCTCACCATTTATGGATCTAGTCCTTGTATGACCACATAGGTCAGTATGAACAATTTGCAGAGGCTTAGTAGAGAAGTGTTCCTTGGATTTAAATCTTACCTTGGTTTGTTTTCCTTTGAGACACTCTTTACAAATAACTTTATCAGGTTTTCTAAGAAGGGGCAAACCTCTTACATTTTGATTTTTGCTGATTCTGACCATATTGTCAAAATTAATGTGGCCTAGTCTCTTATGCCACAACTAGCTTTCTTCAACATGAATCATTAAGCATATACCGTGATTGTTCTCATGTCCAAAGGTTTCTAGTAAGCTGTAGACATTTCCTTTAGTCCTCCTTCCAGTAGCAACATCTTTAACTAACTGGTTTTTGATTTCACATCCTTGTGAAGTGAACAGTACTTGATAGCCACTATCACAGATTTGAATGACACTTAGAAGGTTATGTTTTAATCCTTCTACATAATAAACATTTGAGAATGGAGTGTCTTCATTCAGTAACAGATAACCTCTTCCTTTGATTTGAATTTTAGAGTTGTCTCTGAATTTTACATATCCACCAGCATAGTCTTCTAGATTTGTAATTTTTTCTTTGTCACCAGTCATGTGGTTTGAACAACCACTGTCCAGGACCCATAGGTCCTTCTTCTTTGATTGAAAGGCAGTTTGAACAAGCATAGTTTTTTCAATGTTGTTAACTTCTTTGGGTTTCCAGACTTTGAAGGTTTTCAGTTGTTTATTCTGCTAATCAGCATTGCATTGCTTTGCTGAATGACCCAAAGATTTGCATGTAAAACATCTAATTTTTCTTGCAAAACCATGATTCTACCTAAATCCAAATCTAGGAGTTCTAGCATTCATAAATCTACAAGAATTTACTTTGTGACCAAATTTATTGCAAAAGTAACAGTACCCATAAAAGAGAGGGTAGGAGTTGTAAACCATTTTGTTGCTCCTAAAAGGATGAATATGATCCTTGAAAAACTTAGAATGTTTGAGTTGAGGATTTTTGTTTCCAGCAACAGTATTTTTCTTTTCACTATCATTTGAGCATTCACCTTTGACAAAGCCAATACCGGTTTTGCCTTTGTTTAATTTTTGTTTATTGAGCATGTCATTCAGTTTAAGAGTGCTTTCATACTTTTTGATAGTCTTCCTGAGATCTACAATCTCATGTTCAATTTTTTGAATCTCTTGGTCTTTAAAACTTATGTCAATGTGAAGACAATCTTCAACTCTCTTGGATTCTTCAAGTTGAGTTTTTAATAAAATTATCTCAAGATTAATGAGTTGCTCTTGTGAGTTATCTTGAACATCATTTTGTTCTTGAGCACACAACTGTTTCTTAAGTTTTCTCAGCTCTTTTAGAGAACATTTCAGTTCTCCTTCATAGTCCACTTCACCTTCTTCAACATCATTGTTGCTTGTTTCATCTTGCTGAATGATTTTAGCCATGAAGAGATTTCATCTTCTTCATCTAGAGAGTCATTTGATTCCGAATTTGTTTCATTTTTGCTGAACAGGCTTTTCTTCTTTTTGAAGTTAAATTTTTGTTTGGGTCTATAAGCCTTTTTCTTGGCAAATCTCTTAGATTTCTCGTTATCACTATTTGTGTCACCATACGAACACTTTGCAAAAAAGTGACTTATTTTGCCATAGTTAAAGAATTTGAAGGGAAGTTTTCCCTTATACTTTCCAGAACCATTTTTGAGTTTCCTTCTTATTAGAGTAAAGGTTTTAACTTAATTATGTTGATTAAGTTACCTTTATTCCCTTCTTAAGATTTCACGTTAGTTTGCATAATGTGACATTTAATAATTATATTAATTATTAAATATTTTCCTATTAGGGCTTCTATTATGGTTTTTCCTATTAAGGTTTTATTAGGGTTTGCATGATCTCCTTTTTATAAGGATTGATCCCATTGTATTTCATATCAATTCATTCTCTCATTCTCTCTGATATATACATTTTCAGTTTTTAGAGAACCCTTGCTTATTTGTCTCCATCTCTTCTTTTGTGACAAGTTATTTGCATGTAGGTGATCTTCAAGGTTTGTGGTGTTGTATTTTCTCAACTCCTACATGGTATCAGATCTCCACACCTAATGCTTCCTGTTGTTGTTTTGAAGATTTTTGGAACTTCAAGGGTTTAGGGTTTGTTTTCTTGATCTAGGGCATACTTGCGATTTTGAAGCATTTTCAGCTCAAACAGACATCACCATTGCGTCCGCAGCTGTCCAAAACCCCTAAATCGACTGTTCATTCGTCCATTTTGGACAAAGTCGAAATTCGAGGCAAATTTTTTTTACTTGGGCGGTCGTACAACCCACCTAGGGCCAGGTACGATTTTGCAGAATAAAAAATTATTTAATTTTTTATGTTCTGCATATATTTCCGTCGGATTTTTTTATTAAATATTTTGCTATTTGCAAATATTTTTAAAAAATATAATATTCTTTTGGGCATATTATATGTGGGTTTGATTTCTGCGGACTGTTTGGGGAGGCATTTATTGTTTTGCAGGGTACCCATGTCGGCCAGTTGTACCCGCCGACCCCATCATCCTCCGCTGACCCTCTGATAGTTTTTGTCAGCCTCGTCGGTCCGCTAACCTGCCTCTATTCTTCAACCCACCGTTTTCCTGCTCCCCGGTTTCCCTAACCCCACACCCCCACTGTCCTTCACCTGCGGTCATATGGCTACCGCCAGGTGCTAGGTCAGGTGGTGGTGCCCCCGGTGCCGCCACCTCTTGCCACCTCTACCCAGCCCGGCGGGTGGCGGGTTTTTTTTTTGCTTTTATGCAGCCCGCAGTCATATGGCGAACTGAGAGTTAGCATCCAGGAGCTTCACTTTTGCGCCCGGTTAGCATTTGATGTACCCCACAATGCCCTAATCAAGCTATTTTTTTCTTTTTTCCATAACTTTCCACCACGGTGTCAAAAATTTGCAAACAAGCTATCGCTGGAAAGTTGGCGATCCCAATTTTCTGATGGAGTAGTTATTTTTCAGTGATTTTTCCACAACCAGTTGAAGACAAAGGGGCTATTTTAAGTCTCAAGCTCATAACTTTTGATCAGTTTCTCCATTTTTTGTAATCTCAGCGGCGTTGGAACCGTATTTCAGAGCTCTTCAGTTTCATCCATGCCATTTTTCTAGATTTCACTCCAAGTATATTTTATTCAGTTATTTGTGTTTTCACACTCTGGTGGATTACCTGGACATATTTGCTCTTGGAAACTTTTTGTTCACATGGGATACTTTGTTCTTGGTTGTTCTTCATGTATTTCCAACATCTTATCCTTTTTAGACATTTTGAGCATCATTTGTAAGCTATCTTTTATGTAAACGCACTGAGATAAAGTGCCACACTATTGTACATGCATTTTTTGGGGATTTTGCACATAAGGTTGTGCCATATTTTGTAATCACACTGATATTATAAAGTGCCATGAGGGGTTGTGTAGGTTGCCTTTGTTTTGCCATCACATCTTTGTCTGGTGAGTATCCCTCCATGATGACATTGAATCCATACCATGGGGGGTTGTGTAGTTTTCCTTTGTTTGCCATCACACCTTTGTCCGGTGAGTGTCCCTCCACGATGACCATGGATCCATATGATTCCAGCCTCATGCATGTGTGCTTTGTTTTGCACACCACTTTTTCAGTTGCAGGTGCTATCTTGTGCACTTTCAAATGTATCTTCTTCTTCATACACTACATGGTGTTTCACATCATTTCAGTGGATTTGTCAAGCTCTCCTAGTTCAACATTATGGGGGGGTTATTATATTGTTCGTGCTAATTCTTCCTTGGTTTCGCCTTGGAAGGAATCTTCCATTCTCAGTTGATTAGTGTTTCAGACTATTGGTTCTTGTGCCATCTATATCTTCGTTCTAGGTGTTTGCCTTTGTTTTCCATCTAATTCGAGTAGTGTCGTATGGGAACTTATGCAAATTGTTGTCTTCTTGTTCTTGATCATCCTATCTTCAACGAAGGTTCTTCAGCACCATAGTAGTCATCTTTTGACAGTTGTTTGCAGCTTCTTCTGCTTCAGTGATGTCTCTTCTTGGCTTTCTTCTTATCTTTTTGGAGTAGAGCTTTTTCCCATGAGGTTTTCTCTATTTCTCCATTTTACAAAGATTTGGTTGTATTTGGGTACCTAATCTGGCCTAGTTGTCGGGACCCATGTTTGCCTTCTTGCATTGTAGTTACCTTTGCTTTTCTGCATTTGTTTATAGCTGCACTGTTTCTCATCTTAAGGAGGGGTGTTAGAGTAAAGGTTTTGACTTAATTATGTTGATTAAGTTACCTTTATTCCCTTCTTAAGATTTCATGTTAGTTTGCATAATGTGACATTTAATAATTATATTAATTATTAAATGTTTTCCTATTAGGGCTTTTATTAGGGTTTTTCCTATTAAGGTTTTATTAGGGTTTGCATGATCTCCTTTTTATAAGGATCGATCCCATTGTATTTCATATCAATTCATTCTCTCATTCTCTTTGATATATACATTTTTAGTTTTCAGAGAACCATTGCTTGTTTGTCTCCATCTCTTCTTTTGTGACAGGTTATTTGCATGCAGATGATCTTCGAGGTTTGTGGTGTTGTATTTTCTCAACTCCTACACTTACGAAATGGGATTCTTTAGAATCATAAAATTTTGATTCAGAGAGCTCATCCCTTTCTTTCCTTTCAGCATTAAATGCTACTTCTTTTGTAGTGGTGTTGTTTTTACTAATCCTCATTTCATAGGCAGTCAAAGTGCCTTGTAAACTGTCAAGGGTAAGCTAGGTAAAAAATTTCTTCTCTTCTAGAGTAGCTACCTTAGCTTCAAATTTTGTTGGCAAGGTTCTAATGACCTTGGTTACAATGTCAAAATCCTTGACTTCTTCTCCTAGACCCTTCATAGCATTTACTATTTCATAAACTCTTACAAAATAGTCAGCAACTTTTTCACCGTCCCTCATTTTTAATTCTTCAAACTAATGTTTTAAGGTGAGGAATTTGGACTATTTTACTTTTTCATTTTCTTGATAGATAGTTTCAAGTTTAGTCCAGATTTCTCTAGCAGAACTGCAGTGCATGACTTTTATGAATAAATCTTTAGTCAAAGCACATAGAAGATCATGCTTTTCTCTTGCATTGGTTTCATATCTCTTATTTTCATCAGAAGTAGTTGGCAAAGTAGCTGGTATAGTGTACCCAGTCAATACTATGCTCCAGACTATTGGAGTTGAGAAGATACAACACCACAGAAGCCCAAAGATCTCTGCAAGCAAATAACCTATTATAAGGAGAAGCAAAGAGAAGCAACAAAGGAAATGCTCAAGAATGTGGAGCAATGTATTCACCTGAAAATGTAAAATGAATATTGATACAAAAGATAGTTTTCAACTACATATAGATGAAAACCCTAAAAAGGAAAACCCTAGGCTTGCACAATAATAATTAATAAAGTAATTAATTATTATGCACCTAATATTAGCTTAAGTGAAAAAGAGGTAAAAGAGAACTTTAAGTAATTAAACAAATATTGTTTAATTAATAAAGTAAATACCCAATTACTCTAACACCCCCCCTTAAGCTAGACTTAGGGAGAAGCTAAAACCTAGAAGAGCTACTGAAAGCAAAAGCAATGGGTCCCAGCAACATGGCCAGATCAGGTACCCATGTACAAAATCAATGCAAACTAAATGAAATGGGGTAAAGGAGAAAACCCAGTGGGAACAAAACTCCTCCCCAAAATAGAATGCAAGGAAGGAATGCAATACACTAATGAAAGAAGGATAGGAGGTGGATAACATGATACCCCCCATAGACAACTTCTATCATATAAGTACATGTACAATGGTCTCCATAGGAGAGATAGAAAGAGAGAAGAAGGCCCCCCCACAATGAAGAAACTCCTGTCACAATGGTAGATACCTGATGTAGAATCCAAAAGGAGATCCTGAAGCAGCAAATGATATTCCTCCCCTTGGGAAAAAATAGATCCATGGACCTGTGTCTAAGAAACCCTGTGAAGAATGATGAACCAATCTATCTCAAGATGTGTGCCATGATAGGATGCTGAAGAGTCTCACTGTCCGAACTGAAACAAATAATGCCAAATCCAAACTGATGTGGAGAATACTAAAATGTAACCTCTGAATGCATGGATAATGGTGGGCGAGCAATGATAACCTGAGTGTCAAGGTAGAGGAGATGAATGTCCTCAACATAATCCTCCAAATCTGCAATATAGGACTCAACAAACAAGAAAGATATGTTTGCAACATAAGAGTCCAAAGTAGCTATGTTTGGAAGATGTATGATTCCCTGCTGCACTGAATCAAGAACAACAATAGATGCTAATGAAGTCTCAGACTGAAGAGTAGGAACTATGAGACAAACCTCTGATCCATCGAAACATGTAAGGGTGTCTAAATACTCAAGCTCCTCTAAAGTATCATGATCAAAGGGTGTATTTTCTCTCTAAGCAATGGGTAAGAAACAATCTGAAGCAAGATCCTCTAGGAATGGAGATAGAATAGGTTTTCCATAGATCTCCTAAAGATGTGTCCAAAGTGGGTGAGGACAATCAATGTCTGATATAACCAACACAGTGTCATGATCAACACTAGACAATATAAGTCCTACTATGTGATTTCTAATAATATCCCATGATAATCTACCCTCTAAAGTTGTTGGTTCAGGTATGAGATCATACAAATAAGGCAAAATATTAAGTCACCTACAATGTGTAAGTATATCCTTTTCCCATGACTCATAATTACCCCGTTCCAAAAGAACAGCTGAAGAGTGAGTAGAAAAACCCATGATAACTCTTCAAATAAAAAATTCAGAGACTAATGATCTCAACAATGATAAAGCATATCAACATAACCCATCCAACACAAACAAACCCCATGTAGGAGCCAAGATGACCAAGTAATTGAGCAAAGTGTAAGAACACACAAAGCTGAATAAAAAATACTTGGTAATATTCTGGTAAAATAGACTGTATATCTGGAAAGAACAATGTAATACCTTTCCAATGCCTATTCATTTGCATAAAACAGAGATCGGACACAAAAGATATGCCCCTTGGAGTAAAAAAACTAAGTTCTAACTTTGACTAGAAAAAAAGACTGCAAAACTACAAAATCAGGAAAATTACCAGTTCCACTGGAACGGCGTTGAAACTAGCTTTCCGACGATATCTCGTTTTCAAAAATCCAAGAAAAAATGCCCATTCTATGCCTGATTCAGCGCAAGCTGCTCAAAAGGAGAGAAAAAAATATCTCTCACAGCCCTTAAGGGCTAAAGTCTTCGGCCCTTGGTCACGTGGACGACCAGGGGGCTGGAAGTTGGGTGTTGGGCGCATGGCTCCTAGTCATCAATAGGACCTGGCGGGCGGAGTTAAGCCCTCAAGGGCTGTGCATGCCGCCGGCGATTGGGCGCTTAGTACCTAGTCACCACATGACCGGGCGGGCGGGGGTTTGAAGCTCGTGAGGGTTGAAGGGGCCGACAGGGGTCGACGGGCTCGTCGGGGAGCTCGGTGGGTGTCGGCGTGGTGAGCGGAGTACAGGTGGGTCGGCGCGGCGAGCGGAGCATGGCGGGGTCAGGAACCGGGCGGAGCGTGGAGTGCAGAGGCAGATGGCCAAGCTCGACGGCGGTGCTACGGGTGCCAACGGCGGAGTGGTGGTCGATGGGCAGCGCCAAAAAATTAATAAAAACCTTAGGTTTTAATTATTTTTTTGTGAATTTTTTTCTGAGGGGGCCGTACGGCCAAACCCTAAAAAATTTTGCAACCTTGGTTGACTGTGGTCAAAATCGATGATTTGACAGTCAATTTAGGGGTTTTTGGGCGCTACGAATCCAATGGCATTGCCTGTTTGAGCCCAAAGTGAACCTAAAATTCAGAGTATGCTGAATCCACAAGAAGAAACCTTAGAACCCTAGATTCGCTTCCAATGCAAAAATCTCAAAACAAGAACAAGCAGCTACAAATCTGAAGCTCTTATACCATGTTGGAGTTGAGAAGATACAACACCACAGAAGCCCAAAGATCTCTGCAAGAAAATAACCTGTTACAAGGAGAAGCAAAGAGAAGCAACAAAGGAAATGCTCAAGAATGTGGAGCAATGTATTCACCTCAAAATGTAAAATGAATAATGATACAAAAGATAGTTTTCAACCATATATAGATGAAAACCCTAAAAAGGAAAACCCTAGGCTTGCACAATAATAATTAATAAAGTAATTAATTATTATGCACCTAATGTTAGCTTAAGTGAAAAAGAGGTAAAAGGGAACTTTAAGTAATTAAACAAATATTGTTTAATTAATAAAGTAAATACCCAATTACTCTAACATAGACATCAAGGTCTATAGAAGTTAAATAAGTCTCCATTATGATTTTCCATAATACATAATCAGTTCCATCAAATAATGGAGCTCTAGTCATGGAAGTACCTTCATGAGCTTGAGACATTTCGAAAAGACTCCAAGTCCAAAATCAATCCTAGGTTGGAAAGACCTATCAGAGGACCCTAGGCTCTGATACCAATTGTTGGAGTGAAAATACATTGAGAGGGGGGCGTGAATCAGTGTTTATAACTTATTAAACATTTTAAATTGAAATTGAAAAGAGCCATACATATGTTCTCATTTTTCAATGATAGTGTCATTCATGTAATTGAATGCAATCACATAAACTAAAATGAGTAATGTAACATTGAAATTTAAAGCAGTAAAGTACTAAAGAAAAAGAGTCATAGAGACACAATAGACACAAGATATGTCGAGTGGAGAATCCTCCTGGGGTAGAAAAACCACTCCTAAACCTGCTTCCTTTTTTAGGCTTTCATTTCAATAATTTATTTTGACAAAGCCTCAATGGCTGATTTCTGAGCACCGACTCAAGGAGCACCAACCCCTTTCCTGATATTCAATAGAACATACAATAGTACAAAGGATCTCTCTATTTCACTTTATTTCTGTCAAGTGCCTCTTGATAGACAAAACATAGAATCTTCAAGAGTCATAATTGACTCTTCAGAATTCCATGCATTATCTAATCTCGATGCAGCTTGAGGAAAATCCTATCACAGTTACAATATAGTCTCATCAAACTGTTAACTCATTGTTTTTGGCTTTTTACAGAAAACATCATTACATATTGGAAGTATTACCACTGTATCTTGAATTTCACATTCTAAAGTGTCATGCAAGGTTGTTTTTCAGGTTATATAATGACTGTCAAGTCAAATTTGATGTTGTAGTGTTCAGAAAAGGAAAATTCTTTCTTTCTATTGAGGATAGAACAAAAATGACCAAGAATAGAAGTGTGACAGAGCATATCTTCACAAGAAGCCTGCACATGCAGTGCTTAAACAAAAGCAATGAGAGTACATCATTTAAAAATGAAATGATAACCATTTTCCTTGACTGAACCAACAATGCAACAAAAGTATTTTTAACAAAATGAAACCACTTTCAGATTTTACCCACAAGTAGTAATGAAGAATGCATATACCATAGGAGTTCTAACAAATAAGCTGCTATGAAAAAGAGGTAACTGAAACCCCAACCTGCATGCAATCAAAAGCCAATAACCATGCATTTTAATAGTCACCCACAAATTCCAGTGAGGCTGAGAGAATATTCTGAGATCTATGTCCAAAGTAGTGACTGAAAAACTTAATAAACTGAAATCATTGTGAAGTGTGACTGAAATAACTTCACAAGAACCGTTATTAATGAACCCTGATAAGCATATGCAAAGATTCGATGATATTATCATTACCCATAACCATCAAACACAATTCCTTAAAATATCTGTCATGATAACCTTCAAATGAAATTGTAGTCACGTTTTCATTCTTAGAGGCAAATATTTTTTACTTTTTCTTGAAAGCAATAGCCATTTTCAATTTTTCACTTTGCAAAAGAGAGAAAGAGTAAGTTCATAACCTTCTTGCTTGTCCAAAAACGGATCTGTAAACCAATTGAAAGAAGAATACCTAGTAAATGAATGTTGTAGTCAAAGAGTGATTACCAAATTTGCAGAGGAGAATAAACGGCCTCACAATCTTCCAAAAATGTGCTTGCACCCAGTGGCTGAAAGAAGACAAGTGGAGGGACTTATGTGTAGGGCTTCTGACTGCTCTCGATTGTTTTCCAACAACAAAAACTCCAAGGATAACAATGAAATGCCCAAGGTAGAGGATACATGGTGGTGGCCAAAATGTGGGCAACAAGAAAACGTGAAACATAAAACATTTTGCCATAACCTACCATAACAAACAATGTGAAATCCTTTGCAAAGGATGATAGGCGTTTGGAGTCTGAAAAAGGACAGAGATTAAACAAACTCATTATAACATGTCAAATCAGCAGGCATATCCAAGGGTTGCATGCCGATAGCCATTATGGCATTTGATTACTTTAGCCAATGAGTAATTCCAACACAATAATGCCAACATTATTTCATGTGAAGGGGCGAAAAAACATAAGATTTTATGTTCCCACAAAATCAAGGCAAGGTCACGTTCAAAGTGACATAAACAATAATTAACCTTTTATGACTGCAGTCGGCCTTAAGGCTTGAAGTAATTATCAACCAAATGACCCAACACACATACACATGAAGGATCGAATAGAATGCCCTTTCAATGATGAAATCTAATGCAATTAATTTCCAATGCCTTAGTACTAGAAGCAAAATATTATGCAATTCTCCATACCAAATACCATTAACCAAATGCAAAGGCATGAGTAGTGTGTTCCTCAAATCCTGAATGCACTAAAATAACCAATATTCCTTGTAACAATTCCTCTGACTGAGAGTAGAGAAGTATACCTTTGAGAGTTTCAAGACCATTTTTAAATTCAAGATGCTTGTTATTGATTTATGCCGAGGACAACATAATTGAGATCATCACTAAATCAATAATAGATTAAACCAGAAATGTATCACCTAATCAAATGGAGAAAAAATGACCTGTAACCAGAATATCTCAAGCATTTATAATCTGCACATGGATTTAAATGATCAATTCCACCAAGATAATAAAACCAATGAAGTAAATGTGCCAATCAAAATATGGATCAACTGAGAAGATAACCATCAATATGCCAGATAATCATAAGATGACATCAAGGACAAAAACATAATAAGAGGGATTCAACAATAAGTTGGATTTTTCTAGCATGGCTTAGCAAAGATCCCTTCCACCCAGCCAACTTCCTTTGAATCCTTTCTAGAACCGAATTCCAAAACTCTGTGGGAACCTCCTTAACCGTGAGGGGAAGCCCAACATATACCGATGGAAGAGAATAACCAACACATCCCAGAACCGCAGTCACCCTATTTTTAATTTGGGCATGCAATTAAATAAATAAATCTTTCTTTTATTGTAATTGATGCTTTGACCATAACAAGAGGCATAGTTGTTAAGACAAGCTTTCCATTTCCTAGCTTCCACCATAGAGGCCTTCCCAAATAGAAAGGTCTCATCCTAGGATTCTTTCTAAAAGACCTAGTTGTCATGTCTAGATCTTATCTTTTTGACTTTTATGTCAAGTTAGCTGTCTCATGTCACAAGATTAAGGCACTTGTCATAATCTTATGGCATCTTAAGTTTCACCTTGGCTATATAACTAGATGGTCTCTTATGTAATTCATCTACTGAACTCTTGGATAATCAATTCTATTGAAATCTTGAGCATTGCATATTGATCTCTTTGGGCTTTCCATTTGGCCTCTAGATATTGGGTATCTACATAGCCAACTCTAACATGGTATCAGAGTAGGTTAGGTTCCATTGGATAGTTTTTTATTGAGATATCTTGCTAAATCTTGAAAATTTGAGTATGCTCTTCTCTTGCATCATATGATGATTTAGAAAATAAAAAAAATTGATAGAAATACTGGATTTTGGAAGGGTTCCTCCTTGTGGCTTTGTATTGAAGGTTCAAATTAGAGCTTATTGATGCAAATTTGAGCTCACCATTGAGCTCAAAGTGTTTTTGAAAGTCAGTTTTGCCTTTGGTTTTGTCCAAATTGGACATATGAGGCCAGATCTATGAGGGTTTGAAGCTGAAGAATGGTTGCCAGATCCAGAAGGTAGCTACAATTTTGGAGCATTTTGGGTCAAATCTGGCCCTACCATTGCATCCAGAAGGGCTAAAAACCCTAAGACCGATTGTTAGTAAAATTTGGAGAAGTTGTCTATTGAGGGAAAAAAAATTACCCAGGGAACCATATGACCCCCTAGGTCACCATTAATGTACAACAGGTTACGATATTTCAAAAATATATATATTCTGCTTAAATTTTTTTGGAAATTTTTTCAAATAAATATACATTGAAAAGTCAAATTATTGTTTCAAAAAATAAAATTATATAAATAAAATATATATTGTACAACCCGCAGACTGTACAGTATGTTGATTATACCTTGTGTACGTGTAGTGGTATCGTGGCTTCCATATGGCAATAGTGTCATTGGTAGGGCGTGGCCCCACAATACCCAACAACGACTGGTAATTATAACTGGGGGTGATTTATTAATTCTGAAAAACTATGTAAATATTCCTACAGAATAAAAGGATATTCTAATGTAGTTAGATTCCTCAAAGATTCTATTGAATATTCTCAATATATTCCAAAAGGTAGGCCAATCTACGACATCTAGACACTTGCATATTTTAAGCCGGAGAAATTAGCATATTATAACAAGCGGAGGCATATTATCGACGATGGGAATTTGACTGTAAAATTTAATCGATTGAACTATTGACATCATCTCCATGTCAACATGATTTCAATAGTCTCTTTAAAAATTCCCCCCTTCTCATTTGTATTTTTATTTTGGAAGGTGTTTTTCAAACGGCTATAACTCAGACTCAGGGCCTCCATTTTTAGAGCAATTTATTTTGATTTGGGATATTTTTTCGTGCTCTTTCCAGTGGTGCAATAAGTTTTGAGTTTTGGTGCTTGATTTTTCAATAAATTAAAAATTCTCATAGGTGTTTCTACATCATTATCATTTTGGAAACTTATGGTGCTCTTTTGTCACTCCTACAGTAACATTTTTGAGTGATTTTTTTTAAAGTGCATAATTTTTTATGTACTTTACAGTGGTGTGATCAAATTGATCTTATTTTATGTAAAAAATGATCTTAGATCTTGTGGCCTATTTTGGCATTTGTAAGCACTAAGATCAAGTCTAGTTTGTTGTTTCTGGCATCTAGCAACTATAAACAAACTATTTAATATAAAGTGGAAAATCATATATTGCTAGGGGGATTCTCGATTGAGTGATTTGGGGCAGTCTCTTGGTGCATTTTTTTGGTTTTTTTTACTATAACCAGGTTGATCTTCTAATATACCTATGGAATTGCCAATTCCAATCAAGGGCAGCTCAAAGGACCTAGACCAACTGACGAGGATTTTAAAGACCTCCTACACTTTGGGCTCTACAAGGCTTGGGAGGGTGATCCCTTAATGTGTTTACAACCTTTGCACCATTATTATAAATAACATTAGCAATAATAGATAATCTCACTTAATAGCTCAACAAAACGGGATAATATTGAATAGAATTGGATGTTCATCAATAATATCAACCATTTAGAGCATGAGATAATTACAACAATACTTCATAGTAAAATATATTCATTGATTTTCAATTTGTAGCAAGCTCTAGGTGAACACAAACAAATATTGAATCTCACAAATAGGTACAACTTAGATCATTGCCTTATTTCCATTGGAGGAGTCAAATTCACAAACAACTAAGGGTTTATAACATATTCAACACATAGCATACAAGATCTTCGATAAAATTACCTTACAATATCACCAATATGTACCCTAACTCAATACTACTTATCAAATATTTGTACAGAACATATCAACCTACAATCTCATTTAAGCATTTTAATTATTCCTTAAATTAAAGCTAAAATAAGAATTTCACACACCACAACAATGAGATGAAAAAAATAACCCTTGATCACTTTATTCAAAATTAAAATATGCTTGTATACAAGAGAGACATGAGCTTGAATTTATTAGTTTAATTCAAATTCCAATACTGTCATAAAACATTATATCTCCATGAATTCAAAACTTACATCAAAATGACTCAAAATCTAACTTGCATTTTCTCTATAATTATCAGACTTTACAATTGCTCTACAGCTTCACCTAGACTCAACCAAAAATTTCTAACTTGCTAACCCTTACAAAGAGAGAAGAGAAGATGTAGAGAAAAAAGAAACCAAAAGTAGCCCTAAAATGCATCCGAAAATGTCATCTAGAATCTTCATTCATCGTTGATAAAAAAATCTACAAAGTCTCTCTCCTCTCTCTGCAACAAACTTATTATTCCTCCAGAAATACCTTTGCCCAAGTTTCTCTCCAACATAAAATATGCCCATATGAGAATCTCCACAATTCACTTTACCCAACTATTGAAAAAACAATTTTGCTCCCGTGAAAGCCTTTTTTACTGTTAATTTTGCATCCAACAAATATAATGCCCTTTGTCTTAGCTGCATATAATGTTTTAAATTAACCTAGGAAAATTAAATATTTACCCATGCACATTTCATATGGGCTCTTCCCAACAATGCTTGTGAATCTTTATAAGGGCATTTGCATTGTACTTGGGTAAAATAGTTTACCCACATTTTATACTCACCAAACATTTAACATATTTCCCGTGAAAATTATTTCTCTACCCTTTTGTTTCTGTAGATACACTTTAGTTTACATATTCACTTTACCACAATGAATATTTAATTAACCTTTCATCAAATATTAAAAACAATGCCAATTTAAAATAAAAGCCCTGAGCAACACCTCATATTAAATATTCTATCTTTTAAAAATGATTTTTTGGGACTATCACCGTGGAGCTTTCTCAAACAATATTTTAATTTTAATTTTTTTTTCTTCAAAAATGAAAACCCTTAAAAAATATACCATCAAACCCCATTTAATTCTTTCACGGGCCCACCCCTCATTTCCCTCACTATCACAATCACTAACCTATGCATACCTATGGATCATGATATGGCGGGGAACGACTGAGACTATGTTGCATTCAATTTTGTTTCTCCACCGTTTATTTTTTTTCTTCACTCTTTGCCCTAATTTCATGTTTTCTTTGCAATTCATTCATGGGCATGGTAGCAGGAAAAATGAGTTTAGAATAGTCCAATGGCCATCCCTCCAAATATCATGTGGGTCACCCTGGTGCACTGTCCTCATTGTATGCATTGGTCGCCCCACTCATGCCGTTTACTCTATCTATCTGTCCTCATTCAATGAGCACGAGGGCACCTCCTCTCTGTGTATATCATGCTCATTGTGGCATCCTACATAGCCACATTCAATAGAGGCATTCCTCAAACCAACTCACATGCCAGTCACATTTGCTTGGAAGGTTTCTATCATTCTCAATGAGCGCGCGGGCATCCAACGAACAATAGTATATCTGGTAGTTTAACCCCACTGTCGGGTAAAAGCACAAAGTTGTGTCACACTTTCAGCCAACATATCAACACAACCGAATTTAAATATTTCTAACTAAAAATCAATTTTGATCAAACATATGACCTAGTAAGATTCATTCTAGCTAAGTTAGATACTTCCACAATTTATTCAATTAAAATTGTTGGCTAAAAATATATGGAGCACCACTTTGAGTCCAATTTACCAAAAAAAAAAATTATTTGAAAAACTTGAAGTTTTAATAACTCCTCCTCATGTAAATAACATTTTTTTTTAAATGTAAAAATACCCTTTTGTAGATCCATAAGTGTAGTTTTCAAAAATATATTTATTTTAATAGTTTAATTATTATTTTTAATTTTATTTTTATTTATACTAAAAGTAGGTTATCAGCAAAAAATATTAGGTTGATTACCATGCCAAGGAAAAATACTAAAACTTATTAAAAAAAATTGAAAAAAATATGATGCACTAGATAAAATAATCTATTTCATGATGGTATAATTTTTTTTCCATTTTAGATAAATATTTAATATGAATGTTGACATCCGATGGAAACAGTTATTTTTTATTCATGCACATTTTAATATTTATATACAAATATATATTTATCAAAATTGGAAAAGAATATATCCATGCACTAAAGTTTCAAGTTATAAATACACACAAAAAAATTGAAAGAAAGAAAATAAAATTTACTATAAAAAGTTTGACATCCCGTGCAACTTCATTTTTCAGGATTTTATCAGCAACTAAATTATAGTGTTAATTTATGAAAGACTAGTTTAATTTTATTTTTTAATTTCTTATAAAAATTACAAACATGAAATATACTAAAAAATACATATTTTACTAGTTTACATCATTTAAAAATTCAAAACATATATGCTACATTTTAGTGATTCAAGTTTAAAAGTTGGATCAACATTGGTCGTTTCCTTTATAAAGTGTGACATAGCTTTGTGCTTTTACCCCGCCATGGCACAAAAATATGCCCCATCAATTCAAGGCTTAGTTAGATTTCATTTCATTTGCTAACCTAAGCCACAACTCTTCCTCTCACTATTTGGAAATCCCCAAATCGAGCTCCTCAATGCTCTATGCCTCCACACAATATCAATGCTACATAAACACTAGGGCGTGAACTACTTCACTCCTCATTCCTTCCAACAACTTGAGTCCTCCTTAAAACTTTTCAACATATCCATCTTATGTATATGGGTTGGGCATAATCCTTGCTAGTGTGGCTGCCCTAACTTCAAATCTTTCCCTCAATCTTGGTGCCACACCTTACACAAAAAAAATTGATCCTTTCAAAAGAAATTCACCTTAATTTTAGTGTTGCTTTGATGGCTCATGCTGGCTCAAGGGAATGTTTACAAAAATAGACAATAATTATGCATAAGGAACATATGTTATGATCCTACCCATATATTAGGCATACCTGAACCATTTCCTTCACTTTTTATGCCCCTTTCGGCTGTGAAATGGCATCCTACTTACAACAGTGTTACCTTATGATTGAATCTTCACAATATGTGCCAAACTCATCATTTGAACCTCTCCTCCCAAGGAAATTTCTGATATATGCAATTAGGGTGTTCTAGGGTGATCGTTGTATAAACAGACTTGATGTTAGTTGGGATATTATCATGATTATCCAAAACATATGAGGTCATAAGAAATTGAGTAAATTGTTCCCTATGATCAAAACCTCCATTGAATCTATCATAGGCCTTCAATCCCAAGTGGTGATTACATTATTCTATTGACAAATAGCAATCAACATCCTCTGTAAAAATTTGTATGTTATGTATCACATTCAAAATATCTTGTTATCTCTGAGCCTTCCAACTAATGTCATATACACATGTTAAAAGATTCAAAAAAATTTAGCACCTTATATTTTATACACCTTGAACTATTATAGCATTCTAGGAGATGGCTTCTCTTGGAGGCAATCTCTTGAAAACCTTGCACATACTCATATGCTTCCACATAATCTGAGAAATATGAACAATGTTGACCACACTATTATGGTAAAAGATTTTCCTTTTCAACATTATGTTAGATATTCAAACCACCAAGCAAGGTTACAAGTGTTGTCACATTATCCCATGGTGGCCGAAAGTGACACATCACCTCCTTCATGAATGTGTTTTTTCTAGGCATTGCTACCTTCACAAGCTTGGGCTATATTCATCTCTTAATCCATGTATTTTGAACATAAAATGGACCTTGCTCCACATTTGAACTCTTGAAATCAAGTACACTTGTACGCCCTTCCTCATACTTGAATTCAAAATGACTTACTTGAAGTGAAATTTCACAATTATGCAAACCATGTCGGGTCCCCATGGGGGCCCGACTAAAAAAAAAATTGTTTCCAAAAACTTTTCTCCTTTAAATGATCAGATGCAACTTATAAGTTCTTTTGAAGTGAAAACACAAACTGGGTTCTCATTGAAACTTGCTTTCAGTCACATTTGGAAAATGATGAAAACTAGCCAAGTTAGCTCTAAAATCGCCTTTGAAAACCAGACAAACGACCTCCTAGAGCTGTAAAACCTTACAGGAATGCATACATTGGTCCAAAGAATGTAATGCAAAAGACAAATTAGAGAAATAAATCATGAGTCAAAATTTATTAACTATCAAAGTCTCTTACTCAAACCTTCTGCAATAAACAACCGTTTTGAACCAATTGAAACTGAAGAGATCACCTCATTGCAAAATATCAAATCAACTTCTGGTGATCCGCCACTAGACACAATAGATCATTTAGGCACACTAAGCACATGTACAAAAGTAATTTTGTTGAACCATCACACATCAAAATATATTGATGCTCAAAGTTGGCCTCTCAGAAAGGTTTTTGAAAAATGCAAATGCAAAACTGAAGAAATTGCATATGGTTTTGATTTGTTAAAAATATCAAATGAGGTCATGAGGTTCTGAAAACTAACATGTGAAGTCATCTTGGTATGGAGAATGCAGAACAAAAAAATATTTCTCCTGACGGTCAACTAGTTGCAAGGTGCAAGCTCAAATAGGAGGCTACTTTGCAAAACTGAATATTTGCAAACAACAGAAAAATGCCAAAACCCTCCAGCTTCACTTTTCTAAACCTTTAAAAAAATCATCGTGGGAAGTTTAAAATTGGCATGCACATTCACATATGTCAATTAAATATGTCTACCAATGGGTTTTTCATGAAAATCACCTGGCTTCAAATTCTGACTCTCCAAAGTAGGTCATTCAGGTAGATTTTTCAGGTGCACTTTTGAGAGTGTGGAGGCAAAATTTGCAATATGGGAACTTCAAATTTGCAAGATTTGAGAGTTCCATCACATTCTTTTGATCTATTTTCTTGTGCTCTCTCATATCATTCTAAGGTTCTTTTTCTCACATCATATAATTATTCAACATGGCATCAAAATGCATGGAGTATTCTAATGACTAAAGGTCACTCTACATATTTTGAAAATAAGGTGCATGAACCTAAAAATGTAGATAAAAAGATAAAATGGATGATTAAAAATACCAAAGCTCTTGTATGTCTTTGTAGACTGGTTTCTCAAGATTTGTTGTTTCAAATCGAATCATGTAAGAATTCTCATGAAGTTTGGGACAAATTGAAAAAATTGTATGGTACTACAAATGTATTAAGATGGTATCAAATTGATAATGAACTTATGAGACTTGATCCTAATAACTTTAATAAATTTCAAGACTACATCACTACTGGTTAATGATCTAAGAGAGAAATGCAAAGCATGTGGAATTGATAAGAAGGACATTCGGTTGGTCTATAATACATTGAAAAAACTTGGTCCTAATTATGCTTATTTTGTTTCTAGCTCTCATACTCATAGATTAACTATGGGATCTTGATATACTACACCTTCATTTGCATCATTTTCTGAGATGTTAATACATGAGCAACAAAAGCTTATCTCAATGGGTCTCATCAAGACTTCTAAATCTCAAGAATTGTTGGCTAGTTGGGTGAAAGAATCAAATAATAAATAAAATAAAGAAAAGAATAATCCTTATTTAGATCAAGAAAAGAATAAATTATCTTCCAAAGAGAAATAATCTAAGAAGGAGAAGTCTACAAGAAGCTTGGACATGATGAATATTCTTGTTATAAGAAGGATATTGATGAGTTGAAACATCTTCTCAAAAAGAATCAAATTGATTTGCCTTCTAAAATGCCTGATCCACCTTCTTCTTCTTTAAAGTAGTTTAATAAGGACAAATTTTGTGTTGGTTCGACTTCTACATCAATAAATAAAGGACATGCTCTTTATGCATTTTCAGGTCTTGGATCAAGGAGATGGCTTCTAGATTTAGGAGCATCTCAACATATGACATCTTCATAGTCTATATTCTCTTCTTTTGAGCCTTGTACTATGTCTCCTATTTGATGGGAAAAAATACATGTACATGAGTGTAATTGGGAAGGGGTCTATTAGTTTTAGGGGAAAAACTTTCAATGATGTTTTGTGTGTACCTCATTTGTCAAACAATCTTCTTTCCATCTATCAGATTAAACATGATGGATATGGGAGGACTGTGTAGTTTACTCTTGATTCAGTTATCATTAAAGAATTGGAGAGTAGAGAGATTATTGCTACTAGGATAGTTGATCATTCATCTTGATTTTATACCATTGTAGATTTTTCTTATGATGATAACATTGTTCCTTTGACTGTTGATCACACTTCGAGTGTGAACCATGATTTTGAGGAGAATTTTGGCTACTTGAACTTGGGATTTCTCACATCAAATCCAATTCTTCAGCCTTGTATTTTATCTCCTTCATCTACTATTGTACCTAAGGATGCTTGTGTTGCCACAATTTTAGTTCCTTCTGATTCAGTGCAACAAGACATTCATAGTCTTGAAGAGATTGTTGCTCGAGATGAGTACTTGACAAACATTGTTGGTTTATTTTGTGAGTCCAAATTTCAGATTTGGGAGACATCATTGATAGCATTCATCTTCTCTTTGATGAAGATGATCCTTCTTCAGTTTTTGTGAGGGAACACTCTAACCCTCTTGTTCATTCTCTACATGATCATCTTTTGCAATTTGATGTGAGTGTGGATTCTTTTGGATAACATCTGGAGGAGGCTTCTTTGTCTTCAAAGGAGGTATACTTGTCTTTGCATCATGTTCTACAATCATTTCTAGGATATTTTGGATTGTCTTCTTTAGCATGTCACCTAGAGCGCCTATTTGGAGTGTGATCTAGATTTTGACATCGACATGTAGACACTTGAGCATTCTTTAGAGACATCATCACACATCAACCATCTTCCCACAACTTCCTTTTAGGAATGGGAAGACATCCTACATACCATGATCTTGGTTTTGTTTCTTCCTAAGGGGAGGAATGTTGTTCGACACTTTTGGATCATCTTCAACATTCAATATTGCACTTCTACCATCATTGTAGGAGAATCAACATTAAGGGGGGGTTGCACAGTCTCTCTTCTACTTCTCTCTTATGGGGGGGTATTTTTCCTTGAATGGAGTTTTGTCCTTCTCATTCTTAATTGAGAGCATTTTTTTCATCTCTCTTTTGGGAAGGAGTTTGGTCCCACTAGGTTTCCTCCTTTTCTCCATTCATGAGAGATTGCATTTGCATTTTTACATGTGCAGCTAGCATGGCCTAATAGTTGGGAACCATCCTTGAATCTTTGCATATTCATGTTAAGTTGTATCTTTGAATAATATACTCCCTAAGTTGCACTTAGGGGGGGGGAGGGGAGGGGAGGGGTATTGGTGTGAATAAATGTCTTGTACCTAGTTAATTTATTCACTTGGGGGACATATATTCACATGTTAAATTTACTTGGGCCCTAAGATTATTTCTAGAAGACTTAGTTTTCATGTCTAGATCTTATCTTTTTGAATTTTATGTCAATTTAGTTATCTCATGTCACAAGATTAATACACTTGTCATAATCTTATGGCATCATAAGTCTCACCTTAGCTATATAACTAGGTGGTCTCTTATGTAATTCATATACTGAATTCTTGGGTAATAAATTCTATTGCAATCTTGAACATTGCATATTGATCTCTTTGTGATTTCCATTTGGGGGCATGTGCAGGACCATGATGGGCCAAAAAGTGGCAATATGAAAAAAGTAGCATTTTTCACTCACCAAAAAATATGAAAATCTTGAGTTGACTTCTTTTTGGGTTGGGTGTCAATACATTGCTCCATAGCAATTCCCAAGCCAAAGCAAAACAAATCAAATATCTGATTTGTAAAGTAAAACAAATTGGATACCCGATTTGTTATACTTTACAAATCGGATATTCGATTCAAATTGGATATTTGATTCAAATCGGACAGCCGATTTGGGATGGATAATATAAAACCAAAAAAGGTCATTTTAAAGTCATTTATCCAATTTTTGCACACATAGACCCAAGTGTAATTAGGAGGTGGAGGGTGGACGAGAGAGAGAGAGAGAGAGAGAGAGAGAGAGAGAGAGAGAGAGAGAAGAAGAAAGAAGGGGAAGGGAGAGGGGAAGAGGGGAAGAAGGAGAGAGAGAGAGAATTAGGAGGGGAATGGAGAGGGGAGGAGGGGAAGGGGAGAGAGACAAAGAGAGGGAGAGATAGAGAGAGATGGAAAGATAGAGGGAAAGGGAGAGAGAGAAAATTAGGAGGGGAAAGGAGAGGGGAAGAAGGGGAGAGAGAGAGAGAGATAATTAGGAGGGGAAAGGGAGAGGGGAAGAGGGGAAGAGGGGAAGAAGTGGAGAGGGAGAGAGAGAGAGAGGGAAAGGAGAGAGAGAGAGAGAGAGAGAGAGAGAGAGAGAGAGGAGGGAAAAGGAGAGGGGGTGAGGGGAAGAAGGGGAGAGAGAGGGAGAGAGACAAAGATAGAGACAGAGATAAATACAGAGATAGAGACAGAGAGAGGGAGAGAGAGAGTGTGGAACAAAGAGAGATGTAGAGTGGAAGAGATAAAAATAGATAGAGAGTGGGAGAGAGAGGGAGGAAAAGGGAGAGTGGGAGAGATAGGGAAAGAGGGAAAGACCTAAGAGGAAGAGAGAGAGATTGGGGGGAGAGAAAGGGAAAGGGAGAGGGAGAGGGAAAGAGTGAGAGAAAGACCTAGAGAGAGAGAGAGAGAGAGAGGAGGGAGGGAGATAGGAAAGACCTAAGGGAGAGAGAGAGGGGGGAGTGGGAGAGAGAGGGAGAGAGATAGAGAGGGAGAGAGGGAGAGAGGGAAATACCTAAGAGGAAGAGAAAGAGAGGGGGGGGAGAGAGGGAAAGGGAGAGGGAGAGGGAGAGGGAGAGGGAGAGAGTGAGAGAGGGAAAGACCTAAGAGGAAGATAGAGAAAGAGAGGGAAAGGGAGAGGGAGGGAGAGAGAGAGGGAAAGAGATAATATTTAAATATTTTATATATTAGTAATATTAATTACTTATATAATATTGTATATATTAACTTAAAGTAAAACAAATCAAATATCTAATTCAAATTGGATATCTGATTTGGGATAGCTAATATAAAGCCAAAAAAGGTCATTTTAAAGTCATTCAAATCGGATAGAGGAAGAGGGGAAGAAGGGGAAGAAGGGGAGAGAGAGAGAGATACTAAAATTAACTATAAATTATTTATTGCAATTTTTTAAATCATATATTAGAAACTATATTAGATTTTTTTAAATTATATATAAAAAAAATTGGATATCTAATATGTCTAACATAAAACCCACTACCTAGGGATTAGCCTCGGGTTTGCTTCGTAATTTGGCTAGGACATGCCAATCCTAAGAAATCAACACAAAAAATGTGTTTAACAACTTACCTTGCTTTTCTAGACTTTGCCCATGTGGATGACAACTTTTTAACCCTAAATTGATAAAACGAAAAGGGTTTTTAAAGGAAATTCTCAGCTTTCCATCAATATAAATTATTCTTTACTTTGAATTTAATAAATAATTATTATTCATTTTCTATTTGAATTATGACTAAAGTCCTAATTGATAGGTTGATTGAAAAACATCTATATATTTCAAATTGTATCACATTTTTTGAATCCAAAACATGTGCCACATTCTATGCTTTGTACACTATAGGATTAAAAAAAAAAAATCATGAAGTTTTGACCAAGTTAAAAGGTGGTCAGACATATGAGTTTTTATATTTTTTAAATGTTGTAATAAAAAATTCATAATTAATTATTTACTTGGAAAAAAAATACAAAAAATATGCATCACATCGGGACATGATTCATCTACTTATATCTAAAATCTTATAAAAAAATATTATCATTTTATTGTGGTTAGGGTGGTCAAATAGACACCTACTTCTTATTTTTTCCTTGAAATTTAAGTACTACTGCATTGAAATTTCAAATTTTCACCAAATAGATTTAAAATATATATATATATCTAGTAGTTTAGAAACTACATTCAATTTTCTACAGATTCTATTCTTACATATTTTTTAAATAGTAAAGACAACTTATTCAAATTTTTACGTCAAATTGCTTAACTCTGATTTTTTTAATTTTCGTTGCTACTTAAGGGCCTATTTTTTCTATGATGATCCTGCACATACCCTTGGTCTCTAGATCTTGGGTATCTACATATCCAGATCTAACACCATCAAGAAGGAAATGAGGAGGCTGATAGGTTGTCAAAGGCATCGATTGCAATGATGATAGACTCAAATGGGAGTTCCAATGAAGATCTATAGTCACCTCACATGCGATGATAGACTAAAACATAACGCATAAGGATAAAATTTTAATGAAGTTGATAGAGTTTTTAATTATAGAGGAGAGTTCGGAAATAAAGGGGAAATAAGGTAGGAAGAAGGCCAAACAAAAATGATAAAAAAATGGAGTCGACCATTCACTTGAGTTCCAAAGACAAAAAAATGACATTTAGAGGAAAATATTTTGAGAAGAGGCTAAGGAAGGTGTTCACGGTGATAGAAATAGAGGAAAATTATGGGTTATATATTTTTGGCCTCAAATTATGGCTATCATGTGAAAAATGTCATATCATCTATGTTTTCAGCCTGGCTACTAAAGACAAGCCCCTGGAGGAAGTTGAGTTGGTGAGATGGCTCATGAGAAAGATAGTAAAGGCGTGTTGGAAGGAAGGAATGGAGCGGTACATGGGTATTGGCAATTATAGGCTGGGGTTTGAGACTAGTGAAGGGAGTGTGGCCAAAGTTCACTCTACCTTATAATGGGTCATGGGTGTCGTTTGTAGTCTTGAGCATCAAGGAAGACATAGAAATGAGGTTGTAGGGAATATCTAGATGTTGAAGATTGTAGGAGCCCACAGGATGCTAGAAATAAGGACGATGATGGAATTTCTTGCCCCTCAAGGGGAGTCAAGAGTGGAGGAGATGGGTGATGGAGAAAAGGAATAGGGGCTAACACAAGGGAATATACTTATTAGTTTGGTATTTTTATTTAATACATAATAAAATAATTATAATTATTATATATAATTGAATATGATATTTAATAATATATAATTGAATATGATATTTAATAATATATAATATTAATATTGTAGTTATTAATATCTATAATATATAATACACTTATATAATATAATTATTATTTTTTAAATTTTTTTATTCGTGATATGTAACCAAGGTGGTGTGTTTTTTATTGGAGTTATGAACCAGTGAGGCCACAAGTGGGGACCTCATCTTGACATGGATGCGCAACAACCACCACTCCCGCAAGTACGATAGACTAGTAGGGGCACAAGGCTTGTGAGCACACCAACCAAGCGAGAGAGTGGGGTCCCACCAGCCAAGCGGGGGTGTGGGCCCCAAACACTAATGCCTAGTACAATGGAAAGAACACCAACAACAGTAGAAATAATGCTATGGGTCAAGTCTAGAGACTTGAACCCTGGTGGCCACAATAAAAAAACCACCACTCATCCAATCCACCACAGGCTCATGCCCAACATATAATATAATTATTAATAATATATAATTAGTGATATAAAAATAATATATTATTAATAACTATGAATTATTTTGGGTGGTTGGGCAAGTGGCTTTCCAAAAATAGTTGTGGAAAGTCAACTCTACTACCATGGAATAATACTCATAAATCTAGTGCTACATGGTCTTGATTCGAGATGACTCCAGGGCTTATGGTTTGGCATATACTATTTAAGCAAAGGTCTAGAAAAAGGTGATTGACATTTTCTTTCCACATACAAATTTGTGGAAATAAATTAATGTCGACATCAATTTATACCACTCACCATAGGAATTGATACATGGAATAATGGTTGGCTAACATCATTATGGGTAATGTTGATTGGGAGTTGAATTCTTGTATTACCAAGACAAATATCACAAGTATGGAATTGGTGTATCCAGTATTTTAAAATAAGTTTGGCGGGTGTGGTGTGTTTTGAATACTCAAACATAGGGTGGAAAGAATGAGGTCACTTCACTAATGCCACATCATCGACTATAGTGGTTGGCTGATCGTCCTTAGTTATTATGCTCTAGCATCATCATATAACCGGTCTCATCAAATTATGGTTGATTGTGCCAACCTAGTTAGAAGGTAAGCAAAAGATATGTCTAGAGATTGGAAAAATCATGGCCCACGTGTATGCTCATTTCAATTTGTATCCTCTAAGTTAGTGTAGGAAGAATTATAATGCAACAACTTGGTGACCAATTTAGTCTGCATGAAATTACACAAGTTAATTATTATCTAAAAGGGTTTTGTCTTTTCACAGGGCAAAAAGTCCCATTTGTGGTTACAACAAGACGACACATCATTACTAGTGTAAGAGAATTAGAATTGGAGGGGCTTTAAAACCAAAATGTTAGTGCCAATTTATAAATAGATGTAGAGAAGGTTAATGGCAGAGTGATCAAAGTTCATCATGCTAATGTCACCCGAGACTCTCACTTGCAATGCCATGGACACACCAATCAGGTTGGAGAGTGAGGTGAGACAAATGGCATTCCTCATGGAAGTTACATATTAGAGGCTTAAATGCATCCTCATAAATGATGATTTTGTCTCCCTAGCCATAGTGAAGACAATCTTGGGGAAAGGTTTTTGGAGGAGGGTGAGTTGTGTCCTATGGATACAAACTTCGTGTCTATATTATTGGTAGTGTTATTGGATATAAGGGTATCAAAGGTCAATGCAGAAAAAATTGTGAGAAAAGTGTTCAAAGTTGATTTGTTGGTGGGCCTAAGGGAAACTTTGTATGCCACTATCTTGGGGGTTGGAATTCCTTGACCAAGAGATTCGACGTTGCTTCTTGTCCTGAGCAAGGTGGTAAAATATTACCCCTTCATATTGGATTTGAAGGGCATACCTCTTGTGGATCATAGGAAAGATGTTGTTGTTGGGGTAAACTATCTGAAGAAAGAGTTGCATGTCACTCCAGTTCAAGACTTCAATTGGGTTCCTGCATTCAGGTCTTTTGCAAAGGATCACAGTTTTCTCTCAAAGGGGTTGGTAATAATGGGTAATTTTTCTTTGTTATTCCAAGTTGTCTTTGTTTGTAATCAATGGTTGGTCTATAAGTTATGTTAGGCGAAGGTTTTCTTTAGGTTTTCAATTAGCAGTAATGTATGGAATAGAAATGGTCAGCAGGGCCATTTTGAATTATGTCCATGTTAATTTGAAATTATATTGTACTACCAAGGGTAGGGTGTTGGTAGGTCTTGGCATATAGCCAGGAATCTCCTACAAACTAATGGCACTAAGTCAATATGCAATGAAAATTTTGATAAATCAATATACTCTTACTCTTACGAATCCAAAAAAAATAACTATATATATTTTATTGAATAACTATAATAATATATAATAATTATAGTTATTTTATTATGTGTATTAAATAAAAAAATCTACATATAATTTAATTAAATATTATTCAATAAATTGTTATATATGTTATTTAATAATATATAATATTAATATTATAATTATTAATATTTATAATATATAATATAATTATTACTAATATATATAACTATAACATATAAATAATATATATTATTAATATCTATAAATAATATAATATAAATATATTATAAATAACTATAATAACTATCATTTTGGACATGACTCTCCACTCCCACAAGAGTAGTTCTAAATGTAAATCTTGATGGGTCTTGTTTGGGAGCTAGCTTTTGGCTAGTTGCAAGTTGATCTTTTTGAAACTTTGCTTTTGGTTGTAAAGAGTTTTGGGTCCCTTCACAACCTATTTTTACCTGAATCAAAAACTATAATAACTATAATTATTATAATATATTATTCATACTATTCTTAAATTTTTTGTGCATATATTTTGTTTGTTATGTATAAATAAACAATAAGGGGGACCTTTTTCTCTTCCCATATTTTTAATGTTTACCATCTCGTTAGAAATGTAAATAACACCAGTAATAAATGGAATAAAAGTTGTGAAGAAAAATTGATGTGATGTATTATTAATTTCAATTAATAAATAAATATGGTCAAATGTGCATTGTGAGATAATATATGTAGGTTTGATGTGATGTATTACTAATTTCAATGAATTAATAACTAGCAATCATACCTTAGTGTGCAATGGGTACGCCCAAAAAGTGTGGAAGGTCAATTAAGATAAATTATTTTGGTATATTTTTTCATACATTTATGCAATACATGAGGTCAATTGGTAGGCCATTTAGCAAATGATGTTGTTTGTGCAATAAAGGTTTCAAAAGAGAAGTGACAACTTCAAATAAACTATGCATCCACTTTTAGGGATCCAAACATGATTGAAATAAAGATTCTAAATTAGGAAGATAATCAGGCTCCATTGTTATGTTTACAATAAAGAAAGAGGGAGAGAGAGGGGGAGGTAGGGATGGAAAGAGGGAGAGATAGAGGGGGGTAGTGAGAGAGAGAGAGAGAGGGGTAAGGAGATGAAGATAGAAAGGAAGATAGAGAAGGAGAAGGAGGAGAGGGATATGGAGAGGAGAGGAGAGGGAGAGATAGAGAGAGAGGAGAGAGGGATAGATAGAGAAGGAAGATATAAATACATGGGAAGAGAAAGAGAGAGATAGAGATATATGGGAAGAGAAAGGGAGAGATAGGTAGAGATAGAGAGAGATATATAGGGGGATAGGGAGGGAGCAAGGGTGGGAGAAATAGAGAGAGGGGGGAGATAGAGAGAGAGAGAGAGAAAGGGAGAAATATTGATAGAGGAGACATAGTGAAGAGGGGGAGAGAGGGAGAGAGATAAGTAGAAGACAAAGAGAAAGAAGAGGGGAGAGAGAGGGAGAGCGATATGTAGAGAGGGAGAGAGAAGAAGAATGGGGAGAGAGGAGAGATAGCTCAATATATATAAAAGGAGAGGGATAGACATAGAAAGAGGGTGATATAGAGAGATAGAGGGGGATAGTGAAAGAGATAGAGAGATAGTGGTAGAAGTTTCCATTTTCTAGCACTTATTATTAATTGTTTAATCTAGCCACATACAACTATAATTTAAACCGCTTTGTATTATATAAAGTATATATAATATTTTTTTATTATAATAATTTTATATATGTATTTGATAGTTTTGTTAAAAAATAAGATATATAATAAGTAATATAATTATATTATTTATAATTTATTTTTATTATATAAAATATGCATTATATAATAATTATGCTAATTTACACTTAACTACGTAGGGTAAAGGATGTCGTAATTTTAAAACCTAAATATGCTCGTTATTAGGATCTTGGCAGTAATTTTAATTTTAATAAACATACTCTAAAACCCTAGTCTAAACTTCCCCGGTCGAAACTTTATTTTCAAGCTGCAGCTTGGCAAATTGGAGAAGTGAAAGGTCAATACCAGGGAGGAAGGAAATTGATAATAGTGAGGAAAGCAACACAAAACCATCGGAAAACAGCCGAAAAATGATGAAAAATGATGGACGACTGAGATTCGTTTAACTGCCATGAGAGTCTCTCGTTGCTCTTCAACCATCTGGGGCAAAATGAGTTCGTGAAGCCAAATCAAGAAACATCTTCGGCATAAAGATAATACGCCAAGCCATGTCATTGATACAAATGGAGACACTGCATTAGGGATTGGCATTATGTAAAACATTGCGAACGAAGAAACATGGTGTCAGTATCAAAGGCAAGCTAGAGAGAATATTATTTGAGTTTTATATCCATCTAACAAGGCAACATGACTTGTTATATAAATATGTGCCGAAGGAACCTGAAAGAGAATGAGGAGAAACATTAGTGTAATAGTTACTCCTACTGCAAACCCACTCACTTTTTTTGAGAGATTGTAAAGTAAGAATGCAGTGTGGATTTAAGTGCTCAAAAGACGATTGGATCTGGCATAAATTGTGCCAGCTATCTCGTGGAAAACACTACTCCCCATCATAATAAATATTAAAAGAAGTGAAAATTTGGGTTATCCATAAACATAAGCGCATCTGTAATAAGCATCCATGAACAATGAGAGTTAAGATCACAGTACCCAGATCCTATTGCAATCAACACCATAACCTAGGTGAAGGTCATGAGCTCCGATATTTTGGAAGTTGGAGGGGTTAAAGTATAAAATATTAAAAATAGATAGGACCCTCTGGGCTGACAGGCCTCTAGAACAACAGGCATATTGACAAACTCCTTATGATAATCAACCATGGTTTGCCATCAACAAAAGGTTGTTGAAGTCCTCATCTATCTCTGAAGGAACTCTTTGTAAACAATAAGTCCGTCTTTCATGAATTTAAACACATTTTGATCTGAAGTTGAGGTTTACAGTGAACCTACGCACAAGAGAGTGTACAACCACAAAAATATATGAACAAAAAACACAAGATATTGATACTTTTTAAAAACTTCAACAAAATTAAAATTCTCAAAAATAATCAATAAAAAGCACAAGATATCAATAATGTCTTAAAACTTCAACAAACTAAAGAGATCCACAATTATCCATGTCTTATTACTGATTTATGTGCAACTTGTATAATTTTATCTGTCTTAACATGAACAAAGTTAGCTGAAAATAAACCAAGGCCACATTGATCATGTTCAACATCCAGAAACTACAAAAGACAACACATCTTGTTATATTTAAAATTTTGAAAACACTCCATATATATGATATGTAAGCATGTCTTGTATATTAATTTACATCTTTTAATAATTGGCAGATTCTTCATTAGAAGATCAAAGCCAAAAGTTGTATATTAATTTCAACTTTTAATAATTGGCAGATTCTTCATTAGAAGATCAAAGCCAAAAGGGCAGCTGTATTTTTTTTGTCGTGCATCTGCTATGCACATAAACTAGATACACCTTTAAAATATTATAAAACTAGGCGGGCACCTCTAACATCACCAAAAAACTTGCATGACGACTTTAGCCTTAGCATAGATAATAATTAAAATACACAGTTTACACAGTTGAAAAATAATACTCTTGGGATGGAAATAGACTTTCCAGGTTCATTACCTATTGGACTAAAGCTATAAATTTGAGGCTTAGCTTAAGGCCTCTTTCATGGTCAAAGAAAATTTAACTGTAGTACATGGGAGTCTTTATAGGCTAATAGGAAAATGATCTAACCGTGTAGGAGTAGCCTGAGGAGAGAGTGTAAGAAAACTTGGTTGCAGAATTATTTATCCCTGGTAGATTACAGTCTTGGTTAATGCTACTGATTGGCCTTGCCAAGCACATATCCCAACGGTTGCTTTCAGACATTGTATCTGCTACTGTGAAAATTCCTTTTGAATTTGTAAATGCTTGATAATTGAAGACCTCCCATGATATGGTCATACAGAACACTGCAACCTCAACTCCTACGAGAGAAAAAGTAATTACCAAGATTAGCAAGAATTAGGCGACCACATAAATATAGCCAACATGTCATATAAATATACTTGACTCATATGTTTTCCCGTATAAAAAGTCCTGCTTCCATTCTAAAAACAAATTCAATTAACCCAAAAAGTCCATAATGTTTGGATGAAAATCTAATCAACCAGTTCAAAGATATACCAAATCACTGCTTGGAAAGACACATCGATAGCCAGGCTTACTATACCATTTAAAGCAAAAGAATCTCAGATTCTTTTCATCACCTCTCGAAGAGATAGATCTTATGACAGGACACTAAAACAAATAAATAGTAAACCAAATACTTTTTTGAACCAAAACAACCAACCAGGGAAAAGAAACATTTGTCGGATGTTTACTTAAACACTCACAAAGCCAAATGGAAGACAAATCTTTGATTCCCTTGCATAAACACAAACCTTTCAATTCATTTGACTCTTTCTTTTTGGGGACAACAAACAAGTCCCCCTTTTCCCACCGAGTCTGCTCTTTTCCATTCATATTATGTAGAATAATATCAATCTATCGAATATCAAATTCTCAAATTGGCTTTTCTGCCAACTGAGATATTCACTTATTAACAAAGATGTTCCCGCTTTTTCCATTTTTTTCCTCTCTTTTCATTCACGTTTCCTTTATAAATTTTGAAGAGTGAAATACTTTCCTAGGTGTAGTCTGATACATGATTATTTTAAGCGTAAAATTGAGAGTTATCCATGATAAAAGGATCTATAAAAATATGCATGTCTTGTTGTACACAAAATTTCACAGATGTAATGCATTAACTGTTGGAATTTATTGTTTACCCCTAAGCCTCCTGTTGTTGCTCCACCTACTTGTCATGAGTTGTTTTCTCTTTGTCAGTTTTGGGATCTTCATCCTTACAGCTCCTGACTGCTCAAAATTGAATGAGGTAGCTGATTTTGAATTTGGCATTAATGCTGATAGGTAATTTTGAATTTTAGAGGGAATGTTTGTAAAAAACAAAAGGAATGAAGGCAATTTATTTTGTCAGTTGGAAAATTTGGAAAAAGTCAGTTTTATGCAGAAGCAAGTGATTTGCAACAAGAAGAAAAGTTGCAGTAGTAATAGGGAATGTTCTTAGAACATTTTGCAGAGTGTTTGCAGTGAGCTGAAACCACTCCTGATCACTCAATGTTTTTCAGGAACAACAAATAGTTCTAGTCGAGTTTTGACAGTGAGATCTAAACAACTCCTAATTGTTTATGAACTGGTTGAACAGTTGATAGCTCCCAAAAATTTTGTAATAGGTAGTTTACAGTTTGTTTGAAGCTTCATGTTTCATGCATTGTTCATTTCCAGTCAGCATTTAGAATAGAAGAAGAAAATATTACATGTCTCCTCTTGTTTGTTATTCCGCATTTCAGATTGGGTATTTCTAGTTTAGTTGGAAATCAAAGCAGCAGCTCTGTGTCTTTTCTTTTTTTTTTTATTTAAAATTTTTGACATGGTATCAAAACTATAGGCCCCATTTTCTTGTGAGTTTGGGCATCTATTTTTTTGGGTGTTGAAAATATGTAATAGGAGACATGGTTGGAGATGAAGCAAAGAGTTGGTAGCAACCACTGTCCTTTAATGGACAAAACTATGATGTTTGGTCCAAGAAGATGAAGACCATAATTGTCGCCAATGATTTGTGGGATTTGATCATAAATGGGTTCATGGATATCACTGACCCAGCTGCATTTCCAGGTCTCACAAATAACCAGAAGACCTAGTTGAAGGAGCGGAGGAAGAAAGATGCAAAAACTTTGAGTTTGATCAAAACAGCCTTGACAGAGGCCATTTTTCCTAGAATAGCAACAGTTGAGTATGCAAAAAAAGCTTGAGAAATCCTTCAAACCCGTTACAAAGGGATTGATAAAGTTAGAGGTGTGAAGCTCTAGTTACTTCGAGGAGAGTTCGAAGTTATTGAAATGAAGGAAAGTGAGTCTGTTGCATACTTTCAAACAAGGTTCTCGGGTTTGTTAAACCAGTTGAGAGGAAATGGAGATGTGATAGAGGAGCAAAAGATTGCTGAAAAACTCTTTAGATGTCTACCTACGAGGTATGATCCACTCATCATTGCTATTGAAGCGACAAAATACCTTTCTACTTTGATACTAGATGAATTATTGGGTTCTCTCCATACCCATGAGCAACACCTAAAAAGGTCTGCTACTTCTTCCCAAGAGCAAGCTTTCAAAGCTCTGTCAAATGCAAGAGGCAGGGGGAGAAGTTAAAATGGCCACGAAGAGGTAGAGGCAGATCCAGTCAAGGAAATATTGGAGGAGAAATCTCAAGATGAGCAAGCAGCCAAGAAGGAACAAGCATCTCTCAAAACAACTCTTGAAGAGGCATGAAGAACAACGGTTTGAATTGGAGAAGTGACAAGAGCAACATGGAGTGCTATTGCTGTCACAAGTTTGGATATTATGCTAGTGAGTGTTGGAAAAAGTACAGTAATCAACAAAAACAAAATGCTAATGTGGCTAATTCAGATGTAGTTGAAGGAAATCAGTCCACAGCCTCCATCATGTGCAATGTTGGTGAAGAAGGCAACTCCAAAGTCTGGTATTTGGACAGCGATTGTAGCAACCACATGAGTGGTAATGAATTTATTTTTTCTTTCATTGATAAAAATGTTAATTCTGAAGTTAGAATGGGGAACAATGGAGTAGTTCCTATGAAGGGAAAAGGATCTATCATGATCCGCACCAAGCAAGGTGAGAAGGAGGTTTAAATTTTTTTCTTTGCACTGGGGTTAAAGCATAACCTCATGAGTATTGGACAACTGATCTAAAATTGATACGAAGTGCTGATGGAAAAGGGCCAATGCGTCATCTATGACAAGAATGAGAGGATGAAAGTGTTTGCAGAAGTTGCAATGACAAAGAACCAGATGTTTCTGTTGAAGATTGAGATGTGCTTCTCATCTCAGTCCATTTTTACATCTCTCATGGATGGAAAATATACAACAGTACAACATGCAACCCTCAAGAGCACCATTGAAGACCCCTCGGAGCTAGGGCATCTCAGGTATGGACACTTAGGCTTTGCTGGTTTGAGTATTTTGTCCAAAAATAGAATGGTTGATCGTTTGCCAAGTATAGTAGAGCCTAATGTTAGATGTGAGGCTTGCATTTTGGGAAAGCATCATAGGAAGCCCTTTCAATCAGGCAACTCTACAAAGGCAAGAGCACCATTGGAGTTGATGCACATGAATTTGGTAGGCCCTATGCAAATCACATCGATTGGTAACAGTAGATTTTTATGACCTTTATTGATGATTTCAATCGTAGAACATGGGTTTATTTTTTTCAGCATAAGTCTAATGCATTTGATAAGTTTTTATTGTTTAAAGCCTAGGCTAAAAAGGAGAGTGGACACTTCATTATGGTCCTAAGGTCAGATAGAGGAGGAGAGTATACCTCCAATCAATTTGTGAATTTTTGTAGGAAAAATGGCATCAAGAAGGAGCTTACAGTCAGTTATACTCCATAGAAAAATGAAGTGGTTGAAAGGTAGAATAGGACCATCTTGGAGATGGAAAGGAGCATGATGAAAGAAAAGGGACTCCTAACTGAATATTGGGGAGAGGCTATAGCAACAACTTTTTATTTGATTAATAGAAGTCCAACAAAGGCGGTTTATGACAAGATACCTCAAGAGGAATGGAAAAAATGTAGATGCATAGTTGAGCACTTAAGAGTGTTTGGTTGTGTGGCTTATGCACACGTGTTTAAGGAAAAGAGGCAAAAATTAGATGACAAGGGAGAGAAGTGTATCTTCATGGGTTATTGTTCAGAATCAAAAGCCTACAGGTTGTATAACCCAATCAACAAGAAAATTGTTATTAGTAGAGATGTGGATTTCTTAGAAGATCAATCATGGGATGGAAAAATTGCTCTCGATCGCTCCAAATCACTCTCGAATATTCCTGATGTTGAAGAAAAGGAACAGGAAACTTATAGAATGATGATTTAGTGGAGCCAACAATTACTCCTAACAGCTCTATACAAGCTATTAAAAATTTCAAAAATCGCTCCCAATTGGTCATAATAGTTCTTGATCCAAATAGATAGAAAGGCAAGTAGCCATAGACAGCTAGAGAATGGGTTGCAAAAACAACTCCTAATTGCTCCCGATCGCTCCGAACCCAGTCAGTTCAGTAGAAGAACAACAAAAGTGAGAGTTCAGACCCTACTCTCCCCTCTCTAATGCCAAGAAAGACCAAGAGTTTAAGGGAGATCTACCAAGATGAAAGGTATGATGAAAAATTTGATAAGAACATGAATTTTGCATTGTTTTCTCATAGTGATCCAATTTATTTTGAAGGAGCTATGAAAGAGGATAAATGGTGTGAGTCCATGGATGAGGAGATAGATGCAATAGAAAGGAACAACACATGGGATTTAATTGATTTTCCTTCAAACAAGCAAGTTATTGGAGAGAAATGGGTCTACAAGATCAAGTGTAATGCCAAAGGAAGGATAGAGAGGCACAAGTCACGATTAGTTGTCAAGGAGTACAAACAATAGTTTGGAAGAGATTATGATGAGACATATGCCCCTGTTGCAAGGTTGGAAACTGTGTGGATAGTCATAGCAATTGCAGCCCAACACAAATGGAAGGTATTTCAAATGGATGTGAAGTCCACCTTCTTAAATGGAGTGTTGAAAGAAGAAGTTTATGTGGAGCAGCCTTTTGGATATGAAGTTCCAGGTGAAGAACACAAGGTGTGTAGTCTAAAGAAGGCTCTTTATGGGATGAAGCAAGCTCCACAAGCATGGTACAATAGGATTGAATCATATTTGATGAGCAATGTCTTTAGCAAACGCGATGGTGAGCCCACTCTTTACATCAAGGCAATAAATGGTAATATTTTGATTGTTTTTTTGTATGTAGATGATCTTATTTTTATTGGGGATGATGATTTCCTCATTGCTGATTTTAAAGAGGCCATGAAAAGAGAATTTGAAATGATAGATTTAGGTCTCTTGAGTTATTTTCTAGGCATAGAAGTAAAACAAATGCATGATTGTATTTTTATCTCTCAAGAAAAATATACAAATGAGATCTTCAAGAGGTATAGGATGCTTGAAAGCAAGCCTGCCCCAACACCAAGAACCATAAGTCTAAAGTTGAGCAATTAAGATTGCAGCAGCAATGTGGATCCAACCATGTATAAAAGCTTGGTTGGAAGCTTGATGTATTTGACAACAACTAGGCCGGATATAATGCATGGAGTGAGTCTTATTTCCAGATTAATGGAGACTACAAGAGACACCCATTGGCAAGCAGGTAAGAGAATCCTAAGGTATGGTAATGGTACCAAAGGATATGACGTGTTGTACACAACAACAAAAGAGTATGGGCTGGTTGGATACACTAATAGTGATTGGGTAGGAAGCTTGGATAGGAAGAGCACTTTAGGCTATGCATTTCATTTGAGTTTGGGTGCTATATAATAGGCTTCCAAGAAGCAACCTGTTGTTTCCCTATCAAAAGTTGAAGCTGAGTATATAGCACCAAATGCAGCAGCATGTCAAGCTATTTTGTTGAGAAGAATTTTGGCAGGTTTGAGAGAAGAACAAGAGGATGAAACAATGATCTTTTGTGACAATGTTTCATCAATAGCCTTGACAAAAAATCTTGTGTTTCATGGAACAAGCAAACACATTGAAATCAGGTATTATTTCATTCGTGAATTGGTTGAAAATGGTGAAATTAAAATAGAGTTTTGTAGGTCTGAGCAACAACTAGCAGAGATATTCACCAAGTCATTGAGCATTGACAGTTTTGTGCACCTAAGGAGAAGATTGGGCGTTGTTGATTTAGATCAGGTTTGATCTTGTTGTTTTGTTGGCTCAGGACAAAGGGGGAGTGTTGGAATTTATTGTTTGCCCCTGAGCCTCCTTCCGTTGCTCCACCTACCTGTCAGGAGTTGTTTTCTCTTTGTTGATTTTGGGATCTTCATCCTTGCAGCTCCTGACTGCTCAGAATTGAATGAGGTAGCTGATTTTGAATTTAGCATTAATGCTCATAGGTAATTTCAAATTTTAGAGGGAATGTTTGTAAAAGACAAAAGGAATGAAGGCAAATTATTCTATCAGTTGGAGAATTTGGAAGAAGTCAGTTTTTGCAGAAGCAAGTGATTTGCAGAAAGAAGAAAAGTTACAGCAGCAACATATAATGTTCTTAGAATATTTTGCAGAGTGTTTGTAGTGAGCAGAAACCTCTCCTGATCGCTTAGTGTTTGTCAGGAACAATAGATAGTTCTAGCCGAGTTTTGATAGTGATCTCTAAAAAACTCCTGATTGTTTATGAACTCGTTGAGCAGTTGATAGCTCCCAGAAAGTTTGTAATAGGTAGTTTACAGTTTGTTTGAAGTTTCATGTTTCATGTATTGTTCATTTCCTGTCAACATATGAACTCGTTGAGTAGTTGATAGCTCCCAGAAAGTTTGTAATAGGTAGTTTACAATTTGTTTGAAGTTTCATGTTTCATGTATTGTTCATTTCCTACCAACATTTAGAATAGAAGAAGAAAATATTGCATGTCTCTTCTTGTTTTTTATTCCGCATTTCAGATTAGATATTTCCAGATTAGCTGGAAATCATAGCAGCGGCTCTGTGTCTTGTTTTGGTTTTGGATTTAAATTCTTGACATTAACATACTTGTTGTTGTGATTCTTTATCAAAGTTAAATACAAACTTTGGCTACTAGAAAATTCAAGTTTTTAGAATTTGTCTGAAAATTGGCCAATTAGATAACACAATCCACACAATGTGTTCTATGTAGATGGTGACAAATTGTTGACACTGGTTTTCTCATTCAAGGCAATAGTTTACATATGTTCCCTTTTGTTTTTGACGAGGGTCTCCCAGTTTGCAGAAATGGTGATGATCTAATTGACGAGGAGTTACATTCAAACAAGCGCAAGTTCCTTCAGTGGAGTAGCTTTTTAATTTGTTCCTTAATTACGCAACGTTGACGACAATTTACAAACCGACGGTGATGAATGCAAGAAATGATTTGATCTGTCTGGTTTAAACAATCTTCGGTTGCATTCAACCACGCTGTCAACTAGGCCCTCTCAGTACTTATAAACCGTTGATTGACAAATTGAACTCCAAAAGCTCAAATAAGAACATGCCTTCCACGTAAATATGTGTGGGAAAGGATAAGGCTTACTTAAACTAATTGCACAGGAGAGGAGGCATGCACAGATAGACATAAATTCATTTAACATAAAAACACATAAATTATGAAACTGAAAAACACATATGCTCAAACCAGATATTTATATTCATTCTCATAAATCTTTTTCACTACAATAGAGCTTCGGCTCTTCACATTTCATCTTATATTATCAATCTATTTTTACTCTTTGCTCTTGGGAGCATTTTCTTCCTTCTCCGTTTCTCTCTTCATCTACTTCCTTACAAGATACGAACTCATATTTATCATATTTCAACTGTTTGAAAAACACATGTACAATGATATTAAGGCTCAAGGTATAGCCAAGCTGGCGAGCACAATAAACAAGAAATCTCTGTCCAATCGCATTCAACCAAGCGTCCTTTCAATCCATCGTGGAGCACACAAACTGTCGCCAGGAAAAATCAAACAGTCAACCGGTGAAGACAACCGCGCTACCGAGCATATGAAAAGACTAGACTACAGTACCACGAGGCACCGCCCAACCGCGTAGAAATCTGGAGAGACCGCAGTGGGCACGATAACAACACTGGCATAGTCAACAGACGGGTAAAGCACGAAGAAGAAGACCACATTGCATCACCGCGGGCAGTAAGAGACGGAACCGTGGGACAACGGAAACACTGCTCAGAAGGTTAACCGCACAACCGCGGAGTGTTGGCGGTTAGGCCGCGGTAATGAGGTGACAGCAGGAGACTGCCACGCGGTTAACCGTGCAACCGGAGGAGACTGGAGGCATAGCTGCGGTGGCGAGGTGAGGACAGGTAATTGCCACCGTGACACCGACGACTGTGAAGGGCAAGACTGTGGAAAAGCAGTAGGTAGAGAAAGCGACGCCCGTGAGACCGCGGAGAGGACAAGGAGTGGCCGAGGTAGCCCGGTGGACTTTGCATAACCATGAGCAGTTAAAACAGAAGGCGCGGGGGCGCGGTAGGAACAAGAGAGATTGGCAGGAGTTGGGAGAAATTCCAACACTCCCCCTTGATCGCAACTCCCGCAACAAATATGCCAAGTCAGTTCCAAAATAAAATTCTTCGATCTATCTCAAAGAGTAAGCAAACCGCTTCTCTATCCAGCTAAAACCAAAATGAACTCCCCCTTAATTGTATCATCTCCATACTTCGATTTTCTATGTGGAATATCTTCTAGTGTCGATTCTTTGTCAGCTTCATTCCATGATGCCTACGATCTCTTCAGGATCATCAGCGAATTTCTTCATCAGCTACGGCTGGATTCACTCATCATTCATCTGAATATTATTCTGAACTTTCTCATCTGCATTCTCCATTGCATCTGTCTTCTCACTTTCATGCTCAATTCTTCTCCAAGGATTGCAACTTCTTTCATCTATTTTCCATCATTTGCAATTTTTCTTGCAATTTTTTTTTTCATTTGTTGTTATCTTCTATCAAATAGAGATGGTTTCATTTTACCATAAACTAGTTGTTTGTCTTCTCACCAATTTTCTCATTCTTATTATCGTTCTTTTCCCTCATCTCATCCTTCTTCTTATTGCCACTGCTTGTGCAGTTCCATCATTTCTTTGTCATTTTGATTTCACTCAACTCTTCCCATGGAAACACACTGCAGGTGCTTGGAAGTTCTATCATTTTCATCTGTCATCTTCATCCTAATTACTTCATTCTCTCAAAAAGGTGGTTTCAAATTACCACTAACTAGCTGTAGAAATTTCAAACTTTTAATGAGGTGGTTTCAGATTACCACAAACTGGCTGTTAAACATCACTTCCAATAGTGGCACTTTTCTGGTGCTAGGGAATCTAATCATAGTTCTAACTCTGATTTCATTCATACTCACAGAATGCTTCTGCAATTCATTACATTGTTTCTCCCTCTTTATCCAAACTCTTGTTTCAACAGTTCATTCAAAAACATCAACCTTTTTAAAAAAAAAATTTCATAGTGGTTGTTGCCATCCATACTCTACTACTACCTCTTCTTCCAGATTTCTGAAACTTGTCTTCTTCCATCACTTTTCATTTTCTCATTCACTTCTGATTCTGTCCATATTCTTTGACTAACTTCATATTCAACTCAACTCTTGATGACCAATAACAGCTGTGGCTGTAACCTCTATTTTTTTTTTATTCATATTATGTCTTCTCTCCACTACACTCAAACAACTGAAAAATATATATATATATATATATATATGCATCCTTGACAGCTTCATGTGACTGTATTTCAAAACATCCTTAAAATTTCATAACACACAAACAACAAAATTATTTACATGCTTCCTAGATAGCTGCTGCTATTATCAAACTCTTAAAATTTCAGTGGTAGCTTCAGCTACATTTCTGATTCTTTATTTCACCCTACACATACAAATCCTTCAATCAAGCTTAGAAGTTCTTGTGACTTCCCCTGCATTTCTTGTTCTATTATTTCAGCAATTTCTCTCATTCTTCAAAAAGCAATCAAAGTAAAATCTTACCCTTTCCTACTACATGGCAGTTTCAACATCTTCATATCTTTCAAAACATAAAACTGGGTTTTTCATCTTCACTTTTTGCAAGTGGATTATCAGACTGCAACTTCTTTTCTCTCCAAACATGTTTCATTCTATGTGAACCTTCATTCTTCTCATAATTTTTATTGACCTTCACATATGTACACTTGTACTATCTCTTGAACATACCAGTTAGCTTCTGCCAACTTGAATCATCAATCCATCCACAATCCATCTTCATGCATTTTGAACCAGATTCATACTTTGACATGTTTCTCCAACACTTCTCCTCACAATGATTCTTTGAACCACAAATCGTGCAAGGATGTAGATCCCAACACTTCTCCTTGATGTGACCTCTTCTATGACAGTGTGAACACTCATTACTCTTCATTTCTTTGACAAACTTACCTGCATTTGTAGTAGCATTTCCTTTTCCTGAATCATATCCGAGACCTTCATTCTTCAGCCTCATTACAACCTCAATAGGTTTTGTTCTTCCTTGTTCATGTTTACCAAGACCTTGTCTTGTGTAACCCATTCTTTTCATGATTTTCAACCCTGCATTCTCTTCTAAACAATCAACATCTTTTGCAGATTCTATCTCTTTATCACATTTAGCCATATTTGCATATTCATCCACATGTTCATCTAGACATTTTCTATCATCAACATTTTCAATAGAAATAGATTTTTCAAATAAAGAACACAAATCTATTGTGTCACATGAGACATTACAAACAGAAAGTCTTGTTTCCACAATTTTATCACATGCCCTTAATCTATCATTGTCTTCTTTCAAATCTGTGATTTCTTTCAACAGTAAACAATTTTTCTCTTCTACCCTTTTCAAGAGTTTTCCCAAATCTTCATTCTTTTCCTCTATTTCATCAAACAACTTCATTTTCTGTTCAAACTCCTCATTTCTCCTCTTAATCTCTTCAAAGGACTTCAGCCTATCTTCTAGCTCTGCATTTCTAGCCTTAACCCTTCTTAATTCTTTTTCCAAATCATCAATTTCTTCTAACAACAAACATTTCTCTTTAGACTGCTCTTTTATTTTCTCAAAATAACTCACATTGTTCTTTTTAACAGTACTCAATTCATCTCTAAGCAATATTAACTCTTCTTCTAGAACATCTTTTGCAGATGAAAGATTTTCATTTTCTTTCTTAACTCTTTTCCCTACTTTCCCCATTTGTAAAGGAAATTTTAACTTACCTCTTAATCTCGTGACTGAAATTCAGTAGCTGGGTCTGCAACTCTTTGTTTGTTCAAACAACTGGTGTTCTGTTCCTTCTTTTGCTTGTGGGCTTCTTCTTAGCTTCTCTTCTGTCAGTGATCTCTTTCTTTTTCTTCAAAATACAACACTTCTGGCTTTTCTCAGCAATAAACTTTGAAAGTTCTTCTCAGGCTTTAAACTCTCCTAAGTCTCCTTGACAACTATCCTGACTTCAACCTTTTCTCATATCTTCCTCTCTAGGAATGGATTCTTACTCAAATGACAACTATTTCTTATCACAAACATCTTTCCTTACAGACAAAGCACTTGTGGCTGCATTTTCTTCTAAAAACTTATTACCTTCTTAACCTTCTTCACAAAATCTCTAATACCCAGATAAACTTCTCAGATTTTTGCACACACACAAGTCCTAGACATTCTATAGCTTTCTCTATCTCGACAATGATTTCCTCACACAAATTTACCACACATTTCTACTCCCAGTCAAATTGACCAACAGTGCTCTGATACCACTTTGTGGGAAAGGATAAGGCTTACTTAAACTAACTGCACAGGAGAGGAGGCATGCACAGATAGACAGAAATTCAATTAACATAAAAACACATAAATTATGAAACTGAAAAACACATATGCTCAAACCAGATATTTATATTCATTCTCATAAATCTTTTTCACTACAACAGAGCTTCAGCTCTTCACATTTCATCTTCTGTTATCAATCTATTTTTACTCTCTGCTCTTGGGAGCATTTTCTTCCTTCTCCGTTTCTCTCTTCATCTACTTCCTTACAAGATACGAACTCATATTTATCATATTTCAACTGTTTGAAAAACACCACATGTACAATGATATTAAGGCTCAAGGTATAGCCAAGCTGGCGAGCACAATAAATAAGAAATCTCTGTCCAATCGCATTCAACCAAGTGTCCTTTCAATCCACCGTGGAGCACACAAACTGCCGCCAGGAAAAATCAAATAGTCAACCGGCGAAGACAACCGCGCTACCGAGCATACGGAAAGACTAGACTACGGTACCACAGGGCACCGCCCAACCGCGTAGAAATCTGGAGAGACCACGGTGGGCACGGTAACAACACCGGCACAGTCAACAGACGGGCAAAGCACGAAGAAGAAGACCACATCGCATCACCGCGGGCAGTAAGAGACGGAACCGCGGGACAGCAGAAACACTGCTCAGAAGATTAACCACACAACCGCGGAGTGTTGGCGGTTAGGCCGCGGTAATGAGGTGACAGCAGGAGACTGCCAGGCGGTTAACCGTGCAACTGGAGGAGATTGGCGGCATAGCTGCGGTGGCGAGGTGAGGACAGGTAACTGCCACCGTGACACCAACGACTGTGAAGGGCAAGACCGCGGAAAAGCGGTGGGCAGAGAAAGCAACGCTCGTGAGACCGCGGAAAGTACAGGGAGTGGCCGAGGTAGCCCGATGGACTCTGCAGAACCGTGAGCAGTTAAAACAGAAGGCGCAGGGGCGTGGTAGGAAGAAGAAAGATTGGCGGGAGTTGGGAGAAATTCCAACAATATGGTCAAATGTGCATTCTAAGATAATGTTCAATTTTATTTGAAACTTTCATTGAATTTATTTGAAAAACAGTAACAGCAAAATTGAACAACAAAAAGGCTTTCAATCATCTTACATGACAAGAAAGCTTCAAATAAGAAAGTTTTCAATCATCTTGCACGCCTCTCAACCTTGAATGATGGAATTAGCTCTCCACCACAGACTTCACTGTTTCCACAGCCAATTTTGTAGGCTACGCAGAGGGAAATTAATTAGAAGAAGACAAATTGACAGCAACCCGCCTTTATCGTCCAGAAAGAAGATACTGGAAATATCCGATGATGGTCGTGATAATTGTTTCACAGTAAAAGGTTTTAATACATTGTATCCCCATTTGAAAATAATAATAAGGTTTTCTATACATTAATCATAAAGTATGGGACGCCAACAATGATGCGAGCAATGACATCACAAGAAGAGCACAAATCAAAATTGAACGACAGGAAAGCTTTCAATTGTCTTGCACACCTCTCAACCTTGAACGATGGAATTAGCTCTCCGCCACAGACTTCACTATTTCCACAGTCAATTTTGTAGACTACGCAGAGGGAGATTAATTAGAAGAAAGACAAATTGACAGGAACCCGCCTTCATCGTCCAGAAAGAAGAGAAAGAAGATACTAGAAATAGCCGATGATGGTCGTGATAATTGTTTCACATTAAAAGGATTTGATACATTGTAATGAATCTCTGGAATGCCAACAATGATGCGAGCAATGAAGTCGCAGGAAGAGCATGAGTCAAAATTGACCATAACATGGCGGCTACTTGGTGCTGAAAGAAACAATATAAATAATACCATATAACTAAACAATTACAACAAAAAAACATTTTTTTCATTATACAGCTTAACCATGGATAGCTTGAAAGAAGATAGAGAAGATGTTAAGCTTCTAACAGCTTGGTTTAGTCCCTATGGCATGCGAGTTATGATTGGGCTTGAAGAAAAGGGTATCAGTTATGAGTATGTGGAGAAAACCTGCTGAACAAGAGTCCCATGTTGCTGCAAATGAATCCTCTACACAAGAAGGTACCTGTTCTCCTCCATAATGGCAGGCCTCTTTCTAAATCTCTGATTATTCTTCAATACATGGACCACGCTTGGGATTCTCCTCACACTACCTTTATTCCCTCTCATCCCTATGACCGAGCTATTGCGCTCTTCTGGGTAGATTTTACAGACAAAAAGGTAATTTGCGTAGGCATTCTACTTATTTGATTTAGTTTCAAGATTGTTTTTCACCATATTGGTTTTGTGCAAAGCTTTTATGATAAATACTCCCAATCATTGTTTATTCTTATTGTAAGATTGCGGGTTTTTGGATTTTTCAATGGAAGATTTCATTATGATGTTTGTTTTGTTATTCATATGGGAACATGATTTTATGCTGATATATTTTTGGCTGAGAGTCAAGGATTGAGGGGTATCCATTCAACCAAACTGCTTAGGGCATGATCCTTTTTTATTTTACTTTTTATTTTATTATATTTGAAAAAGGATGGTTGGGAGAGGGATTTGTGTTTGGGTTATTCATATGGGATGTTTTGGATGGGGAGTAGGGAGGAGAGGGATTAAAATTGGACTCAAGAATACATTTCTAGAGTGAGGTGATGGTATCTTATGGATCTACAAAATGACCATGTCAAATATCATTGTGTATGTAGATTTTAGTAAATAAACCTTGTTGATTGCTAAGATGGATTCTCCAAAATGCGAATTTAATGTCATAACTCTGCTCTTGTGGGATTCTATTAAGGGGAGGGAAGGTATAGTAGATGGAGGATGATGGATTAATGGATGGAGGGTTATGAGGATTCAATGAGAACTAAAATTAAGGGGATTTATATGTAGGATAATGAATTAGATGATGGAAAACATGTGAATGGAAGGATGGGATGGTAAGGGATGAGAAAATATCATGGGATTAAGGAAAACTAGGACCAATGTTTGCACATACCATGATGGACTTTGAAGCTTTCGATTATGATGTGGGATGTTGGGTGTATGGGATTTTGGATGGGTAGGGAGTGGTGGTGGTAATTTCCTTGTCAATGAGAAAGTTGGATTAGATAAAGGTAAAGGAAATAAGGTGATAGGGTTATGGTTTTGAAATGTTCTTGATGGAGGTGATTGTATTTTGAGAGGGTATGAGATCATGGAAGGAATTGGTTTGGGTGTTTGTATCTTGGTTTAGGTGATAGGATTATGGCTTTAAATTGGTTTTGATAGTGGTCATTATATTTTGAGAGGCTGTGGTATTGTGGAAAGGATTGGCATCAACATTTTCTTGGATCATGATTTAGGTAGGGATATTTTTGGGCATGCTTTGGAAGAAGATCTAGAAATAGATAGATTAATTTGAATGATATAAAGGAGGAGCATAATTTTGTGTTAGAAACTAGTACATGGATAAATTATTTGAGTTGTGCACATAGATGTGTGAAGCATCAATGTTTATTAATATGAGGTTTGAGGTTTCATGGATGTGAGGATTTGGATGGATGGCATAGAATGATCAATGTTATAAGATTCCTCAACTTGGCTTATGATTTATGGGATGTTATTTGTGAATAGACCTTGGATAAAATCCATAAAGGAGATAATGGCTGATTATAGTTAGATTGGGATGGGTTGTATTGTGAAGATTTTGAGGATGGAGGATTGACATAGGTGGTGGAGGCTATAGGGCACTCATGTGGGAGGGGAATTTGAGACATGGATTGGTGATGAAGGACTTGGATTAAAGATGTGTTTCCCTTATCAAATGTATGGTAAGGAGGATCAATAGGTAAGTGTTTAAGATTTGCAAGATAGCTTGTGCTAGCTAGTTTTTTGTCTATGCATTCTAGATGGGTGATGTTTGTACAACTAGGGCTTGTAGCAATTTTGTCAAGGAAATATTTTTTAAGGGTTCATGAGTGAATTCATCTTGGTAAAAAAGGCTCATTATTTTCATAGGGATTATATCCATCTTGATTGAAAAAATAGCATCATCATCTTTAAAGAAGGAATTTATAATTTGGTGACAAGTGTATTCATCAAAACATAATAGAGTCATGATTTGGATTTAGATTTGGATGGATGATTAAATGATTTGGGTTTTGGATTTAAGTGGATAATCAAGGTATCAAGACCCTAGGATTATTTGATTGGATTTAATTTTTATACCTAGGATAGGTTAGGATCCTAAGCAAGATTTTAGTTTGATGACTATACTTAGGATAGACAAAGTTCCTAAGAAAGGATTGTATTTGATTGGATATAAGTTTTTTTATCTTGATTATGGATTTTTATTTGGATAGGTAGATGATGATTGATTTGGTTTGATTGGTGATTATGATTAGGATGAGGGGTTGATATTTTCTTTTATAGATTATATGGTTTGGATTAGGATGAGTGGATGGAAGTTGATTAAACTTACCAAGGATTTTGGATTTTTCTTAATTTTCTTCGATTACACAGTGTTAAGGAGTAGGATTTAGAATTATGATTTGTGATTTTGATGAGTGGGTTGGAAAGGATGAATTTGGATTATGATTGGTATTATGGGGTAACACACTCTCTTCCTCCACTTTGTAAGGTATACATTTATGGCAAGCTTATCCTTATAACAAATGTCCTCCCAATGGGAGGATCTTTCAATTCTCTCCAAAAAATTGTATACCTCAGCAGAACACAAGGGTTTGGCTCATCCCCTTGCTAATGAAACCCAAGGTAGGTCCACTAAAGAAAATAAAGACCAAGCACTTTTAATCTCTAAATCACCTTGTAGCATAAGGATAGAGCATATGTAACTTAAATTATTTGAGGTTGAAAATGATAAAATAGAAAAATCGTGTTTTGATTTCCAAGACCACCTATTGGTGTGAGGAGAAAGTATACACACCATGTTGTTTTCATAAAAATAACACAATGTTTTTTCACCATTAGAAAACTAAGTCTACAACTAGATTTAGTGAAAATGATGGGTCCTTTAACAAGTGAACCTATCACAAAAGTGTTAGAAGTTTCTCAAAGGAGTCTTGGATATGTGAGGAGTTTCACAAATAAGGGTTTAAGCTACAAAAGACTATTATTCAAATATTTGATCCTTGAGGAGATGATGAAAGTCTATTTACAAAGAATAAACATTGCAATAGAGGCAAAAATGTTGAAACATAAGGCAAATATGTTGCAATAGAAGAAAAAACTCCAAAGGATGAATTTGGCACTTACCAAAGCTTGCATGTAGAAATGCCATAGTATAGTAGATATTTCATTCTATGAAGTAGAAACTCCATTATATAGCATAAACGAAAATCTATGAAGTCTATTAAAAATATGCTTAGAAAATTAAGAACTTACAATTGCTTAGTCAAGGAAATAGATGGGAAGGAAGGTTAGGATTGTTAGGAGATGGAAAAATCTATGAGAGATGAAGAAATGGGGCTCAAGTTGTCAAAATTTAGGTTGCTAACTTGTGAAGTAGAAACATCACTCTAAAATCAAAAATTTCAACCTTTGATGCATACATGTTAAACCATAGAGGATGTTGAGAAACACAATGAAATTTATAAAATAAAGATTACATCTAAAATAAAATGATTATGGGAATATGAGGAATAGGTTGGGAATAAAAAATTTGGAAAAATAGGACAAAAAATGTCAAAATCCCAAGAAATCAAAGAAAAACAAAATTAGGGCCATTAAAGAAGAGTACTACTAGAAGACCTACAAATATGCCAAGTTGGGATGCCAAAATGCTAACTACATGTAGAAATTCGCCTAATTATATTAGGAATGATAATACGTGTTTCCTACATAAAGAAATGTCACTCTATCTACCTACAAAAACATCAATCTATGATACATATATGTCAACTTAGAGTAGACACTCTAATCTACAACAGAAACATCAATGCGAACAAATGCATTGAAAACACAGGCAAACATGTCACATAGACAACTTACAATAGAAAATTTCACAAAATCTCATAAAAGATTATATTAGTGAAATGGGTGCCAGATGACATTCAAAAAATGTGAACAATAAAGATGTAGAAGAGAAATTAAAGAGTCAAAACATGCATTCAAATCCTATTCTACACCTAATTGATGTCTTGATTAAGCAAAGGAATTTAACAAATATGAAAGAAAATAAGAGTTCTCTCATCCACAATTACTTGTTGTAAACATAAAATGTATGTGTGTGTGCTCCAATAGATTCATGCTTGAGAGATGATTGTATGTAGATATTGAAATTGACAACATGACTTTGCATTTGAGTATTGTTACACTATTTATAGATTTTTGGGTTGATTGATCAACGACTAGAATTAGAATCAAAACAAAACAACATCAAATTTTACAAATGACTAAACTTCTTTAAATCTTATCCTCGTGATCTATGTTCTATGAACAACCTCTTCCCTTTTTAATTTGAAAATTAAAAAAATATTAAATATTATAATATGTTTTGTGTTTAGATTCTAAATTAAAGAAATAAATTAAAGTAATACATTTTTATGTTTTGAGATGCAAATAGGTGATGAAACAACACGTTAAAGGTGGTTAATTGCCATCTGTTCACGGTTGTGCGGTTAACTGCTAGAGCGGTATTATCGTTGTCCCACGGTTCCATCTCTAACCGCCAGTGATGGTGCAGTGTGGTCATTTTCTCCGAACGTTTTCCGTTTGTTGACCATACCGATGTTGTTACTGCGGTCACTGTGGTCTCTCTTGAAACTCTCACGGTTGGGCGATAACTCCCTGTGGTACAACTTGTTGTACGTGCCTTCACTGTGGTAATGCGGTATAACATCTTTCCTGTAGGTAGACGATAGTGGGATGTGCGTTGGCGATCTTTTATGTTTTTGGGTGGATAATTAATTTTGTTGGAAATTTTTTATTGTGATTTGATCGTGTCTCTATGGACACATTGTATTGGTATTTATTATTGTTTTCATGTTTATTTTTTGGTTGTTGTGTGATATGATAATGATACAATGTGATGTATTGGGGGAAAGAAGGCGAATGCATATGGCTCTGTAGTAGCCAAGTTGAAGTTACAAAAGTTAAGAAATGAAATGCTGAATTGCAAAGTGAAGGAAAATTTGCAGAAGCAGCTGCTCTATAGAAGAAGTTTTTTTTGTAATATAATGTAATCTCTAATGTGGTTTGTGTGTGAAAATTTTGGTCTAAGTTTTGTTTTTGTTTGTTCTCTGCCTCTTCTCCTACAAAGTGGTATAAGAGCTAATGGTGAATTTGTGTGAAGTAGTCAATGTCTAGATTGAGAAAGACATAGGATGTGTTTCTATCAGTTTAATAGACATGTATGGTAGTTGATCAAATAGATGTTTTTGTAGAACCTCCTATCTCAAGGAGATACAAGAGTCACTTTAGATAAAGGAAGTGAGCATCCATTGTAGTGGTATGAAGCTATTGAGTCTTATGTAGAACATACTGTACCTATCAACTGGTCCATGAATAGATTGTTGTTTTTTCTCATGAAAGTCAGTTATGTTGTAAAGGTAAAATAATCTATGTAGGTCTCCCACTAGAATAAGAGTTGGGTCAAGCAACCTGGGAGAGATTTGAAGAGGAACAAAAATACTGTGGTTGCCTTATGAGTCATTTGAAGAGCCATGAATGGTTAGGCTCACTGGGAGTAGAGGTTCATGTGTTATGCGTTTGAGGAAAAGCCATAGAGTGTCTAGGAATCTATCTAGTGTTTCAGTAAAAAATAGTTGTTATGACTGTAAAGTCTCAGAAGCTAGTCTGGGGTTAGGAAATATCAAATGTTTATGACTGGTTGTTGATTAGAAGGCTATAGACCTTTGAGAGCATTAGAGGAATGAAGTAAAAATGTTTGAAGAGAATTATTGTGAAGAGCAGAGGAGCTATATGTTAAAACAAAGAGAAGAAGTTATAGTCACAAGAGAAGTTGTGAAGAAGCCTACAAGAAGAAGAATTTTTTACAAGGTGGCTCTCAGAATTGTGAAGATAGTTACTGTGAATTGTCAAAAAAAAAAAGTTGAGTTAAAGAAAAAGCCTGTGTAGAACACCAGTTTCCAAAACAAACGAAGTATTGCAAACCTAGTTGCTGAGCAAGTGAAACACAAAGGCTGAAGAAGATTAAAGCTCAATGAAGTTTCTATATCCCTGGAACAAGTTCAAAAGAGGTAAGCTGAAACTTCCTGTTACAAATGGGGAAAGTAGGAAAAAGGGTTAAGAAAGTAAATGAAAATTTGACATCTACAAAAGATATTTTAGAAGATGAATTAATAGTACTTAAAGATGAGTTGGGTATTGTTAAAAAGGATAATGGGTGCTTTATTGAAAGAATAAAAGATTTGTTGAAAGAAAAGTGTCTATTGTTAGATGAAAATGATGATCTTGAGAAAAAACTGAGAAAGGTTAAGGCTAGAAATGAAGAGCTAGAAGATAGGTTGAAGTCCTTTGAAAAGATAAAGCAAAGAAATGAGGAATTTGAACAAAGAATAAAATTGTTTGATGAAATGGAGAAAAAGAAAGAAGATTTGGAAGAGATTTTAAAAAGAGTAGAAGAGGAAAAATGTTCACAGTTGAAGGAATTCATAAAATTGAAAGAAGAAAATGATAAATTAATCTTCTAGCATGTAATGATTGTGTGAAAACAAAAATTTCAGTTTGTGATGTCTCATGTGACACAACATATTTGTCTATTTCATTTGAAAAATCTGTCTCTCTTGAAAATGTTGGTAATAAAAAGTGTCAAGATGAACATGTTGATGAATTTGCAAATATGGCTAGCTCTAATAAAGTGTTCAAATTTGCAGAAGATGTTGCTTGTTTTGAGGAGAATGTAGGGTTGAAAATCATGAAAAGAATGGGTTATACAGGACAAGGTCTAGGCAAACAAGAACAAGGAATGAGAGAGCCAATTGAGGCTACAATAAGGCTGAAGTTTGAAGGTCTTGATTATGTCCTAGGAAAAGGAATTCCTTCTACAATTGCAGGTAAGTTTGTTAAAGAAATGAAGAGTAATGAGTGTTCACATTGTCATAGAAAAGGACACACCAAGGAGAAGTGTTGGGATGTTCACCCTTGTAGTCTATGTGGTTCGAAAAATCAGTGAGGAAAAGTGTTGGAGGAGAGTGTCAAAGAATGAATCTGGTTTAGAAGTTATAAAGATGGACTGTGGATGGATTAGTGACTCAAGTTGGCACAAGCTAACAGGTATGTTCAAAAGACTATATAAGTGCTCATATGTGAAAGTTCATAAAAATTCTGAGAGGTTTGAAAGTTCAAAAGAAATGGAAACCGTCATGAGTGAAAAGAAATTGATGTCTAATGAGACATCTTCAGATTGTGAAAGTACCTTGTTAATGTTTTGAAGACTTGATAAAAAAGATGTTGAAACTGCAGTTGTAGTAGAAAGGGTAAGATGAATGGCTTTATTTTCGTATGTTAAAAAAATTTTATGTCTTCAAAAGTGAGAAAACATTGCTGAAATCAAGGAACAAAGTTATGCAAGATGAAGTCTCAAGTACTTCTAAGTTTGAGTATATATGGGTCTTGTGTAAAATGATATAAAAATTCAATTGAGGTACAACTGCAACTGTTAAAAGAATTCTAGTTAAGGTGATGATTATGGATGCTTTGGAAAGCAGGCATGAGAAGTCTATCAAGAAAAGAAATGGTAATAAAATTTGATTGTGGAGAAAAGCCCTCATCAGACGAATGAATAAAAATGAGTTCACAGCTGTAGCTATTAGAGGAAAAGAGAGAAAGTTATTTTTGCAGTTGAAAAAAAACTGTCGATGGAAATTGTTGATCCAGATATGTCCAAATTCAAGGCGACAGGGATGATTATAGTTGACAGGCAAGCTTCCTAAGAAAAGAGGCGTTGTAGACTTGAAAAAATAGAGATCATAAAGTGTTAATACTAAAGACTTGGATATTGTTTTTGTAAGCCATGAACAACTCATGAAGCTGTCAAGAAAAGGATTGTTGCTGAGAAAAGAATGATTAAAGTGTTGTGTGAAGATTTGATTTATTTCCCAAAGAGTGTGTTAAGTGCTACAAATCTAAAGGAAAAAAATTCAAAGGAATGCTGATGTTGCACTGCTATGTAAAATTTGGTAAATCCAGAAATTATAAAATGTTCATAAATCATGTCAGAAGATTTGTATGTTATTGCCAAAAGGCTATTGACAAAAATTTGTGAAGAGGGAAGATTAAAAATGAGTTTAAAAAAAAAAAAGGGATTTCTACAGGAAGCCACAAGTGCTTTGCTAATGGAAATGAAATTGTTTGATTGACGAGTTAGGAAGTTCCATTCCTTGGAAGGAAGATATCAAAATGAATTGAAAAGATTAAAAATCTGCATCCAGCTTAGTCAACAAGAAGATTCAAGGAGATCTAAGACTGTCAAACAATCCAGAGTTCAAAAATTATAACCATAAAGAAGGTTCTATCAAAAAGTTGCAGATTGTGGATAAGAATGAAAAAATTAAAGTTGAAAACAATAAGTTTGAAGACTTACATGCAATCATAAGTCAAAAATTGTAGAGGCAGAAAATGGTCAAATGATCCTAAAGAGATTGTAGGCATCATGGAGAGAAGCTGACAAAGAATCGACACAAGAAGTTGTTCCACATGTAAAATCGAAGAGTGCAGATGATACACTTAAGGGGGAGTTCATTTTTTGGTTTTAGCTGGATAGAGAAGGGGAATGCTTTCATTTTGAGATAGATCGAGGGATTTTGTTTGGAACTGACTAGGCATATTTGTTGCAGGAGTTGCGATCAAGGGGGAGTGTTGGAATTTATCTCAAATCTCGTGAGACACTCCAGTTTCTACCACGCTTTCACACCAACTTTCTTCCTACTCGCGGCTCAACGGTGCTTATCGAGCTACCGCAACCTTTCTCTCTCCTCCCCGTGGGTTCACGGTTGTTTGTCCCTACATCCTCCGCGTTACTGCGGTCCTGCTCTTCACCATTGGCGGTGACGTGGTGGCTTCATTTTTTGTCTCTCGTGTTACCACGGCCCAATTGCCATCTGTCCGCAATTGTGCGGTTAACCACTAGAGCGGTGTTACCGCTGTCCCGTGGTTCCATCTCTAAGTGCCTACGGTGGTGCGGTGTGGTCATTTGCTCTAAACTTTTGCCATCTATTGACAGTGTCGATGTTGTTACCGCGGTCACCGCGGTCTCTCCTAAAACTCTCGCGGTTGGGCGGTAACCCCCACGGTACCGCTTGTTGTACGTTCCTTCACTGTGGTAATGCAGTATAAAATATTTCCTGACGGTGGATGATATTGGGATGTGCACTGGCAGTCTTTTATGTTTTTGGACGGATAATTAATTTCGCTGAATAGTTTTTATTGTGATTTGATCGTGTCTCTACGGACACATTGATGTATTGGGGGAAAGAAGGCGAATGTATATGGCTCTGCAGTAGCCAAGTTGAAGTTACAGAAGTTAAGAAATGAAAGGCTGAATTGCAAAGTGAAGGCAAATTTGCAGCAGCAGCTGCTCTGTAGAAGAAGTTTTTTTTGTAATATAATATAATCTTTAATGTGGTCTGTGTGTGAAAATTTTGGTCTAAGTTTTTTTTTTTTGTTTGTTCTCCGGCTCTTCTCCTACATTCCAGAAGATAGGAAAGATCTTTGAACAGTATTTTGTTTTCATATTATAGTTTACAATTCTATTATTCAGTTTGACTTTGATATTAGCAAACAAATTGCATGCTAACTTTTGTTTTCTCAGATTATAGCTTTGAATTCGCTTAAAGGTTGTCCTTACAGGTCATGCCTCTTACCAATACTATTATTCTCTAAATATTTTTTTATATTATAGGGGAAACTCAACAAGCTATCTAGACTATTCAAATCTATATGTTTAAACTGTATAAAGTATTAACATCTTCATGCTTTAATGAATGCTTCTAAGTTACTGGTAACAAAGAACTATAGATGTTCTTAACTTATATAATCAATCTCTCTGATTCAATTATGCCTTAGCCTGAATTGAAAAATTATTCCTTGAGATTTTCTCTTGCAATTCATCCCATCCAGTCATACTACCAAATCAAAAAGCATGCCTAAGAGTTCTTAATGCAAGTCTACCTCTTCCATTGTATTTGAATGATTTCAATCATTATGTTGCAGGGCTTGTAAAATGTTCACTGTATTGTTATCTTTCCTCCAAACTTATGCAAGGTGAATTTTTCCCATAGGTGATTTGATTTTAAAGCATTTCTAATGAGTTCTGGATAAGTATCATACATACAGCTACCTATGGACGTGGCCTTCAGAGAAGATCTTTTTAATTTACTGGCATACCCTTAAGTTTTAACATTGATAAATAGTAAATAGTTTTAAAAATCATGTTGTATGAGAAAGGCAAGAGAATTGTTTACTTAGTCAAAATAAATTCAGTTGATTGCTCCTGATGAACAAAAAATCTAAAGGGGCTAGGTTTTTTTGACTAGTTAAACAACAAGCATTTGTTTTCCTCAGTTGGGAAAGCTTATTCAATGATCTATGGAGGCTAAAATAGTTATTTAGTATAATCAAATCAAGCCAGTTTTCCAAATACTTATCAAATGATAGGAAACCTAAAAGAGTTCTTTAGTATGATCAAGTGAAGTCGTTTTAATTAGAAACATGTTTATAAGTTCAAGATGTACTTTCTATAATATACTAATTTATCACTTGTCTTCATCTCTTTCAACAAGGATGAAATAGTATTTCATCTTCTTACTTGTGACAGAGTACATATTTTAGGCTTAGCGAGAATATTTTGGCAAGCACCTAATCTACTAGAATGCACCACAACAAAGGAAAGAACAGAGAAATAAAACCTAAAAACTAATTCCTATTAGACTAATGTTAATGTCCTCTTTAAAGTATCAACCACCAAATTCTAACCCTAAATACTTATTAGTCAATGGCTATGATCAAGAATGGTATCAACAATTGCACATGATAATTGATTGATTTAAGTATAGGGCCGATAACTCACAGTAAAGAGTGACTAGTACTAGCATGAAACAAATTTTATTGTTAGACATGATCCATTAGTTTGGTATTTGTTGAGTTTTATCAATTTGATTTTGTGCACATTTTTGTTGGAATATTAAGGTTTACATTAATAAAATCATTTTAATGATTTGTTTATTTTTGTTATTAAATAATTAGTTACATTCTCATAATTTAATATTTTCAAAATTTGTTGGAAATATTTTATAAAAGCAATATTGCAACATATTCAAATAGAACTCTCAATAACATTATTATCATTTTATATTTGATATTGTGCAAATGTAAATGTTTTTTTATTTTTTCAATAGACTTTGCTTCAAAACATAGTTAATTTAACATTTCAAAACTCTACATTTATTTATTTTTCACCGTTTGAACCATTTTCACTTCCCCATAAGCTTGAGCTTTTTGGGTGATTTATCTAATGCCTAATCCATGCTCTAATATCCACCTAAATACCTCCCTCCATTATTGCCATTTCCAGTTGCCTCCTAGATGTTTTGACGTTGCTTTTTAATTTCTTTTGGTGGTTGTAAATTTGTAATTCCTAAATACCTCCCTCCATTATTTCCATTTCCAGTTGCCTCCTAGATGTTTTGACGTTGCTTTTTAATTTATTTTGGTGGTTGTAATTCCTATTTTACTAAATTTCCGTTATCTTCCTTTTGTTTATTTGTTTTTCATTTTTTCTTTGATTTACCTCATATTTCTTTTGATGCATGCCTCTCTTGCCACTGAATTCCAATGTCAATTTGTTATCCTAATTTTAATGCTCTGATTTTATTGTGCCTGAAGATCTGATTTGTTATCCTAATTACAACAGACAAGCATTCTTTTCATCATACAGCTTAAGCATGGATAGCTTGAAAGAATATAGAGAAGATGTTAAGCTTCTAACAGCTTGGTCCAGTCCCTATAGCATGGGAGTTAAGATTGGGCTTGAAGAAAAGGTATCAGTTATGAGTATGTGGAACAAAACCTGGGCAACACGAGTCCCATGTTGCTGCAAATGAATCCTCTACACAATAAGGTACCTTTTCTCCTCCATAATAGTAGGCCTCGTTCTGAATCTTTGATTATTCTTCAATACATGGACCACGCTTGGGATTCTCCTCACACTGCCTTTCTTCCCTCTCATCCCTATGACCGAGCTATTGCGCTCTTCTGGGCAGATTTTGCAGACAATATGGTAATTTGCGTAGGCATTCTACTTATTTGATTTAGTTTCAAGATTGTTTTTTTTTTGCAAAGCTTTTATGATAAATACTTCCAATCGTTGTTTATTCTTATTGTAAGATTGCAGGTTTTTAGTTTTTTTTAATGGAAGATTTCATTATGATGTTTGTTTTGTTATTTATATGGGAACATGATTTTATGCTGATATCTTTTCGGCTGAGAGTCAAGGATTGAGGGGTATCCATTCAGCTAAACTGCTTAGGGCATGATCCTGGCTTCATCCCTTATTTTTCATCTCTCACCAATTGTACTCAACCAATTGAACTGCAACTCTTTAGTGTAGATCTTTATTTAAATATAATATCATTGAGAAACTCATAATTTATAAGATTGATTTTCTATTTTCTTTGTATATGTTATTATCTATAATCTTACTCTTTCATAAAATTCAATCAAATGATCTCTACTATGATATATACATATTTTTATCATTAAATGCTTAAATTCTTATGATTATTTTTAATAAATAAACAAATAAATTGCATGTATAGAATCAGTCTTCAAACAACCTTAACTCAAGCTTAATGTGCTAGATAAATGTTTTATGTTCATGCTCATACTAATGTGGTCCTTATTTGTGTATGACAATGTTTTTAGGTTTGTACACCTAGACTGGAGATATTTAGATCTAAGGAGAAGTACAAGAAGCAGCCAAATGTGAATTCCTACAAAATTTGGCAATATTAGGAGAGTTGAAAGGAAAAAAATATTTTGGTGGAGATAGGTTTGGATTCGTGGATATAGCATTTGTTCCTTTGGTTTCATGGTTTGATGCAATTGAGAGCTTTGGAAAGTTTAAGATATATTTGGAGGAGAAATTCCCAAATATTTGGGTATGGAAGAAGAGATGTTTGGAAAGGGAGAGTGTGAAAAAGGCATTTCATCCCTCTGAAAAAGTGTTGGTTGCTGCAATTGAACTTAGAAAAAATATATTAGGTGAGACTTAAATATTTAATTTGATAGATTGTAGGTTGTAGGATGATTATGTAAGCAAGTATTTTGGTTGTTAAGCATCGAATATCAAAAGGTCTTGATTTTTGGAATTCAATGGGATAACTGTATCATTTATGTAAAGAGTCATGTAAGGGTGAACAAAGTGAAACTGGGAAGGGTCAATTCATGGTCATGTAATGGGGTTTTGAATTTTTTTTGTAAAATAGGCTTTATATGTAAAGGTGTACAAAATGAAATTGGGAAAGGTTATTTGTTATGGTCATGTAATGGGGTTTTGTAACTAATTTTTTCATGTGGGCTTTTGTATATGAACATAAAGTCAATAAGTTCTAGGGTGGGGTCAGGATGTCCTAGGTTCAATATGTCTTTTCTTGAGCTATAACTGGAGGTTTTCTTCTCCTGGTTGTTTCCTTCTGGTATGCTCGCCTGAGCTATAACCAAAGGTTTTCTTCTCTAGGTTCTTTCCTTCTGATATGCTCGCCTAAAACAGGATCTTGTAATAGCTATTTTCAGTATAATATAAATATATAGTGGTTTAACACTTTTGATTAAAAAAATTAATAATAAAAAAAATGGTTTGATATTTTTGTATTCATATTTGTACAAGTGGTATTCAAATACAAGTGGTATTCTTTGAATACAATTATGATGTATTAAGAGATCACAATCTCTTATATTTATTAAGTAGTCTATTTTTCATAACATTAATATTATATTTTATCACTGCATTGTAAATTAATGTTTAAAAAAATCAAGTAATTATTATGTTTTATTGTATATTCATTTATATATTGAAAATTTGAAATATGATTTTAGTTGAAATATAATTCTACTTTAAATAAATTGGTCTAATAGTCTACCAAGATAATTAAATAGCTTAATCTATTAGTTATAATCTTTAAACAAGAGTTGCAGAGTAGTGAAGCTCCTCCCTAAATGTGCAAGAAAAGTCATATTTTTTATTTGTTGTGTCTGGTATGTTTTAGCAACTATGTTGATAGAAAAAAAAATTAATGTTCTGGTTCTATCAAGACCAATCCCTTTGTCATAAAATGAACCACTAACACAATATCTATGCTAAATAAATAAACAATCAATTGCACAATGGGTATATGGTGAATATTTTGATAAGTTCAAAATTGTTTTGGAAGAGTATATTATTTGAAGTAAAATATAGTAGAATGTGAATTGGGGTTTGTTCATAATTGTAAGAAATCAATTAGAAATAAGTGTAGGAAGATGAAATAGAAGTGAGTAAACATTGAACACATTAAATTTACATATTATAAAAATAAAGTGAAAAATTTAACAATTTTTTATATATAATTAAATATATTTTTCTTTTGTTATAATCTTCAGCAAATAAATCATATTGAAAATATAGCAATATATGCAATGAACATAGTATTGTAGATATTAATGTCCATTTTTTAAACAAAATCATAATTTTAAAAATATTGTCCAACACTATCTCTACTATTCTTGCTCTAGGATTGTATTGTACCCTTGCTCCACTCAAGGATTGTCCTCGTCTTCATTCCTTAGACTTATCAAAGTTATTTTTATGTACATGTTAACAACATGAAACTCTTTGATGTCTCTATTGAGCATCTTTAGATTAAAAACAATGATTGATTTAGCTGGAGGAACAAACTTTAGAATTGTATCTTAAGGAGACTGACAAAAAGTTGGAATGATGGAATTTTATAGCATAGAGAACACCATCACAAAATAATATTGCAAAAATTTATTTTGATGTCTACCTCAATGGGTGTATGATGTAAGCCAAAACTGGTCCAACCAATTTCATTTAGTTTACAATTATTTTAGTTATGTGTATTTTAAATTTTTAAATATTAATATTTTATTTTATTTTAATATTTTTTCTCGTGTCATTGCCAAGATTTGAAAAAAAGAAGATATAACCATGAACCTTTTGTTTGCAAAGCTACATACACTTCTTCTCATACTTCCATGACAAGATTAAACAATCAATCAATTTGGGATGTCTTCAACAAACAATTGACAAATCAACCAAAATAATTCCAGCATGAAACACATATATTACCTGCTTAATTTTACCTTCAATTACATAATGAGTAGATTTAATCTACAATTAAACAAAATATTACAAGAAAATTTTGTACAGAGCATTGAAGAAACTGATAGACCACAAAGCACATGATCTGAAAGAGCGAAGACAAATGGGTGAGCTTTGATGCTTGTGAAACAAAGTCAGAGCATGTTGATCAAAGGCCTCTGCAAGATTATTTCTTTAAGCACAACATTCTTTCAACATAAAAATACTCAATTTGACCTTATTTCCAAGGACATGAACAAAGACTTGACATAATCTACATATTGTACCAATTGGGACAAGATTAAGCTAAATTTCAAGTTCTTGAAAAAACTCCTCCCTGGGCAAATATTCAATGCAATTTAAGGAAAAAATGTAATTTGAATGCAAATGGTTTTCGATCTTCATAAACCATTTGTTAAAGTGATAAATTTCGTTTGCTTGGAAAAATCAAAATTGAAAATACTTAAAATTTTGCAAGATCAGTTGAATAACAACTATGGTTTGAAATGAAGGATTACGCAGAGATGAACATAACACATAAAATAATTTTAGATTTTTTGCTCATTCAAAAACATAGAACAACCAAGAAATTATTTGCTAATTCAAAGAAATTTTCATATTCAACTTCTATCACCCAACAATTACAAATATCCCAGTATATATCAAAGTTTACGACCATAAGAAAATACACAATTAAAGGAAATTATGAATGCCAGCAAAAACTAGTCCAAATCATATTAAACAATAGTCCTACAGACTTAAATAATTGTCCTTAAAGCTATGTTGTCTGCCAGCACACACCACACAAAACAACACCGCCAAAAACAAGTGAACCGCTATACCGTGGTGAGGGAATGAACGACCAGCGGTAGAGCAGTGACTGAACATAAAATGAAAACCTGCATTACCGCGGTCAGAGAACATGACAGACGTGGTGTGGCGATAGCCAAACTGGCGGTCAACAGATGGTTCGAGCACGAAGGAATCAACCCACCGCACTACCATGGATAGTTAGTGAAGGAACCGCAGAACAACAGTGAACAAGCATCGACGGTTAGGAAATGACCAGGCTCAGAGCAACAAAGAACACCACGATACCGTCGACAGTTAGAATGATGACCGCGGTATGGAGGTAACTGTGATTCGATGGTTAACTACATTGCCGAAGGCATCATGCGGTTAGTGCACGGTAATGAGGTGAATGAAGAGCATGGCCACTTTGATATCATTGTCAATGAAGAGCTCGATCACGGTAATGCAATATACTATGGGAGAGACAGTCCTGAGACCATGGAGAGGAGAGATAAGGGGCATGGTAGCCCGGTAGATACCACCGAACCGTGAACAAGTGAGTTTGATGGCGCGGGGGTGCGGTAAGAGCAGGAAACAGGTGTGGGAGTGGAGTAAAACTGCAACACTCCCCCTTGAACAAAACTCTCACCATCCTTGATGCCAAGTCTGCATCTTTGGAAAATGAATGAATCTGTACCGAGCGCTTTTATAAATATATCTTCTTATTGCTCATCCGACCTGTAAAACTCCAGAGAGATGTCGCCATTGATGATCAGCTCCTGAATGAAATGAAAGTGTGTATCGATATGTTTGTTGCGTTTATGAAATACTGGATTCTTTGACAGAGCAATGGCTAAATTGTTATCACAAAAGAAAATTGTAGCATTTTTCTGCTCATTCTGAATCTCCTTCAAAACTCATCTCATCCATACTACGTGGCAAGATACACTAGTGGCTGCAACATACTCAGCTTCAGTTGAAGATAATGTGACAATAGGCTATTTTTTAGAAGCCCATGCAACTACTCCACTACCAAAGTTAAAAACATATCCATATGTGTTTTTCATGTCTTCAACACTTCCAACACAATCACTGTCAGTAAAACCTGTTAGTTTGAATTCATTTGTTTTTGTATAATGGATGCCATAATTTTAGTTTCATTAATGTATCTCAAAATTCTCTTTCCAGCCATCCAATGTGATTATTTTGGTGCTTCCATGAATCTAGAGATTTAAACTGACTGCATACATGATGTCTAGTGTCACGTATAGATTTCATTTGATTTATTGAATGCAGTTATTAATCATTATGTCGCTATTTAAATTGAAGTTAAATGATTATTTTAATGAAAGTTAACTTTAAATTGAAATGCAAATATCATGATTTGGAATACATTTATATTTAATTTCGGGGTTTGTCATTGGTAATGTAAAATCGAGTGCAAGTGAACGCAAGAACAGGTGAACGTGATTGAAGGCGAGAACAACGATCAGGTAGAGTTGTTTAGCCGATTGACATTCATGAGTTGATGGAATCACACACTCACTTGGTTAATATTTTAATTTATTTGGTGATTACAATATTTGCAAATTTAAAATATAGTTTTATTGATTTTCTCAAAATGCGGAAAAATATATGTTGTTTTAAATGATGATTTCATTAAATTGTGAGAAAATGGATCTTATTTAGATAATTGAATTATATATGTTGATATTTTATCATTATTTGAAATATTGATGCTTGCATTTTAAAATGTATTGAAATAGACTTTTATTCCAAAATTTATTAAAATGAAATCAATAAAATGTTATAAAATTAATAGTTTTTAATTTTCGTTTGAAAATTCTGAAAGGAGAAAAGATTTAGAATTTGAAATTTAACAAAATCCTAAAATAGAGTTATTGGAAACAATTAGAAAACAAACTCACGTACACATTTAACTTGGCATTCAATGAAACTTCAGTTAACAAAAAAAAGAAAAATATCTTCAATTAATCAAGAAGCAATCAAAATTGAAGACTTTGAGTTTGAATTCTGAACTGAAGATCAATGAATATTTTGTGGATCTAGTTTTCTTGATTTAATCAATGCATGGAAGAAGAGAAGAAGGAGGGAAAGGAATTCCAAATTAGGAGGACACACAGAAAAATCTGTTTTTGATTCTGAGAAAAAAAAAAATGACACACAAAAATTACGATCCTGACAGGGAATTGTTTTATTCTGAGGAAGACAAAGGGAGATTGAATTCCTCTTAGAATTATCTTACTATTCACACCCCACACAATGCAGATTGGAGACCAAAAGTCTACCAATCCCACTCTCCATACGTGGCCAGGAAGGGAGATTCATTCTTAATTTTTGTTGGAATAGATAATAGTTACTTCCTAACCTCCATACGCGGCCAGATAGAGGAGACTCACATGCATGCTACATAGCCAGCAGTGGAAGACTGGAGGGGGCTCTAAGAACCCACGCATAGGGATAAGGTGGAGAGAGGCGCGAGCAAGGAGGATCTCCCACGCAGCCACGGGAAAGTTTGACTTTCCCTATCACCATACGCAGCAAGGGAGAAGTCTTGAGGGGACGCGGCCAAACAAAGAGACTCTCCATTCCTCATGCGCAGGGAGAAGGATCTCCAAAAGTAGATTAAGGGGAGGGGGTGCGGTGGAAGGCAAAAAAGACTCCCAACCTCTTCTACGCAGCCACAGGGAAATCCTCCACACTCCACGCAAGGACTGGTCAGGGGGTGCGTAGGAAACCAGCAGAGTGAACAGGGCATGCAAGAGAGGGAAAGTTTAAGGTCAGCCTTAGGAAAGAGCAGGTAAACAAAGACTGAAATAGAAAGGAAATAAGGCACACCATAGACAACAGTTGAACGGGGAAGGAAAAAGATTAGATAGAGCAGCTACAAAAGATCTGACAGAGGACTCAAGCAATAATCAATTTATCAGGTAAGATTTTCAAAAGATAATAGACAAGAATCATGAATATAGTGAAATCAAATAGATTAGATAGTTTTCTGATTCTAATTTCTATTAAAACAATTAAAAATTATTTATTTTTTCTACAAATTTTATTTGAATTCTTGAATATCAAACTGTGAATTACTGGGAAAACAAAACTCCATTGAACAAGTTCAAAACAGAAAAGATTGTAGAACAAAATTGAATTAGTTAATGATGAGAAACAGATGATTTACAAACTTAAGAGAAACTGGGAATTTGATTTAAAAATAATTTCATTTTTAAACAGAAAACGTTATTTGCGTTGATTTGAAAGAATTAAAAAAAGAAAGATTTTGATTAAATGTCTTATAAATTTAAAACTTAATTTTGAAATTGAGGTTAAAATCAGTGAAATTAGCCATTGAAACTCAAAACATGGAGAATAGAAACATAAACGATTTTTTTAAAAAGATTTCTTGAAAAATAATTATTTATTTATTTATTTTCTACAAGTATGGAAAACAACAAATAAATCATTTAGATTAAAAATACATGATTTTTTTGAAAATGAAACAAGTTAAGATTATTCAAGTGGAAACAAATAAATTGAGCAAATAGAACAAAAGAACATGTGCTCTTTTATGACTATTTTTATATGTATTTAATTTGCGTATTAGAGATACACCTTCTTTATTTTTAATTATTTAATTTACTCGATCTAATTATTAATTTAATACCATTTACAGATTAAAACGATGAAAAGAACAAATTTCAAACTGTTTTCGCTTCAAACAAGATTTGTATTTTATTGTTTTTGAAAGATTATATTTATTGAACGGAACCATGCATGCTTGATAAATTAATGTGCATGTCATGTTTTGGAGAAAGTTACCTTTGGGGACGGGTGCCGAATATGGGTTAATAGAGAGTGTAGTTTTGCTTTTCCAAAATTGTTTTATTTGTCATGCATGACATTTTACTTGGCCAAATAATTTAAAGACCATTGAAATAGATGGAATTATTGAAATCTCTACCATATCCTAGTATCGAACTTTCTTGTTTCTTAAATGATTTAAAAAAATGAAAATGTTTATGGTTTTATTAGTTATACTAGGCATGCACCAAATTCCATCTTGCTCATAGACTGCTTTTTGCTAAGTGATTTGTGCAGGGTCGGGTATTTCTTGAATGACTAAGGAATTTCGGGGAAGCGTAAGCTTTGAGGTTGGGCGAAAAAAGCGATTGATCCTTGTTCTCGTCTTCATTATTGAAGAATTAGCTATTGGATTGAAGATCAAAGGATGTTATCTTCTTCTATGTTATATTTACTCTTGAAATATGTATTGAAGAGCTTAAGGCGACTGAATGCCCTAGTCTCGAATTGTAACTGATATTAAATCTTCTATTGAATATTATCAAAATTGTGTAATATGACACACGTATGTTTTAGACTGAAATAGTATATGAATCTATCTTATTGACTATATGTCATTGTTTTGGAATCGACCGAGTTTTAATGATGTCTGAATGAATGAGTAGACAACTTTATTTTGAATATAAATGATTTTATTTAAAGTATTGTCGATCCTTGGAATTTAAGACTTTCGCACTTTACATCTGGCCTTGTGTCTATTAGGTACATCAAACTCCCTACTAGCTGCTTGTACAAAGTTGAATTCACATCTGATCCTTTATCTTCTTTGCTAAGCTTTAGACCAGTGACCATAGGAGCGGGTGTTGACTTACAATTTACCATATTAAATCTCTTCAAAACATCATTAGCATATTTTGCCTATGAAATAAAAATGCCAATTTCATTTTGTGCTACCTCAATGCCTAGAAAATACTTCATGAGACCTAAGTCTATCATCTCAAACTCTTTCATCATTGTTTCTTTGAACAATTCAATTGACAGATTTTCAGTTAAGATTAAATCATCAACATACAGACAAATAATTAATATTTCACCATCTTCATTCACTTTAGTATATAGTGTTGGTTCACTGTTGCATCTGGTAAATCCATTATTTGTGAAATAACTATCTATCCTACTATACCAAGCTCTTAGGGCTTGCTTCAGACCATACAGTGCCTTTTTCATCTTATAAACTTTGTCTTCTTGTCTCGACATATCATATCCAAGTGGTTGTTCAATGTATACTTCCTCCTCTAGGTAACCATTGGGAAAAGATGACATCACATCCATTTGATGAACTAACCAATTATTTTGCGCTGCCAAAGCCAATAACATTATGACTATGTCAAAGCGTGCTACAAGTGCAAAAGTTTCATTATAATCAATTCTAGGTTGTTGTGCATAACCTTTTACAACCAATATTTCTTTGTGCTTCTGCACTTCTCCATTTGCATTCAATTTAATTTTATAAATCCATTTAACACCAATGACATCTTTGTCTTTTGGAAGACTCTGCAACTCCCATGTCTGATTGCTTTCAATTGAATCTATCTCATCATCCATTTCTATTGTCCACTTTTCTTCTTTGATTGCATCTTCATAATGAATTGGATCTTCAGCTTGAGAATAAAATGCAAAAAATGTAAATTGTTAATGATTATTCTCACCTTCATTTTGGTGATAAATATCACCCATGCTTCTAATTTTTTTTCTTCTCATGCTTGCTAAAGTTAAATTTGATAAATCACTTGAATCTGCAGAATATGGACTTGAAGGTCTAGCACCAAAAATTCTTGTTGTAGTTGGCGTTTGTAGTCCTCTTGTTGCTTCTATTGCATTGCTTGCTGGTGTCAATTTGTTGACCACTTGCTTGAGGTTGAACTGGTATAGCAAGTACATTAGTTGGAACTGAAATTTCATTTTCCTCTTGAGGGATATTAACTGAAACATTTACAATGTTCTCTTTACTTCCATCCCATGCTTCATCTTCAACAAATTGAACATCCCTTCTGATTATAACCTTCTTAGTTGTTGGATTAAACAATTTATATGCTTTGGATTCATCACTGTAACAAAAAAAATACATTTCTCTCCTTTGTTATCATGTTTCCTTCTCAATTCATCAGGTACATGTGCATATGAAACACAACCAAAAAATCTCAAGTGAGATACACTATGCTTTTCACTAGTCCATGCTTCTTCAGGGATAATATTCATCACACTTTTTGTTGGGCATCTATTCATGATACATGTTGCACAAGATATAGCTTCAACCCAAAACTCATTTGTTAAATGCTTGGCTTTCAGCATACTTCTAGCTATCTCCATTATAGTTCTATTTTTTCTATCAGCTACTCCGTTCTATTGAGGGATGTATCTTTTTGTGAGCTATTCATGTATTCCATGCTCTTTGCAGAAATTTAAAAATTCTCTTGATATGTATTCACCTCCTCTATCTGTTCTCAACACTTTGATAAAATTGCCACTCTGTTTTTCAGCAAGAGACTTAAAATGACAAAAGAAATTAAACACTTCACCTTTTTTGTTTTAGAAAATAGATCCATGTCTTCCTTGAATAATCATCTATGAAAGTCAAAAAATAATAACTACCACCTATTGAAGGTGTCTGCATTGGGCCACACAAGTCTGAATGAAAAAATTCTAATGGGGCTTTTGCTCTTGTTGGTTTCCCTGATGGGAAAGACTCTCTATGTTGCTTTCCTAGTATGCAACCTTCACAAACTCTCTCAAATTTTTCAATTAATAGAATTCCCTTTACCATGACCTTCCTATGAAGCAAATTCAGACCACAAAAATTTAAATGACCAGATCTTAAGTGCCACAGCCATTTTTCATCTTTTACTTCTTCCTGAAAGACAGATTGAATCACAGTTGATACCTCTTGTGCTTGTACAAATTTTGTGCTTAAGGCTGGCTGAATTCTCAAAGGAAACATTCTATTGTTTGTCATATTGAACTGGCTACTTTGGTATTTGTCTAAAATTGTACACAACCCATTTTTAAAAGTCACTCTATAACCCTTTTGAACTAACTGTCCTACACTCATCAAATTGTGTTTCAGACCTGGCACAAAATAAACATCTGAAATATATTTTTGTTCCCCTTGCTTGGTCAAAATATTAACATTTCCCTTTCCTTTAGTTGAAACTTTGTTGTCATTACCCAAGGTGACATCCGACTTAATATTCTCATCTAGACTTGTAAACAACTCTAAATTCTTTGTCATATGATTACTATAGCCTGATTCTAAAAACCAAACTTCTTTCTCACTAGCTTGAGCTACATTACAGACTAAAAATATTGTGCTCTTATCAAGTCTATTCTCTTGACTCTCTTTAGTAAAATTTGCATTTTTTCTACCCATATCATACTGCTTCTTCCTACACTCATTCATGTAATGTCCAAAATTTTTACAATAATGGCATTGGACCTAAGATTTATCATACCTTTGACCTTGAGGAAAGTTTTGAGATGGGTTTTGGCTACTGCTTATTCCACTTGAACTTGACTGGTTATTTCTTCCACCTCTGTTGAAGCCTCTTCCTTTTGCTCTGAAATTCGTTCTACCTCTATCTCTTCCTTGGTTAATTGAAGCTTGTGACTTGAATGCATGCTCCAATGACATATTTGTTGTTATGTTGAGTTTGTGCTCATGTGAAATAAGTGAAGCATAAAGCTCATCAACTGAATATTGTGTGAGATCCTTTGTCTATTCTATTGTGATTGAAATTGACTCAAATCTTGTGGGTAAGCTTCTCAAAATCTTTTCTACAACTTTGAAATCTTCTAGTGTCTGCCCATGTGTTCTCATCTGGTTTATCGATCTCATTATTTGAGTAAAATATGAATCTACAGACTCATTATCTTTCATAAACAAAGTCTCAAAATCTCTTCTTAATATTTGCAACTTTGCAGTTTTAACTTTGTCCATTCCTTGACATGCAATTTGTAGAATGTCTCATGCTTGCTTGGACTTGGTAGTGGCTGAAATTATGGGAAAAATACTTTCATGTACTCCTTGTAGAATGAAGAAGTGTGCCTTTGAATCCTTCTTCTTGTTATCTTTTAGTAAATCTTTCTCTGCTTGTGTCAAGGCATTATATGTTGTTGCATCTGCCGGTTCTGGAAACACATTTTCTACAAACTCCCATAAGTCTTGTGAACAGAACAATGCTCTCATTGTTATAGACCAGTAGTCATAATTCTTCCCATTTAGTTGTCAAATTTGGGGATTACTCAAGATTGTGCTTGCTGCCATGAATTACAAAATTCTACAAATGACCTTTGGCTCTAATACCACGTGAAGAATTAGGAAAAGATGAACATAACACAAAAAAATAATTTTATATTTTTTGCTCATTCAAAAACAGAACAACCAAGAAATTATTTGCTACTTTAGAGCAATTTTCATATTCAACTTCTATCACCCAAAAATTACAAACATCCCAGTATATATCAAATTTTACGGCCACAAGAAAATACACAATTAAAGGCAATTACGAATGGTAGCAAAAACTAATCCAAATCATATTAAACAATAGTCCTATAGTCTTAAATAGTCGTCCTTAAAGCTAATTTTTTTGCCAGTGCACACCACACAAAACAACGCCGCCAAAAACAAGTGAACCACTATTCCACGGTGAGGGAACGAATGACCAACGGTAGAGCGGTGACCGAGCATAAAATGTGAACCTGCATTACCGCGGTTAGAGAACATGACAGATGCGGTGTGGTGGTAGCCAAATTGGTATTCAATAGATGGTTCGAGCACGAAGGAAGCAACCCACCGCACTACTGCAGGTGGTTAGCAAAGGAACCATGGAAAAACGGTGAGTAAGCATCGATAATTAGCAAATGACCAGGCTTAGATTAACAAAGAACACCATGATACCGCCGATGGTTAGAATGATGACCGTGGTATGGAGGTAATTATGATCTGGTGGTTAACTGCATTGCCATATGCATCATGTGGTTAGTGCGCGATAATGAGGTGAACAAAGAGCGTGGCCACCGTGATACTACCGCGAGTGAAGAGCTCGATCATGGTAATGTAGTAGACTGTGGGAGAGATAGTCATGAGATCATGGAGAGGAGAGAGAAGGGGCACGGTAGACCAGTAGACACCGTTGAACCCCGAACAGGTGAGTTTGATGGCACAGGGGCACGGTAAGAGTAGGAAACAGGCGTGGGAGTGGAGTGAAACTCCAACATGAAATACAAACTAAATTGAAAGAATTGCAAGATGAGTACTATCTCTGAATCAATACACAAAACTGTATTCCATAGAAAAATTGATTTGTCTGTTCAAGAGAGTGTCGCATGAAACACAATGATAGTCAATGCTTCATGGAAAATTTGCATCTATATTTTGCATATAGTTTGATTTTACCACAATGATATAATACAGTTTATAGTTTGGAAATAAATTCAAAAAAATTAAATTAAAAACTTGTTCATTTACCATAATCAAAGAGGTTTGCCAATATCATAAATTCCACCACAATGACACTTTGTTGGTTCTTTGAACAACCATTTGTAGCACTTATCCAACACAACTTTATCCATCAATTTGTTCAAAAACACAATATTAAATTCTACAACAATTGCATTACATAAAAACGCTAAAGCTAAGGTTCTATAAATAAAAATAGAAATATACAAACCCTTTTCCATAATTGTAGAGATGAATTCACATTTTTCTAAGTGCTTTTCTAACTGGATCATCCACACCTAGGCTGATACTAAAAAAATGGTTCGTATAGCATGTATACTCCATTTTTGAAATAGTTATGCACTCCAGAGAATGCGGCGTACACCCTCCATGAAACATCCTATATTTCTGCATCACAACAGCCTATCAATTTTCAATGGTTCTATTTTTTATTGAGTCGAGATTTAATCTCCTATTTTGTGTACAGAGAAATCTCAATCCACCCTATTAGGACTGGATAATAACTAGTGCGCATACATATATTAATTGATAATATATATATAAAAACGCTGAAATTATTAGTACTTAACATATTTTTATTTTTTATTTTTTTCTTCTTAAAAGTAAATAACAAAGAAAAAGAGAATTCCATGATTAACATCATCAAAAGGAAAAAGATGGCTCTGGAACGGCTGAGCGGGAAGCCAAATTTGAAAATTTTGGGCATCGACGATGGTGATGATCTGGATTCTAACAATGATGGTTGGCTCCTCTAGATTGAGGTGCATGGTTTTTTGACTGCTCCCCTCCTTGGGTAGTTCTTTTCTGGTGTTGCGGCGGTTTCTGGTGCTCCCAGACCTGCGTGGCCGTGTCTCCTATGTGGGACTGATTCTCTGGCCGATGCTGTCCTTTGTGGGCATGCTTCGTATGTTGTTGTTGATGGCTCTTGGGTGGGCTGGGTATTTCTACTGGTTGTGGTTGATCCGATCTTTGTGGGACAGAGTGTGGACTCATCCTCTCTCTTAGTTTGGGGTTGGGTTTGTGGCCTTCCCCTCTGTTCTTGGTCTGCGACTTCTGTGGTGGGTGCGCAGATTGTTTTCACCTCTAGCCCTATGTGGGTTAGGTGTCTTTGGGTGCCTTCATTGTGGAGGTCTGCTCTGGTTGTGTGGGGGTCCCCCCGGGTCTTGGATGATGTGTGCAATTGGCCTTGCTTTGGCTATTGGTTCATGTGCTGGATGGGTGGCTCGAGTGTGTCTCCTCTGCTCTGGTGGCTAATGTTGGTTGTTCTTTAGCCTTTGTGTCTAGTGTTGGGTTTTTGTAGAAGTTTATTGTTGCTCTTCTTGTGGGGATTTGTAACTGTGTGGAATGGAGGGTTTGCTTCTGTGGCTCCCCTCTTAGTGTGTGGTTGTGGCTGGGTGCTCTAGTTGGTATACTCTATTCGGTGTGTGGTAGCTATGGAGGTCCTTTTACTGACCACTGGTTCTTTATTGGGGCCTGGTTTGGTTAGTCGGACCCTTATGATAATGCTTTAGTGGAAGACTATGGGGTTTTCAGAAGTTCTCTTCTCAGGTCTTGCTTGGTTGGCCCAATTTTGGGGTTTTTCTCCTTGCAATACATTCCCTATGCCAATTATGCCTCTAGATATTTTGTTTATCCTTCCTGTTGTCACTGGTCTCGGTCTTTCTCTTCAGCTGGCTCCTTTTGAGGTGGAGTCTACTTCTATTGAGGGGAAGCCCACTCATATTGAGGTGGAGTTGGTGGTTGTTTTGATGGCGAAGTGTTCTTGCCTCTCTTACGAGTTCCTATTAAGGTGGTTCTTGTTTGTGCAGGTGAGTGGTAACTCTGGTTTGGAAGGTTTTCATTTTATCCACTCCTATAGAGGGGAGCCCGATCCTTTTGAGGTGGAGTTTGGTTTTGTTTTGCTGGTGGGTGGGTGTTGCAGGTTGACCAATATTGTTCGTGTTTCTGTTTTATTATCCTTCTCTCGTGAGCCTTCCTTTTGTGGTTGGTTGTTGCTGGATATGCTTCTATTTTAGTGGAACCCTCTCTGTTAAAGGTGTTGTCTGGTTGGTCAAGGTTATTTGAAATCTGGTTATTTGCTGGTGAGGGTGTTTTTTCCCCCTTTGTTGATAAGAATCTGGTGGGCTCTGTTCTTGCTAATTAGAGCAGAAGATTTGTTGTTGTCCAGTTGTTACAAATGTTTAATGGCTTGGCTAATCCTGGTTGTCAACAAGGCTTGATAAGAGGTGGGTGGTTTGACGACTTTGAATTTTTTTATGCAGCTTTGTATGATTCTCGCCATTCTCTGGGCAAGAATTTGTTAGGCTCTCTATTGTTTGTTTCAATCGAAAGGTCTGTTGCAGCCCATCTGCGACAAGTGTTTAGTGGCTTGGTGGTTTCAAGCAATCTCATGGTCCTGCATTGTTGTGAGTTTTCTAGTTCTATAGGACTAATTTTTGTCCTATGTGGTCAGTAATCTTGGTTATCGTTCCAAGTCTGGGTTGCTAGTTGGTCTTTTACTCGGGACTGTTGTTGGTCCTGAGTGTGTTGTTGCTCTTGGTCACTATTGGCTAGGTGTTGTTTGTGTCTCTGTTGTTCTTCCGCGGTGTTTCCGTTGGTGTTGTTTCTTTGGCACTTACTATGTGCTGTAAAAGGTTCTTGGTCCTTTCAAAACCTTGCTTACCATTTCAAAAACATTGTTTTTCTTAAATTTTAAATACAAAATATTTTTAAAAACTTTTTTGATGTTATACACTCTTTTCAAAAATATAAAATGTATTAATTCTATTTTTTTAGTTTTCAATGGAGTATATTATTTTACTTTAGATTTAAAAATATTTTATTAAAGAGTAGGAAAAACACTTCATATTACATAACAATTTTTTTTTTAAATTACTATTTTTACTATTCTATGTTTTATTTTGTTTTGTTTTTTATAAAAGTATAATAAATATTATTTATTAATATATAATTTATTATTTTATTGATGTAATAATAAAACCTACTTCTAAAGTAAATAGAACAACTCTTAAATAAATAGAAAAAAAAAGTTATGAAAGTGAATAAATTAGTTTTATCACATTCTTATTTAAATATAAAGTTTCAAAACGTCAAATTAAATTTGCTAGTTTTTATTTAATCTAAGAAATATATATATTAAATTTAATTAAAAAAATAGATTTAATAGTTGGATTATTGATGTTTTAAGATAATTATGATTTTGATTTTTTAATAAATTTAATTAAAAAAATAGATTTAATAGTTAGATTATTGATGTTTTAAGATAATTATGATTTTGAATTTTTGATATTCAATTACTATTTGGTTAAAATAGTTAAATTAGATTAAATAAATTTTTTGACATACTTGCTACTTAACTTAATAGTTAAATTAAATGGAGTTTTTATATAGAATAATTAAAAAATAGTTGGATAAAATGTGTGTTAGATTAAAAAATAGTAGAGATTTGTGGTATTTATTGTCAAAGTTGTAATTAGATAAAGTTATAAACAATTAGATTAAATATACATTATATAACAAATAATTAAAATAATTACTAATATGTGTAAGATAATTATTAATATTGAATTTTTGAGATTGAATTTAATTTAAGGAAAAAAGTATAATAAATTTAATTAAAAAAAATAGATTTAGTAGTTGGATTATTGACATGGTAAAATAATTATGATTTTGAATTTTTGAGATTTAACTACTATTTGGTTAAAATAGTTTAAATTAGATTAAATAAAAAAATTTACATACAATTTCTACTTAGCTTAATAGTTAAATTAAATGAAGTTTTTATATAGAATACTTAAAAAATAGCTGGATAAAATGTGTGTCATATTAAAAAATGGTAAATATTTGTGGTATTTATTATCAAAATTGTATTTAGATAATTTTGTGCTAATTAAAATAATTACTGATATGTGTAAGATAATTATTGATATTGAACTTTTGAGATTGAATTTAATCTAATAAAAAAATATATAATAGATTTAATTAACAAAAAAATAGATTTAATAGTTGGATTATTGACATGTTAAAATAATTATGATTTTAAATTTTTGAGATTCAATTAGTATTTGGTTAAAATAGTTAAATTAGATTAAACAAAAGTTTTGACATACAATTGCTACTTAGCTTGATAGTTAAATTAAAAAAATTGTTGGATAAAATGTTTGTGAGATTAAAAAATAATAGAGATTTGTGATATTTATTGTAAAAGTTGTAATGAGATAATGCCATGAACAATTAGATTTAATATACGTTACATACTCAATAATTAAAATAATTACTAATATGTGTAAGATAATTATTGATATTGAAATTTTGAGATTCAATTTAATGTAAAAAAAAATATATATAATAGATTTAATAATTGGATTGTTGACATGCTCAAATAATTATGATTTTGAATTGTCGAGATTCAATTACTATTTGGTTAAAATAGTTAAATTAGATTAAATAAAAGTTTTGACATACAATTTCTGCTTAACTTAATAGTTAAATTAAATAGAATTTTTATATAGAATAATTTTAAAATAGTTGGATAAAATGTGTGTTAGATTGAAAAATATTAGAGATTTGTGGTATTTATAGTCAAACTTGTAAGTAATTATTGATATTGAACTTTTGAGATTTAATTTAATGTAAGAAAAAAATATATAATAGATTTAATTTAAAAAAATATAAATTTAATAGTTGGATTATTGACATGTTAAAATAATTATGATTTTGAATTTTTGAGATTCAATTACTATTTGGTTAAAATAGTTAAGTTGGATTAATTAAAAAATTTGACATACAATTGCTACATAGTATATTAGTTAAATTAAATGAAGTTTTTATATATAGAATAATTAACAATTTCTCATTTTAACTTTGTCATTTTTTTTTGCATTTCCTGATGTACAAACATTAACTAAGAAGTGGTGAAAAAAATGCCTCAAAAAAAGCCAAAAAAATTGCAAAATATTATGTTTGATTCCATAAAATCCTCCCTTATTGCCTAAATATTTTTAGCCAATGATATTGAAGAAAAATAATTTTCAAACTTAGAGAAGTTAAAAAATATGCATTTAAGTTTAAAAAAACTTCAAATATAATGTATAAAAGAAAATAATCAATTTTGATTGGTTGAAGTTCAGAACATTAATAACTAGTTACCATTTGATGGTGCCTATAGTTTCATGGCAGGAACTAAAAATATCTAATAGCTAATTCCCTTAAGATTCACTTATTAAGATTATTTTATATCACTTTCAGTCACCCAATTTAAAATAATATCCTTGATTTTCATTTGTATTTCTATAAAAAATCATACCTATATTTGTATATAATTCATATTAATTTTTTATTCATTTTTAATGGATAGTATTATTCAAAAAAATGTAAAGGTAATATTTAATGCTAATACGTGGTCATTTTTTACTTCCTTTATATGTTTGATGGAGAAAATAAATTAATAATTGTGTAAACACCAAGAAATATAATTGTTCACTCCTCATGTCCACTCATCAAAACTAAAAATCTATTTACATTTTTTTTAATTAATTAATTGGGGGATTCTATTAGGCCCCTTCCCCCTATATGTAATAAAATTGAATACTTTTATAAACCTTAGTACAATAATTTCTATAACTATCTGACAAGAGAGAGCACTAAAATACCATTATCTTAAGCATACAAAAAAAACTAACAACCAAAAATGTATCTCACAATATTGCCATAGTGAGCTAGAAACATCATAACTAGGGGTTCAAAAATAATCCAAATAATACTTTTTCAACATCTCCATAAAAATCTTGAAGCAAATATAATTTCCTCCAAACAACTGTAGGGTCTAGTGATATGTTTTCCCCATAGGCATGTTAGGTGAAGTTTCTTAGGGGAGATTCTTCTTTCATCACTTTTACCACACACGCCTTGACTCCTAAGCTCTTCACCTCCGTCATAACCATTATATCACCCAATTGATTTGGTAAAAAGAGATGTAAAATAAATAAAAAATTCTTATATTAGGAAAAACCCTTGTCAAATTTACTGTTGACACAAAATTTTGCATGTAGCAGTAGTCTTATGGGAAACTTAGCTATTGGGGGACATCATGTGCTAGCTAAGTGACCTCTGGGATTTTATCGAAGCCGGCTCTTCGTTTAGTTGGGAGAAAAAGGTTAGAAAGATAGCGAGAATGCAAAAACTACACTACAGGCGATGCGCCAAGATCATAGATGAATTTCAACAAAGCACAATGCAAAATGCAAAGGCTCGAACCACTAAAATGCTGTTAGTTAAGTTATTTTTCTCAAAAGAATTCATCACATAAAATACCTTCTAATTTGCATAATACAATCAAGCATAACCTTTTTCTAACATAGAGGAGTCGAAGAAATATGATCTGCATTCATTGAGTTATGAAAGATTACAGAAGCTGAAGAATAGGCATTCATATGAAAAGAAAGATAATAGCACAGACTAATAGTTCTAACAAATGCTTGAAAACAAAAAGGCCGAATTCATTTGGCATAGTCCGAAGTCTTTGAATTTAAAAGGAAACTATTACAAAAGGTTTTTTTCCCAGTGCTCGGGAGTTTTTGTAAACTTAATCAACAACCTAAATAAAAGAAACATGGCCCTATTTATTGGCCAGCCCGCTGCCTGAAGCTGCCCCAAGAGAAAAGCAAACCACACGTAGTGACCGACGGCCCAGATCATCTCGAGCCGCCACAACAAGCAATGACTGGTAAGCCACTTGCCAGCGAAGCCATGATATAGAACAAAAAACCACGCAGCAGCAGGAGAGAACACGGCAGCAGTGGAGTACAAAAGGTCCAGCAGCATTTCCAAGGTAACTGGCGCAGAGACAGAATCGCCACGTGTCGCTCAGACAGAGCCCTAAAGAAAGTTGAAAAGGTGCCCAACAGAAAGCCTCGAGAGAAAGCCACATGGAGTGCTCCGAGAAAAATAAAGTACGAGGCGGGCCCAACTCGAAAAACAGCCAGAGTGAGCCACACGGCACGCAGACGAAGATTGCCAAAAAGAAAAGTGAAGGAAAAGTGAAAAGCTTCACGAGGAAGCCACATGGAGCGCTCTGAGGGTAGTGAGAATTTGAAAAATAAGGCACAGCCACAAAGGTAAATATAAAATTGCAAAGGCTTTGGTAGTTTTTGTTGAACAGTTTGGCGACTCATAGGGGCATTCTGCTCGCGGAATGGAGAACCCCAAAAACTTTGATTCAGCATAAAAAATGCTCACAACCTTGAGAGGGCAACCTACAGATTGGTCCATACTTCATTCGACAGTGCAGAGAGAGTTTGCAGATGCTCACGAGCCAGCCTAAGATCAATAATTGCTTTGAAGGGCAATCCACCTGATACTTTTGTTTCCAATTCCAATTGGAAGAAAAGCTGCGCCAGTTGATGCACAATTCCCTCGATTTCCTCGGTAGTCGAAGATTGATCAAAGGTCTCGAAGACAGAAAGGTCCTGCTTCTTCTCTTCGATCATTGCAATAATATGCTCCACACCCGCTATCGCCTAGTCCACAATGAAAGGCGAAGGGAGGCCTCTCTGAGTCAAGTGGGAAAACTTCGCCCGCATGTCGCTGGTAAATTGGTTTAACCAAGCTCTGTAATCTACTACCTGTTGAACGGCCTCATGCATGGAGATGAGGCTACTCGCACCCAAAGCTACTGTCATTCGGTCATTGATGCCCATGCCACTCAATGCTTCATCTAAAGTAGTATACAACTTACCCAATAAAATTCTAGCCTCTGGAACCTTGTCAGAAGTTAACTCCTGAACCTACTATATCGATTCACTCACTGTTCCACAGAGGCTAGCCACTTGCACCATAAAATTTAAGGTGGGTTGAAGAGTAAGGCACAAATCCTTCACCTTGTCCCAATATGATGCATGCAACTCTTTGGAAATTTCCAACGAGCTCATCCGGGGCACAAGGGGTTGGGTCATTAGGGTAACCAATTCTGCCTCTCTGCTACTCAAACTCACCTTTACCTCGGACAAGCTTCTATCCAACACCGCCAGCTAGTCTTTCAGAGTGAAAAAATATTTTTCCTTTTCTACTACGGCCAATTCGGCCTGCTTAGTCTTTTGAATTTCCAACTCTAGGTTGGCATTCACTTTAGTAATTTCGGTAGTGGTGCTTTGCCGAAGCTCTTTCATTCCCTCAGTTAGCAGGTTAGACTCAGCATGGAGTTCTTTCTCTTTTGCTCGACTCTGCTCGACCTCCTGCTGGAGAGTCAGAACGATCCCTGCGCTCAAATGTTGTAGTTCCTTGATCTTAATTTCGAAGGCACTCCTATCCTTCTCCAGGGAACGTATCTCGTTCTCCTGGGCTTTAAACTTGTTTAAACAAATGTCGACCTTGCTTTTGAGCTCCACTATTTGATCATCCTTCTTCTTCGCTTGCCGACTCAGCTTGAGAAAATTAGTGGTTACTATTTTTTGGGTCTCCTCCATTAGCTCAACTTTATCCCATAGTCAAGCCTGTTGCAAGTCTAACCCGATAGCATTTCACCTACTGCCTTGATCACATTAGGAGTGATTTTCGCAAACATCAAGGAATTCTAACTTTCATTGAAAACGATTTGCAAGTGGGGCTCTGATTGCCTGGTTGTGTCTTTCTATCTTCTTTTGTTGATCTGGTTGGCACGGACATTTTTATTTGCATCAACCTGCGAGAAATATTCCTGGGTCGGAATAACCAGGCCGCTAGCAAAAGGATATTTTTGAGGGATAGCCAGTGGGAAAGACAGCGTACTCGACGCATTAGAAGTCTTGCTAGGCCGTGTTATAATAGCTGGGGAGAATGGTGGGATGAATTGGTTATTCAGAGGGGATGATAGTGAAGTGTAAGGGAAAATTGGAGATGCACCAATCGTAGGGCTGGGCCTTGGAGATAAAAATTGTTGGCCCACAAGCCCAGTACTTACACCAAATTGCGCTCCGGGCAAGATATGGAAAGCGGAGGATAAAGGTGGGAAACCAGGAGGGGCGAGACTAGAATGCCCGACAAATCAAGTGATGGAGAGAATTGGCGTAGATGAAAAAGCAGGGGCAGACGAAGGAGAGACCAGAGACATAGATGAGAGAGAAGAGGGAGGAAAAGTTACCCGAGGCTCAAGTGGAGTCGTAGACGTGTCGACTGCTTCCTTCATCAATTGTTCCTCCTTCGCACCAACTTCTTCGGTTCGTTGTCGCTTCTCCTCCAGAAAATCATCAAGGTCAAGAATGACCTATCTCTTACCACTGGTAGTCCTTGCCCGCCTCTGTGTTGATTTAGAGGAGGCGGTTGGCTCTGATGTTTGTGCGTGCAGCTCTTCCTCTTGCACAGTTTGCTTACCAGTATCCTTCTCATGCATTGGACTCCCAACAACGGCAGGGGGATTTTGAGTTACTTCCTCTTCAAATTCTGTGGTAGCCTCCTCTCTTCTATATTGCCGCATGGATGTTGAGTGGTTCAGAGACCTTTCAACATCTGGATGTTCATTTTCCCAGATGTCATAAAATATTTCATCAAGGGCTACCTCGTCATGAAGCTTGCCAGCAGCCAGAATCTCCTGCTGGTATACCTAGAAGGCTTGCATCTTCTCGGGCGCCCAACCGAGCTTACTCAATTGGGTGACCAGGGAGGAGTTGATCTTTAGCTTTGGGTTGACCTTCCCCACGATGTGATAAAAATTTAGCCATGGCAGTTGACCATCCACTGTAGGCAAATACTCGAGGCTTATATATCTACTTAAATTTCCTTCCATGACATTCCTCTGAAGATCCCAAAATGGTCGGGGTGAATGTGGTATTTTGATGTCGTCCTCTGATAAATTATTGTCGAGGTTGTAATTCCAGGAATCGTCTATTAATACCAACCCGAGGTGACCCAAGTTTGAAAGTAGAATCACTGAGGTATCAATCTTTGACGTTCTCTTTTTAATCAGCGACACGGAACCAAACATGATTGGCAACAGCAAATAAGAGGTTAAGTGTTTCCCCCCCCAGCAATCATCATCAAGGGTACATAGCTGCCAACACTCTATCGGAAAGAAAATGGGGAAGTCAGAAGGGCTCCCGAACGAAACTTGACATGTAGAGCATGGTGAAATCCACACCAAAGAACCAGTCACAAGGCAGAGTTAGCTTCCCCAACCAGGACCTCTGTCAGGGTGATATGCGTTTGATCATATTTATGCCAGCTTTATCCAAAGCCCTTATAGCTGGAGCTATGAATGAATCCTAAAACAAATAATAATCAAAGGTTTTTGACATGACAGGGATCCATGTTGAAACCGGCTTCCTTAGGCCACCCTCATAAAAAATAGATAGGAACATGGACGCCGAAAAGTAATCCGGGTTCTAGTGCAAAATCAAGTAAGCCAAGAAAGATGAATACCTGAACTTAAAGCCAACCCAAAATTCCTGCAATTGCTACCAAATTCCATCACTAACAACTCTTGCAAAGTCTAGGAGTCGAGCCTCGCAATTCCTTTTCAGCATAAAGCTAAGGCACATTTGAAACTAAAAAATGCCTTGTCTAAGTCTAAGCCACACACCAGCGGCAGCATAGAAGTGATAGAGGAAGACCCACCTTTCAGAGCCTTCAAATTGAAAGGGAATTTGGGCGGTGTTGAACTACTCGTTGGCTGATTGATCTCGGAGAGATAAAATTGTGGCCCTGACTGGAGCTCTCCCCACTTTTGCTGCATTTTTTCCACTTCAAAAATCTTAACTTCACGAGTCAAGGGAAATGGGACGCATAGCATATCTTGAATAGCCTCAAGGCTAATGACTACCCTGAAATCCTTGTCGCTGATTACCCCTATGTCTGAGTCGAAACGTGTCGCGCATGCTGCCACAACTTCTAGGAAAAGGTGTACCAAAGGAACCATGTACTATGCGAGCCCACAAAACCATAGCTGTTTATGAAATTGGTCTGTCATATGTTTCATTTTTTTGCATGCGGCCTCCCTGAGGCTCTTAGGATTGTGAGATAACTCAGGGTCAAAGAGGTTATCCCAATCCTCCACAACCACTGCCTGATCTTTGTGAGGAACCGTGTTCAATATCTTCTGGTTCATCGGGCGAATGAAAGGCCAGCTAGGCTTCATAGGTATGCTTGGAGTGGCATAAGACTCCCTGTTGTAAAGCTGCTCGTGGGGTACATTCTTTATTTGCTCACTTAGACTTACTGGAGCCAAGATTTGTGAAGGGTTCTTTGCAATTTTGGCCATTTTTTATATTCGCAAGAATTTTTCTCTAAACCTTAGATAATGGCTTAGCTTTTTTGAAAATTTATTTCCTCTTGTGAATGCCTTAGTTGCTTAATCCTTGGTAACCTTTTGCAATAAATATGTTCTCTGCATGCCATAACCTGCCTTTTCGATCCTCGAGAAAAACGGTTGAAAAGGGTACGTGTCAACCATTCATACGAAGTTACTATTATGTGTTGCTAGCTTTTATTCGTTCGAAAGGATCACCAACCAACCAAATTGCTTGAGCATTTAATAGAAAATATTTCACATGTGACGGAGCTAGATTTTTCTCAAAAGATGAACCAAGCAAACCTTGTGAACCCCCCTCGCAGGCTATTTGCATTAATTGATTTCAATGTTCATACAGGGCACATCGCCCAACAGCCTTTTCTAAGATTTCACGTGATTCGGATGGGATGGCAGCGCTTTGTATTGACACCTGGCCAATCTTTGAATGGATGTGGCAACTCAACAGATCAAGTTGCAAGCTGTACCTGCACCTTCCCATTACCTCGTACACTACAACATGGAAAAAAGAGGCTTGGCGGCACACTTGGGCTCATTCGCTAATAATGATTCTCTCAACTGGCTAACCTTAGCCAGCCTATAAATAAGGCCCCTTCATAGCATTGCAAATTACAAAATTTTCAAGCCCTCCTAGCTTAGTAAGCTCTTCTTTCCTTAGCAATTGGGTTACTTCCTAGCCCGAAGCAAACAACATGGAAATGCCAGTGAGGCTTGTCTACAAAAAGACTCAGTCTGCCTTTCTTGGCAAAATTAGATGCAGGTGTCTAAAGCGCATGATAGGTGTGAAGAACGTATTGTATGTGATTGCAATCAAGTGGGTCTTGGGGAGAGACTACGTGGAGTATGAAGAGCAGTACCGAGTGAATACTAGCATCTGTTCACACTTTGTTGCCTCGCAGTTGGACATTAGCATTTCCAAACACAAGGTTTTGAAGCTGACAAAGCAGGTTTTTCCTGGATGCTACCTTGGAGGCTTGGATTAGATTGTGGGCACAACCCAATTTAATCATGGGATTCCCTCGGTTCGTAACATTCGCCTGCAACAACTGCATAGAGGCATTGTTCCAACTAGCCCCTTCTTGTTCGGGTTCGAGCTGGAAACTCACGAGGAGCATCGTGCCAAGGTCCGCGCAGGCTACTACTTCCTTATGTGTGTGCACTACATTGAACCATTCCAAAATCTTCAGTGGTATGAAGATTTTGAAAGAATGGTATTTCCTGATCTCACACCGCCTGCTGCCATGATTGCTGGTCCTTCCAACGGTTGACTTGAGAATGAAGATGATCCCAATTTTTTGCTTTTCTACCCTTCCAGCTCCGCTCTATAGCAGACCTATGTAAATATTAATACAAGGCCTTCGGGCTCAAATATATTGTAAATTTTTTACTCTTATGAATATAATATATGTCCTTTTCAGAAAACTTATCCCATTCACAATATATTTCTTTATTTTTCTACACCGTTGTTGTTATTTCATTTCATTTCTTGCACTGAGAGGATCCAGAACTTAAAGCAGGAAAGAATAATTATATATATACAAATGTACAAAAACCTCACACAGGCAGAATTAATAAAATATTTTAAGATGTATTCTTTTGACTGGAATACTCAGGGCATTACCTTCCATATCCTCCAACTTGAAAGAGTTGACCTATTTACACTGTGCAATTTTGAATGGCCTTTCCCAAAGACTGTCAAATTTTTCGTGTTGTCTAGGCTTTGCTCCGTGCTCATTGAATTTGAGAACCAAATCTCCACATTGTAACCCTTGATCAGAATCCCTTTTGTCGAACCATCTCTTTACCACCTGCTGGTGACTATTCATTGTTTCCAGGGCATGCTCTCTTTTCTATTGTACCTTGAGAAACTCAAAAAACCTCACCTCCATCGCTCCGTTTTGTTCAATTTTCAGGGACTTGAGCAATTGTAGGGCAAGAATTTTCATGGCAATAGGCAGCAATGCCTCCTTCTTGTACACCATCTCATAAGGAGACGTCTTTAGTATCTGCTTGGGTGTAACTCGATCTGCCCAGAGTGTTGTTCGGAGGTTCCTATGCCACTCTTTTCGATGTTCTGAGCCTATCCTTTTGATCAACTTGATGAGGTTTTTGTTAGTAGACTCCTGCGAGACCATTTCACTAGGGATAGTAGTTAGAGGAGGTCTTCAGGAACACTCCATATTTTAGTGTGAACTAGCTCATCTTTGAGCCGAGAAAAGCCTTAGCATTATCAGAGATGATTGTTTTAGGCGGGCTGAATCTAGCCACCAGTTCTTCAAGGAAATTAACAATCTCTAATTCTATTGCATTTTTTAAAGGCACTGCTTCTGCCCACCTGGTAAAATAGTCAGTTGCTATTAATATCCATCTATATCCAGCTGAAGAGAAAGGGTTAATCATCCCAATGAAATCTAAACCCCATTGAGCAAAAGGTTTTTCTATCACTATAGGCCTTAAAGGCATAGCAGAATTTTGTCTCTTTCCGACATAAAACTGGCATTCCTTGCAAGACTTAATCAATGAAAACGCATCATTAAAAAGTGTTGGCCAAAAATAACCAGCACATATAATTTAATTTTCGTGGTTCTTGTAGAAAAATGTCCTCCGACAAGGCTATTATGGTATTGATCTAATATCTTCTTGACTTGCTCCTCATTCACACATCTTAGCAGTATGTCGTTAAAATTTCTTTTAAACAGGACACCCTCCAAAAGAACATAATTGCTATTTTGTAGGCGATAGAAATGTCTTTTAAAAGATGGAAGATCAATTGGATACCTTTCTGTCTACATAAAATTTATTTTGTCATCAAGCCAGTTGCTTTGAGAATTCTCTTCATTTATTAACACAGGTTCCGGGGCCTCAAGCTCTGCCACCGGTTTACTATTACCAGCGAGATATTCGCACAGTCCCTTTCCTTTGACAGTTTTGACAGGTCTGATCTCAATATCATATTCTAGGATCTTAGTGATCCAATTGGCTCTTTTTTCAATGATTTCTCCCTCCATAATGTATTCTCGCACACTAGGATGTGGCACACAAACAATCACCTTATTGTATGATATTAAATGCTGGAACTTCTTAAGCCCCTTAACAATGACAAAGGCCTATTTTTCTACAAAGTTGTACTTCACCTCATATTCTTTTAAAGCTCGTGAGTAAAAGGAAACGGGAGACTCCCTTGTATTTTCATCATCCTTCTGCATAAGCACTGTGGCAATACTATTTCCACCACCAAAAACATACATAATAAAATCTTTTGATAGGTCTAGGTTAACCAACATAGGGGCGGAAGAAATAGCCTCCTTTATAAACTCGAAAGCTTTTCTGGCTTCCGTCGTCCATTTAAAAATCTGATCCTTCTTGAGCATTAAGGTAATAGGATGAACAATACCTGCAAAATCTACAATAAATCGGCTAATAAAGTTGACCTTACCCAGGAAAGACTGCACACCCTTTTTGTTGAAAGGTAATGAGAGTTCCCGAATCGCATCCACTCTTTCTGGATCAATGGCAATGCCTTCCTTGGAGACAACATACCCTAATAACTTTCCTTGGGGAACTTTGAATACACACTTCTTCGGGTTTAAAGAAATCCCAAATTCTTGGCACTTTTGGAAAACAAGCTCCAAATGATCAAAATGATCATCAAAAGATTTTGAGAATATTGTTAAGTCATCCAGATAGATGAGTATAATCTTATGGATCAAATCTTTGAAAGCAATGTTCATAGCTCTCTGAAAGGTGGTTCCAACATTTGAGAGCCTGAAAGGAATTTTAGCATATGCATACGTTCCCCACTTAGTGGTGAACGCTATCTTGTATTGGTCCTTTTCCTTTATCCGAATTTGGTTATAGCTCGAAAAACCATCCAACATTGAAAACATTTCAGAGCTAGCAACAGTTTGCAGAATTACCTCCATTCAAGGCAAGGGGTAATGATCCTTTAAGGATGCTCTATTTAAATATCAAAAGTCTATGCACAAGTGTATATCCCCATTTTCTAATGGACTGGCACTAGGTTTGACACCCAAGTGATGTGTTTGATCGGGAACACTATTCGGGATGCGATCAACTTATTTAGCTCCTGTGACATAAGAGATTCTATCTTTTGGTTCACAGGTCTCTATTTTTTATGAACTGGCTTCGCTCCTTCCAACAACTCAATTGTATGCTCGATGATTCCAGGATCATATCCTTTTAGGTCATCATACGACTAGACAACAACACTCGGATATTCCTCACAGAAATGCCTTAGCCTATCTTTGTTCTTCTGAGAAACGTCTTTCCCGACCTTGAGCTTTTTGTCATCTCCGATATGCAAATCGGTGTAATCACCCTTGTCAACCATGAGCTTCCTTTTTTCTCTTGTCGCATCATCAAAATTAAATAGGCTCTCCAGAGTGACTAAGCCTCTCGGAAGCTTGTTGGATTTTAGCTGGATAATCTAATCCCTGTAAGCTTCGGCGATCTTTGGTTGTAGCTAATCGAAAAAATCTCTAGATGACTAGAGGAATGATTTAATATGAGCATAACTATCGAACTCCTGCCAATCTTGATTATTATCAGGGATGGCAGGTCTTGTGATTACCCTTAATGCATGCTTATTCCTCAATAATTCAAAGGCCGGCTCAAACTGAGCCCCGATAGTCACCATTTTATTGGCCTCAGAATTCATCTCTCTTGGAATAGCCTGGATATTGAATGCTTCAAAGTTGTCAATCAGATCCCAAACTCTATGTTGATAGGATCACATACGGATATTTTTAGTAGAAGAAGTCCCACGGATTTGGTTACACACTAACTCTGAATCCCTGAAGATACTTATCTACTTTTCACCCATTTTTTCTGCAAGGCTTAAACCATGGACGATACCTTCATATTCAGCTTCATTGTTTAAACATGCAAACTAGAAGCAGTAAGACCTCAAGGTCTTCTCATCAGATGGGGATATCAAACAAATCCCCACTCCAGCTCCTACTCTACATCTGGCTCCATCAGAGTATAAGGTCCATATTTCCGAAGATTCTTCACCTTCAGATTCTTTAGTAACCTTGGGCATGATCTACCCTTCTTCATGTATAAAATAGGTTCTAAGGCCAGTTGCATGGTAATCCCAAAAGGGTCTATATCAATAAATTCATTTAACAAATTTTCTTCATCTTCTGTCTGGGAGCTAGTAGCCTCCTCTTCTTCAAGAAATTCCACATTGAATTTTCTTCTTGAGTGATTGAAGTATGTGCTGCTTCAAAATTTAGCAGAGCTTCATCAGCAACATGTTCAGAATGCAAAGTTTCCAAAAAGAGTTTCATCTTAGCCCCATGCTTAGTCCTCAGAATCAAGTGCGACCAGTCCAATGCCAGATATCCTCCTAAATTTGCAAGAACTCTCAGGACAAACAAATCCCAAACAGAGGAGGGATATCAATAAGTATGGTATCCTGATTTACAGTGATACTAGAGTAGGCAAACAAAGTCATCGGTAATCCCTTTATTATCCTGACAGTATCAACCTTATTTCCATTGAGTTGCATGACTCCTTTATTCAGAGGCTCATACCTTAAACCCAAAGCATCAGCTACTTGCTTTGGCATGACAGTGGTGCTAGCACTAGAGTCGATCATATAGTTATGCAGCAGCTTGTCACCAATAATCAGTGTTAGAAAGAAAGGCTTAGGTTTAGGCTTACTTTCCCTTTCGAACTCGAGCTTCTCCTTCGGTTGAATTGTTAACACTCTATCCAAGTCAGGCTTGGATACTTTCTCCTCATTAGATTGAGAAGGAACCTTCGCATCCTCTTCTACTGACAACGCCTTTTGTAGCAGCACCTTTTGCTCCGGAATAGCCTGGACGTCCCACAGAGAAGCATTGGCAGATGACTTCTTCAGTTGTTCCACCACATTGAATTGTGCTCATGACTGGTGAGTTGTAGTGGCTTGCTCCTTAAGTTTAACAGTCGGTACAGGCCTGACGATTGGTGCGTCTGGTTGTTTGACAATAGCAAGGGTGACTGTAGGTTCCTTTGCCTTCGAAGGAAGTGGATTCAGAGAGCTAGGAATAGTCGTTTCTGACTGTGGTGGGATTGGCAATAGGCTTGCCGCTGGGCTAGGCATGGTTTGTGATATAGCATTGGTAGGTAAGGCCGTGAACTCCCTGGTGAATCTACGCTTAGAACGTGTATTATAGTCAAATTGCACTTGTGGTACTTTATCTATAGGGATATCATTCAGAAATGTTGACTCTTCTCCTTCCATCCAAGAAAAGAGAGCCTGGTCCTGAACAATGTCTGACTCTTGCTGGATAGACATCCCTTGCATTTACGCGGCGAGGACTGCATTGTCCATTTGTTGAGAGGCATATGGTGGGTTTTTGGAAACGGATGCGCTGCCTTGGTTACGTTGATCTACGATTTGTTGTTGCAAATTTCCCCGCGGACAGTTCTGTGACATATGTGCATCATTGCAAGGAAAACACCATGAATTGGCATCTTCGGCTAAACTATTTTGTCCCACCAGTAGCTCCTTATTCAAACTAGGATGAATAGTCTGTGGCTGAGCTGGGGTATTCCCATGTGACCTATCCTACCACTGATTTGATTGGTACAAAGGTTTTCCACCTTGGTAATTTTGGTATGCAGGCTTTTGATAGCTATATTGCTGTCGCTTTAAAGTGGTCAATTCATTAGTCATAGCCCACATTTGTTCCCTCATTTCGTTCATCTCAGCGACCATGGGATTAGGTATAGGAGCTACCATCGGGGTCAAGCTTAGAACACTTTTGGGATAGACGTACATAGACTGGGGAGGAGCCGTAGGCGTGTTGGTGGAAGGAACTTCGGCCTTTGCAGCACTGCACTTGGGGGACAATGGCATGATAGGTCTCGGTGCCAACTTTCCTACAATGATCAAATTATTTTATGCGGTGATAGCCAAGGCATAAGCATCAAGAAGAGTTTCTCCACCCAGAGCTTGTAACATCATGGAGATATCAGCATTGATCGACTTTAGATAGAACATGAATGCTAGATCCGGAGGTGGTTAGCTGCCCATAGGCACTCTTTGCCAAGTCGAATGAAACCTCACATTGAAATTAGGCAGAGCTTCATGAGGGGCTTGTTTTATATTTTCTAATTGATGGTATAGTGAAGATTTGTTGCCAGTGTTGGAAAAATGCTCATAAAAAGGGGTTCTGAGCTGGTCCCAAGTAGCAATAGTACTAGCTTGTAAATTCATGTACTAGTTTAACACCTTTCCTCGGAAGGAGGTGGCCAGCAATCTGAGGGATACATTTTTGTTTGATACACCATGTACCAGACATATGTCTGCTACATCTTGCAGATGCTCCGTTAGTGTCTTTGATTCATCCCTGGAATATTTAGGGATAGCTTTTAGAGCAGAAACAGGGATGGGGGTCCATACTACAGGAAGCACAAGTGCTACTAATGGACTATCGGAGTCCCAGGCTACATAATTTTTAGCAGCCATATGGATAGGTGGATTAGGCGACGGCGGAGAAAGAGGAGATGGAGGAGGTGAAGGGCTACCTCGACAACCTCTCAAGTGTATAGAAACTAAAGGTGATACGAGCTGGCCAGGGACTCTCGTAGTCTGTGACCTAGTTATAGGTCAATGGCTCATACACACTTATAAAGATCAGGCGAACGTGCTAGTTCATGGTCCCACCGGGAGTGCTAGAAAAAGAACTGTTGACGCAAAATTTTGCATGTAGTAGCAGTCTTATGGGAAACTTAGCTATTGAGGGACATCATGCGCTAGCTAAGTGACCTCCAGGATTTTATCGAAGCTGGCTCTTCGTTTAGTGGTGAGAAAAAGGTTAGAAAGATAGCGAGAATGCAAAAACTAAACTACAGGCGATGCGCCAAGATCATAGATGAATTTCAACAAAGTACAATGCAAAATGAAAAGGCTCGAACCACTAAAATGTTGTTAGTTAAGTTATTTTTCTCAAAAGAATTCATCACATAAAATACCCTCTAATTTGCATAATACAATCAAGCATAACCTTCTCTAACACAAAGGAGTCGAAGAAATATGATCTGCATTCATTGAGTTATGAAAGATTACAGAAGTTGAAGAACAGGCATTCATACAAAAAGAAAGATAACAACACAGACTAATAGTTCTAACAAATGCTTGAAAATAGAAAGGCTAAATTCATTTGGAACAGTCTAAAGTCTTTGAATTTAAAAGAAAACTATTACAAAAGGCTTTCTTCCCAGTGCTCGAGAGTTTTTGTAAACTTAATCAACAACCTAAATAAAAGAAACATGACCCTATTTATTGGCCAGTCCACCGCCTGAAGATGCCCTAAGAGAAAATCAATCCACACACAGTGACCAATAGCCCAGATCATCTCGAGCCGCCATAGTAAGCATTGACCGGTCAGCCACATGCCAGCGAAGCCACGACATAGAACGGAAAACAACACACCAGTAGGAGAGAACACGCAGCACCACAACAAGAAATGCGGCAGTAGGGGAGTACAAAAGGTCTGGCGGCATTTCCAAGGTAACTGGCACAGAGACAAAATTGCCACGTGCCACTCAGATGAAGCCCGACAAAAAGTTGAAAAGGTACCCAGCAAAAAGCCTCGAGAGAAATCCATGTGGAGCGCTCCTAGCAAAATAAAGTACGAGGCGGGCCCAACTCGGAAAATAGCCAGAGTAAGCCATGCGGCACGCAGACGAAGATTACCAAAAAGTGAAGCGAAGGAAAAGTGAAAAGCTTTGTGAGGAAGCCAGGTGGAGCGCTCCGAGGGCAGTGAGCATTTGAAAAATAAGGTGCAACCGCAAAGGTAAATATAACATTGCAAAGGCTTCGGAAGTTTTTGTTGAACATTTACCATGAATTCCTTGTGGATAGTTTTTGGCCTTGAAGACTCAAATGCCCATTCCTTGTTCACCTAATATCTCCTTCATGAACCATAACATCATCATATTTTCAAGTAGGTAAAAATGGCTTGCAATATTTGGTTTAAGACTCTTCCCTTTCACATAGGGTCTTTAATTTTATTAGATTGCCAACTACTTTCCATGAAAACTACAAAATACCTTAAAATCCACAACCAAGAAACCTATATCATTCCCAATTGCTAAAATTCTAACACATGATAAAAACCATTAACCAATAAAATATAATTGATTTATACATAATAAAATCCACCCCCATATGATTTACCAAATAAGCCTTGTATGTAATAAACAGACAATCCAAAGATAAATAATATCAACAACAAAAGGCTCCTAAAATTTTGCATCATGAACAACTATTGACCTTTAGTCTATAGACCAAATAGTCTAAATAAATACATAAAAAAATCAAGGGGTTATATGCCATATTGTAATGTCCCCTTTTTTATTTACTTTCATTTAAGAGTGTTTGGGCCAATTTCCTACTTTGGGTAAAAATTTGGGAATTAAGGCATCTCAAAATTTGTAAGTACCTGATATGATTATTTTATTATTTGGCATCTTCTTATACTTACATGCATATTTTATTTGTATTTTATTTAATATTTGTGTTGCATCTCAAATGGCATGTTAGAATTTTTGCAAGGAATCTAATACCATGTGTTGTTACATTGTTGATGTGTGGGAAATAAGAATAGGGGGATCTACTTTGCAATCTTGAATAACTATGAAAAGCTTATTGTTTATCATATGGTGTTTGTTTTCAGATGAGAAGTGATGACCAATTGGGCACCTGTGTTAGGTGGGTCAAACAATAAGTTACAAATGATTTATTAATTTTGTGTTTTTAGACGTAGGTGACATGGAATCTTCATGGGTGACATAAAATATTGTGCCCAAGTTGGAAGCCATATTTTTGGAGTTTTGTAACATAGTTTTGAAAGCCATTTGTAATATGCTCGCATTGATTGGTAGTACCCAGAAGGAATACCATGGGCCCCATGTGAGTACATAGTTTATGTAGGTGTAAAAAATAGTAGGAGGTTTTATGGTATCAAAGGAGGCTAGGATGACTTACTATTCTATGCCAAGCAGAGGTGTAGGACCATATTAGGGTATTCTATAAGGATGTGTAGAGTTAGTAGAGGATATAGGTTCCACAATAAGGATAATATTAGCAAAGATACCAAACCCAAAAGATAGGATGAGGCCTAGGCACATGGCCAAATATAGGGAACAAATGAAGCCCAAGTATAGGGATAGAAATAGGGATAAGATGACCCAATGGATGTAAATGAGCAAGGGGGATAAGGGTAAGATCCTAGACCAATTGATGCAAAGGACCTTTATATGAGGCTAGTTGCAACCTTATCTAAGTAAATGTATATCACATAGACTTGGATTATGCTAGATGGGAGAAAGAATAGGCTTGAGTAGAGAGATAGATAAGCAATGAAGAGAGATAGTTGAGTAGTTGAGAGGGATGGGTTGCAAGCATAGATAAAATGACAAGAAAATGTACAATGGCTCTATAATGAACTTAGATCAAGAATGAGAAATGTTATCTCACTAGGGACTTGCATAGGTGGTGGTAGAGATGTCGATGATGGGAGGAGAGGTAGTACAAGAACTACATGAGATGTATTATTATTGGTCTCTTTATGAGCAAGTAGTATTTACAATTCAAAAGGTGCCTACATATGCCAGGAAATCAACTTCTAGGGATAGTGGGTAAAACAGATCTAGATAATCTAGATTAGTTAATTGATCACCACTAGATCCACCACTTGGCGGACTAGACAAGCACTACATGAGATTTATTATTATTGGACTCTTTATGAGAAATTAGTATTCATAAGTCAAAAGGTCCCTACATATGCCAAGAAATAAACTTTAAGGGATAGTGGGTCAAACAGATCTAGATAATCCAAATAAGTTAATTGATTACGACTAGCTCCACCACCTGGGGGACTAGATGTAAGATCTATGGTGATAGTGCTATCCAATGCTAGTAGATTCAAATCTCCATTTTGATCTATTATTATGTATTTTTTATGTATATACATTTTATTTACATGTGTATATTGACTTTGATGCTCTACAAATCCTAATGTACAATTTTTTGATGGTGTGTATAGATGAATTTTATACACTAGTTTTTATTTTATATGGTGAGGAGAATTGAATAGATGCATGATTATATGTTGATGTTTTTTGTGATGTATTATGTATATTCTTAAGAAGGATATTCATTTTTATGTATAATTTAATTTTGATGATGATGATAGATGACTTATGTGGAGTTTATTGATTATGATGATAAAAACAGTTTTCATAATTATGTGATGTATGCTTTCATGATATATTTATTACATTGATTTGATGAGATATGATTTTATGAAGATGATGAATGATAGATGTATAATGTATAATTTAATTGGTGATGGCATGATAATGATGTAGGATATGCACATGTATTAAAGTATATACTTTCAAGGACTCAAAAAATGAATTAAAATCCTATTCTAAATGTAATTGCACCTCCAACTAAGCTAAGGAATTGAATAAAAAGCTATAATAAATAATAGATATCTTACCCACAACTCCTTTTTTCACACATAAAATTTGTGTGGTTGTGCTCCAATGGATTTATTCTTGATATATTATTGTATGTGGATGCTCAAATTGATAACATAACGTTGCATTCCAGTATTGTATTGAAATGGCCTATAAGAATTATTATTTATAGATTTTTGGGATAGATGATCAATAACTATGATTATATTTTGGATCATGAGTTTACCTCCATTGATGGTGTAATGGATGTAGAGAGGTGGTATTTATTTCCTATTTTGATGGAGGTAATTAGCTAGTTATCCCATTCAGTTAAAGATTTATATATAAGTTAGCCATGTTGATTGATGAATTAACTAAATTGATCGATTACTTAACAATTTTGATTGATTAGTTAAATATGGCCTATGTAAATCATGATTTTATTAGAAGATTTATTGATAATATATTTATTTAAATATTTAAATATTTGAGGGAAAGTGATTTATTAAAATTAATTAAATTAATATATTTATTTAATTGGTTTTGATAAAGTGTATTAATTAAGGTAGGATGAATTATTTCAATGAGTAGATGAGTGATTACATTATTATGTTTTAAGATGTGGTGGTATAGAGATGAACATATGTCAAATTTCAATGTCTAAATTTTGCCCCTCTTTGAAATGGAATTGTGATTAGATGTCAAAGTAATGTTGTTTTAACTAATATTCAAATATAATGGAGTAAACCCACAAAACTGGTTTACAATTTCAGTGAGGAAGGATAATTACAAAAATGCTCCTATGAAAAAAAATCTTTTTAGGGGTTCACACGAACTGGGGTGTTCGAATGGACCCTGGTTCGAGTGAACCATATTAAATGATGGGACCCACTTTTTTTTGCATTTTTTTATGACGAAGACAATGGAAAAATGAATACAAGAGGGGTTGTGCTCGAACCTGCGTTCATTTGAACCCTGGTTCCAGCGAACCTCCAAAGGGGGTTTGCTTGAACTTGGGTTCATTCAAACCCCCTTTTTTCCCCCTTCTCCCCCTCTAGCACCAAATTTCTATAGAATTTTTTCCTTCAAAGCTCAAGTTGAGGATGAAAATGGAGGAGACTTTACAAACCCAACTAGATGATGGTAGTCCTCAGAATGAGCTATCCATTGAATATAATTTTTATATATTTTGGTTTTATTATGTATTTGTTTTTTTAGTTTGATTGAACATAGGTTTTTCACCAAAAATCAAGCTCTCGATTTTGCACATGTGGAAAAATAGTAGATTATCAAAATAAAACTCTAAAAAATATGTTCAGGCTAGGTATTAATGTCCTTGATCTAGTAAAAACAAAAAAATGAATTTTGATACATACAAAAAAGGTTATGTTGTATGCGGTATACCTATGTCTGAATTGTAATTGGTTTGACTTTGAAACTTGATTAAGGAAAAAATATTCAATAAAACACTATGAAGACAAATGAACTAGTTAGATATCATAGTTACAAATCTAAATTCAAAAAAAAAAAAAAAATCTTCATAGAAAAAAAATTTGTTGTATACGGCGAGCATCACTCCTTAAAAATGGTGTTTACAGATAAAAACTAGTTTTCAAAGGATATGGAAAAATTAGTGCAATCTGATTCCAAATTTTTTGAAAAAAATATATTTAGAATCTACAGACAAAATGCAATAGATCACTAGTTTGCATCATCTTCAAATTCCTCACGGTTTAGTCACTATAGGTGCCTGAAAGTGAAGATTTAGTTAGAAAAAATTAGTTTAGTGTCCAATTTGGCCAAAAATTGTAAACCAGTATTGTGGGATCACCCAATGGTTGTGGAAGAACTAGGACTCTAGTGGAAAGATTCCCTAGTCATTAGGAGGATGGGAGTGATGATACGGAAGGAAGTAGGTATGCCCCATAAAGAGGATAGGCAGGTTTGAAGACCATGTGTGTGCTCTCAAGATGAATGAAGGGCTTAGAAGATCATATATATATGAAATGATGGATAGATTAGGGTAATAATGATTTAGGGGAGGAAGAAGTGAATGGATGGTGGGAGAAAATCATGTTGAGTCAGTTTGAGAAACCATTATGGGTGGTGGCAAGAAGTTACTCCACTTTTTGGCCAAAAAGTGGAAGTGTTTTCCCTGATTTTCAAAATTTTACACTTTGACTTTAAAATTTGAAGCACTTGCAGATGGAATCTTCGAAAAAGTCAATAATCATAAAATATAGTACTCGAAGTCTAGTTTCCAAATATGTAATTTATTTCAATACCCAGATTGTACAAATTGATTTTCAATAGGCATTTCTAAAAACCACTGTTTAAAAGTCACTTTTTTTTACCATACCATGCACATGTACGACATCCATATTTTGACTTAAATTATTTTGTAATTTTTTATTGAATTTTTTTTTTTGTTAAATTTTTATTAAGCATATTGTCGTTTTGAAAAATTGTCGTGTACGAAATGCATAAGATGACCTAAACTTATCATTTTTTGTTTTTAAATTGAAAATAATTGTCTGAAGTTTGTTCTCGTGCAATCCATTCATAAAAAATTATGTTGATAAAAAGTTATTAAAATACTAAAAAACACTGATAATTCAAGTTTATGGACCTATTTAATCATAAATTAAATGAAAAATAAAAAAATTAATCCAATTGTAAAAAAAATTACATATTTGGAATCTACACTATCCAATCTATAATGGGTTTTAATTTCATCAAAAAACTCTACAAAGAAAGCCTTCAGACATATGCCCAAAGTCAATATTTTTTTGTGACATTGCTAGGACCTTCAACTTGCAGGTCAAACTAGGTCCAGGGCTTAGGTTTGGATCCCCAAACCATTTCCTGAACCTATCAACAAAGCAAAAACTTGACCTACATTTGAAATTTTTAAAAACGAGATCCCGTTTTATAAAAAAATATTTTTTTAATGCTTTTACGAAACGGGATCCCGTTTTGAAAATTGCCAAAAATGGAAATTTTTGATTTTTGGAAAAATTTCAAAAATGCATAGTTTCCAAAAATAGAAAAATTACAAAATGAGATCCTATTTTGAAAAGTTACCAAAAATGGAAATTTCCATTTTTGGAAAGTTTTCAAAATGAGATCTCGTTTTGAAAGATCTCATTTTGAAAACTTTCCAAAAGAGGAATTTTTAAAAATGGGATCCCATTTTTTGAAAAGCGGGATCCCATTTTTTGAGAAGCGGGATCCCATTTTTTGAAAAGTCGTTTTAAACAAGATCCCATTTTTTTATTTTAGGCTCAAGATCCCGTTTATTAAAAAATGGGATCCCGTTTATTAAAAACGAGATCTCATTTTTGCAATGTCGATTTCATTTTTTTGGCTAAGGCAAAAACTTTCACATTTCGTGGACTCAACTTCTTGCACTTACCCTTATTACATCTAACACTAGACATTATGCACCAAGGTATAAGGACCAAGGTGATGGTGTGATAAGTGCATAAAGGATTGGCCTAAAATAAAAAATTAAAAGAAAGAATCAGGTGTATGTCACTATGATATGGAATACCATGATGTTGTTATGGTGACATGTTATAAGGACTATGATAGATGTAAGAAAACATATAACACACCTGAGAAAACAAGAAATGATGCACAATTGATACAAAGAAAAATAAGATGTTACCCCTAGTCAAGCTAAAAAAATTTGATTAAGATTGATGATGGTAATGATAGTGTTTTTGACTATGAGAATAATGAAAGGAATGGGGTTGAAATATCTTGATGATTATTTAAGTTAATTTGATTAAATTTTGTAGTAGGGTTGGGATGTTCATAATTGATAAATTTGTTTGATAATACATTGGATGTTGCAAGGTGTGCACCCTTGGTCTCCTTGTGTTGAGAAGTGCAATGCGCGGTCTTGTGACATGGCTTAACCACCTTCTATGGATTCATTAACTTTGGCAATTGTATTAGGCATTAATAGGTTGATCTTTTGGTGCAACAACTATCTTTTCAATAATTGGTATCAAAACCTAGGTCACAAGTTCGAACCCCTCGCTTGCGCTGGGGGGATTTTCGCAAGGTGTGCACCCTTAATCTCCTTATGTTGTGTAGTGAAATGCTCGGGTTCATGAAATAGATTATCCACCTTCAGTGGATTCATTAACTCTAGTATTTGTATTAGGCATTAATAGGTCGATCTTTTGGTGCAATGGCAACTGTCTTTGCAACACTAGATTTCTTGAGAATATTGTATTGATTAACATTATGGGCATTTCCATGGACTATTGTGGGAATATTTGTATTATATGGGAGGGGGGTTCTTGGAACTAATTACAATGAATATCCAATACTAGAGAGAAGGGTGGAATCATAGATGGATTGCTAAGATAGAGGGTGGAAGGTTCTTGAATGAAGAATTAGTATAAAGAGTGTTAGAGGAGGTTTTGTTTTGTGACATGGAAGGTAAGTTGGGAGGGATTTGGGTTAGTTATAGGTTTTTCAAGATATCATCTACAAGGATTATGTATGATAGGAATAACAGACTTCACTTTGGATATATTACATAATAGATATATTGAAACTATTATGGAAAATCTACCAATATTCATGCAATATAGTAGGGTGAGGTTTGTGTGATGAAGAGGATAGCTTGATAGTTCAAGAAAGTGGATGGTTAAAAAAATAGAGGGCTACAAGAGGGGTTAATTGTAGATAAATTAAGTCTTGTATTATCCAAACCATGATTTGAGAGTATGCCCATGTCCTTATCAACATTCAAATTGGGAAGGTAGAATGCATTAGATATGGTGAGATAGGGGCGAGTGCATGGAAATGGGTAGCCATTCCATGGACACCTTTAAAAAAATGTTTTGAAAATTCATAATGTGAACGCATTATAACACTCTCGCGTTATAACATGCTCGTGTTATAACGTGAGCGCATTATTTCTTGTTAAAAGAAAAAAAAAGAGATAAAACCTGTCATTCTTATTTCGACTATTTTTTTCTTCTAGCCATGGCCAAAACCCCCATATTTTGCACTCGCATTCTAGGAGGAGAAATTCAGAAAATTTCTTCACCAACAATTTCTATTTCTTCACAACAATGGTGCCATGATGAGGAGGAGGTGTGAGAGGTAAGGATTCTGTGGTTTTTATTTTGAATTAGTTAGTTTTAGGTTGAATTTGATATATATTTGTTTGAATTTTTAGGAGATGCAAATCAACTTGCAAACCCTCAAGATCCTCAATAGGAAGACCAACCAAATCCTCAAGATAAAAATCAACCACAACAACAACCTCCTCCACCAATCATTCAATCCCCTCCTGGCACTCAACAAAATTTAATGAGTCAAATTAAGAACAACAAAAAGAAAATTGAGGATTTTTATCAATTGTTTGAGTAATCCAAATGGTTCAACCGCAGAAAGAATGACCCTAGAAAATTCATTGAAAGATATGTTAGAAAAAGTAGATTCAATTAGCAAAAAAATAATTGGATGGCAAGATAGGAGGTAGACGGCTAGACATTACTATGCAAATAAACTATCATACAAAGATGTAAAGGATTTAAAAATTACAAAAGGTGATTTGTGCTCATTATTCACCGACCCATGCACAAATTAAAATCTTACCCTCAATGCAAAGAGGTTTCCTATCCATTGGTGCCACCACCAAAAGATTAGGGACCAGTTTTATGATAGGTGGTACATGGTCTTTGATTACCCACCATGCAACAATTGTGAGGTTCCACAATATTTCCTTAAGAAACTATAGAGTGAGTTCATATTGAAAAAAATACCAAATTATTTTTATATGAGGGATTTCCATGGGGAGAGGTGGGGGGTCAACTCAGGATAGACTCGGTGCACAGTCGGATCCTACGCGGCAAGGTAGACAAGGTCTCACTAGGCCACCTCATGAGCACATTGTTATGCCTTTTGTCATGAAGGAAAATACTGACGTAGAGAGATTGCAGGTGATCAACACTTTGACCCAGAGTGTCATCCATCATACTAGCCCTATTCTATAGTTTCATCCAGGGGAGTCTTCGAGTGGTGACCTTTGAACACATGTTTTTCAATCTTGCGGGGCTACTTTTTCATATGACCCCACCGACACTTAGGAGGTTGCTACATAGGATTTGTCTACGACTATGAAGATGGAGAGGGAAGCTGAAATTTTGCATGAGGCATATGGCATTGATAGTCAGGTAAAAGTTAGTGCATTTTTATTGAATTTAATTTATTAAATTTCAATTTTGAAATGCAAGATTAACTAAAAATGTTTTATGATTTTAATAAAATTTCAGGGTCACAGTGTTGAGACTGGATACATCGGCCCCCCATGTACTTATTTCTGTAGTACACCTATCGTTGGGGTATGTAACTAGTAAACAATTATAAATTTATTGGATGTTAATAGCATTATTTTATGAATGGTAATTTAATATGCAATTTTTGGATGTTGAACAGACTAATATTGGAGGTTTTGATGGAACACTTCCCAGTGGTGGTGGATTTACTCAAACCTACACGGAGGCAATAGAATAAAGATTTTCACTAATGAATTTTACTTAATAGATTTGTGTAGTTTATATGCACATTGTTGATTACGTTGAATAATTTGTTGTTTTATTTTTAGATGTTGCAAGCCAAAACACCTCTGAATGTGATGAGGGAAATGGAGATTGGTGTGTCATCTTCTATACAATCCTTGATGGCTCTAACAAGGGAGGTATGAGGAAAATTAGTAAATTTCAATTTACATTTGTTGTTATAGATGTTAGTTAGTGAAAAATAAAACCATTACTGATTCACGTAGTTTATTTTTTGTTTGTATAGTTTATACAGGGCTTGAGCATGCCTGAGCATGGGTGTGAGAATATATCCCTTGTGGAGAGTGATCATGAGATGGTGGTAAGCGATTTTTTTTTATATATATCATTTTTTAAAATGTGATTTTTATGTATTCATGTCTTTACTTCTTATTGTAACAGTTAAAACTTCACCATGAACTAAACACTAGGAGGAGGAGCAGGAGCACTCCTCGAGCATAGTAGAAATGAGTGACAGACCTATCACCATCCAATCAAAAAGCAAAGGGAAATATTTTATTTGCAGTGCATAAAGAGCAATGAATTTTGATTCCAGAGCCCTTTGTTGTATGCCTACATGGCAGTTTTGTAAATATATTGTATTAGACATATTTGAAATTGTATGCCTATATGGTATTCTCGTAGGACTATACAGCTATTTTGTACATATATTTCATACTTATATTGACATATATTGATGTATTCCTACATGGCTATTTGGTTAATACAAATATCATTTATCAATGGTGTCCATATTTTCATTCTAAATTGATGGTTCAATAGATATGAGTTACATGTATTCAAGTGTATACTTTACAACTTATGTGTATACTTTGTGACTCACGTGTGTTCGAATGTATATTTTGTGGCTTACGTGTTTTCATGCGTATACCTTATATTCATGCATATAGTTTGTATTAATTTGTGTATACTATGTATTCATGTGTATACTTCTTGAGGATTACGTGTTTTTTAGTACTTGTGCTTCCCTTATTGAGATGTACATGCTTGACTTATTCACGTGTATAATTATTAATTGGTTAGCCCTAGCATTGATCATTGTTGTCCTTCATGGTTTGTCTTGAATATTAATTGATTGATGCTAAACAACTTTATCTATAAGAAAAAAACACATTTTCATTTGGTATTCCATGAAATGATTCATAAAAAGATTCCAATATGTTCTTGATGCATCACTATCGAAATATTTATATGTCAACTTTTTGCAATATTATTTCTTGTACATGAAATGGACTCGGGAGAAAGCAAGTTATAATTTATAATACAAATAAGAAATGGACTCAATGTTGTCCTAGGCCCCCGAATAGGTCTATTTAACAAAGCAACACACTCTCAATCACTCTTCGAATTGCAAAGCACCATTGGTGATCCAGAGTGGCTCAACCAAGTGATTTGACACAACTTCTCTCAAATATGCCCACTACGACTCCAACATTCACTTGAATCAATGATAAGAACTCTCCTATTCCTTTATGGTTTTGCACCAAACCACTGCCAAAAGAAAGCCAGCTCAACCCTCTTTCAATCCATGTCAGCCTTGGGACCATACAGGAAAGCTATAGGTTGTACCAAGTACGGGATCAACAAGTTTGTATAAAATATCTGAAAAATAGAGAACAATGTGAATAATTATTATTATATCTTCTCCAAAAGTTCATCAACAACCTCCATTTGAGCCTCTCAAGGCTTTACATAATTTTTTACACCCTTCTCTAACTGATCCACGCCCTCAACTAACTAAAAACCAACTTTCAAAACAAGTAACCGTTGCATTTCAAATTTGTTGCTTTAAGCAACTTACAAATTTGCAACTTTAGATTCCTCCAACCTGATGACTACATCTAATGGCATCTAAACCCACAAAAATGGCTTACAAGTAGCCTTATTACATAAAAAAAACTCCATTCTTTCACACTCATATACAAATTCACAAATTTTTCTTCAAAGGCTACAAAGATAACTTCTAGTGCAAGATTGAAATTTTCACATTTTTTATCACTAGACCCAAAAGTCACCCTAAAACATACCTAATGGTCTTAATTGACCTTATTCAAGACAAAGCATGCTCAAAATACCCACAACAACCTATTAACCAGCCTATTCACCATCAAATAATCACTAAAACCACTAAACTAGACCTTCTTCATCAAATGGAGGAACAAGGTTATCTGCACCAATGATCATATGTTTTTTGTATGGAATACTCGAGCTTCTCAACCATCATTTGTATGTTTCTCTTTCCCATTGTTTTGCATGCCATCATAAGGGATCAAGCTGGTTGAACACAAGTCGGATCAATTCCACATTTTTAGGTGCAAAAGAGGACCATGCCTAGCATAATCCTACCTATTGGGATGCGTTGGAGTAGTTAGTTATTGCAAAATGAAAGTTGCACCACTTTGTAACTTTGCACAGCTTGAATTTGACACTTTTTCCATCAAGTGAAAATTTGTCGCTGCGGGAAAACCACTCTGAGATAGCAAAAACCAAGAGAGGTTTTTGTAGAGGGGCCCTACGTGATCCTGTAGGATCATACGATAAATTTCTAAGCATCATGGTATCCGAGTAATAGCATGTTGAAGTTTGCAGCCATTTTGCACTTTGGACCCTTAAGGGATCGATCCAGTGGAATGTAGCTTGGAGAAATTCCACGTGTTTCAATGCGAAAGAGGAACATTCCTTGTGTAAAAATACCTATTCGGATGTGTTGGAACAGTTTGCTTGATCACATGAGTTGCAGAGCAAAAGTTGCACCACTTTGCAACTTTGCACAACTTGAATTTGACACTTTTTCCATCAAGTGAAAATTTTCCGCCACGGAAAAACCACTCTGAGATAGCCAAAACGGAGAGAGGTTTTTGTAGAGGGGCCAAACTCAATCCTATAGAATTAGATGATAATTTTCTAAGCATCATGGTATCCGAGTAATAGCATGCTAAATTTTGCAACCATTTTGCACTTTGGACCCTTAAGGGATCGATCTGGTGGAATATAGCTCAGAGCGATTCCATGTGTTTGGGTGCAAAAAAAGACCATTCCTAGCATAAACATACCTATTCGGATGCGTTGGAATAGTCCGCTTGGTCACACGAGTTGCAGAACAAAAGTTGCACCACTTTGCAACTTTGCACTACTTGTATTTGACGCTTTTTCCATCAAGTGAAAATCCGCCACCACGGGAAAATCACTCTGAGATAGCCAAAACCAAGATTTTTTTATAGAGGGGCCCAACATGATCTTGTAGGATCAGATGAGAAGTTTCTAAGAATCACGTTATCCAAGTAATAACATACTAAAATTTACAGCCATTTTGCACTTTGGACCCTTAAGGGATTGATCCAATGGAACCTAACTCAAAGTGATTTTGTGTGTTTCGGTGTGAAAGAGGACCATGCCTAGTGTAAAAATACATATTTGGATTCATTGGAATAGTCTTCTTGGTCACATGAGTTGCAGAGTGAAAGTTGCACCACTTTGTAACTTTGCACAGCTTGAATTTGACACTTTTTCCCATCAAGTGAAAATCCACCACCACGGAAAAACTACTCTAAGATAGCTGAAACTGAGAGAGGATTTTGTAGAGGGGACCAACGCAATTCTTTAGGATCATACGAGAAGTTTCTAAGCATCACAGTATCTGAGTAATAGCATGATGAATTTTGCAGCCATTTTGCACTTTGAACTCTTGAGGGATAGATCCGGTGGTACGTAGCTCAGAGAAATTTTGTGTGTTTCAATGTGAAAGAGGACCATGCCTAGTGTAAAAATACCTATTCGGATGTTTTGGAATAGTCTTCTCGGTCACACGAGTTGTAGAGAGAAAGTTGCACCACTTTGCAACTTTGCAGGGCTTGAATTTGACACTTTTTCCATCAAGTGAAAATCCGCTACCACAAGAAAACCACTCCAAGATAGCCAAAACCAAGAGAGGTTTTGTAGAGGGGCCCAACATAATCCTATAATATCAGACAATAATTTTCTAAGCATCACAGTATCCGAGTAATAACATGTTGAAGTTTGTAGCCATTTTCCACTTTAGACACTTAAGGAATCGATCTGGTGGAACGTAGCTCGGAGGGATTTCGCATGTTTCGGTGTGAAAGAGGACCATGCATAGCATAAAAATATTTATTTGGACATGTTGGAACAGTCTTCTTGGTCACACAAGTTGCAAAATGAAATTTACACCATTTTGCAACTTTGCACTACTTGCATTTGACACTTTTTCCATTAAGTGAAAATTTTCCGCCACGAGAAACCCACTCCAAGATAGCTAAAACTGAGAGAGGTTTTTGTAGAGGGGCCCAATGAAATCTTGTAGAATTAGATGATAATTTTCTAAGTGTCATGGTATCTGATTAATATCATGTTGAAGTTTGCATCCATTTTACACTTTGGACCCTTAAGGGATCGATCTGGTGGAACGTAGCTTAGAGCGATTCTGCATGTTTTGGTGAGAAAGTGGACCATGCCTAGTGTAAAAATACCTATTCAGACATGTTGGAATAGTTTGTTTGGTCACACAAGTTGCAGAGAAAAAGTTGCACCATTTTGCAACTTTGTACAACTTGAGTTTGACACTTTTTCCATCAAGTGAAAATCCTCCACCACGGGAAAACCACTCTGAGATAGCCAAAACTAAGAGAGGTTTTTGTAGAGGAGCCCAACACGATCTTGTAGGATCAAACAAAAAATTTCTAAGTGAAAGGGAATAATTTTTATGGGGTTTGTGTTGCTGCCCCTGTAGATGTTGAAGGAAAAGGGTATGAAAAATGAGGTTTCACCCTAGGGTTTGATAAAATATTGCATGTAGAGGTTGGATGATTTTCTTTTGAGTTTTTGCAAGTGATTTTAAGAAGGTCTAAGGTGGTGGCATGTTATGGTAAGGTGTGGAACCATTCCTTTCAATAAACCCTCCTTATACTAGCATAAAAGAAGGGTTTTGGTTTGGCATGGTCGAGTGAGTTTGTCCTAAGACAAATTGTGGATCTGAGGGTTTAGATACATGATAATTGTTGCCCCAACAAGTTAAGGGGGTTCTTGAATGTTTAAAGGTATGCTCCTTTGTAAATTAGGCCTAGTTAGCCTAATGAGGACAATGAAGGTCATTTTTGATGTACATGTTCCAAGATAGTCATTGTCGATTTTGAAGTATGTGTTGTAGCTCAATAATAGCTATCTAGATCAGTCATTTTTTTGTGAAGTCATTTGAGAAGTTTTCCTCAAAATACCACTTGGAGCCACTCTTTTCACTTGAAAATTCATCATAAAACCCTTTAGCAGAAACTCCTCCTTTGTTTCTTGAATTCCCTTGCAAAAATAAACACACACACACCTAAAACATCCTAATACTAACTTATTGGACACTGATCTAAACTATCAAATTCGGTGGAGTAGTCATTATTGGTTTACAAATAGAGTTGAGAAAAATCAATTCAAACTAATGATAAACTCAATGAATACCCTCCTAAATAGATTCAAATGAAATATACTTCACTATTCTACCTTAAACAACAAGATTCAAGTCCTTAAATTATTTTTACAGGCCATAAAATTTAATAAACAACTGGAAAAACTCATAAAATCACTAAAATAGGGACTTTATTGATTGTAAATATTGAAGAATACAAAAGATCTTTATTTTTCTCGACCTTACATAATTTATATCACTTCTCTAATCACCTAATGAAATATTTTAGACTTTGAATACATTACATATGACCTTTACATGACCTTTTTCACATTTTTTACATTTCAAACTTCAAATTTTGCAAATTTTCCTATTGAAGGCATTTACAGAACATGGTGCTACTGCACCAAACATGAACTCCAAAATTACAGTATTTTAGTAAATCTCATTATGTAATTAAATCTCATTACAATGCCTTAGGTACTTCATTCTCATAGATCTTTTACAATGTCACTCATACATTCGAGATTCTCTTTAAATGTCTACATCATAAGTGTTCATTATGAGAAAAAATTCAATTGAGTAACTTGAGATTCCCTTGCTAAGCTTCACACACTCTTTTATAATGGCTTGAAATCAAAATTGAGATTTGTCAAGATCATCAAAATAAGGATGTTGCATTTCTTTTTTGGCTGAGATTCTCTTTGATGGCTCATAAATCAGCATTTTCTATAATGAGAGATCAATCAATTTTTAGTAGTTTACATACAAATACACAAACTAAAAGAGAAAGAGAATCCAAAATGGAAATGAAATAAAAATAGATGGAAGACACTGAAAGATAGGCATGTAGGTCTCACAACTTAGTCACTCCTGGTCATACATCTTCACTAGGAATTCCAACATACCTATTGCGCACAACACCTCTCATGGATAAAGTAAGTTGAAATTTGAGATGCTCTTATAATGTCTACATCATAGTTGCTCATGATAAGGTTAAATTCAAATGAATAACTTGAAATTACCTCACCAAGATTTACACACACTTTTCTAGTGGCTTAAAATTGTATACACCTAAAAATGGTCTGGAGCATCCGATTAATTAAATACGAATTATTTGATTAATTATCCTATTTTCCTCTACTATTGAATAAATTTAAATATTTATTTAATATAGTTCACATTCAAATTCATCTTAATTAAATAAACAAAATTAAATACTTTGTTCAATTTAATTATCAAATCCCTATTTCAATCTATTACATCATTCTTGAATTAATTAAATAAAGACAAAACACTTTATTGATTAATTGCCATAATTCTTCTATTTTAATTTAATAAACGACTATCCTATAGTTTGTTTTATTAAATTATTTATCTCCCTTTTCCTAATTTAAATAAATCAAAATTTTTGAATTAGAGCATAAAGGAATATTCCAATCTACATTTCCTCAAAAATGAATTAGATTTCCTATGTCTAATCTATGTCTAAATTTGTCACAATTAATGCTTTGAAACTTCACAGGAAGTTTTGGAGACAAATTGGAGACAAATTTGGAATTTGATCTCTCAATCCTCTTCCATCAATTTTTTCTCTTCTCTTGCCTAGTGTTTTCATGGGTAGAGACAACATCCCTCTTTCTCTCAATCTCCTCCATCTCTCACCATTCAATTCTCCAGATTGAATCCAAGCCTCTCAAAGCTTTCCTTGTGCATTTCTACAGCCAGGAAATCTATAAATAAAGTCTCATTCAACCAAGAAAAGGATCCAGATAATCAAGCTTTTGTACTCTTACTCTACAGGAATCCAGCCATCAAGTATCAGGCATCAAGTATCAAGCAATTCAACAATCAAGCTTCACAACAATGGCTGCTTCTTGGAGCTGCAATTATCTGTTTCACCTCAATATCATGCTAGTTTAATTGATTTATCATTTAACATTATATTATCATCATCTCATTCTTCAGATAGTCATTTTAACAGTCTTATATGCTTATACAATCTGAGAGCAATTTAGATTTAATAAATCTTTGGAGATAGAGAGCAATAGGACGCTTTCAATTGATTACTTTGTTGAATTGATTCAAATTGAGTTATCATTGATATAATGTCATATTAAGAAGTGTATTTATGTTATTTACCTCATTCCACACTTACAATTTGGCACCCACCGTGGGGCCTTAACCCCATTTTATCAAAATCAAATTTGTTTTTGGAAAGTGTTACGCAGGTTTACATAGCGTGATTTATTATAGCGCTTTCATTAAATTTTCGGCACTTCTGGTCCCTGTTCTAGCACTTTCAAAGTTTCGGTGCTTCCAGTTACTGTTTCGGTGCTTCGATACACTATTTTGGCGCTTCGGTGATTTAGCACTTCCAAGACAAAATTCGGTGCTTCGGTACACTGTTTCGGCGTTTTCGGGTTTTTAGCGCCTTTGGTTAGTGTTCTAGCGCTTCGATTCCATATTCCGGCACTTCTGTAAAAACAGTCTGGATCCGACACTTCCATGGCCAGATTGTATTTGTTTTTCATAGTTGAGATAAAATTGATCAATCTAGGGTAGTCACTTCAAAGTTTTTACAAATTGATCAATCCTAGGATAGTCATTTCAAAGTTGGAATAAAATCTATCAATTCTAGGGTAGTCACCACATTTTACAATAGAAGTTCAAAAGAACATCATGATTTCAGTGAAGCAACACCTTCACTTAGATTAAGAATCTTTCTTTTTGGGCTTAAAATAGAACAAATCTATATAATGTGCTTGTAGTGATTAGGCTTATGCTCTCCCCTTAACTAGGTGACCAAAGTGCCAGATTCACTTTTCTTTTATGTTATTTATGCTTTATTAAATCCTTTAGCAGGCCTGTCGTAGTGGGAAAAAGTACTCACCCTATGCCTTCATGGTTTTAGCGCTTTTGGTCCCTGATTTAGCGCTTTTGGGATTTAGTGCTTTGGAAGCCTGTTTTAGCGCTTCCATGTCAAAATTGAAGATTTTAACCTATTGAACTTTGATTTCGTCAATTCCGATCATGTCCATTCTTCTGATTGGTATGATTGACAATCCACATTCTTAATGTTGGATTTGATGATTTAAATAAGACTAACTCTCATGATAGGCGAGAAGAAAACCCCATTTATTGATGATCCTCACGATAGGCGAGGACATGATTCAATAGCCGATAAATCTCATGATAGGCGAGATCTAGATAATGGTTTGATGAACCTCATGATAGGTGAGGTTTGATTCAATATCTGTAAAATCTCATGATAAGCGAGATCTAGATAATGTTTTGATAAACCTCATGATAGTTGAGGTTGGATGTTCTTCTATGAATTTTGATCGAAAATTCATACCAAAGTTTTTGAAACAGACTTGATAGTAGAATGATGTTTAATTCCTGACATAGTTCACTGATTGTGGATTTTTTGTTATGATGATAGGAGGATCTGGGTACTCTCCAGATGCAAGAGAGGTTTCCACAGACGACTGATTTGATACCACATTTGACACCGGATGAGCTCTAGGTGATAAGCCAGTGTGGCCTAATGATTTTACTTGACATGCCCCAGATTAGGATTAATCGGGGTTTGTTGACCGCACTAGATGAGAGGTGGCATAGCGACCACAACACCTTCCATTTACCCACCAGTGAGATGACAGTCACACTAGAGGATGTGTGGCGTATATTGCGCATTCCATTCATGGGGGAGATCTTGACATATGACTCTCATGGGACCAGTAGTAGAGATGCTCTCTGTTGAGTATTTTAGGATCAGGATATTGAGGGTCCGAGCGTTCGATGGCGGAGGATCGCAGATTCTTATGCGACACTACCTGCAGTGCTAGCTGGATTTATTGGAGGATTCCTTTGCCCTGATCACAGGTCAAAGGGATTCCTCGTTGGCTGGGGCAGGAAACTGGAGAGCATGTTGGTACATGGTACCAGATATGCATGGGGGATGTGCATGTTAGCACATCTCTATCATGATCTTCATTCCATCGTGTATCTAGGTGCATGAAGTATATCTGTAGGGGCGACCCTATTACAAATATGGGTGTGGGAGCACTTTGCCATTTGTCGGTCGTTTCCTATTGTAGACAGACCAACTAGTAGGCCACATGTTTTTAGATATAGTGGTCAATTTACGCAAGCCTGGATGGGAAAATTAGAGCACTAGAGGCGAGTTTTTGATGACACAGAGATAGTGATATGGTGCCCCTACCTTGACTATTAGGAGTGGGAGGAGGATGGTGCAGTGTTGGGGTTTCTTTGTGATTCGATGTACCTCATTGGCCGGACTCCATTTGTTATTAAGAGATTTATGCTGCGTCGGGTTTATAGATAGTATGGCATTGTTCAGTGCATGCCATAGGGGGTAGCCCACTATGCATGATGACGGATGGATATTCCAGATTGGGGCCCCACATTATCATATGATGTTGTAGTAGAGGGTTACAGAGCACTAAAGCCATCCGCATGGGACATGTGCAGAGATATTGTAGTTGCCCCTGTGACAGAGGAGTATGTGGCATTTTTGGCTTTTGTTCCCCCTCCTCGCCTCACCATTCCTGATGAGCCCGCACCATTACCATTAAAAGTCTTGTTTTTAGTGTTTTGGAAAACCTGTTTCAGTGCTTCGGGTCACTGTTCTAGCACTTTCATGAAATAGTGCTTTCAAGCTTTGCTTTAGTGCTTACAGTCCTTATTTTAGCGCTTCTGGTAAAATAGCACTTTTATCACTTTTTACAGCGCTTTTGGGAAGTAGCGTTTCTATCATTTTCTCCAACGCTTTCGGGCACTATTTTGACGTTTCTGGTCATTTAGCACTTCTATCATTTTCTCCAGCACTTTCGGGCACTGTTTCGACGTTTCTGGTCATTTAGCGCTTCGGTCGTCTGTTTCAGCGCTTCTGGACTCTATTCCAGCACTTATGGGAAATAGCGCTTATGGTCTCTATTTTAGCGCTTTTAAAACAGAAAGTTTAAAATTTTAACCAGTCTATCACTCTATCATTTTATCAACATTTTCATTAGAATCAAAAAATTTCTATCAGAATCATTGTCTAGAAATCAAAGTCAGAAAGGTATATACAAATTTCCCAACTTATCAACTGAAATGAGATCTTGCAAATCATAAGTGTCAAAATCAATTACTATGCTAAAGTTTCTCTATCATGATATTATCATCCTTCATCATGAAACAAAGTATAGCAATTAACTTTTTTTTTTTTTTTTAATATTGTCTCATCAATAAGATAAGACATCTTATTTGACATTATTTAAAAAAAGGGTTCACATTGACACTATCCCGCACATAAGATAAAAATTTAAGAAGAAAGGGCAAAAATTTGTATGCCAATCTTAACTAGATCCCAAAAACAGAGATTCTTAGAACAAGAAATCTTAAAATCACAAGAAATGGCAAAAGAAAATCCTTGGAATAATCTGAACCTCAATGACAAGAATGAAATCACTCCAGAAGATATCCAAGTGGCTCAAAAAGATCCAAAGTTTCACATATTCATGGAGAAAATTCTAGAGCAAGACATGGAAAAATATCTTTTAATGTTAGCCGAATCAGGGGCAAAACTTCCAAAAGATTTCGATGTAAACCGTTTGAAAGAAACACCAAAAATAAATGAGATTTAGATACCACAACCTACACCAACAATAGATCCGGTTGCCGCTTTAACATCACAGATGCAATTGTTACAATAGAAAATACAAGATATGACACAAGGGACTACCAAGAGGTATGCGGTATAGGACATTTGTCATTATCCATTTGATGCAACAGTTGGTTTGCTACCCTTTCCAAGACATTGCGAATTCCCAAAGTATGATAAGTACAATGGACGGATAGATCCAATAGATCATGTACGGGAATTTAAAATGATGAGTCTTGAGTTTGCTCAAGAAGAGACTTATTTGATGAGATTATTCCCAAGGAGTTTGGGAGGAGCATGTATGGAATGGTTTTCAAAACTGCAACCTGGTATCAAAATATTTGAGGAACTTGTTAACAAGTTTATCTCTCAATATTCATTCAACATCTAAAATGATGTTACTATCAAGGATCTCTACAACTTAAAGCAAAACAAAGGAGAAACATTCTTGTCTTTTCTTCAAAGATGGCGACTATTGTTTGCTAGATATCCTCGATCTATTCCAGAGGAAGAAAAGATGGAATTATTCATTGAGAACTTGACAGAAGAAATGAGCTATAGACTAGAATTACAATGTCCACCCACTTTCGAAAAAGTCATAGAAAATGGTCTTAAGATTGAGGAAACATTGGTCAAACGGGGAGTTATCAAACATTACAATGACAAATCAAATAACTACTCCAATCAATACTCAAACAATGATAAACCAAAAATTTGGCAAAAGAATCGCAACACAAATGAAACAACAAGCGATTCACAAAATGTCAAACCAATTTTCAACTTGACTGCTTCTTCTTCAAACAATCAAAAAAGTGACCAAAAAGTCAAGTCAAATACCATGCAGAACAACGAATGTGCAAAAACACTACCATATCAAAAACCATCAAATCGACGAAGGTTCACACCTCTAGGTCAATCAATGAAATCAGCAATGAAAGAACTAGTTACTAGAGGCCTTCTCACTGCACATGAAGCTAGGTTCTGGGATCCAAAAGTCAAACCATCATGGTGGAATGACGCTGATTATTGCAACTATCATAATAACAAGGGTCATAAAACAAATGACTGTATGGAATTGAAACATGCAATACAAGATTTGGTGGACAACAACAAAGTGTATGTGGAAGGACCTCAAAATAACAATGATCATTTGGCCTTCAAAGATCCTTTACCCAATTATGACAAAGGTGCATCATCTTCAAACAACAAAGGAAATCACGCTAATCATGTCTATGACACAACAATCCTATTTCTATCTGAAGTCAAACATAATCATGCAGTTAACAATGACATTGTTGATAACAAAGCCAACACCATTACCTCTTTGGATTTACTCCCAAGTCTGCAAAACTCTGATAATCAAATAAATGTCTTAAAAATTAGAGACAATCAAGAACATCAACCCGCCAATGTGCTAACTAGGGGACAATCAATTGTAATGTTAAAAGGAATGAGCTCCACACATGTGGTTCCACCTCCATCACATTATGATGTCATCAATCAAATGCAAAACACCCCCTGAGAAAATCAAGAACATCAATTGGAAAATGTCATGACTAGGGAGCAAGCCAAAGTAGTATTAAAAGGAGTGGGATCTCAATGCATGGTTACACCTCAATCTCATTATAATATTATTGATCAATTGCAAAATATCCCCGTGCAAATATCAATATTGGAGCTTCTTAAGTTATCACCATCACATAAGGAAGTTCTCGAACAAGCATTAGTTTCCATAACCGTGCCAAAGAATGTGGATGTTTGTCAATTCCAAGCTACGGTGGGACATCTAACTACTCCGCATTGTCTGTCATTCTCTAAACAGGATGATGTCTCATTAAATCATCCGCATAACACCACATTGCATATTGAAGTATGTATCCATAATCATCGCATTAAAAGGGTTCTAATAGATGGGGGAGCTGGTCTAAACATTTGCACCCTAAAATTAGTCCGTGCACTAGGATATTCCAATGACGCTATTGATGCTCGAAGGAAAATGACCATCAAAGCATATGATGAGGAGGAAAGATCATCAAATAGTTTAATTGTTTTACCCATTCAAGTGGGACCCATGATCAAATATATAGCCTGTCAAGTTTTAGAAAGGGAGTTGACATACAACATACTCCTAGGATGACCCTGGATTCACAAAATGCAAGCAGTACCATCTACATACCATCAATGCTTGAAGTTTCCAGTGAACAGACAAGAGGTGACTATAACTGTTGATTATAATCATCCACAATATTGTGACACATTAAGAATATCTCAAGACACCTTTGTCCCTCACAACAGGGAAGCTTCAAGCTCATCATCATCCAAGAATGAGCAAAGTCCAAACATCACTACCAAGTGGGTACAAAAGAAAGGTAAAGAAAAGGAAACAAGTCATGTTGAAACAAACATTCCAGGTACACAAACTTCTCTATCAGACAAATTTTAGAAGTAAGTTCAGTTGACAGATAAGGGAATGGGACAGTACTCAATGGAGCAATCGCTTAACTTATCACAGTTAATTCCATCTCCTAGGAAATATGGTCAACCATCAATGATCAAACCTCTGCCATCTTTATCTAGCATAGCTCTTCAAAATACATTTGTCAAATCTAGAACCATAGTGGAAGAAACGGACAATGAAACAATCCTAGGTTGGCTTTACAAAGATGAAGAAGCATCAACATCTGAAATCAGTATCAAAAATGTTTGCATCAACACAGACAAGTATGGAAAAGGCAAAACTATTCTTGAAAAGATGGGTTATGAAGGACAAGGGCCTGTGGGATTATGAAAAGAGGGAATCTTAGAACCTATCACACCTCTCACTCTACACACAAAAGAAAAGCTAGGACTAGGATATTCTGAGGAAGAGAAACAGGAACTCAAAGAGAAGGTTGTAGAAAGAATTCTTCAACTAAGAGATTGCTCTGAAACCGATTCCAATGAGTATGAATGGGATTCATTATCTGATGTATCTTTTACGGATATTCATTGTGATATCATCCAACAATATACACCCACGTGTGAGGAGGGCTAAGGCTCTGGATCTAGTCCAATCATGGGAGAATCACTAAATATCGATGACTCTAGTGAGGACGAACATAATTTGAGTGAACTAGACAATCTAGAAGAAAATACCATCATTGATCTTGATGTCCCAAATGAAAATTATGAGGATACTGCTGTCCTTACCCTTACTTCCATTGACCTAAATCAATCCAATGATATCATGCCATTAATCCATCCAGAACTTATTGATTGGGAACATATCGAACCTTTGACTGTACCAAAATTTGCAAATGATGATGCCATCGTGCATTACCTATGTCATACCGATCTTGATACAAATTCTATCCATACTACTCATAATAGTATGACATAGCAGGAGGGTGTCAAATCTTCTAGTTGCAAAATTAACAACAAGGAAAATAGATCTAATGGTGAAAACCATTCTATGGCAACATTAGATCTGGAAAAAGTAAAAATAAAGAATGCATCCAATGGTGAAAACCTTTCTAAGGCACTAAAGGATGGAATATTTGACACTCTCCCAGAACACTATCATGAGCAATCATCAGTTCTAGTCGAACCTACACAATCAGTGGACATTGGCACAGAAGAGAAGGCAAAAATCCTACATCTAGCAGAATCCATGATAGAAGAAGAAAGACTGGCATTCATCCAATTTTTCAAAGCAAGAAGCATCAGCTTTTCTTGGTCATATTGTGATATGCCAGGTTTAGATCCCAATCTACTTATGCATCATTTGTCTTTGCCAACAAGAATCAGGCCTGTTAAGCAAAAATTAAGAAAAATGCACCCCCACATTGCATTAATGGTCAAAACAGAGTGAAAGAAATTACTGGATGCTGGATTCATACGATCTATAGATTATGTTGAATGGATATCAAATCTTGTGCCTATTTCCAAGCCAGACAATAGCATCAGAATCTGCACAGATTTCAGGGACCTCAACAAAGCATGCCCGAAGGATGATTTTCCACTTCCAAATATAGGCATCATTGTGGACTTGATGGCAGGGCATGCCATGTTATCAATCATGGACGGATTTTCTGGGTACAATCAAATAAGAATAGCTCCAGATGATCAAGAAAAGATAGCTTTTACATGTCCATGGGGAACTTTCTACTAGAACATCATGCCATTTGGTTTAAAGAATGTAGGAGCGACTTAGCAACGAGCAATGACGACAATCTTCGATGATATGATGCACACTTTCATGGAAGATTATATCGATGATATCTTAGCAAAATCTACTACTAGGGATGGACATCTGCATATCCTAGATAAAATCTTCACACAGATGGAAAAATTTAATGTCAGGTTAAACCCTAAGAAGTGTGTCTTCGGGGTTACATTAGAAAAGTTGCTAGGGTACATTGTCTCATAAAAGGGCATTGAAGTGGATCCAAAAAAAGTCAAAGCTATAATGGAGATGCCACCTCCTAGAAACATCAGCCAACTCCGATCATTACAAGGATGCCTTCAATCAATCAGAAGGTTTATCTCCCAGTTGGCTGATAGAAGTCACCCCTTCAATCATCTATTGCATAAACACATAATTTTCATGTGGGATGAGAAGTGTGAAGCGACATTCAATCAGATCAAACAATATCTAATGTCACCACCAGTTCTCATGCCACCAACAAAAGGAAGACCCCTTATATTGTATATTGCTACAACTGATATCTCATTAAGGGCACTCTTAGCACAAGTGGATAATTGAGGAAAAGAGCAAGCCATCTACTACATCAGTAAAACTTTAAATGGCTATGAAATAAACTATACATTCATAGAAAAGTCTTTCTTAGCAGTGGTGTTCGCTACTCAAAATTTGAGACACTACATGATGGCTCATACAATCAGGTTAATTGCAAAGATTGATCCTTTGAAGTATCTACTAAGTAAAGTTGCCTTAACAGGTAGATTGGCAAAATGGGTTATTCTCCTAAGTGAATTTGACATTCAATATGTCGAAAGAAAAGAAATCAAGGGACAAGTAATCGGTGAACAGCTAGCTAAAGCTCCTCTACCAGATGATCACCCAATGACAATGGAATTTCCAAACATAGACATTATTACAGCTATGCCTCAACAATGGATTCTCTATTTTGATGGATCATGTACACAACAAGGATCGGGAGCAAGAATCTTGTTCATCTCCCCCCATGGACACACAATTTCGAAGTCATATAGACTCATGTTTCAATGTACAAATAATGTGGTGGAATATGAAGCATTGATTATTGGGGTCAACATGGCTATTCAATGAAAAATCAGGGACTTATAGGTGTACGGAGACTCTCAACTAGTCATTTATCAAGTGAATGACGAATATCAAACCAAAGATGAAAATTTGATGCCATACAAACAACAAATAGATTATCTAAAATAGTCTTTTGAAAATATCAAGTTTGATTAGATTCCAAGAGTAGAGAATAAAGTTGTAGACGCCATGGCTACGATTGCTTCACTACTACAATTACCTGAGAAATGTGTTTGTTATGAGTTTATGGTAGAACCAGTGTCCTCTCCTTCCCATTATCAATCAGAATCCGCTACCATATGCCATATCAAAACCATTGAACCCTCTATCTATGAAAAAACCTATGCTTACCTGAAAGATGATATTCTGCCTCCCTATCTTTCCAAGAACCAAAAATGGAACTTTATCCACCAATCCGCCCGACACACTTTAATCACAAATGTCCTTTATCATCGAGGTCTTGATGGTACCCTACTCCAATGTCTAGAACGCGATGAATCTGAAATGGCCTTACGAGAAGTTCACAAAGGTATTTGTGGTACTCACTCGAGTGGAATGACTTTAGCTAAGAAACTCCTTCATTTAGGTTATTATTGGCCAAGCATGGAAAAAGAATCATATCAATTTGTAAAGAAATGTCACAAATGTCAGGTTCATAGCAATCTGATTCATGCACCGGCACAAGAACTACATCCTTTTACATCAATATGGCCTTTATGTCAATGGGGCTTAGATCTGGTAGGCAAAATACATCCATCTTCATCTAATGGACACAAGTTCATTATCACAGCTATAGAATACTTCACGAAGTGGATAGAGGCAGTCCCTCTTACTACCATCACTAGGAAACAGATCTCATCATTCATCTTGAACTACATAATATGTCGGTATGGTATCCCTCAATCTATTATCACTCATAATGGATGACCTTTTAAGAATCAAGATGTCCAAGAGCTATGTGATAAGTTTCACATCCAACATCATTTTTCAACACCGTACTATCCTCAAGGGAATGGCCAAGCAGAGGCCTCAAACAAAACCATACTCAAAATTCTCAAAAAGACGGTCAATGATGTTGGACGTGATTGGCATGTTCAACTCAACCCTGCACTATGGGCCTACATAACAAGCATCAGAACACCAATTGGAGCTACACCATTTGCTTTGGTATATGGATTAGAAGCCATATTACCCATTGAAGTTGAAATTCCATCTCTTCGTGTATCACTCAAAGGAATCATTTTCGATGAGGACTATAGGGTGTCTAGGCTGCAAGAACTAGAGTTGTTGGATGAGCGTCATCAACAAGCTGTTAATCATCTAATAGCTTATCAACAAAGGATGTCAAGAAGTTACAATCATAGGGTCAAACTGAGAGTCTTTCAGGTTGGTGACTTGGTATTAAAGGAAAATCCTAGGAATCAGCAGGACAGAGAAAAGAAAGGCAAATTTGAGCCTAACTAGCTTGGTCCGTTTTTTGTCATATCAGTGTATGGATCAGGAGCATATCAACTATCAACATCAGAATGGGATCTGTTTGACGAACCTATCAACAATATTCATCTCAGAAAATTCTATGCTTAAAGTATCCTAGTGCATAGGGCAAATTCTGAAAAATTGTTTCCTTCGTGAAAACCTGGCAAATAGGCATCTTGGCAAACGCCAAATATATATATATATATATAATAAATAAAATAAAAAATACAAAAAAAGAGGAAAAATAAGAAAATACAAAGGGTGTAATCAAAGCGTGTGGTGAAAACTTGGAAATAGGCATCACATGTGATTCTAAGATCAGCTTTCCCATCTATTTGGATATATGTCAGGATCATTAATCTAAAGGTCGGTATCAATTCATATCATATCATTCGTCTAGCCATCATTACATCCACTATCAAGTCATGTCATGTAGTCAACATATAACTCCATAGCTTGGGGGAAACATCTGAATATCTAGGGGCAATCCAAATGTATCAATTGCATCTGGTGGTAGAAAATCAAAAATAGAGATCAAAGTGAAATTTCAATCATTGTTAGGAGAATCAACCATCTGTATCATATCGAAAATCCAAAAACATGTCAAAAAGTGAGTTTGAAAAGAAACTTTCACAAAAACATAGGTCTGTGTCAGTCAAACTACATGGTCTCTACGTATGTAATGTAGGAAAGGCTAATCTTAAATCAGCCCCCGAGACCCTTAGGATAGGTTGGTAGGTTAGGTCTTTGGTCAAAATCTCAAAAATCCAAAAACATGTCAAAAATCAAGATGGATGATCTAAAATCTGATAAATGAATGAACACTCTAAGTGAACAATGGATAAATTATACCTTTTGATTATCATTTCTTTGGAGTAACTCAATGATGTATTGAACTAGAGGAACAAGGAAAAAGAATGATATTTTTATTGTTTGCTATATGTACGATAATCATATAAATGTGTGAATTGTCGGGGGATGTGCTATGCAAATGTATCACCGATGACATTTAGAATTCACACACTCAAATGATAATCTTTGCCTATTTACGCAATGAATGCTTAGGTCATCTTGGTTCAATTACACCTCGATGCTTGTGTTCAATTGCAATATCAACAATCATGAAAGAAGTATTCAGGTCGTCATTGGATTAACATAACCATTGATGCTTGTATTCACTTTCAACATACAATAAAGCTCTATGATGATACCAGGCATAAAAGAGAAAAGATTGTTAAAATGACATCTATTTTGCATATAGCTGCATATTAAAATTAGATTGCATCCATCATCATTTATTATCTGCGGAGTATTTGTTGCATAAAGGATTCTAATCAATGATTATCTAATCTACAAAAGAGACTGAGTATACTAGACATAAATTCATCATTCATATATTTCATCATGCATCATAAATTCTACCATCACTGCATCAAGTTCATTCTTACCATAACATCATAGCATCCATCATAAGATCATCATTCATCATTATCATATTTGAAAAATAAAGCAAGCATTTATCCAACTATCCATACATGTTATCACATCACATCACATCTATATATCATATATTCTACACCATACATACATCATTGCATTAAAATAAATCACATCATTACATCATCACATTTAGATTTAAAATCATCACATAATCATATAAATAAAAGCATCCATTACATAAAAATCAAAAACCCATCGACATATCGTATCGAAATGCATTTCATATATATATCATCAAGTGTCAAGTATACAAGGAAGTCATAAAAATACATCATCGTACAAGAAGGTACATCATAAAATACATCAATGAGGATAACATGGTCTCTATGACCTACTACTGCCAGAATGAGTGGACCTAGTAGGACCTGAACTGCCACCACCCCCAGATGGACCCGGATCTCTGGGATCTCTGCGTGGAGGCTATGTCACCCCCTCACTGACTGTTTGTGTGTGAGTCCGCCCTAATCTTGATGGAGCATAACTGAATTGACACTCGGTAGGCACTGCATCATGATAACGACCTCTGTAAAACTCTGCCTCTCGGCTAGCCTGTAGAACCTCTCTCATGTAATCACCTATAGAGGTGCCATCGGCCAATCTCTGGAGGGTATTTGATGTCTCCTATGCCCTCTCGAAAATCTGTCGTGCACTGTCTCTCTCGGCTGTCAAGGTATTGACCTGCGTCTGTGTGGCGGCTAACTGCCCCTGTACCTGTGCCAAAGCCTGTGCGTGAGTCTGTGCCTGTGCCTGCATCTGTGTCTGGGTCTGCACAAGCATGCCCTAAGCCTGTACCAACTACCCCTGTAGTGTCTGAACCTATGCCTGCAACATCTGGACCTGTGCCTGGAGCCTGGCCATCTATCTCTACTGCCCTACTACTGGCACTGTCACTGCCTACCTCTTACGAGGCCAACTGAAGGAAGGTGCACTGTGAATATCTGGACCTGGTCCTCTGTATCCTCCACTCCCACCATCACTGTCCCCATTGTTGTTGCTGTCCTCACTATCTGAACTACTGCTCTCTGAGCTCTCATCTGCAAGGATATCACCCTCAACCCCGGCAACATCCTTTGTCGCATCCTCCTCTACTGGTAATGGTGCGGGCTCATCAGGAATGGTGAGGCGAGGAGGGGGAACAAAAGCCAAAAATGTCGCATACTCCTCTGTCATGAGGGCAACTGCAATATCTCTCCACACATCCCACGCAGATGGTTGTAGTGCTCTGTAACCCTCTATTACAACATCATATGATAATGTGGGGCCCCAATCTGGAATATCCATCCGTCGTCGTGCATAGTGGGCTACCCCCTGTGGCATGCACTAAACAATGCCATACTGTCTATAAACCCGACGCAACAGAAATCTCTCAATAACAAATGGAGTCTGACCAATGAGGTACATCGAATCACAAAGAAACCCCAACACTGCACTATCCTCCTCCCACTCCTCATAGTCAAGGTAGGGGCACCATATCACTGTCTCCGTGTCATCAAAAACTCGCCTCTAGTGCTCTAATTTGCCCATCCGGACCTACATAAATCGACCACTATATCTAAAAACATATGGCCTGCTAGTTGGTCTGTCTACAATAGGAAATGGCCGACAAATGGAAAAGTGCTTCCACACCCATATCTGTAACAAGGTCGCCCTTGCAGATATACTCCATGCACCTAGATACATGATGGAATGAAGATCATGATAGAGATGTGCTAACATGCACATCCCCCACACATATCTGGTACCATGTACCAACATGCTCTCCAATGTCCTGCCCCAGCCAACGAGGAATCTCTTTGACCTGCGATCAGGGCAAAGAAATCCTCCAATAAATCCAGCTAGCACTGCTGGTAGTGTCGCATAAGAATCTGCGATCCTCCGCCATCGAACGCTCGGACCCTCAATATCTTGATCCTGAAATACTCGACGGAGAGCATCTCTGCTACTGGTCCCATGAGAGTCATATGTCATGATCTCCCCCATGAATGGAATGTGCAATATACGCCACACATCCTCTGGTGTGACTGTCATCTTGCTAGTGGGTATATGGAAGGTGTTGTGGTCGCTATGCCACCTCTCAGCTAGTGCGGTCAACAAACCCCGATTAATCCTAATCTGGGGCATGTCAAGTAAACTTGTTAGGCCACACTGGCCTATCACCTGGAGCTCATCCAGTGTCAAATGTGGTATCAAATCAGTCATCTGCGAAAACCTCTCTCGCATCTGGAGAGTACCCAGATCCTCCTATCATCATAACGAAAAATCCACAATCAGTGAACTATGTCAGGAATTAAACATCATTCTACTATCAAGTCTGTTTCAAAAACTTTGGTATGAATTTTCAATCAAAATTCATAGGCGAACATCCAACCTCAACTATCATGAGGTTTATCAAAACATTATCTAGATCTCGCTTATCATGAGATTTTTCAGATATTGAATCAAACCTCACCTATCATGAGGTTCATCAAACCATTATCTAGATCTCGCCTATCATGAGATTTATCAGCTATTGAATCATGTCCTCGCCTATCATGAGGATCATCAATATATGGGGTTTTCTTCTCACCTATCATGAGAGTTAGTCTTATTTAAATCATCAAATCCAACATTAAGAATGTGGATTGTCAATCATAACAATCAGAAGAATGGACATGATCGGAATAAACGAAATCAAAGTTCAATAAGTTAAAATTTTCAATTTTGACATGGAAGCGCTAAAATAGGCTTCCAAAGCGCTAAATCCCAAAAGCACTATTTTATCATCCAAAAGTGCTAAATCAGGGACCAAAAGTGCTAAAACCATGAAGGCGCTATTTCAGCACTCCAAAGCGCTAAAACAGGCTTTCGAACCACTAAAAAACTCAACGCGCTACTTTTTCGCATCAAAGCACCAAAATAGGCCGTCAAAGTGCCACTTTATTAGAAGCGCTAAACTGCCGACTCAAAGCACTGAAAATCTCAAAGTGCTAGAATTTGACTTCAGGGCACTACTTTTTGACTCCTAAGCGCTAATTCGTTGAAAGCGCTACTTTATCGACTGGAAGCACTAGAGTTTTCAACGCAAGCGCTAAAACTCAAAAGCGCTAGACTACCTACCGAAAGTGCTACATCAGAATGTAAGCGCTATAGCACGGCTTCAAAGTGCTAAAAAAGACCTAGACACACCTAAGACCTAAAAAGCATAAAAAAACAAAAGTACATGAATCACAAGGAGGTCGAGGGGTACATACCAGAAATCCATACGCAGGCGGCCATTTGTGATGTTGAACGTGCTCGAACCGGTGAGTGTGGTAAGGAATAGGCATCTTGCTACAGGTGGCAAAAATGTCTCTATCACTATGAATTTTCAAACTCCAAAAGCAAATAATGAATTAAAAATGACCTTTTAGCACTATTTATAATTTTTGAAAGGTATTTTTGTGGGATTTTTATAACATTTCATTAATGTTATCCATGAAATTAATTAAAATTCATTAGAGGACTCATTTCTTCATCATTTTGTCGGGAGATAAATTATGTCATCATCGAAACACATCAAATCATCAAAAACTCATAAATTTTTGAAAAAATTCTAAAAATCATCAAATCATTTATTTATCTCCCGAGGGGGCATATTTTCATCAAATCATCTAAAAATCATGTCTGGAGCACATGAAAGAATTATCATCTAAAAATCATGTCTGGAGCACACGAAAGAATTATCATCTGAAAATCATGTCTGGGGCATATAGAATTATTTTTTTTATCATCGATCCTAGCAGTAGCAGCAAAATATTTCTTCGAAGCAACGCGTAAACACATCACTTCGAAGAGGGGAAAAATGTATACACCTAAAAATGGTCTGGAGCATCCGATTAATTAAATACGAATTATTTGATTAATTATCCTATTTTCCTCTACTATTGAATAAATTTAAATATTTATTTAATATAGTTCACATTCAAATTCATCTTAATTAAATAAACAAAATTAAATACTTTGTTCAATTTAATTATCAAATCCCTATTTCAATCTATCACATCATTCTCGAATTAATTAAATAAAGACAAAACACTTTATTGATTAATTGCCATAATTCTTCTATTTTAATTTAATAAACGACTATCCTATAGTTTGTTTTATTAAATTATTTATCTCCCTTTTCCTAATTTAAATAAATCAAAATGTTTGAATTAGAGCATAAAGGAATATTCCAATCTACATTTCCTCAAAAATGAATTAGATTTCCTATGTCTAATCTATGTCTAAATTTGTCACAATTAATGCTTTGAAACTTCACGGGAAGTTTTGGAGACAAATTGGAGACAAATTTGGAATTTGATCTCTCAATCCTCTTCCATCAATTTTTCCTCTTCTCTTGCCTGGTGTTTTCATGGGTAGAGACAACATCCCTCTTTCTCTCAATCTCCTCCATCTCTCACCATTCAATTCTCCAGATTGAATCCAAGCCTCTCAAAGCTTTCCCTGTGCATTTCTACAGCCAAGAAATCTATAAATAAAGCCTCATTCAACCAAGAAAAGGATCCAGATAATCAAGCTTTTGTACTCTTACTTTGCAGGAATCCAGCCATCAAGTATCAGGCATCAAGTATCAAGCATCAAGTATCAAGCAATTCAACAATCAAGCTTCACAACAATGGTTGCTTCTTGGAGCTGCAATTATCTGTTTCACCTCAATATCATGCTAGTTTAATTGATTTATCATTTAGCATTATATTATCATCATCTCGTTCTTCAGATAGTCATTTTAACAGTCTTATATGCTTACACAATCTGAGAGCAATTTAGATTTAATAAATCTTTGGAGATAGAGAGCAATAGGACGCTTTCAATTGATTACTTTGTTGAATTGATTCAAATTGAGTTATCATTGATATAATGTCATATTAAGAAGTGTATTTATGTTATTTACCTCATTCCACACTTACAAAAATCATGATTGAGATTTTTCAAGATCATCAAAATAAGGATGTTGCATTTCTTTTCTGACTGGCATTCTCTTGGATGGCTCATATATCTGTATTTTTACAAGGGGACACCAATCATTGTTTAGTATGTTACTTAAAAATAGGAAAAGTAAAAGAAGATGATAGCATTGGCATCAAACAAATTAATGTGCATACAAGTATAAATAATAAGAACCAATGTGATATACTTACAAATTAATCCAACGAACCATCCGGGTCTTCTTTATTCTTTATTGTGTCAATTATTGCCTCATGGTCAGACTCACAGACCTTCCACAAGGTCTTGTTCAAAGGTCTACCCCCATAGTTGGTCAAACTAACATTGGATGCCATAACACAACTTCTCTCAAATATGCCAACCAAGACATCAACCTTCAATTGACTCAATAGGAAAATAGGGTTACCTATCAACCAGGACTCTTCATTATGACTCCAAATTGACCTGAAGATCAAACAAACTCTTCCAAAAGCCACTTTTGACCTGAAATTGCCTTGTAGGCTTCGTAAACTAGTTTTAGGGATTTTTCTCACAAACCTCCCAAAACACATATCAAACAAATTAGTGATCTAGATATCCATTTCAGTGGTATGAGACATAAAAAATCCACATATTACTCTTTTCAGATACTTTCCTCAAAATGACAAATTTCACTGTTTTAGGGCCCAAATTAGCCAATATTATAAAGGGAACCCCTCAAGAACCCACCAACATGCCTCCATGACAAAAAAAATTCTTGTCTTAGGTTTCAAAACTAAAAATTATCAAGGTTCAAGGACCCCAAGTACTCATTCCATAAACAAATTTCAGAACCCTCTCTAGAACCTAGGAAACAAGGGTTTTTAGGCCTCCTTACTGTAACTTTACCTTCTAGAACTTACCAATTCAAACCAAATACCTATACACCAATGTATAGGTCCCCCCAAGCTTAAGAAACCCTCATCTACCCTCTGGAAACACTGCACCCCTCTTTCTTAGGTCTGCACCATTGTTTTCTATGAGAAAATATGGTATTTCCCCTTAAACTAGCATCATTCATGAGGAAACTTTAAAATTGTTATTCTCTACTCCTAATAAAATCATAAGTAAATCCTACATGTTCATTCCACTTAGTCACAAAGAGAAAAATAGGTGGGATTCCATCTAAGACATTAAATTTCCCTCAAACCCTTGATTTTCCAAGAACCCGGTTTCTAGAAATTTATGAATTCCAAGCACAAAGTTCAATGAAAACCTCTTCAAAGGGAGAAAAATGAAATTAGGAACATTAATTTATGGAATAATATCAATTTCACACCATTACTAAACTTGTACAGCCCGTACAGGGTCTGCAAACACACAAAAAGCAGTGAGATTTTCAAAAAAACAATGTAAATGGAAGTTTCTTTCTTATTCAAAATCCACCAACCTCTTAAACGAGGCCATACCAGGTTTTTGAATAGAATTTTAGGCTCTTATCCAACTGATTCATGTCCATAACCAGCCTATAACCACCTATTAACTACCAAGACCTTCATTTGTCTTAAAAATTGCTAACATTAACAACTTTTGCTAAATAAGCAACATTATGCAACTTTGTTGTCCAAGACACCTAAGACCACTCAAACACATTTATTTCATCCCTAATACAACTTATAGAATCTTTTATTTCACTTCCATTTACAATTTGAATAATTTCCCTTCAAAGATTATATGGAAAAATTGACAATTTTCTGAAGCAAGAGTGCATACTTGCACATTTGATCACCAAACTCACAAAATCCCTAAATTATACATGAAAGATTGGTATATTTAGACACTATTTTCAATAAAATCTATGAGAAGTCATCTAAAAACTCTTGAACTCACCCAAAGACCATAAGAAATATTGTCACCAAATTAGATTTTGAAACATTGTTGTAGGTGCCCCTACACCACTGGTTTGGAATACTACTAGGGGAAGCATGCTCAAAGGATGAATTTTGGTGAGATATTTTGAATTTGTATTTGGTTTATTTCAATAAATAACATGTTGATTATAGTGTCTTGGATGTCTGGATAAAGTTTTTAAGTTACCTTCCATGATTTTTTGTTATTTTTCCATGTAAGTTACAACATTGAGTTCTTGAATTAGTGAATCATGAATGAATTGAATAGTTTTGAGTTTGTAATAAGCTTTATGCTATGTTACAATCAATTTTATGATGGTTAATCTATTTTTCAGTCTGACAAAGATTTGAAACCAAGTTCTAATACTTTGTGGAAATATGAAATCAAGTGGAATTGAAGGATTTTGATGAAAAGATGACTGAGTTTGTTGGTTGATCTTCTTCAATTTAAGTTAGGGTCAGAAGTACCCTTGATGATTTGTGGATCTTGGTGAATGCTCTGCATCAGATTTAAAATGGTAATTGGAAAGTGTATATAATTGCGTAATTTAAAATGTGCATTAACAACGTAAAGTTATAATGACAAACAAACAATGATCAACATGGAATATGCAAAATAAAAAAAATGAAAGAAAGCCATAATAGAATGAAATAAAATGTGTAAAGACTTCACATACCTAAAAAAATAGACTTTCAAATGGAGGAGTTCAACCCAATTATGTAGCCTTAGCTTCTTCTTTCTTCAAACTCCACAACAATTTGACTTTTTCAAAAGCTTGTTCCCCTCCAAGCTTAAATTGTATATCAGTTTTCAATGGAATTCAAACCTCAATTTATATTATATGTCTTTCAATGTGGAAACTCTTCTATTTCATGCAAAGGTGGTAGAAATATCATGGAAAAGGTGGTAGAATGTGAAAAACATGCTTGCACACTTCACAACATCATCAAAAAGCTACTTTTTTTATCGGAGCATGCACAAAACTAGGAGAATATGCTAAATGTTGGCCTTGACATCATGGGTATATTGAGTTTTTTTACCATTTTAGTGGAATAAAAAATGCGCTAACATTATAAGACGAGCACATTATTTCTTGCTAAAACAGTAACATCTCTACTTCAAAATGTGCATGTGTTATATGAAATATGGTTTTCTTAATATATTTCTTTTATTCCTCTTTGTCTATACCCTCTACCCTAATTCTATATCTCTCCCTTGTACCCTTATAGTAGAGGAGATAGAGGTGAGTGTGTGTGTGTGTGAGAGAGAGAGGTAGAGGGAGAGTGGGGGAGAAAGAGAGAGTGGGAGAAAGAGAGAGTGGGAGAGAGGGAGAGAGAGGGGGAGGGAGAGGGGAGAGTGGGAGAAAGAGAGAGTGTGAGAGAAAGAGGGAGAGAGGGAGGGAGAGGGAGTGGGAGAGAAAGAGTGAGAGAGGGAGGGAGAGGTAGAGGGGGAGAAAGAGATAGTGGGAGAGATGGAGATAGAGGAGGGAGAGATGGGGAGAGTGGGAGAAAGATAGAGTGGGAGGGAGAGAGGGGGAGAGTGGGAGAAAGAGAGAGTGGGAGAGAAAGAGGGAGAGAGAGGGAGAGAGGGATGAAGAGGGAGAGGGGGAGAAAGAGATAGTGAGAGATATGGAGATATAGAAGGAGGGAGAGATGAACTGAGAGAGAGATAGAAGGTAGAGGGTTAAGAGTTAAGGGTTTAAGGGTTTAAATGGTTTAAATGGTTAAGAGATAGAGGGTAGATGGATATAGTGGGAGAGATGGATAACCCTATACCCTCTTAATCCCTCAACCCATATACCCTCTTAATCCCTCAACCCTCAACCCTCAACCCTTAAACCCTAATCCCTCAACCCCTATATCCTCTTAATCCATCAAAACTTAACCCTCAAACCCTATACCCTCTTAATCCATCAAAACTTAACCCTCAACCCCTATACCCACTTAGTACCTCAACCCTTAAACCCTAATCCCTCAACTCCTATATCCTCTTAATCCCTCAACCCTCAACCCTTAACCCTTAAACCCTAATCCCTCAAACCCTATACCCTCTTAATCCCTCAACCCTCAACCCTTAAACCTAAATCTCTCAACCCCTATACCCTCTTAATCCCTCAACCCTCAACCCTTAAACCCTAACCCCTCAATCCCTTTAGCCTCTTAATCCCTCAACCCTTAAACCCTAATCTCTCAACCCCTATACCCTCTTAATCCCTCAACCCTCAACCCTTAATCCCTCAACCCTATATCCTTTTAATCCCTCAACCTCAACCCTAAACTCCTTAAACCCTAATCACTCAACCCTATACCCTCTTAATCCAACCCTCAAACCTTAAACCCTAATCCCTCAACCCCTATATCCTCTTAATCCCTCAACCCTCAACCCTTAAACCTTAATCCCTCAACCCATATACCCTTTTAATCCCTCAACCCTCAACCCTCAACCCTTAAACCCTAATCCATCAAACCCTATACCCTCTTAATCCTTCAACCCTCAACCCTCAACCCTTAAACCCTAATCGTGCAACCCCATACCCTCTTAATCCATCAACCCTCAATCCTCAACCCTTAAACCCTAATCCTTCAACCCCTATACCCTCTTAATCCCTGAACCCTGAACCTTGAACCCTTAAGCCCTAATCCCTCAACCCTTATACCCTCTTAATCCCTCAACCCCTATATCCTCTTAATCCCTCAACCCTCAACCCTCAATCCTTAAACCCCAATCCCTATACCCCTATACCCTCTTAATCCCTCAACCCTAATCCCTCAACCCTTAAACCCTAATCCCTCAACCCCTATACCCTCTTAATCCCTCAAGCCCCAACCCTTAAACCCTAATCCCTCAACTGTTATACCTTCTTAATCCCTCAAGCCTCAAGCCTCAACCCTTAAATCCTAATCCCTCAACCCCTATAGCCTCTTAATCCCTCAACCCTCAACCCTCAACCTTCAACCCTCAACCGTTAAACCCTAATCCCTCAACCCCTATACCCTCTTAATCCCTCAACCCTCAACCCTCAAACCTCAACCCTTAAACCCTAATACCTCAACCCCTATATCCTCTTATTCCCTCAACCCTCAACCTTTAAACCCTAATCCCTCAACATCTATACCCCCTTAATCCCTCAATGCTCAACCCTTAAACCCTAATCCCTCAACCTCTATACCCTCTTAATCCCTCAACCCCTATATCCTCTTAATCCCTCAACCCCTATACCATTTTAACCCCTCAACCCTCAACCCTTAAACCCTAATCTCTCGACCCCTATACCCTCTTAATCCCTCAACCATCAACCCTCAACCCTTAAACCCTAATCGCTCAACCCCTATACCCTCTTAGTCCCTCAACCATCAACCCTCAACCCTCAGCCCTCAACAATCAACCCTCAAACCCTAATCCCTCAACCCCTATACCCTCTACCCTATAACCTCTTAATCTCTCAACCCTAAACCCTGAACCCTTAAACCCTAACCCATAAACCCTCTACCCTCTACCATCAATCCTCTACCCTCTACCCTTAACCCTAATCCCCCAACCATTAAACCAACTTTGTAAAATCTCTACCCTAATCACTCAACCCTCTTGACCCTTAATCCCTCAACCCTTAAACCCTTAAACACTCAACCCTAAACCCTCAACCCTCAACCCTTAAACCCTAAACTCTTAAACTCTCTACCCTCTACCCTCTACCCTAAACCCAATAACCTCTACCCTAAACCCTAATCCCTCAACCCTTACACCGTTAAATCCAAGAAAACTCTCTACCCTAATCCATAAATCCTCAACCATTAATATCTCAACCCCTATAACCTCTACCCTATAAATTGGACCCTCAACCCTAATCCCTCGACCCTATACCCTATACCCTCAACCCTCAACCCCAACCTTAAACCCTCAATCCTCAAACCTCAACCCTTAAACCCTAAACCCTCCACCCTCTACCCTCTACCCTATACATTAAACCCTAAACCCTAAATTCTCAACCCTCAACCCTTAATCTCTCAACCCTCAATCCCTAAACCCTAAACCCTCAACCCCTTTACCCTCTACCACTTACATTGGACCTTGAACCTAATCCTTCAACCATATACCCTCAAACCTATACCCTAAACCCTCTACCCTCAACCAAGTAAACCCTTAACCCTAAACCCTTCAACCCTAAACCCTTGAACCTTCTACCCTATACCCTCAACCAAATACCCTCTACCATCAACCCTATTCTCTCAACCCTCAAATCTTAAACCCTAATACCCTAGAAACCATCAACCCTATAGGTCCTTCACCCTAATCCCTCAACCCTATACCCTCAACCCCTATCACTTTCTCTCTATCTATAAATCTCACCTCTCCCTCCCTCCTTCCCTCCTACCCTCTCTAATTATCTCTATCTACCATCTTCCTCTTTCTACGTACCTCACGTTCAATCAATCCCTACCACCCTCTCTTGCTCCCTCTATCTGTATCTCTCTATATCCCTCCCACTCTATCCTACTCTCTCCCACTCCCTCTCTCTCCCTCTCTCTCATGTCTCTCCCTCCCACCCCTCTCTCTCCTAGGTCTCTCCCTCTGGCAACCTACCTAGGTAACTCTCTCTCTATCTCTCTCCCCTCTCTCTATCTATCCCTCCCACCCTACCTAGATAATTCCATCTCATTCCACTCCCCTCTTTCTCTACCTCTATCAGGTCACTCCCTCCCACACCCTCTCCCTCTCTCAGGTATCTCACTCACACTCCCTCTCTCTCCCACTCTCTCTCTCTCACACTCCCTCTCACTACCTATCTCTCAAGTTTCTCCCTCTCTCAAGTCTCTCCCTTTGGCACCCTACCTACATAACTCTCTTTTTCTCTCTCTCTCTCAATTCTCTCTCTCCCACCCCCTCTCTCTCCCTCCCTCCCTCTATCCCTCCCACCCTACCTAGTAAGTCCCGCTCACTCCAGCCCCTTCTCTCCCACTCCCTCTCTCTTAAACTCTCACTTCCAACCACTCTCCATCTCTCTAGACCCTCTCTCTCTCTAAATTCTCCCTCCCTCTAAAGACATACGTAAATACATACATACATACATACAAGCATAATATAGATGTACATACAATCCTACATCCATACAAGCATAAATACATACATGTGTAGATACAATCTTACATACATACAAGCATACATACAATATAAATGCATTGATACATACAAGCATATTTACATACATACAAGCATGCATACATGCATAAATACATGACATACAAGCATGCATGTGCATACAAACATACAAATATATCAACATACATTCAATATATTGGAATTTAACATAAAGGAGGACATAACGCGAGCACATTATAACGCGTCCGCATTATGTCTTAGTTGGCATGTTTCCCATAGAACCAAAAACCATGTCAAAACTGAGATATAATGCAAGTGCATTATAACGTGCTCGCATTATAAAGCAAGCGCGTTATAACACGAGTGCGTTATAGAGTGCTCGTGTTACATATTACTTTGGGAATTCCCAAGCCTTAGGATTGGTATTTTTCTTGGAATACCAACCCAAAGGCTTGGAGGGAATTCCCAATGACCAAAGACATGTTTTTAAAATATCTATCATATTTCACATAATTGAGTTTGTGCTCACTGTCAAGATTGCATGTGGTTCAATATCAAAAAAATAGAACACATGGGTAATGTTGGGTTCTCTCTTAGCTATCCAACGATGTATTTTTTTTCACTTTCTGAAAATGTCAAACCTTTCATCCATAATTTATTTTATTTGTATGTCTCTTTTTTGCCAAAAAATAGTGTTCGGTATTTTTTTTGTTATAAATTAACCATTCATCGAATTTTCAAATAAATTACATTTTTAGAAACTAGACTCCATTCTACAATTTTTTTTAAAAAAATTCAATTAGTTTCTAAAATTTGTAGGGGTAGCACGACCAAAATTTTGTTTTTCAGGAAGTGTCCACTTCGAAAATTAGTAAAAAATCAAATATTCATTAAAAAATTATCAGAAAAATCATGCATCAACTACATACTATTAGCTAACTTTTGATTGTTGTGATTTTATAAATACTAAAATAATTTCACCGTATAATGGTCGTACAAGAGTTTCTATGTTATGTTTTTTTGAAAAAAAAACACCAATTTGTGTATGTCCATATTTTGAACGCCTTAATATCAAAAATTTTACAAATAAATTAGTAGTTTAGAAACTAGACTCGGAGCACTTCGATCCTTGTTTTTGTTCCATCTCAAAATTTTGAGTGCAACTATCCTCAATTTCACGTCCAAGGTCAGTATTTCCTGATTTCAGAAAAAAGTTGTCCACTTAAGTCCGCTTTTTTGGAACCATCTTGGTGCACTTAGCCATAGGTGCACATATATAATGGATAACTAGAGAGGATGGGAGAAGCTTGCTTCCAAATTTAGGGTGCTCATAGATACTCTATTTATGTGTAGACCCCTTTGATTTGCTTATGTTTTTAGATAGTGTTTTATTTTGATAGACTATGATACTATATCAATTGTTGTTATTTGATCATTGACATTGGAGCGATGATGGTTTTTATATTGAGATGTGATGGTACACTATATTGATGATTGTTGATTATGACATACTTTCTTGTTAAAATAGTTGATTATGTGAATTGATATTGACATATATGATCATCTATAGTTATTTGATGTTTTAGTTTCATCATTTTTCATGTGACACTATATTGTTGAAGGGGACAGTATTACATCACTCACTTGTGAGCGCTCTGTGATTTCATGATTTTCTCGTCACGGTGTGATTTTTCATAATCTATATACATGTAAGACATATTTTTGATTGCAGGATTACAAGTATAGGACATTGACTCCATTGGATTCACGGGTTTGAGTGTGCCCATTGCCCAATGGAATAGTTGATTGGGAGATAATAACATGGTTTCCTTATCAAACCACAACCCTAGTCATAGTGTGTCATCATTTCTTGTTTTGGTCATGATTTTTTGTCATGTTGTTTTTTGTTTGCCTTGTCGTTTATTTATTTTGCAAGGTATGCTCTATGGGAAATTAATGTTTATAATGTTTTAAAGTGATTATTTAATTAATATTGATTAATGTTGTTAGAAGCTTTATATTTGTTTTAATTAAATAAATTTATTTTATTTTGTAAAGTAATTTACTCTTTGAGATTAAATCTATTTTATAAAGTGATTAAATTAATTAGATTAAATTTAGTTAGAAATTAATTAGAAATTAATATGTGATTTTGGATTATTAAATGCATAAATATCTTGTAAATATCTTAGGGGAAATATGTGTGATTTGATTAGAAAGATATTTTAATTGTGACATGTGTTAGAAATTAATATCTAGTGTTAGAAATTAATTCTCAGAGAGAATAATTGCATTAGCTGAAAGAGGAAAGAGGCTACTTCATGACAATGAAAAAAGATATTTTGGAAGAGGTTGTTGAAAATCGGGAAAGAACTTCTCGGATAATTTGGCTTTGGTTTTGTGTTTTCATTTTTCCAGAAAAGAGAATTATCTAGAAGAAGCTTTGATAATTTTGGAATCTGAAGGCGAGGCTCTACTTCAAACATCTAAAATAGGTTCTTTAACTGATTTTGTCTAAATTCAATTGGAAAAAGTTATTAGGAATAGTTATTGTTTTGGAAAAGATTGCTTGTACAATGAAGAATTTATTTGTTTTAAAGCTTTAATATATTTTGGAAATTTGATAGATTGTCATGAAATCTTTTGAGCCTTTGATTAGAATTCTGCATTCCTTTGAAAAGATGAATTGATTTAAAACAATAGATCTCGCAAATTGATTATAAAGAAATTAAAACCTCTGGTAAAAATTTGAAAACATCCTTCTGTAGAATTTTTTTATAAAAATTTGCTTTTCTGGAAAAATTTGTAAATATTTCTTGTAGAAAACTTTTTTGCGAAAATAAATTGTTCGACTGGAGCAATTTTTTTTATGTATTTATACATATATATATATATATATATATATATATATATATATATATATATATACATATATATATATATATATACATATACATATATATACAAATATATATATTAATACATATATATTTCATTGTACAAAATTTGTTGTCAAAATTTACATTGAAAAAAAAACAAATTCAAAGAATTTGTACGACAAATTTATTTGTGAAATCACGAGATATTTTTGGTAAAAAAAATAAAGTGTAAATCGTATGGGGTTGGGGGGAGCTACCCCTACAACCACCCTCATAGGGGAGCGATGTTGTAGAGGCAGCGCCCAATGTTGCCCCATAGACCATGCCCCATGGGAGGGTTCGGCTATGTTTACACATTCGTGCATAACCATGGAAACTTGAATGCATTTCGTCTGCTATTTTTTTAATTCAAATTTATTAATAAGGATTAAAAAATAAAAAATATTATATATGCATAGATATATGCATAAATATATATGTTTAAATATATATTTGTATATACATGTTTATGTATATATATATTTATATATATTTATTTATTATTGTTTGGAAAATTGTAAATTGATTTTAAAATATTTAAATAATATATATATTTGTATATATATAGTTATTTATAAATGCATATATAATTATGTATATATTTAAATATATATATATTTAAATGATTTTTTTCTAATAGGTGCATGCAAATGCACAAACTAGATGTTATCAAAATGAAATAATTTAAAAGAGGAAATTGATTTTTTTGTATTGATATAAATTGGGAAATTGATTTAAACAATTAGATTTAATTTCTTTATTGTCTCTAAATGAAATTGTATTAAGTTAGAATCATTTGAGCAATGTATTATTGTGTTTTTCGTGGAATGGAAATTGGATTAAGGAAATCCTAATGATAATTTTTTATTACTTGCCTGAATTTCTTATTTAATTATGATTTATTTTGTTCATGTAAGTGGGGAAATTTGTTAGTTGTGATAGTGTAAGCCTTCCAAATGTTCAAATTTTATGAGGGGGTTGTTGTGATTTATGGTTCAACCATTATTTCCTTGGGTAGTGCACTTGGTTGTTATGTTGTTTAAACACTCGGTTACTACAAACGAGATGTGTTGCCTCTTGTATTTTGGTTGGGATTTATTATATGTTTTGTGCACTTTTTTAACCTTAGTTATTGGATTAGATCCTTGTGTTGTCAGTAGGGGAGTGGCTCTCAATTGGGGCCGGTGCACAAAGTTGTGTCAGGGTAACTCATGTGAGAGTTAGTTAATTCAATGGAAATTAAATAAAAGTATTAGGGGAAAGGGTAGCTTTTAAACATATAGCTTGTTAATTGTGCCTTGCTCATGGGCTCAAGCACTTGTTTAGACTTGGGATGAGAGGAGAAGGCCTGGAATGGCAAGATCATTATCTTGTCCTTTTGAAAGATATTTGATTTCACACCAGTTTGTATGTGGGGCTGGGGATCGCGAGAGGCTACCAGGGTAACCTAAGATGGGGATCAGGGCCTAAGAAGATCTACCAGGGTAACCCATGCTACTTTGTGATGACATTCCTATGATAACAATTTGTATTGTTTAGTTGATGTACTTGATTCTTTAACTCTAGAAGAAATGTAACCTGCATGTTATGTATTGTATTTAGTTAGTTTAGTCTTGTGATTTCCTATGTCTTGAGGTTGTTGGTTTGCCTAGGAATCCATTTTACTATCTCCTAGCATGGGGTTTGGGCCTTTGGGTACCACTTTGTTGGGTGGAACATGCACCTTACACCATTGGGTTTTCACTTATGTTCGTGATGGTGGAATCTTCCAGATTGGAGAGATCGCATATTCCAGTTGCTTTGTACCATCTCTTATGTTTTATTGGTTCTATTGGTTGTTATTGTATATGTACTACTCCTCATTTGTATTCAAGGAGGATCCTTGTATCATGTAATTTTAATTTTATTTGTATGATCTAACTTATTTTTGAAATGAGCCTTGTAAATGCTATATTGAATGAATGCAATCTTGAATGGTTTTAAAATGTACTTTGTATCTTATGGAATGTATTTAATGATATGGGATATATGTTATTTATATCATGAGTTTAAGTTATAGGTTATAGATTAGTTTACTTTTGTATGTCATGGGATTCAAATGTAAGCGTTGTCATGTACTTTAGATGATGTATAAATTGTTATGTGTAGTTCAATTTACTTGCTGTAATTGCATTTTTTTTAAATTGCTACATTTCCATTGTGCTTGTGTAATCCTCTAGGGTTATGTGGTGGGGTGTTACACATGATATCAAAGCCCAAGTTTAAACACTTGGTGTTCTGGGAAAATGTTGAACCCATTAAGTTGTTAGTTGTGTAGGATGTAAGTTTGTATTACCTTGTCTTATACCTTGGTATGTTTGTGTAGGATCATGCCACCTAGGCGAGGTCATGATAGAGGTCGTGGTTGAGGCTAAGGAGGTGGCTGTGGAGGTAGTTAGTAGGATTCTCCTCCCCATCTTCCCCATGACTCAAATTGTGAGGAACAACGGGCTTCCCAGAATTCCCCAAGACATGGTGACCAGAATCAGGATCCATCAAGGACCGAGGGTGCTCAATTGCATCGATTGTTAGAGTAGACTCTTGCTCACCTTGGATCAAGGTAGGATAGAGTTCATATAAATATTGGTGAGAGAGAGGTACCAACATAGCTAGAGCTAGTCGCAACCACTCACATGACAAACCTACTTAGAGATTGTCTGCCTACTTTTGATGGTTCTGGTAGTGAACTAGAGGCCGAGACATGGTTGATAGACCTGAATCGGTGTTTTTATATGCACCCTTATGGTAGAAACACCAAGGCCAAGTGAGCTATCATGCACTTGTGAGACTTTGCAGCTACTTGGTGGATACTGGAGGAGTAGAAGCTTCGTATTGTAATTTGCATTGACAACCCTAACGTACAATTCCATTGTCAGTTGTTTTTAGTGTTAATAGATGACTTGGAGTTGGGAGATAGTGAGGAGAAGGTTTCTCTTGATAACCACCCCATACTTCATCAGTATGCAGATATATTTCCCAATGAGATTCCAGGGATGCCACCTCAACCTGACATTGATTTCAAGATTGATCTTACACCTAGATTTGAGCCTATTTCACAAGCTTCGTACCATATGACTACATAGGAGCTTAAGGAGCTTCACTTGCAACTAGAGGAGTTGATAGTGAAGGGTTTCATCTGCCTTAGTGTTTCATCGTGGGGAGAACTAGTAATTTTTGTGAAGAAGGATGGTTCTCTCCAATTGTGCATAGACTACCATCATCTTAATAAAATGAAAAACAGGAACCGATATCCCTTACCTAGGATCGATGAATTGTTTGATCAAATCAAGGGTGTTACAGTCTTTTTAAAAATCAATCTTAAGTTAGGGTACCATTACCTATGCATATTTGATTTTGACATTCATAAGACATCATTTCACACTTGTTACAGTCACTATGAGTTTACAATGGTAATTTTCAAGTTGAAAAATGTGCCATCTATGTTCATGAGCTAGATGAATGGAGTCTTTCACACATATCTTGATAGATTTGTAGTAGTATTCCTTGATGACCTATTGATCTATTCCAAGACATTAGAGGAGCATGAGGAGAATTTGAGGTAGGTTTTTTTGTGTTTGAGAGATAATCAGTTGTACGCTAACCTGTCCAAATAAGAGTTCTTAAGACTGAGGTTAAATATCTTGGACATGTGATATCAGGAGAGGGTATTGCAGTGGATCCTATGAAGATCCAAGTGATCATTGATTGGCCTACACCCACTAATGTGGAATAGATACGTAGTTTCATGGGATTAGCAGGTTATTACAAATGCTTTGTTCAGGGTTTCTTGAGGATAAGACATCCTATCACTTCTCTTTAGAGGAAAGGGAAGAGATTTTTCTGGTCAAATTAGTGTGAGGAAGCATTTTAGACTTTGGAGGAGAGCCTGACCAGTGCACCGATTCTTGCGATACCTGATCCTACTGGAGATTTTGTTGTCTGTACAGATGCATCTTTGGAGGGATAAGGAGCAATCTTGATGCAGGATGGTTGATTTATAGCCTATGAGTTGCATAGTGACCATCAAAGCCTAGAATACATCTTCACACAACCCAATCTTAATGCCAAGTAGAGGCAATGGATGGAGTTTCTTTGTGAGTATGACTCAAAGGTGAAGTTCATCCAGGGGAAGGAGAACATAGTTGTTGATGATATCAATAGATAGAGACACAAGTTGTCAGAGGTGACTCCTGGTGTGGATTTGAGGAGTCAGATCCTTTCTACACTTCCTGTAGACAACTGGTATCAGGAGGTGAGATCAGAGATAGAGATAGGCAAAACTCTTGATGGAAGATTCTTAGGTTATTCTCTAGAGTCAGATGGTTTTTTGAGACACATGGGATGCATTTATTTTCCATATTTCTAAGATCTTTTTGATTTTTTTGTAAGTTGGTTATTTTAGAGGCACATCGGGCACCCTATTCAGTTGATCTAGGAGTGAAGAAGATGCATCCTAATTTTTGATAGTTATACTATTGGGTAGGTATGAAGTGATACATCACTAAATTTGTGTTGAGGTGTTTCGAGTGTCAATGAGTGAAGGTTGTACACAAGAATTCAACAAGACTTTTGCAGCCACATTTGGTGCCAGAGTGGAAATGGGATATAATCTCATTGGATTTCATTTATTGGGTTACCCAATTCTTAATGATGACACGATGCCATTATGGTGATGGTTGATAGGTTGATGAGGGTAGCACACTTCTCTCCTATTCATTCATCCTATAATTCTTTGTTTGTATCTAGAGTGTTCATGGGAGATATTGTTAGGTTGCACAATATTCCTCGTCGGATCATTTCTGATAGGGATCATGTGGTTACCTCAGGTCTTTGGACGTCATTGCAGCATGCCATAGGGACATAGTTGAAATTAGTTCAACGTATCACCCTGAGACAAATGGATAGACCGAGAGGGTCAACCAGATCCTTGAGGATATGTTACACATGTATTTGATGGAAAAGCAAGAACAATGGGAGGACTATTTCCATTTAGTGGAGTTTGCTTATAATAATAGTTATTAGAGTTTGATTGGTATGCCTCCTTTCCAGGCATTGTATAAATGACCATGTTAGACTCCTTTGATTTTGGATTAGCTAGAGGACAAATTTATATTAGGTCTTGAGATTATTTAGGACATGGAGTAGTAGGTGATCCAAATCAAGGAACATTTGGTTGTTGCATGGGATAGGCAGAAAAAGTATGTTGATGCGCATCAGGTGGACCGTCATTTTGTAGTAGGTGACTGAGTCTTTTTGCGAGTGTGTCCATGAAAGATTCCAATTCGATATGGAAAGGGCTCTAAGATCGCACTTTCTTTGTTGGGCCATTTGATATTCTTGAGAATATTGGACCAGTAGCTTACCGTCTTGCTTTATCGCCCAGTCTCTCGCACATACATGACGTATTTCATGTTTCAGTACTTAGGCCTTACCACCCTGATATATCTCATATCCTTGATTGGAATTCCTTGTAGGTAGAGGACAAGCAGCTGGCTTTGGAGCCCATGGTCATCACAGAACATAGGATACTCACCCTCAAGGGTCAAGATATTGACCAAGTTAGGGTCCAGAGGGATTTGAGAGATGATACATCAACTACCTGGGAGGGTTCCGCTAGTTTGAGGGAGCTCTATCCCTATTTGCTCGTAGTCTTCTAGGAGTAAGCTTGATATAAGGGGGAGGATGTAGCACCCCTCCGATTTGCTTATGTTTTTAGATAGTGCTTTTATTTTGATAGACAATGATACTATGTTGTTGTTATTTGATTGTTGACTTTGGAGTGATGATGGTTTTTTATATTGAGATGTGATGGTACACTATATTGATGATTGTTGATTATGACATTCTTTTTGGTTAGCATAGTTGATTTTGTGAGTTGATATTAACATATTATCATTTGTAGTTATTTGATTTTTTAGTTTTATTAGTTTTGATGTGACACTGTATTGGTGAAGGGGACGATATTTCATCACTTGCTTGCGAGCACCCTGTGATTCCATGATTTTCTCTTCATGGTGTGATTGTTCATGATCTATATACATATACAACATATGTTTGATTGTAGGATTATAGGTACAAGACATTGACTCCACCTGGATTCACAAGTTTGAGTGTGTCCATTGCCCAATGGAATGGTTGTTTGGGAGATAGTAATAGGGTTTCCTTTTCAAACCACAACCCTAGTCATAGTGTGTTGTTAATTCTTGTTTCGGTCATGCTTTGTTGTCATGTTTTTTTTCTTTTTCCTTCTCGTTTATTTATTTTACAAGGTATGCTTTATGGGAGATTAATGTTAATTAATGTTTATAATGTTTTAAAGTGATTATTTAATTAATTTTGATTAATGTTTTTAGAAGCTTTATATTTGATTTAATTAATTAAATTAAATTTATTTTGTAAAGTAATTTAATCTTTGAGATTAAATTTATTTTATAAAGTGATTAAATTAATTAGATTAAATTTAATTAAAAATTAATATGTGATTTTGAATTATTAAATGCACAAATATCTTGTAAATATCTTAGAGAAAATATCTATGATTTGGTTGGAAAGATATTTTAATTGTGACATGTGTTAGAAATTAATATTTGGTGTTGGGAATTAATTCTCGAAGAGAATAATTGCATTAACTGAAAGAGGAAAAAGGCTACTTCATGACAATGAAAAAAGATATTTTGGAAGAGGTGTTTGAAAATTGGGGAAGAAGTTCTCAAAAAAATTGGCTCTGGTTTTGTGTTTTCATTTTTCTGGAAAAGAGAATTATCTAGAAGAGGCTTTGATAATTTTGGAATCTTAAGGTGAGGCTCTACTTTAAACTTCGATTGTTCAAACATCTAAAACAGGTTCTTTAATTGACTTTTTTAAAATTCAATTGAAAATTTTTATTAGGAATAGTTATTGTTTTTGAAAAGATTACCTGTACAATGAAGAATTTATTTGTTTTAAAGTTTTAATATATTTTGGAAATTTGAAAGATTGTCGTGTTTGAAAGATTGTCGTGAAAGATTATGAGCCTCTGATTAGAATTCTACATTTCTTTGAAAATATGAATTGATTTAAAACAAGAGATCTCATAGATTGATTATAAAGAAACTAGGAAAAACCTCTATAGGAATGGATTTAAATCTTCCTGTCAAAATCTATAGAAAATCCTCTAAATGTATTAGAAAGATCTTCCTGTAGAAGATTATTGTTTTTATTTTCCAATTAATTTATTTGGCTGGGGGAATTAAAACCTCTGGTAAAAATTTGAAAACATCCTTTTGTAGATTTTTTTTATAAAAAATTGCGTTTCTAAATTTTTTCTAAATACTTGATAGAAAACTTTTTGTGAAAATAAATTGTCACGAGCAATTTTTTTATGTATTTACATACATACATACATACATACATACATATATATATATATATATACATATATACACATACATATATACATATATACATATATATATATACATATACATACATACATGTATATATATATATATATATATATATATATATATATATATATATATATATATATATATATATATACATATACCAATATATATTAGTACATGTATATTTCATTGTACGAAATTTGTTGTCAAAATTTACATTAAAAAAAAACTAGATTCAAAGAATCCGTATGGCGAACTTATTTGTGAAATCATAGGAAGTTTTTGGTGAAATTTTTTAAGTGTAAATCATATGGGGTTGGGGGAGCTACCCCCATAGTCGCCCCCATAGGGGAGTGGCATTGTGGAGGCAATGCCTAGTGCTGCCCCACATGCCATGCCCCATGGGAGGGTTCGGCTATTTTTACATAGTTGTGCAAAGCCATGGAAACTTGAATGTATTTCATCTGCTATTGCTTTCCTAATGATAGTTTTTATTACTTGCCTGAATTGCTTATTTAATTATGATTTCTTTTGTTCATGCAAGTGGGGAAATCTATTAGTTGTGATTGTGTACGCCTTCCAAATGTTGTAATTTTATGAGGGGGTTGTTGTGATTTATGGTTCAACCCTTATTTCCTTGGCTAGTGAACTTGGTTGTTATGTTGTTTAAACACCTGATTACTATGAACAAGATGTGTTACCTCTTATATTTTTGTTGGGATTTATTATTCATTTTATGCACCTTTTTAACCTTGGTTATTGGATTAGATCGTTGTGTTGTTAGTAAGGGAGTGGCTCTCAATGGGGGTCGACCTACAAAGTGGTTCCAGAGTAACTCATGTGAGATTTAGTTAATTCAATGGAAATTAAATAAAATTATTAGGGGAAAAGGTAGCTTTTAAACATATATCTTATTAATTATGCCTTGCTCATGGGATCAAGGGATTTTTAGACTTGGGATGAGACAAGAAGGCATAGAATGACAAGATCATTATCTTTTCCCTTTGATATATATTTGATTCCACATCGGTTTGCATGTGGGGCCAGGGATTGTGAGAGGCTACCAAGGTAACCCAAGATGGGATCGGGGCCTAGGAAGATCTGCTAGGGTAACCCATGCTATTTTTTGTTGACACACCTCCTATGATGACAATTCATATTGTTTAGTTGATGTACTTAATTCTTTTTTTCTGGAAGCAATTTAACCTTCATGTTATGTATTGTACTTGTTTAGTTTAGTCTTGTGATTTCCTATGTCTTGAGGTTGTTGGTTTGCCTAGGAATCCCTTTTACTATCTCCTAGCATGGGGGTGGACCTTCGGGTACCACTTGGTTGGGTGGAATGTGCACCTTACACCATTGGGTTTCCACTTCATGTTTGTGATGGAGGGATCTTCCATATTGGAGAGCTCGCATGTTCCAGTTGCTTTATACCATTTCTTATGTTCTATTGGTTCAGTTGGTTTTTATTGTATATGTATTACTCCTCATTTTTATTTGAAGAGGATCCTTGTATCATGTAATTATAATATTCTTTGTATGATCTACCTCATTTTGGAAATGAGCCTTGTAAATACTATATTGAATGAATGAAATTTTGAATGGTTTTAAGATGTACTTTGTATCTTATGGAATGTATTTAATGCTATGGGATCTATGTTCTTTATATCACGAGTTTAATTTATATGCTATGGATTAGTTTACTTTTTTTTTTCATGGGATTCGAATGTAAGCATTGTTGTGTACCTTAAATAATTTATGTGTTAAGTGTAGTTCAATTTACTTATTGTAATTGCACTTTTAAAAAAGAAATTCTACGCTTCCATTGTGTTTGTGTCGTCTTGTAAGGTTACATGGAAGGGCGTTACACATGGTATCAGATCCCAAGTTTAAACATTAGGTGCTTTGGGATAATTTTGAACTCATTAAGCTATTAGTTGCATAGGATTTAATTTTTCCTAACCTTGTCTTATACCTTGGTATGTCTGTGTAGGATCGTACCACCTAGGCGAGGTTGTGATAGAGATCATGGTCGAGGATGAGGAGGTGGTCATAGAGGTAGTCAATAGGATTCACCTCCCCATGCTCCCCATGACTCAAATCATGAGGAACAACAAGCTTCCCAGAATGCTTTGGGACATGGTTACCAGAATCAAGATCCTCCATGGATCGAGGGCGCTTAGTTGTTTTGATTGTTAGAGGAGACTCTCGCTCACCTTGGACTGAGGTAGGATAGAGATCAAATAAATATTGGTGAGAGAGAGGTACCAGCACAATGTGAGGCAGTCATAGCTACTCACATGAGAGACCTACTTATAGCTCGTCTGCCTACTTATGATGGTTCTAACAGTGGACTAGAGGCCAAGACATGGTTGATAGACCTAAATCAATTTTTTATCATGCACTTGTGAGACTTTGCATCTACCTGGTGGAGATAGGAGGAGCATAAACTTCGTATTGACATCAACATTGAAAACCTTGATGTACAATTCCACTGTCAATTTTTTGTAGTGAGAGTAGATGACTTGGAGTTGGGAGATAGTGAGGAGAAGGTTTCTCTTGATAGCCACCCCATACTTTAGTAGTATGCAGATATATTTCCCAATGATATTCTAGGGATGCCACCTCAGTGTGACACTGATTTGAAGATTGATCTTATACCTAGATTTGAGCCTATTTCATGATCTCCATACTGTATGAAATACACATGAGCTTAAGGAGCTCCACTTGTAGCTAGAGGAGTTACTAGCAAAGGGTATCATCCACCCTAGTGTTTCACCATGGGGAGCACTAGTAATTTTTTTGAAGAAGGATGGTTCTCTCTTATTGTGCATAGAGTACCGTCAGCTGAATAAAGTGACAATCAGGAACCAATATCCCTTACCTAGGATCAATTATTTTTTTGATCAGATCAAGGGTGCTACGATCTTTTCAAAAATTGATCTTAAGTCGGGATACCATCAACTATGCATATTTGATTTCGACATTCATAAAATAATATTTCACACTCATTACAGTCACTACAAGTTTATAGTGGTACTATTTGGGTTGATGAATGCATCATCTATGTTCATGAGCTTGACGAATGGAGTCTTTTGCACATATCTTGATAGATTTGTACTAGTATTCCTTGATGACATATTGATCTATTATAGGACAGTAGAGGAGCATGAGGAGCATCTAAGGCAAGTTTTATTGTGTTTGAGAGACAATCAGTTATATGCTAACCTGTCCACATGTGATTTCTTTAAGATAGAGGTTAAGTATCTTGGACATGTGATATTAGGAGAGGGTATTGTAGTGGATCTTGCAAAGATCCAAGCGATCATTGATTGGCCTGCGCCCACTAATGTGGCAAAGATAAGTAGTTTCATGGGATTAGCGAATTATTACAAATGCTTTGTTCAAGTTTTCTTGAGGATAGGACATCCTATCACTTCTCTTCAGAGGAAAGGGAAGAGACTTTTCTAGTCAGAGTAGTGTGTGGCAACATTTCAGACTTTGAAAGGGAGGTTGACTAGTTCATTGATTCTTGTGATACCTGGTCCTACCGGAGATTTTTATTTCTTTATAGACACATATTTGGAGGGATTAGGATCAGTCTTGATGCAGGATGGTAAATTTATAGTGTATGAGTCTCGCAAACTCAAGGATCATGAGTTGAATTACCTCACACATGATCTTAAGTTAGCAGCGGTGGTACACACTTTGACGAGATGGAGAAACTTTCTTTTGCAGCACAAATTTGAGTTGCATAGTGACCATCGGAGCTTATAGTAGATCTTCACACAACCCAATCTTAATTCCAGGTAGAGGCGATGGATGGAGTTCCTTTGTGAGTATGACTTCAAGGTGAAGTTCATCTAGGGGAAGGAGAACGTAGTTGTCAATGCTCTCAATAGACGAAGAAACAAGTTGACAAAGGTGACTCCCAGTGTGGGTTTGAGGAGTCAGATCCTTTCTACACTTCCTACAGACAACTGGTATGAGGAGGTGAGATCAAAGATAGAGATAGATGGGATGCTTGAGGGTAGATTCTCAAGTAATTCTCTAGAGTCAGATGGTTTTTTGAGACACGTGAGATGAATTTAATTTCTTTTTTCTAAGATCTTTGTACGTTGGTTATGACAGAGGCACATCAAACACCCTATTTAGCTCATTTGGGAGTGAAGAAGATGCATGCCGATTTGCGGCAGTTATAATTTTGGGAAAGTATGAAGCAAGACATCGCTAACTTTGTGTCAAGGTGTTTGGAATTTTAGCGAGTGAAGGCTGAACACCGACATCCAACAAGACTTTTGAAGCCATATTTCATCCCAGAGTGGAAATGGGATATAATCTCATTGGATTTCATTATTGGGTTACCCAATTCTTCATGATGACATGATGCCATTATGGTGACAGTTGATAGGTTGACGAAGGTAGCACACTTCTCGCCTATTCATTCATCCTATAATGCTTCATCTGTAGCTAAAATGTTCATGGGAGATATTGTTAGGTTGCATAGTATTCCTCATTGGATCATTTCTGACAGGGATACTATGTTTACCTCTACTCTTTAGATGTCATTGCAGCATGCGATGGGGATGTAATTGAACTTTAGTTTAGCGTATCACCCTAAGATAGATGGACAGACCAAGAGGGTCAACCATATCCTTGAGGATATGTTACACATGTAAGTGATGGACCAACAAACATGATGGGAGGACTATCTCCATTTAGTGGATTTTTCTTATAATAATAGTTATCAAAGTTTGATTGGTATGCCTCCTTTCCAAGAATTGTGTCAATGACCATGCCGTACTCCTTTGAGTTGGGATTGGTTAGAGGTCGGAGTTCTATTGGGTCCTAAGATGCTTCAAGACATGGAGCAATAGGTGATCCGGATCAGGGAACATTTGGTTGTTGCATAAGATAGGCCGAGAAAGTATGTTGATGCACATGAGGTGGACCGTCAGTTTTTAGTAGGTGATCGAGTCTTTTTGTGAGTGCATCTGTGAAAGATTCCAATCCAATATGGAAAGGGCTCTAAGATCAAACCTCACTTTGTTGGTTCATTCAAGATTCTTGAGAAGATTGGACTAGTAGCTTACCGTCTTTCTTTGCAGCCCAGTCTCTTGTGCATACATGACATATTCCATGTTTCAGTACTCAGTCCTTACCACCCTGATATATCTCATATCCTTGATTGGAATGCCTTACAGGTAGAGGATGGGCAATTGTCTTTGGAGCTCATGGTTGTCACAAATCACAAGATACTCTCCCTCAAGGGTCAATATATTGATCAGGTTGGGGTCCAGAGGGATCCAAGAGATGATACATCATCTACCTGGGAGGATGCGGTTAGTTTGAGGGAGCTCTATCTCTTTTTTTTTATAGGATTCCAGAAGTAAGCGTGATCCTAAGGGGAGGATGTAGAACCCCTCCGATTTTCTTGTTTTTTAGACAATTCTTTTATTTTGATAGACTATAATACTATTTTGTTGTTATCTGATCACAGGCATTGGAGCGATGATGGTTTTTATATTGAGATGTGATGGTACATTGTATTGATGATTGTTGATTATGACATGTTTTGTGGTTAGCATAGTCGATTGTGTGAGTTGATATTGACATATGATCATTTGTAGTTATTTCTTGTTTAAGTTTTGTTAGTTTTTATGTGATACTGTATTGGTGAAAGGGACAGGATTGCGTCACTCGCTTGTGATTTCCTTAAAATTATGTGATTTTATCTTCACGGTGTGATTGTTCATGATCTATATACATGTACGACATATGTTTGATTGTAAGATTACAGGTACAAGACATCGACTCCACCTGGATTCACAGGTTTGAGTGTGTCCATTGCCCAACGGAATTGTTGTTTGGGAGATAGTAACAGGGTTTCCTTGTCAAACCACAACCCTAGTCATAGTGTGCCGTCAGTTCTTGTTTTTTTTATGCTTTTTTTTCATGTTTTTTTTTGTTTTCCTTGTCGTTTATTTATTTTGCAAGGTATGCTTTATGGGAAATTAATGTTAATTATTGTTTATAATGTTTTAGAGTGATTATTTAATTATCTTGACTAATGTTGTTAGAAGATTTATATTTGATTTAATTAATTAAATTTAATTAGAAATTAATATGTGATTTTGGATTATTAAATGCACAAATATCTTATAAATATTTTAGAAGAAATATATGTGATTTGGTTGGAAAGATATTTTCATTGTGACATGTGTTAGAAATTAATATTTGGTGTTAGGAATTAATTCTTGGAGAGAATAATTACATTAACTAAAAGAGGAAAGAGGCTACTTCACGACAATGAAAAAAGATATTTTGGAAGAGGTTGTTGAAAATTAGGGAAGAAGTTCTCGAAAATTTGGCTCTGATTTTGTGTTTTCATTTTTCTGGAAAAGAGAATTATCTGGAAGAAGCTTTGATAATTTTGGAATCTGAAGGCGAGGCTCTGCTTCAAACTTTGATTCTTCAAACATTTGAAACAAGTTCTTTAATTGATTTTGTCTAAATTCAATTGGAAAAGGTTATTAAGAATAGTCATTGTTTTGGAAAAGATTGCTTGTACAATGAAGAATTTATTTGTTTTAAAGCTTTAATATATTTTGGAAATTTGAAAGATTGTCATGAAAGATTTTGAGCCTCTGATTAGAATTCTACATTCCTTTAAAATAGATGAATTGATTTAAAACAATATATCTCATAGATTGATTATAAATAAATTAAGAAAAACCTATGTAGGAATGGATTTAAATCTTCCTGTCAAAATCTGTAGAAAATCCTTTGAATGTATTGGAAATATCTTCCTATAGAAGATTATTGTTTTTCTTTTCCAATTAATTTATTTGGTTGGGGAAATTAAAACCTCTGGTAAAAATTTGAAAACATCCTTCTGTAGATTTTTTTTATAAAAACTTGTTTTTCTGATTTTTTTTCTAAATACTTCATGTAGAAAACGTTTTTTGCAAATATAAATTTCCCGATTGAAAAAAAAAATAGATTCAAAGAATCCATATGATGAATTTATTTGTGAAATCGTAGGAATTTTTTGGTAAATTTTTTAAAGTGTAAATCATATGGGGCTGAGGGGGAGCTACCCCCACAACTGCCCCCATAGGGGAGCAACACTGTGGAGGCAACGCCTAGTATTTCCCCACAAGTCGCACCCCATGGGAGGGTTCAGTTGTGTTTACACAGTCGTGCATCGCCATGGAAACTTGAATGTATTTCCTTTGTTGTTTTTTTAATTCGAATTTATAAATAAGGTTTTAAATATATAAAATAGTGTATATGCATAAATATATATTTATATATATTTGTATATATAGGTTTATGTATATAAATATTTATTAATTTTTTGGGAAATTGTAAATTGATATTAAAATATTTAAATAATATATATATTTGTTTATATATAGTTATATATAAATGCATATATAATTATGTATATATATAAATGAATTTCTTTTAATAGGTGCATGCAAATGCACAAACTAGACGTTATCAAAATGAAATGTTTTAAAAGAGGAAATTGATTTAAATTATTTATTGTATGTAAATGAAGTTGTATTAAGTTAGAATTATTTGAGCAATGTATTATTGTGTTTTTCTTGGAATGGAAATTGGATTAAGGAGATCCTAAATATAGTTTTTATTACCTGTCTGAATTGCTTATTTTATTATGATTTCTTCTGTTCACATAAGTGGGGAAATTTGTTAGTTGTGATTATGTAAGCCTTCTCGATGTAATTTTATGAGGGGGTTGTGATTTATGGTTTAGCCCTTATTTCCTTGGGTAGTGCACTTGGTTGTTATGTTGTTTAAACACCCAATTACTACGAACGAGATGTGTTGCCTCTTGTATTTTAGTTGGGATTTATTATCCATTTTGTGCACTTGTTTACCCTTGGTTATTAGATTATATCCTTGTGTTGTTAGTAGGGTTGTGGCTCTCAATGGGGGCTGGCGCACAAAGTGGTGCCAGGGTAACTCGTGTGAGAGTTAGTTAATTCAGTGGAAATTAAATAAAAGTATTAGGGGAAAGGGTAGCTTTTAAACATATAACTTGTTAATTGTGCCTCGCTCATGGGGTCAAGGGCTTTTTTATACATGGGATGAGACGAAAAATTCTTGGAATGCCAAGATATATATCTTTTCCCTTTGAAATATATTTGATTTAGCATCGGTTTGTATGTGGGGCTGGGGATTTTGAGAGGCTACCAGGGTAACGCAAGATGGGGTTGGGGCCTAGGAAGATTTTCCAGGGTAACCCATGCTACTTTGTGATGACACTCCTATGATAATAGTTTGTATTGTTCAGTTGATGTACTTGATTCTTTTACTCTGGAAGCAATGTAACCTTCATGCTATATATTGTACTTGTTTTGTTTAGTCTTGTGATTTCCTGTGTCTTGAGGTTGTTGGTTTTCCTAGGAAGCCTTTTTACTATCTCCTAGAATAGGGGTGGGCCTTCAGGTAGCACTTGGTTGGGTGGAACGTGTACCTTACACCATTGGGTTTCCACTTCATGTTCATGATGGCGAGATCTTCCAGATTGGAGAGCTCACATGTTCTGGTTGTTTTGTACCATCTCTTATGTTCTATTGGTTCAGTTGGTTGTTATTGTCTATGTACTACTCCTCATTTGTATTCGAGGAGGATCCTTGTATCATTTAATTTTAATATTCTTTGTATGATCTACCTCATTTTGGAAATGAGCCTTGTAAATTTTATATTGAATGAATGCAATCTTGAATGGTTTTAATTTGTACTTTATATCTTATAGAGTGTATTTAATGCTATGGGATCTATGTTCTTTATATCACAAGTTTAATTTATATGCTATGGATTAGTTTAAGTTTGTTGTGTACCTTAGAGGATGTATGCATTAAGTTTGTCACTTTACTTATTGTAATTGCACTTCAAAAAAAAAGTTACGCTTTTGTTGTGTTTGTGTCATCCTCTAGGGTTACGTGGTGGGGTGTAACATTATGCATGATAACTATTTTTGGGGTTTTCATCATATTGCTTGGACATGGTGCTATAGGAATGGTATTCACTATTGGGTAATTTTTTTTTAATTTTTTTTTTTATATTTGAAAAAGGATGGGTAGGGGAGAGATTTTTGTTTGGGTTATTCTTATGGGATGTTTTGGATGGGGGATAGGAAGGAGAGGGATTCAAATTTGATGCAAGAATATATTTCTAGAGTGAGGTGATGGTATCTTATGTATCTACAAAATGGCCATGAAAAATATCATTGTGTATGTAGATGTTAGTAAAAAAACTTTGTTGATTGCTAAGGTGGATTTTCCAAAATGGGAATTTATTATCATAACTGATGTTGTGGGATGTTATCTAGGGGAGGGAAAATATAGTAGATGGAGGATGATGGATTAATGGATGGAGGGTTATGAGTAATAAATGAGAACTAAAATAAAGGGGATGCGATGAAAACATGAGAACATTAGATGATTGAAAACATGTGAATGGAAGGATGGGATGGTAAGGGCATGATAAAATATCATGGGACTAATGAAAACTAGGACCAATATTTGAACATACCATGGTGGAATTTGAAGCTTTGGATTAAGATATGGGATGTTGCATGTATGAGTTTTTGGATTAGTAGGGAGTGGTTGTGATAATTTCCTTGTCAATGAGAAAGCTGGATTAGATAAAGATGAAGTAAATAAAGTGACATGGTTATGGTTTGGGAATGTTCTTGATGGAGGTGATTGTATTTTGAGAGGGTTTGAGATCATGTAAGGGATTGGTTTGGGTGTTTTTAAATATTGGTTTAGGTGATAGGATTATGGTAAAGTAAATTGGTTTGATAGGGGTCATTATATTTTGAGAGGTTATGGTATTGTGGAAATAATTAGTGTTGATGCTTGGATCGTGATTTAGGTGGAGATATGTTTGGGAATGCTTTGGAAAAAGATCTAGAAATAAAAAAATTATTTTAAAATATATAAAGGAGAAGTATTATTTAATGTACAAAAATTAGTACATGGATAAACTCTTTGAGTTTTGCACATAGATGGGTGAAGCATCTTCAATGTTTATTATTATATGAGATTTGATGGATGTGACGGTCTAGATGGATGATATAGAATGGTAAATGTTATAAGATTCCTTGACTTGGCTTATGATTTATGGGATGTTATTTGTGAATATACCTTGGATAAAATCCATAAAGGAGATGATGGTTGAGTACTAGTTAGATTGGGATGGGTTTTATTGTGAAGATTTTGAGGATGAAGGATTGTCGTAGGAGGTGGAGGCTATAAGGCACTCATGTGTGAGGGGGACTTTAGATATGGATGGGTGATGAAGGACTTGGATTAAAGATTTTCTTAACTTGCCAAATGTATGGTAAAGAGGATCAATAGGTAAGTGTTTATGATTTACAAGATAGCTTGTGCTAGCTAGTTTTTTGTCTATGCATTCTAGATGGGTGATGTGTGTAAAACTAGGGCTTGTAGCAATTTTATCAAGGAAATATTGTCTAAGGGTTCATGAGTGAATTCATCTCTATCCAAAAGGCTCATTGTTTTCATAGGGATTATATCCGTCTTGACTGAAAAATTAACATCATCATCTTCAAAGAAGAGATTTATAGTTTGGAGACAAGTGCATTCATCAGAACAAAATGGATTTGTGATTTGGATTTAGATTTGGATGGATGATTAAATGATTTGGGTTTTGGATTTAAGTGGATAATCAAGGGGTCAAGACCTTGGGATTATTTAATTTGATTTAATTTTATACTTAGGATAGGCTAGGATCCTAAGCAAGATTTTAGTTTGATGACTATACTTAGGATAGACAAAGTTTCGAAGAAAGGATTGGATTTGATTGAATATAAGGTTTTTATCTTGATTATGAATTTATATTTGGATACGTAGATGATGATTGATTTAGTTTGATTGGTGATTATAATTAGGCTGAGGGGTTTATATTTTATTTTATGGATTAGATGGTTTGGATTAGGATGAGTGGATGGAAGTTGATTAAGCTTACCAAGTATTTTTTTTTTTCTTATTTTTTCTTGGATTACATAGTGTTAAGAACTAGGATTTAGGATTATTATTTGTGATTTTGATGAGTGGATTGGAAAAGATGAATTTGGATTATGATTGAATGAAGGGATGAGGGTGTTAATTAACCTTTAGTTTGTAACAATATTTTGAGATTTGATTTTTTCTTCTTCAAATTTTGGTTTTGATTTTGATGTTTGATGATTGAAGGATTTGAGAGTGGTTTGGAGAGATTGGATTATAAATTAGATTTTCGTTTTGATGGTTGTAGATTTTTTAGTAGGGATTTTAACCTTTGGTTTATGATTTGATTTGACTAATTATAAATTTGATTCAAATGATGAAGGTCAGGTTTTAATGGTTTATATTTGATGCTTTGGATAAGAGTGAACATGGGTTTTAAACAAGCATGTCAAGCACAAGAATAAGCTATATTATTCAATTAGGAGTGTGAATTATTGTAATCTAACCAATATTCCTTATCTAGGCATGGAGTGTAGGGCCCATGATGAGGTAATAACCTATTTTTATCACCCATGATCACTTTATGGAAAGAGGAAAGAGCATATATTGTTAAGATTTGGTGTCACATGCCATTGTATAAAATTTATTATAATTTGTAATTAAATAATTATTTAGTTGTGATACATCTAGGAGATTTGGTTAGCTACACTAGGTAATTATTTTGGGTCACATGCTAATTTGGATTGTAACATTGGGTTGATTATTTTATGTGTGGGGACATAAGATAATTATTCAATATTTGGGCCTGAATATATTTAATAATGTATAAAATTTATACTCAATATTAAATGAGAGGTCAATGGTTGTTTGTACTCATGGTTTTGAGACATAATGTTTTATCTTATCACTTGGTTGTATTTGTGTGAGCTTGTGTCTATAAAAGAAAACACATGTTTAGCGGTTAAGGCTAGTTGGGTGAGTGGGTTGTCATAGTATTGAGTAGTTATAAGGAGTGCATATTTGAAGCATGGCATGTGATGTGTGGATTCATTCTTGAAAACATGGAGGATACATTGGAGAGATTTGATGTTTCAGAAGTATTCATTATAAATTTGTAAGTGTGTGTATTGTTTTATTTTTGAATAATAGATGGAGTATGGATGGCTTTAGAGGCTAGGTTTTTCCCTCTTAAGGGTTTTTCCAAGGTATATCTTGTGTTATCTTGTGGCTTGTTTATTTGATCTATGCATTTGGTTATTTCATAAGCTTATATTCATGATTTTCTCTCATCGAGTTATGTAGGAGATAAATTTAACATTATGGGAATTATGCAATATTTCCTAGCATATATGACTTAAAAAATAATTAATAGGGGCACAATATGAGTAACCTATTGGGGACAAATTCCTATCAAGGTGAATTACAACCAAACATGATTAATAGGCCCCTATCTAAGATGTAAAAGGTTTCTAGGTAATGTTCTCGATATACCTAAAGGTATGTGATGCCTAGCTCTATGAAACAAGAGGGTATTCCTAATGGATTGGTATTATGGGGTAACCCAATCTACTCCTCCACTTTGTAAGGTATAAATTTATTGCAAGCTTATCCTAGTAACAAATTTCCTTTGATTTTTAGGAAATATTGCATTTAACCCATTATCTTAATCTATTTCCTACATGACCCATGAGAAATAAACATGCATACAAATAACCACAATGAATAGATAAAATAGAAAATCCACAAGATAACACAAGATATAATCAAGGAAAACCATCAAGAGGGAAAAACCCAGCCTCCAAGAGCATCCATACTCCATCATATTATTCAACAATAAACCAATACAAGAGTTACAATGAACACCTATGAAGAATCAAGCCTTCCAATGCATTCCATGTGTCCAAGCATGAATGCACATATCCCATGCCATGCTTCACAAATTTTATCCTCAGAAAGACTCAATAATGATAGCCAACCCACTCAACCTCAACCTAAACCACTACACATGTGTTTTCTTTTATTGACACAATCTCACACAAAATACGACTAGTGGTATGGTAAAACCATGTGAATAAAAAACTACTAACCCATTATTTAATATTGGGCATTAAGACTTCACTTTATTTAATATTTCCCCGATACTAAATTATTATCATGTGTCTCCCACACATTAAATAATAATACAATGTTACAATACAACATCAAGTGGTCCCCAAATAATTACCTAGTGTAATTATCCACACCACCAAGGTGCATCACAAATAAAAATTTATTTAATTGTAACTGTAAGCATGGATTAGGTGAAAAGCACATACGACACTTCTTAATAAGACATTATATCAAAGACAAAGCTGAATTGAACTAATTCAAAACAATAATCTATTGAAAGCATCATATTGTTCTTTATCTCCAAAGATTTATTAAATCATTGTGGCTCTTAGATCGTGAGTGCACTATGATTGTTAAAATGACAATTCAAAGAACGAGATGGATGCTAAATACAGGAAACTAATCCTATATGATGATTTATAAATGATCAAAAGAAACTAATTTAATCTAGAAATGAAACTATTGATGAAAAACTATAGTGTGCAGCCATAATTGTAATGCTAAAATGCTTGAGTGCTTGATTGTTTGATGCTTGAATGCTTGAATACTTTTTCCTTTAGAATAAGAGTGAATAAGTTAGATAATCTGGATCTTTTCTTGGTTCAATGAGGCTATATTTATAGATTTCCTGACTGTAGAAATGCACAGGGAAGAAATTGAGAGGCTTGGATTCAATCTAGAGGATTGAATGGTGAAATATGGAGGAGATTGAGATAAATTTGGTGATTTTATCTACCCATGAAAACACCAGGCAAGAGAAGAGGAAAAATTGATGGAGGAGGATTGAGAGAAGAATTTGGAATTTGTCTCCAATTTGTCTCCAAAACTTCCTATGAAGTTTCAAAGCATTAATTGTGACATATTTTAGACATAATTTAGACATAGGATATCTAATTCATTTTTGAGGAAATGTAGATGGAATATTCCTTATGCTTTTATTCAAATATTTTTGATTTATTTAAATTAGCAAAAGAGGAATAAATAATTTAATAAAACGCACTATAGAAGTTGTTTATTAAATTAAAATAGAAGAATATGGTAATTAATTTAATAAAGTGTTTGATCTCTATTTAATCAATTTAAGATCGATGTGATAGAATAAAATAGGGATTTGATAATTAAATCAAACAAAGTATTTAATTTTGTTTATTTAATTAAGATGAATATTAAATGTGAGCTATATTAATAAATATTTCTATTTATTCAATAGTGGAGGAAATTAGGATAATTAATCAAATAAATTGTATTTAATTAATCGAATGCTCCAGACCAATTTTAGGTGTATACATTTTTCCCCTCTTCGAAGTGATGTGTTTACGCGTTGCTTCGAAGAAACTTTTTTTGCTACTGCTAAGATTGATGATAAAAGTTCAGTAATTATGTATGCCCCAGACATGCCCCAGACATTGATTTTCAGATGATTTCCAATAGTATGCCCCCTCGGGAGATAAATTAATGATTTGATGATGTTTAGAATATTTTGAAATTTTTATGATTTTATGATGATTCTATGATGATACGATGATGAAATAATTTATCTCCCGATATAGAATATTGATTCTGCTAGATGATAAAATGTTACCCTACCTTGCCTCCTTGTGTTTGATGATTTTCAATTATGTCAGCTTTTGATTTGATATTGACTGTTGATCCTGATAGATTAGAAAATTATTGATCTCATGATAGGTGAGATTCAATGATTGATTGATTGATTGACCTCATGATAGGTGAGGATCAATGATAGATTGATGATTGACCTCATGATAGGTGAGGATCAATGATAGATTGATAATTGAACTCATGATAGGTGAGGGTCAATGATAGATTGATTGATTGACCTCATGATAGGCGAGGATCAATGATAGATTGATAATTGACCTCATAATAGGCGAGGATCAATGATAGATTGATGATTGACCTCATGATAGGTGAGGATCAATGATAGATTGATTGATTGACCTCATGATAGGTGAGGTTCAATGATAGTCGCTCATGAGATTTGATCAAAGTCTCACCAGAGCCAATTAGATTGATAGGTTGATTGATTTTTGATTGATTATAAGAGGATTTTAGAGTTTTTCCCAAAGATGTGGGACATGATTCTGCATCTATCGTAGGCTGATATAGATATCATCAATCGATGTGAAAAATATATAATGCAGATGAAAAACTAATATGAATGCAGTCTAATTTTATCATGCAACTATATGCAAACTATTGTCATTTTAACAATACTTCTGTGCTTTGTATCATCATAGAGCTTTAAATTTTTTGAAAATGAGTACACGCGTCAATGGTATATGTTAGACCAATAATGACTTGAGTATGTCTTTCATGATTTTTGATATTGCAAGTGAACACAAGCATCTAGGTATAATTTAACCGAGATGACCTAAGCATTCATTGCATAAACAGGCAATGATTAATCATTTCAATGTGTGAATTTTGAATGTCATCGGTGATACATTAGCATAGCACATCCCCCGATAATTCACATATTTATATGATTAACTTACAAACAACAAACAAATAAAATACCATTCTCCTTCCTTGATTCTCTAGTCCAATACATCATCGAGTTTCTCCAAAGAAATGATAACAATGACCAAAATGCAACATGTTCAACCTTTGCTTAAAGTATTTCAATCATTATTCATATTAGATCATCCATCCTGATTTTGTGATGTTTTTGTGATTTTTGACTGAAATTTTTGACATGTTTTTGGATTTTTGATTGAATTTTGACATTTTTATTTTTTTGACTCATGTTTCTAGATTTTTGACATGTTTTTGGAGTTTTGAGTGAATTTTGACATTTTTTTTTTTTGGATTTTTGACTGATTTTTTACATGTTTTTGGATTTTGATATGATACTGATGTTCGAAGTGTTTTGATGGTGATTGATGTTTTCACTTCAATCATTATTTTTGTTGTTTTTTTCTAGGCTCGTTGTTTTATTGCCCCTAGTGATTTCAAGATTTTTCCCCCAAGCTAGGGTGAGACATGACCACATTGCAATGATATGTACTTGAGATTTTACTGCACCTTTTTTCAAATTTTATGATTTTTTTGTATTTTTTAGGATATTTTAAGATGAAATGAGATGATATGCCTGATTGAAGGAACAAGATGCCCCACAATAGGGTTAATGCAACCATGGATAATTGATAGATCAAAATGAAATTTTCACTACAAAACATGTCACACAAGCAACATATCTCTTGTCGAATGATGATAATGGTATGATTGATTAAGATGCTAGGAATGATCGATTCCATAAGACATGATGATGATAAGATTCATGATTGTTGATGATTGATTGAAAAAATATATGAGGATTGGATAATGTTTTGTAGCTAGGATTTAAATATGATTTGTATGATAAGATTCGAGGTTGCAAATGGACATGATGACATGAATTTTGATAAGCTAGAAGATATGGAATGGAAGAAAGTGAGGATAAAAATGATGAATGGAGATGATCAAGATTAACTATATAAGACACAGACAAAAGGCCCAATTATTTTGCCCCTATTCCTCATCAAGACCAAGGAAAGGAAGAAAGGATGTATTTAGTAAGAATGATGGAATATGGATAAGATGAAAGATATAGTATGGAAGATATGAATAAAGCATATAGGATAAGATATATGATGTTCAAGAACATCCTTAGCCTTGTCAAGATCAAAGGTGGATATGTAAGGAATGAGCATAGAAAGGATAATGAACATGAATGATAAGATGGATGAAACTTGTCCCTAAGTGTAGAGTGCAAGAGGAATATGGAAGATAGGCTTAAGCATCAAGTTTCACAACAAAATATCCCTCTAATAAACCATGCCAATGGGAATTAGATTCCTAAATGTTGGCAGATTAATGATATGATGGAAGAATCTAAGGACTTATGCAAAGGTTTGGATTAAAGGAGAATGATGGGGGATGAATGTCGGATAATGGATAGGAGGTTGGAAGACATGTTGATGGATAGATGGAAAGGATGGAAAGATCAACATTGGCACAGACCTCGATGGGTGGCAGAGCGATGGAGGAAAAATGGATTTGGAAGGTGATAGGTTATTAGATGGAAAATTGGAGGAAGCTTTTGGATTAGAAAATTTGGATGCCAATTTAGATTTTATTGCTTCTATGAGACTTTTAGGAATCCACATGACTTTTGATTTTGATTTTTGCTTTGTGGGCCTTTGTGGCCTTTCACATTTTTCTTTTTGATTTATGGACCTTTGTGGTCTTTGAAAATTTCCTTTTTGCTTTGATGGGCCTTTGTGGCCTTTTGAAATTTTATTTTGATTTATGGACCTTTGTGGTCTTTGATAGTTTTTATTTGATGGGCCTTTGTGGCCTTTTGAAAAATTCTTTTGATTTTGGATCAATTTTTCTTTTCTTTTTGCATGTCTCTTCAAGGAGACATGTTGATCCTTTGATACATGTGGATTTTGATATAGAAGCTTTTGATATTTGGCACCCAAATTTCTTCCAAGAGAAATGGGAGGGGTGGATTGAGATGAGTGATATGGAGGTATTATGGAGGAGTTAATGTGGGTAGAATTTTGAAAGGACATCAAGGATGTGTGCCTTTGTTGTTCTTGAGAAATAGGATATGGACCTAGGATATAGGGAAGGTTTGATGGATTAGGATGAGGACCTAGGATAGATGGTATGTTTGGAGGATTAGGATAAGGACCTAAGATAGATGGTAGGTCTAATGAACTAAGACACTTAGGTGTATAACCAAGGCTGTGGTGATATGGGTTTCTTTGAACAGAAATGGGTTCTAGGATACCTTGTTCATGAAGGCATAATCCTTTTCCTTTGTAATTCATACTTTGACACATTTTTTTACCAATGGGATATGTATTGTTTGTGAAACAAGCTACGAGTCCATTTTGGGGAGGATATGACATGGATGAGAGGATAGGTGTTGGAAGTAAACCGGAATGGATAAAGGTGGAGGATCCCAATTTATAGGTATGGGGTTCATGGATAGCTTGAATAGGTGTGATAGGCTCTTGACATGGGGATGATGGGGTGTTTTGATCTTGACTTAGAAAATAATTATGAAGTGGTATGAAAGGCATATCTTGATCATGAGAAGAATAAACATCTTCATGGGATGAAAGGGTATCCTTGAATGGAAGCATATCTTGACCTTGATGAGGAAGGGAATCATCAGATTGTGCAGAAAGCATGTATTGATCATCAATTGGTAAGACATCATTAGATAGGATGAAAGAACTATCATGCTCTTTTGATATAATGGAATCATGAGATGGTATGGATTGATTAGATGATGTGAAAGAAGAATCTAGAAGGATACTTGTCTCTTGAGATGGAAGGGATTTATTTTGGATGAAAAGTGAAAGGAGAGGATCATCATAAGATTCTTGAGAAATGGGATCTTGATCAAAGATTGGAAGAATTTGTGGAATGTTGATATTATTGGATGGAGTGGAAAGAATATTTTTATCTTGATGTGTAGGGGATTCTATGTTAGCATGCTTTGGATTGAGAGATTGACCTGAATCACTGGATGTTGAAGATATGTTAGAAGAGGATAATTGGATGGAATTGTTAATTCGAGTGAAAGAATCTTGAGGATTATTTTGGCTTATTATGGATGGAGATAAATGCATGTCATGGTAGGATTGCTCAATATCATTTGTGTTTGACTTAGATTTGGGCTTATGGATCTTTTTTTAAAATTCAAAGACATCGAACTTGGATGATGTAGTTGTTGGTGGATAGGGTGTCATGTCGATATTTTTGTTAGAGGAATAAGATAAAATGTTTGGTAGAAAACATCTCTCTGTGGTTGTTTCCCTTTGCACATCCCAGATTTGTTGTTGAAGGTTTTTCATTTGATGAGCTAGAGCATTCAATTGATCCTCATCTATTTTGGCCATGGTGGTTTGAGTTTCAATTTCCTGTTCTTTGGATTTTTAGTCTTCGTGACTTTGTTAAAATGGACATACGAACATTATTGTTTCCAATAAAATTTTGATCTTAGTTTGGTAAATTGTCAAGGATATTAACTTAAGTCAAATAGAATGATAGATTCTATTGATTAGACTAAGTTGATAAGTTTGATTATAGGGTTTTGTTTCTTTGATTTAGGATGACTGATCCTGAAACTTAACTTACTAATAAAATGTGTTTGATTGAGACACTTTTGGATGGTAGATCTTGGTTTGATTTGAACAAATTCAATCATAAAGTCCAATTTATGCAAGTTTAAGACTCTGTTTTGATTTAGGAAAGTTTATGTTCTAATAAAAAAAATCCAATTTTTGATGTTAATTATCTGACAGGGGTTTCCCATAGCTTTTTGTTTTCTTTGTGTTTTTCAGGATGATCTTATCTAAATTAAATGTTTTGAATACACAACAAGCATTTGCAAAACAGTTGTTTCTAGAGTCTAAACAACAATTGTATGTTTAAGAATCAAACATGATCCTTCTTGATTTCCATTGGTTTTTGATAAAGAATACACTTCAAGAAGACTCACTCTTAAGGTCAAAATGGTCATCGTTATACTCAACATCCCACATCTTGAAATTGCGTTGACACACACAGTCGTGTCACCCTCTAGAGGGCAACCGTGTTTTTGTCATTTGCAGGCGCATACTCAGAGTTGGATTTCTCATCCTATGAGTAAACGGTCTTTGGAAATTATATGGTGAGTGTCTTGGGGGTAGATTCTTCCCTCCCCTTGCACTGTGAATATGACAATGTTTGGTTACTGACTCGGTGGGATTATACACTATGGTTCGTAGATAGGGTTTTCGTTCGAAGTGGCAAATGATAAAATCCCTCAGGAGACCTCCCAATATTTAGAACAAAGATTTTGGGGAGGTTTATCTTGCACACTTCTGTCAAGTTGTACTTTCATCAACAACTTGCTTTTGATTATAGTGGGTTGGAAAACCTGGCTTTGGTTGTTCTCACTTAGGTCGTTCCCATAGGGTGAGTACTTTTTCCCACTAGGTAGGCCTTCTAAAGGATTTAACAAAGCATAAATAGCATGAAGTAAAAAGTGAATCTGGCACTTTGGTCACCCAGTTAAGGGGAGAGCATAAGCCTAATCACCACAAGCATAGCATATAAGTTTTTTTGTTTTAAGCCCAAAAAGAAATTTTCTAATCTATGTGAAGGTGTTGCTTCACTGAAATCATAACTTGTATTGTAAAAATGCGGGACTATCCTAGGATTGATAAATTTTCTTTTAAGAAAACAAAAAGTGGCTACCCTAGGATTGATATATTTTAGAAACCAAGAAATGACTATCCTAGGATTGATAAATTTTACAAAACCAAAAGTGACTATCCTAGGATTGATAAATTTTTAGTCCAACTACAAAAAAATTAAAATCTGGCCGCGGCTGCGTCAGATCCAAACTAAAATTACAAAAGCATTGGAACAGTCCACCGAAGTACTATAACTCTTACCTAATGCGCTAAAACATGAAAGCGCCAAAACAAGACACCGAAGCACCAAAGTTTTCCATGGAAGCGCTAAATCACCGATGTGCTGAAACAAGTGACGGAAGCGCTAAAGTTGAAAACGCTGAAATTTTTTACCGAAGCGCTATAGTAACACAGAAGCGCTGAAACAAAGCATGAAAGCATTGTATTTTTCCATGGAAGTGCTATAGTATTTGACGAAAGCGCTAAAAGAAAACACGTCATGAACCTGTATGACACTTTCTAGAAAAATTGTAAAATTGGGGTTAATACCCCATGGTGGGTGCCAAATTGTAAGCGTGGATAAGGTGAAAAGCACAAAACACACTTCTTAATAAGACATTATATCAAAGAAAAAGCTAAATTGAACCAATTCAAAACAATAATCTATTGAAAGCATCATATTGTTCTCTATCTCCAAAGATTTATTAAATCACTGTGGCTCTCAGATCGTGAGTGCACTATGATTGTTAAAATGACAATTCAAAGAACGAGATGGATGCTAAATACAGGAAACTAATCCTATATGATGATTTCTAAATGATCAAAAGAAACTAATTTAATCTGGACATGAAACTATTGATGAAAAACTATAGTGTGCAGCCATAATTGTGATGCTAAAATGCTTGAGTGCTTGATTGTTTGATGCTTGAATGCTTGAATACTTTTTCCTGCAGAATATGAGTGCATAAGTTAGATAATCTGGATCTTTTCTTGGTTCAATGAGGTTGCATTTATAGATTTCCTAGTTGTAGAAATGCATAGGGAAGACATTAAGAGGCTTGGATTCAATCTGGAGGATTGAATGGTGAAAGATGGAGGATATTGAGAGAATTTTTGTGATTTTCTCTACCCATGAAAACACCAGGAAAGAGAAGAGGAAAAATTGATGGAGAAGGATTGAGAGAATAATTTGGAATTTGTCTCCAATTTGTCTCCAAAACTTCTCGTGAAGTTTCAAAGCATTAATTGTGACATATTTTAGACATAATTTAGACATAGGATATCTAATTCATTTTTGAGGAAATGTAGATGGAATATTCCTTATGCTTTTATTCAAATATTTTTTATTTATTTAAATTAGCAAAAGAGGAATAAATAATTTAATAAAACAAAATATAGAAGTTGTTTATTAAATTAAAATAGAAGAATATGGTAATTAATTTAATAAAGTGTTTGATCTCTATTTAATCAATTTAAGATCAATGTGATAGAATAAAATAGGGATTTGATAATTAATTCAAACAAAGTATTTAATTTTATTTATTTAATTAAGATGAATATTAAATGTGAACTATATAAATAAATATTTTTATTTATTCGATAGTGGAGGAAATTAGGATAATTAATCAAATTCTCCAGACCAATTTTAGGTGTATACAGTAACATAATAATAAATGATTTTATGCAATGGTATACAACACCATATCCCAACACCGATGGGCTCGGGTCTTTCAATTATCTCCAAAAAATTACATACCTCACCAAAACACAAGGGTTGGGGTTACCCCCTTGGTGTTGAAACCCAAGGGAGGTCCACTAAAGTAAATAAAGACTAGCACTCTTAATCTCTAAATCACCTTTTAGCATAAGGACAGAGCATATGTGACTTGTTTCTGTTAGAGTTGAAAATGATAAAATAGAAAAAATGATGTTTTGATTTTCAAGATCAACTTTTGATGTGACGAGAATGTATACACACCATGTTTTTTCATTAAAATAGAATATAATTTCCGTTCACCCTTAGAAAACTAAGTCTACAACTAGATAAATAGTGAAAAGGATGGGTCCTTTAACAAGTGAACCTATCACAAAAGTGTTAGTAGTTTCTCAAAGGATTCTTGGATATGCGAGGAGTGGCAAAAATAAGGGGTTAAGATACAAGAGACTGTTATTCAAATATTCAAACCCTAAGGAGATAATAGAAGTCTATTTACAAAGTTTGGGCATTGCAATAGAGGAAAAATAGTTGAAACTTAAAGGAAATATGTTGCAATAGAAGAAAAAAATCCAAAGGATGAATTTGGTACTTACCAAAGCTTGCATGTAGCAATACCACACTATAATAGATATTTCATTCTATGAAGTAAAAAGTCCATTATAAAGTGCATAAATGACAATCTATGAAGTCTATTAAAAATATGCTCTAAAAATTAAAAACTTGCAATTGGTTAATGAAACATATGGGAAGGAAGGTTAGGATGCTTCAGAGATGAGGAAATGAGACTCAAGCTGTCAAAATTTAGGTTGTTAACTTGTCAAGTAGAAACATCACTCTATAATCAGAAATGTCAACATTTGATGCATACATGTTAAACCTATATAGGAGCAAATTTGTACTCCTTACGCAAATTCCCCTTTCAAACACCCTCATTTTAGAAAATTAAATCCGAAGGAAAAATTCCACATCACCCAACTAAATTCCTTCCACTTGGATTTTTTTTTTTGTCGATGGGAGAATATTTGTCAGGGATGGGTGCATTGCCACATAGATGTCCGCACACCACACTGTCATCCCTGATAGATTCTTGCATCTAAAGTTGGCATAGGAATTACAATCCTGATTGGGGATGAATTGTAATGTCCCTCTTCGACCAACTGACCCGAAAATACCTTATTCTTCCTCATTCTTCCTTCAAATTGATCCATTCTAAATCCATTTCATCTCTTCAATCCTCTAAGCAATTTGTTTTGAGCTCTACACACATTCTTAAGCCATCTCTTAGAATTTACAACACTTTAACACTCCATTATAACTTTAACACTCTATCAACTCCACATAGCAAGTGTGAAGAAATCCATAACAACGTGGGCTTGGAGTCTTGCGAGACCTCCCTTCATTACAGTCAAGGCTATGGTGACCTTGCCAAGTCTGCATTCTCCTCCATTAGCTAGTGATATTTTGGGTGGAGGTGGTAATGTTTCACTCCTCTCCTTTGTGATTTGGTTGAGTAGAATTATACTGCTTTGTAGTTTTCATTACAAATTCTACTTTATTTTCTTCTTTATCGCATATTTCCACTTGGTTTCTATCTAGATGTCTGTGGAGGTGGAAACACCAAAACAGGGGTCTGACTGGGGTAGACCTCTATACAGCCCCAAAAATTTCCCCTCTTTCTTGTGTGTAGGTGAACATGCGTTTGGAGCTAACTAGTGAACTAGCACATTGGTGAGATCACATTTTTCACCCTAGCTTTTATCTATCTTCTTTATCATCTTCGCTTGTACTTTTCCTATCTTATTATTCTATTTTTTTCCTTTAAGAATAATTAGCTAGGATGTTAGTTCATTTTTAGGTAGTTTATATTGTACCTCCTATTTTTTGGCTGTATGGATGCCAACACACTAGAGAGACACTAGCATGCCGCACTATCATTTCGGAACTGCGTTGATGTCCTCATGCATAGAGTTGTCTAAAGTGTAGTATCGACTCTGAAATCCAAATTGCTTAGCCTGAAATTGGATTTAGGGTCTAAGTAGTGATAGAAGCACTTTATAGTCCTCATCATTCTCAACCTCTATTTGAAACACCCCTTTAGAGTGAGGCAAGTTAGGGAATCCCTTCGCTTTCATCTCTTCATGACCTAGAGCCTTGACGTGGTTGGTCCCCCTCTCTTAAATTTTTGGTGAACCCAATGTGAAGCAATGCCTACTCATTCATTGGTGTTGAATTTTTTCCCTAGTACCTTTTGGTCATTGAACCCCTAAGTGTTGTGAAGTTTTATGAGCATCACAACCCAGTTCATGACCTCTAGGTATATTATTAGGAGAAGTGTATGAAACCTTCCAACGGAGAAGATGAATGTCACTTATGGTTTCTCTACAGGCCTTTTTTCCATATTTTTCATTGGTCTTTCTACCTAGGAGTAGTTGTTGAGGGGCTAGGTGGGATTCTTTGATGAGATTGACCACATCCCTAATCCTTTATCTCTTACACCATCATCAATAGATGAGCATGAAGTTGTTCACATTCCTTCAAAATATATATCTACCCTTAGCAAAGGGTTTGGTGACTTGGAGAATCACCTAGAGAAGGACCTAAAGATGGCTAGAGCCACTAAGGTTATTAGCGAGATAAATTATATGGTGGGAAAATATTGAATAGTCATAGAGGTTCTAGCTAGCCTCTCTAGTCTAGCTGAAGCATGTGCCCCTCCAAAAAATGCCAATATTATGAAGGGGGGCGCTCTTGAGTAACATGAGAGACAATTATGAGTGTCAATGCCTCCCACATCTATGTACATGGCTGACATAGTCCCTTCAATCAGTGTCCCCCCTTTCTTTGAGAGATCTAAAACTATAAAAGTAAATAGAATGCCTTTAGGTTTCAATTTCACCCCTACTATCACCTCTAGTGGCGGATGTTTTGGTGGGTTGAGTGGTGGTGGATTTGGTAGTGGCAGTAGCTTCACCAGTGAGGGTAGTGCTAGCAGAGGTGGTTCTGGTGGAGGCCATGGTGGTGGCTTCAGAAGTGGAGGTGGCTCTAGTGGAGGCCCTATTGGTGGTAGTGGCTCCAGTAGTGGTTCTGACAGTGGCCACATTGGTCGTTCTGGAGGTGGCTCCGGTGGTGATTCCGAAGGAGGTCCCACTAGTCCTATGTCATCTAATGACCCTATTCTAAACACTCTTATTTAGAATATGGGCAAGATACAAAGCTAGCTAGTGATTCTCTCCCAAGCCTCTGGTCAACCTATCTACCAACCTTTCTTTTGACATAGCCCATTGTTGTTAGAAATATTAAACACTCCCTTCCCGTAAGGGATTGCGATTCCCAAATTCAAAAAATATGGTGACAAAGGAGACCCACAAACACATGTGTCCACCTTCAATACCCTGTGAAAAAAATTCTTCCATCATGATGCATTGATGGAAAAATTATTCCCCTGATCTCTTAAGGATACATCACTCAAATGGTATTGTTCCTTGCTCGATAACTCTATTTCCTCATTTAATCTTGTAAATAAATTTCTCTGACAATTTCAAGCCAACATCAAACCAAAGATGACCTTTTCGGATATCGTCAGATGCAAGAAAGGGGATAATGAGAAGATAATTCATTTCATTGTGCAGTATTAAGTGCCCTTCTCACAGATCTTGTACCTACTACCCAATTCTAACGTGCAAAAGGTATTCATAGGGAACTTGCAAAGAACTTGGCAGGAAAAGTTTTCCCTTATGAAATACCCTTCTTTCGTGCATCTATTTGCAACACTATGAGATTATTAACAGATGATAGTCCAATTCGGGGAATCCTCCTCACACTCTTGTTCAAAAGGAAAATTCATAGTGTGTTACAAAAAAATGTATCCTTGACATTTTTTACTCATTTGGGCCTTTCCTATGGATTTTGGCTTGATTTTTCCTAGATTTAATGTTTTAATGTGTCCAACACATTCACATTAGGCCTTGAATGCTTGCAAATCAATAAAAACCTAAATATGTCTTGCAAAGGTGTTGTGAAGTGTTGTAATACATTTCCCACTTTTCTAGGACCTTTCCATCATAATTTACTTAAACAACCTCTCTTTACCCCTTACCAAGTCCTAATTCAAATTTTTGTAAAGACTTGTAATAACTCTCACACTTTCCTAGGATTTTCATCAACAAATTAACCCTTTCTTATGATAAAATGACACGTTAATACACTTATAGGTCCTAATTAGGTGTGTTTCAAAAGAAAATCCAGATAAACAATAATAATCACACTTTAATTCCCAATGTCCACTTGAAATTTCCCAAGTGGACTGTCACCACCTTGGGCAACTTAGTCCCATTTGGCATAATAATCAAATTTAATCCAAAATTCTTGTAGGATATTATCTTCTAAACCCTAAGGTTAGCCTGCAATGTGTTATTTTGGGGAAATTAGGGCACAATATGTATAAATAAGGGGTTTTCCCCTCATTTTTCATCTCCTACACTCTATTTCCTAACAATTCATTCTTTTAAAGCAAGTAATAAGCGTTCAAGCACTCTAAGCACATCAAGCAGAAATCTATTGGAGTTGATCACTTGCATATCTTAAGATTCCTTTAACAAGGGTTTGGTGTGTTCCTTCACTTGCATGTTGTTCAATCATCTTTCCCTTTCTATTTCATTTTATTATCTAGGGTTTGATTACTAAAATGGGGTTTGACTAAGGAAAACCCCTATTCTCTAACCCTAACCCATTTTTTACTCTTTGCATGTGTGTTTTGAAGACTTTGTATGTAGACTAGTCAAAGAGAAAGGTGCTCAAATGTGTCATGTTTCCATCCACATCATCCCAAGTCAACAAACCCTAAAAGGAGATTGAAGACAACTTGGAGGTCAACATTTGAAAGTTCAAGTCTAGATTTTTGTCAGAAATAAAAGTACAAGTTGATAGCTACAAATTCTAGTCTTGAGATTCCCAAAAGCTACAGGCGGACTAAGTCTCCATCATTGGTGAATTAGTCCCACTACTAGGATGAAAATTGATATCTGCAGATCTGGATACCCATTTCCTTAAAACATATTCTGACAAAGTTTCCCTAAAGCAGGACTAAGTCACCCAACTTGGTGTTTATGTCCCATTGGCTTTCAATAGAAGATTTTGGAAGATTCTAGAGCTCCTCTTCATCAACCTTTAGTTTCCATGTGCACCACTTATTCCTATTTATGTTCTATTATAGTTTACATGCATTATAGGTCATTATTAGGTCATCTTACATAGTGTTTTACATACTTTTACATCTCATTATTTTGCATTCTTTAGATAGCTTCATTTCATTTAGTTTTAGAGCTTAGATAAATTTCACATCACACACACATCACACATTAAACCCCTAATCTTGAATGAACCCTTAGATTTTAGGTGTGAAAGAACTCTCTCCTTCTAGGTGAAAACCCTAGAAGTGCTAGGGAACCCACTTTCCCTCAAAATTTGTGGTTCATTTTGGTGAACCATCCTTAGAACACTTTTGTTTAAATTTTCATTTTGCATTTGCATCCTAGGAAAATCTTGCATTGCATTAGGGTTTTGCATTGTTTTGCATTCTAGGGTTTTTAAAAGTGCATTAGTGAAAAGCTCATATTAGCTTTCATTTTGCATTGCATTTTCATTAAAAAGTGCAAAAATTATACATTTTTATTTTGTACCTACATTTGAAAAGCCTAAAAATCAGAAAAATCATTCAAAACTTTTAAAAATTATCAAAAAAATCATTGTTGGGATTGATTCGCCACACTGGGCAACTTAGTCCACTTGCATATTTTGCACTGTAATTTTTGGAATTCTTGAAATTTTTCTGCATTTATGTTTTCTACATTTTCATATTGTTTTCCAAAATTTTAGTTATCTACATTTTACTATCCTTTGTTTGCATTGAATTTGCATTCACCCCGCATTTAGAGAACTTTGCATGAGTTTTTAGTGTCCTATTGTTGATACATTAGTGAGAAGAAGTTCAAGGCTCATGGCATCTCATGGCAATACTCTTGTTGTAGATCTTGGGTTACCTCAAGCTTCCACTCCTAGTATTGATAATAGTACACTAGGCCTAGAAACCACCCTTAGTAACTCTTTGCATTCAAGTAGCATATGTATTGAAAATAAACTTCATGATATAGCAAATGACCAAATCATTCACCTTAATGAGGACCTAGCACACTTGCAACATCAAGTGAGCCTTGAAACCATCTCCACTACTACAATTCCCACTATAGACACCATCCACCGTATGCTTGAAGGCCTAGATGTGAAGAAAATAGTTGAGATATATCAAAAACATGTTCCTTCCACCTGTAGTGTCTTTCAACTAGAAAACATTGTGGTTAGCCAAGGAGGACCTCAAACTCCTCCTCCTTCAACAATATACTCCATACCTACTTATTCATCCCCTAATATCACAACCACAATGCAACAAGTTAGCAATATGATTCCTTCCCTTAGTATTCCTACCTCCTATGTAGAATTGCATGCTTTATCCTCTTCCACTATACCATCCATCAGTATCCCATTCACCTTCCCTACCACTACATTCACCCCATCACTACTTTCTCTTTCACCTAACACCACTTATACCAATCCTCCTAGAACACAACTTCTCCACACTGTCTCATCCATGCAATGAAAAATTTCTATAATCAACTAAAACCATAATGGTCCAGCCACATACTATATTCGTAATAGTCCCTTTTCCTTAGAAATATTACAAACCTCGATGACACAAGGAATATAAATACCTAGATTTGATAGATATGGAGGGAAGGGTGATTCTTCTAACCATGTTAATTCTTACACCACTTTGTGTAGTGAATTTGTCTTTTATGATAAATTGTTAGCTAAACTGTTTCCCAGGACCTTAAAAGATACTTCCTTGGATTGGTTTCCTTCTTTATCAAAAAATTCAATTCGTTAATTCAATGAAATTTTTGATGCCTTTATCAATAATTTCCAATTTCACATGACTCCCAAAATTACTTTAGCCGATTTGATGAGATGTAAGCAAAATATTGATGAAAAGATAACTAATTATCTCATGCTATCAATCACTTTATTCCCAAATCGGATGTCAAGGTTCCTGATCCACATCTTCAAAAGATGTTTATAGAAAATTTGCTAACAAAATTTCAAGAAAATATCACCATGATGAAATTCCCTTCCTTCATTCACTTATGCACATCCCTTTGTGATTATCACAATTCGACTAGTATTCGCGATACACATTCCATTTCTAGTCAAATTGAGAAATCTAAAATTGTTAACCAAAACAATTCTCAGCCATTTAGAAAGAAAAACAAAGGGTTCTTACAATTTAACTCTCCTCAACAATCCCCTCCACATGTTAATAAACAGATAGCCACTATTAAATTTATCATTCCTTTCAATTATGGAGATCCAAAATGAAATTTCACACCTTTACCCAATACCCTCCATAATACAATGTCTCAGCTTATGTAGCAACAAATGATTACCTTGCCTGTTGTCCATGCACCCGATCCTAGAAAACCTTTACCTCCAAAATTCAACTCCAAATCTTATTGCCATTTTCATAGATAAAAAAGACATGACACAGAGCAATTTAAGTGTCTTAAGCATCTTGTTCAAGACCTCATTGATTCTAGTTGTTTATCGCTTACTGGTGTTAATGATCAAGGAAATAAGTTTGTTGCTCCTCCTAATCAAAATCTACAAATTTTCACTAACCCTATGGCTAAACATAACATTTGATTTGTCAAAGCTATTGAATCTCCATAGAATGATGTTATGAATGTTGATAAAAATGATGAGCATTTTGATCTTCTTCCACATGTAACCCATGACAGGCCTATGGATGAAATTGTAGGTGCAATAGACGTTATCCCTCATAAGGGCCAACCTAAAACATATCTTGATATTAATTTTTCTTCTCAAGAAATACTTAAAAATCTTCTTGATGGTCCTCTTTACATAGTCGGTTGTATCTATGATAAGCCCACCAATGGGATATTAATAGATCTCGCCTATGGAGAGAATTTGATCATGGAAGAAGTTTTGGTATTGCATGATCTTTATCAAGATGATTATGATAAACCTAAAGCATGGATCAAAATACACAATGGTTTTTCTTGCCCTACGATTGGATCAATCGTCCTCCCATTATAAATAATCCCTAAGACATTGGATGTTACATTCTCTATCATCCCACAGTCGGACTAATTTCATTTGTGGCTAGGCCATCCATGGATTCACTCAATGAAAGTGGTCCCTTCGGTTCTTCACTAATGCTTAAATTTTGCCTTTGAAAATGATATATTCATTGTCCACCATAGTGGCTTTAATCCCTTGTCTTCCATAGAAAACTTTTCTTTAGGAGCCTTTTGGCCCAAGCCCATGGAACCCATCACACCTAGAAGAGATTTACTTTTCATTGCTTATCAAAAATTCAAAGCAAAGAAAATTACAAAATTATCTCTTCACAACATGTCTCCATCCATTTCTGAAGCTCCCATCCTTGATGAAAACATGCTCCAGCCAGAACAAGACCAAACTCAACCAACACCTAAAACTTCATCTACATCCTCTAAGAGACCTAGAGATTATAAAAGTAACTCCATCTAGCCTCCTTGCATAAAACAAGTTTATAAAGCCAAGGAGAAAGTGGTTGACCAACCTCCCATGGTTCCTCCCATCCCTCCCCCTAGGGATGAAAAGAAACCTATGGTTGATTAATCTGATCCTTCATAGATGCAAATTGACAATAGAATCAAAAGAAATAGAGAAGCTAGGGAGCATAGTTGTCGACATCGTGCCCTTTCTTGAAAGTTACATGAAGAAGAAAATGCAGAAAATCATAATCCACACTTGACAGAAGCAATGCACAATGATCCTCCTCCACCACCACAACATGATACTCTACCTCCACCACCATAAGAGTTACACACTTCAACCAAAATCATCATTCATCCTCCTATTGTCATTAATTTGGATGATGATGATGAGGAAATTACTAAAATAGATGAAGAGGTACATAACAATTTGAATACATTAGTTTCCTCTTCCATGAGCTTACTGATAACTCTCCTAGGATGAGCATTGACCTTGATGCTAGTACAAAAATTGTTGTTGTCCCTCTAGCTAGTCATCCACTTGCACCTTACACTGAAAAATCCTGGGAGGAAGATGACTTGTTAGATGGTTGACTTGCATTTTCCTTACTAGTCTCTTTCCTATTCTTTTGTACGTTTGTAATGTGATCCCCATACTGTTATGTTTTATGTTCTCTCTCCATGAAATTCCTCTATTTTTATCTTCATTCTTCTATATGTTGTAACTATTGTCTTCTAAAATTGCACCCTAGCTAAGATGCAAGACAAAAACCTATTAACCTATAACACTTGGATTTTTAGAGAAAACATGGGATCTTTTCCGGGCTATGGGTCACCAAGATCTAGAAAATAACCTCTGGAGAAGGTCGGCTTCCTAGTTGGTTATCACCTACTTTACTAAATTTTGAGGGGAAAAGGGAGAAAGACTACATAAAATGATAAATACCTCCTAAGGTGTTACACCAGAATATGACTTAGACCTTGGAAAACTAAGATTTCATACACTTGTACATAATGACTGAAGAAAAAAAATTGCACGACTTGTTTCTATGTGCCTTGCATAAGTGTTTTATAAAAAGTCCTTGTTGCTTGAGCTCTTAGGAGGAGAAGACCTCATAGCTAAAAGCAACCTGCAATATTGACATAGATTATAACCTGCAAACATCACACATCTTTGCAAAAAGGTACTAAAGCCATGAGACAGAGTTAAGGGAAACAAAATACTATCTCACAATAACTTAATAATCAATCATGTGAAAATACATAATACTACAGTAACAAGAAGACAAAATACTCCATTCAATGATGCCCAAGATATGTGTTCAACAAAAACTGTCGAAGCCTTGGTAGTTTTCTTTTCCTTTGTAGCTACGCCATAATTTTGTATGCTCACTATCCTCGGAGCTCGCCACATGGCTTCCTCGCGAAGCTTTTCACTTTTACTTTGCTTCACTTTTTGGAAATCTCCGTCTGCATATCGCGTGGCTCACACTAGCTGCTTTTCTAAGTTAGGCCTACCTCATTCTTTACTTTTGCTCAAAGCTCTCCACGTGGATCTCTCTTGCGGCTTTCTACTAGGCACCTTTGCTGCTTTCTGTTGGGCTCTGTCTGGGCAACACATGGCAATTTTTTTTCTGCGCTAGTTACCTTGGAAATACTGCTGGATCTTTTGTACTTCCCTGCAGCCACGTTTCTTGCTATGATGCCGCATGCTCTCTCCTACTGCTGCATGGTTTTTCATTGTGTGTTGTGGCCTCACTGGCATATTGTTAGCCAGCTGATGTTTGCTGTGGTGGCTCGAGATGATCTGGGTTGTTGATCATTGCACGTGGGTTTTTCTTCTCTTGATGCATCTCCAAGTGGTGGACTGGCCAATAAATAGGGCCTTGTTTTCTTTAATTAGGTTGTTGATTAAGTTTATGAAAACTCCCAAGCACTGGGAATTAAGCCTTTTGTAATAGTTGTTTTCAATTAAAAGACTTCGGACTATGCCAAATAAATTCAGCCTTTCTGTTTTCAAGCATTTGATAGAACTATTGACCTATGTTGTTTTCTCTTTATTTTGTATGAATGCCTGTTCTTTAGTTTCTATAACATTTCATAGCTGGAATAAATGCAGATCATGTTTCTTCGACTCTTCTGCGTTAAGACAAAGTTATACTTGATTACATTATACAAATTAGAGGGTATTTTCGCATGGTAAATTCTTGTGGGGAAATTTAATTTAGTTAACAGCAATTTAGTGGTTCAAGCCTTTGCATCCTACACTGTGCTCTAGTAAAGTTATCTAAAGATTTTGGCGCATTGCCTGTAGTGTACATTTTACATTCCTGCAATCACCTTTAGCTTTTTCTTCACCCATTAAATGAAGAGACGACTTCGATAAAATCTCGGAGGTCACTTAGCTAGTGCATAATGTCCCCCAATAGCTAAGTTTCTCATAAGACTACTGCTACATGCAAAATTCTATGTCAATAGTTCTTTTTCTGGCACACCCAGTGGGACCGAGAACTAGCACATTCGCCTGATTTTCATAAGTGTGTATGAGCCATCAGCCCGTAACTAGGTCACAGACTGCAAGAGTCCCTGGCCAGCTTGTACCATCTTTAGTTTCTGTGCACCCGAGAGGTCACCAAGGTATCCCTTCACCTCCTTCGTCTCCACCTTCTCTGACATCACCTAATCCAACCGCACCTATGGCTGCTAGAAACTACATAGCCTGGGACTCTGAAAGTCCATTAGTAGCACCTATACCTCCTGCAGCTTGGGCCCCAATCCCAATTTTTGCTCTAAAGGCTATCCTTAAATATTCTGGGGATGAATCAAAGATTTCGACAGAGCATCTGCAAGATGTAGCAGATGTATGTCTGGTACATGGCGTATCAAATGAAAATATAGCCCTCAGATTGTTGGCCGCCTCCTTCTGAGGAAAAGTGCTAAACTGGTACAGAACTCTACAAGCTGGTACTATTGCTACTTGGGACCAGCTCGAGACCCCATTTTATGAGCACTTTTCAAACACTGGCAATAAATCTTCGTTGTACCATCAACTAGAAAATATAAAGTGAGCCCCTCATGAAGTTCTACCTGATTTCAATGCGAGGTTCCATTCGACTTGGCAAAGAGTTCTTGTAGGTAGCCGACCACCTCTGGATTTAGCGTTCATGTTCTACCTAAAGTCAATCAATGTTGATATCCCCATGATGTTACAAGCTTTGGGCAGAGACACTCTTCCTGATGCTTACGGCCTAGATGTCATTGTAGAAAATAATCTAATTGCTGTAGGGAAGCTGGCACTGAGACCCATCATGCCATTGTTCCCTGAGTGCAATGCTATAGAGGCCAAGGTTCCTTCCACCAGCACTCCTGCGGCTCCTCCCCAATCTATGTACGTCTATCTCGGAAGTGTTCCAAGCACGACCCCAATGGCAACACCCGTGGTAGCTCCTGTGCCGAACCCCATGGCTACCAAGATGAACGAGATGAGAGAACAGATGCGGGCTATGACTAATGAATTGACTACTTTGAAATGGCAGCAATACAGCTATCAAAAGCCTGCATACCAAAATTACCAAAGTGGAAAACCTTCGTACCAATCAAACCAGTGGCAGGATAGGCCACATGGGAATAATTTGGCTCAATAAAGTAACCAGATGGTTTCGGTAACCCTACCGATGCAAACTGTTCATCCTAGTTTGAATAAGGAGCTGGTGGCGAGATAGAATAATTTGGTTGAAAATGCTAACTCATGGTTTTTTCCTTGCAATGATGCACACATACCGTGAAACTGTCTATGGGGAAATTTGCAACAACAAATTGCAAATCAACATAGCCAAGGTAGCGCATCCATTTCCAGCAACTCACCATATGCTTCTCAACAAATGGACAATGCAGTCCTCACCACACAAATGCAGGGGATGTTTATCCAGCAAGAGTCAGACATTGTTCCAGACCAGGCTCTCTTTTCTTGGATGGAAGGAGAAGAGTTAGCATTTCCGAATGATATCCCCATAGATAAAGTACCCCAAGTGCAATCTGACTATAACACACATTCCAAGTGTAGATTCACCAGAGAGTTCATAGACTTACCTACCAAGGCTACCTCACAACCGATGCCCAGCCTAGCGGCAGGCCTATCGCTAATCCCATCACAGTCAAAAACAGCCCTTCCTTGTTCTTCGAGTCCATTTCCACCAAGGGAGAAGTTTCCATCGATCACTCCAACTGTTGCTAAACTGCCAAACGTACCAGCCGCAAGGCTTGTACCAACCATCAAACTAAAGGAGCAAGCCAATGCAACTCACCAGTCGCGAGCGCAATTCAACGTAGTGTAACAACTGAAGAAGTCATTTGCCAATGCTTCTCTGTGGGATGTCCTGGCTATTCCAGAGCAGAAGGTACTACTACAAAGGGTGTTGTCGAGTGAAGAAGATGCGAAGACTCCTATTCAGCCTAGTGAAGAGAAAGTATCCAGGCTTGACCTAGATAAAGTGCTAACAATTCGACCAAAGGAGAAGTTCGAATCCAGAAAGGAAAGCAAGCCTAAACCTAAGCCATTCTTTCTAACACTCATCATTGGTGAGAAGTTTCTACATAATTGTATGATTGACTCTGGTGCTAGCACCACTGTCATGCCAAAGCAATAGCTGATGCTTTGGGACTAAAATATGAGTCATTAAATAAAGGAGTCATGCAACTTGATGGAAACAAGGTCAATACTGTTGGGATAATCAAGGGATTGCCTATTACTTTGTTTGCCTGCCCCAGTATTACTGTAAATCAGGATACTGTACTCATTGATATCCCTCCTCTGTTCGGGATCCGCTTATCTTGAGAATTTACTGCAAATGTAGGAGGATATTTGGCTTTAGACTGGTCGCACTTGATTCTAAGAACTAAGCATGGGGCTAAGATGAAACTATTGTTAGAAACTCTTCATTTCAAACATGTTTTTGATAAGGCTTTGTTAAACTTTGAAGCAACACACACTTCAATCTCTCAAGAGGAAAGGTACAATGTGGAATTTCTTGAAGAAGAGGAGGCTACTAGCTCTCAGTTAGTAGATGAAGAAAATTTGTTAAAAGAATTTATTGATATAGACCCTTTCGGGAATTACCACTCAACTGGCATCGAAACCTATGTTATTCATGAAGAAGGGCAGATCATGCCCAAAGTTACTAAAGAACTTGAGGGTGAAGAGTCTCCGAAAATATGGACGTTATATTTTGATGGAGCCAGATGTAAAGTAGGAGCTGGAGTGGGGATTTTTTTGGTATCGCCATCCGACAAAACGACATTAAGGTCTTACCGCTTCTAATTTGCGTGTTCGAACAATGAAGCCGAATATGAAGGTCTCGTCCATGGTTTAAGCTTTGTGGAGCAAATGGGTGCAAAGCAAATAAGTGTCTTCGGAGATTTTGAGCTGGTGGTTAACCAAATTCATAGAACTTCAGCCACAAAGAATATCCACATGTGATCTTATCGACATAGGGTCTGGGATCTGATCGACAACTTTGAAGCATTCAATATTCGGGTTATTTTGAGGGTAATCAATTCTGAAGCTAACAGGATGGAAACTATTGGGGCTCAGTTCGAGCCTGCCACCAAATTACTAAAAAATAAACATGCGATGAAGGTAATTGTAAGACCCGTTGTCCCAGATAACAATCAAGATTGGCAGGTATTTGATAGCGATGCTCATATTGCATCATTTCTCCAGTCATCTAGAGAATTTTTCGATCAGCTGCAACCGAAGATCGCTGAAGTTTACGGAGATCAAATCATCCAGTTGAAATCCAACAAACTCCCGATAGGCCTAGTTACTCTGGAGAGCCTCTTTGATTTTGATGATGTGACAAGGGACAAGAGAAAGATGGTGGCGAATAAAGGCGATTACATCGATTTGCATATCGGAGAAGATAGGAAGCTCAAAGTTGGGAAAGAAGTCTAGCAAAAGAATAAAGATAGACTAAAACACTTCTGTAAAGAATACCTAGGTGTAGTAGCTTGGTCATATGATGATCTTAAGGGATATGATCCCGGAATCATCGAGCATACCATTGAGCTATCGGAGGGGGTGAAGCCAGTTCATCAAAAATAGAGACCTATGAACCCAAAGATAGAATCTCTCATGTCACAGGAGTTGAACAAGTTGATCGCATCCCGAATAGTGTTCCGGATCAAACATAGCACTTGGGTGTCAAACCTGGTGCCAATTCGGAAGAAAAATGGAGATATATGACTATGTGTGGACTTTCGAGACCTAAATAGGGCATCCTTAAAGGATCATTACCCCCTACCTTCAATGGAGGTAATTCTTCAAACTGTAGCTAGCTCCGAAATGTTTTCCATGTTGGATGGTTTTTCGGGCTATAACCAGATTCAGGTGAAGGAGGAGGACCAATACAAGACAGTGTTCACCATGAAGTGGGGAACGTATGCATATGCTAAAATGCCTTTTGGGCTCTCAAATGCCAGAGCCACCTTTCAGAGAGCTATGGAAATTGCTTTTAAAGATTCGATCCACAAGATTATACTCATTTCCCTGGATGACTTGACAGTACTCTCAAAATCTGTTGATGATCATTTCTATCATTTAGAGCTTGTTTTCCAAAAATTCCAAGAATTCAAGATCTCCTTGAACTCAAGGAAATGTGTATTCAGAGTTCCCCAAGGGAAGCTTTTGGGATATGTCATCTCTAAGGAGGGCATTGCTATTGATCTAGAAAGATTTGATGCGATCTGGGAACTTCCGTTACCTATCAACAAAAAGGGTGTGTAGTCTTTCCTACGAAAGGTCAACTTTATTAGCCGATTTATTGCAGATTTTGCAAGCATTGTTCATCTTATTACCTTAATGCTCAAGAAGGATCAGATTTTCAAATGGACGACGGAAGCTAGAAAAGCTTTCGATATTGTAAAAGAGGCTATTTCCTCTGCCCCTATGTTAGTTAACCCGAACTTGTCAAAAGATTTTATTATGTATGTTTTTGGTGGTGGAGATAGTATTGCCACAATGCTTATGCAAAAGGATGATGAAGATACAAGGGAATCCCATGTTGCTTTCTACTCACGAACTTTGAAAGAGTACGAGGTAATGTATAACTTTATAGAGAAGCAGGCCTTTGCTATTGTTAAGGGGCTTAAGAAGTTCCGACATTTGATATCATATAATAAGGTGATTGTTTGTGTTCCGCATCCTAGTGTGCGAGAATATATCATGGAGGGAGAAATCACTGAGAAAAGAGATAATTGGATCACCAAGATCCTAGAATATGATATTGATGTCAAGATCGTCAAGGGAAAAGGACTGTGTGAATATATCACTGAAAACAGTGAAACAGTGATAGAGTTTGGAGCTCCGAAAACTGTGTTAATAAATGAAGAGAATTCTCAGAGCAACTGGCTTGATGACAGGATAAATTTTATGCAGACAGGAAGGTATCCGATTAATCTCCCATCTTTTAAAAGATGTTTCTATTGCCTACAGAATAGCAATTATGTTCTTTTGGAAGGTGTCTTGTTTAAAAGAAATTTTAATGGCATCCTGCTAAGATGTGTAAATGAGGAACAAGCTCAGAGGATATTAGATCAATACCATAATAGCCCTGTCGGAGGATATTTTTCTGCAAGAACCACATTAATTAAAATTATATGTGCTGGTTATTTCTGGCCAACATTTTTTAACGATGCATTTTCATTGATTAAGTCTTGCAAGGAATGTCAGTTTTATGTCAGAAGGAGACATAATGCTGCTATGCCTTTAAGGCCAATAGTGGTAGAGGAACCTTTTTCTCAATGGGGTTTAGACTTCATTGGGATGATTAATCCTTTCTTTTTAGCTGGACATAGATGGATATTAACAGCAACTAACTATTTTACCAGGTGGGCAAAAGCAGTGTCATTGAAAAATGCAACTGAATTGGAGATTGTTAATTTCCTAGAAGAACTGGTGGCCAGATTTGGCCCACCTAAAACAATCATCTTTGATAATGCTAAGGCTTTTCTCGGTTCAAAGATGAGCCAGTTCGCAATCAAATATGGAGTGTTCCTAAAGAATTCCTCTAACTACTATCCCCATAGAAATGGTCTCGCAGAGTCCACTAACAAAAACCTCATCAGGTTGATCAAACGGATAGGCTCAAAACATCAAAATGAGTGGCATAACAACCTCCAAACAGTGTTGTGGGCAGACTGAATCACACCTAAGTAGATATTGAAAAAATCTCCTTATAAGATGATGTATGGGAAAGAGGCATTGCTGCCTATCGCCACAGAAATTCCCACCCTACAACTACTCAAATCCCTGGAAATTGAACAAAACGGGGCGATGGAGGTGAGGTTTTCCGAGTTGCTCGAGGTGCAAGAGAAAAGAGAACATGCCCTGGAAGGAATGAATAGCCACCAACACGTAGTGAAGAAATGGTTCGACAAAAGGGCTTCTGATCAGGGTTTACAATGCGAATATTTGGTCCTCAAATTCAATGAGCGCAGAGCAAAACCCAGAAAACATAGCAAATTTGACAGCCTCTAGGAAGGGCCATTCAAGATCTATCAGTGTAAACAATTCAACTCTTTTGAGTTGGAAGATATGGAAGGTAACGCCCTAAGTATTCCAGTTAATGGAATACATCTTAAAATATTCTATTAATTCTGCATATGTGTTAGTTTTGTACATTTGTATATATGTAATTACTCTCTCGTGCTTCAAATTTTGGATCTTCTCAGCACAAGAATTGAAATGAAATGCAACAATGATGGAAACTTTTGAAAGAAATTTGTAAATGGACTAGGTGTTCTAAAAAAGGGGCATATATTCTATTTATCAGAGTCGAAAAATTTACAATATATATGGGCCGGAAGCCTTGTGTTAACATTTACATATGCCCGCTATAGCACGGGGCTTGTAAGCATAAAATGCAAAATTTGTAATCATCTTTGTCTTCAAGATATCAGTGAGAAGGACTGACAATCATCGCGGCAGGCGGCTCGGGCTCAGGAAACACCATTCTTTCAAAATATTCATACCATTGAATATTTTGGAATGGTTCGATGCAGTGTATATGCATGAGGAAATAGCAGCCCGCGCGAACCTTTGCACAGTGCTCCTTGTGTGTCTCCACCTCGAAGCTGAACAGGAAAGGGCTGGTTGGAACAATGCCTCCATGTAGCTGCTGTAGGCAAATTTTTCGAACCGAGGGGATCCCGTGATCGAATTGGGCCGCACGCACAATCTGCTCCAGCCCTCCCAGGTAGCGGTGTGGGAAGACCCGCTTCATCAGCTTTAAGATCTTGCATTTTGAAACGCTAATATCCAACAGAGACGCGACGAAGTGGGAGCAAATGCTAGTGTTCACCCGATACTGCTCTTCATAATGCACACAATCTTTCCCAAGGACCCATTTGATGGCCTTCACATACAACAAGTTTTTCACACCTGTCATGCGCTTCAGGCGCCTGCATCTGATTTTTCCAAGAAAGGCAGCTTGGGTCTTTCTGCAAGTAAGCCTCACTGGTGTTTCCATGATCTCTACTTTTCTAGCTAAAAGATGAAAACTACTAAGGCAGCAAGAGTTTGCTAAGCTGAAAGGCTAGTCGATGTTATGATTTGCAACACTGCACAAGGGTCTGATTTATAGATTGGCTAGGGTTCGCTTGCCGAAAAAATCATGTTTAAAAATTGAGCCCAAGTGTGTCACTTCGCCTTGATTTTCAACATCGCAGCATGCGAGGTGATGGAAAGGTGCAGGAGCAGCTTGCAACTTGCTCTATTGTGCTATCACATCCATTCGTAGATCGACTAGGTGTCAATATAAGCGTTGTCGTCTCATCCAAGTCAGGAAAAATCTCAAAAGCAGCTATTGGGCGATGTGCCCCGTACGAACACTGAAATCAATTAATGAAAAATGGCTCAAAGGGGTGCTCACAGGGTTGCCCAGGTTCATCTTTCAAGGCAGCACATCTGTTTCCATCACACGCGAAATATTGTCAATTAAATGTTTGAGCAGTTTGGCTGGTTGGCGATCTTTTCACATAAGTAAAACTGGTAACGCATAATAGCAACTTGGTGTAAATGGCTAGCACATACCTTTTTCGGCTGCCTTTCTCGAGAAAGCGAAAAAGACAAGTTATGGCATGCAGGGAAACATATTTATTGCAAAAGTTACCAAGAATTAATCAATTAAGGCATTCGCAAGAAAAGAGAAAAGTTTGTAAAAAAGCTAAGCCATTTGCCAAAGGTTTGCAGAAAAACTCTTGCGACGAAATGGCCAAAATTGCAGAAAACCCTACATAGACTTTGGCCCCGATGAGTCTAAGTGAGCAGATGAGGAATGCACCCCACGTATAGCTTTATGATGGAGAGTCTTATGCCACTCCCGACATACCTACGAAGCCTAGCTGAACTTTCACTCACCCGGTGAACCAGAAGCGATTGAGCACGGTTCCTCACAGAGACCAGGCAGTGGTTTTGGAGGATTGGAATAACGTCTTTGACCCTAAGTTTTCTTGCAATCCTAAGAGTCTTAGGGAGGCTACATGTGAAAGAATGAATCATATGATGGACCAACTTCACAAACGGTTATGATTTTGTGGGCTCGCACAGTACATGGTTCCTTTGGTACACCCTTGCCTAAAGGTTGTGGCAGCATGCACGACACGTTTTGACCGAAGCACAGGGGTAATTAGTGGCAAGAAATTTCAAGTAGTCATTAGCCCTGTGGCTATTCAAAATATGTTGTGTGTCTCATTTCTTTTGGAAAAGGAAGTTGACAATTTTGATGTGGAAATAATGCAACAAAAGTGAGGATAACTCCAGCTGGGGCCACAATTTTATCATTCTGAGATCAACCAGCCAATAGATAATTTGACACCACCAAAATTCCCTTTCAATTTGAAGGCTCTGAAAGGTGCGGCCTTTTCTATCACTTCTATGCTGGCGATGGTGTGTGGTCTAGACTCGAACAAAGGTGTTCATCAGTTTCAAATGTCCCTCTGCTTTATGCTGAAAAAGAATCATGAGGACCCGCTTTTTGATTTTGCAAGAGTTATTAGTGATGGCATTTGGTTGCAGCTATGGGAATTTGGAGTCGGCTCTAAGTTCAGGTATTCGTCTTTCCTAGCTTACTTAATTTTGCACCAGAACGCGGATTAATTTTCAACGTTCATGTCATTGTCTATTTTTGATGAGGGTGGTTTAAGGAAGCCAGTTTCGATATGGACCCCTGTCATGTCAAAAACCTATGATTACTATGCATTCTTGGATTCATTCATAACCCTAGGTATAAGGGCTTTGGATCAGGTTGGCCTAAATATGTCCGAATGCATATCGCCTCAACAAAGATCCTGGTTAGGGAATTTAACTTCGCCCTGCAACTGGTTCTTTGGTGTGGATTTCACCATGCTCCACTTGCCAGGTTTCATCCGGGAGTCTTTTTGGCTTCCCCATTTTCTTTTCGATAGAGTGTTGGCCTTGGAGGCAATAAGGCAGCTATGTACCCTTGATGATGATTACTGGGGAGGAAAGCACTTAACCTCCTATTTGCTGCTGCCAATCATGTTTGGTCTCGTGTCACTGGTTAAGAAGAGGACCCTGAAGATTGACATCTCAGTGATTCTACTTTCAAAGTTGGGTCACCTTAGGTTGGTACTAATTGATGATCCATGGGATTACAACCCCAAGGAATTATTTATCAGGAATTGACATCAAGATCCCGCATTCGCCTTGGCCATTCTGGGACCTCTAGAGGAATCCCGAGGAGGGAAATTTGAGTAGATATATAGGCCTTGAGTATTTTCCTACACCAGATGATCGACCACCATGACTGAATTTTTATCACATCGTGGGAAGGGTCAACCCAAAGCTGATGATCAACCCCTCTCCAGTCACCCAATTGAAGAAGCTCGAGTGGTAGCCCTAGAAGATGCAAGCTTTCTGGGTATACTGGCAGGAGATTTTGGCAGCTGGCAAGTTGCATAACGAGGTAGCCCTCGATGAGAGATTCGATGACATTTGGGAAAATGAACATCCTGATATTGAAAATTCTCCAAACCTCTTAACATCCATGCAACAATATAGAAGAGAGGAGGTTGTCATGGAATCTGAAGAGGAGGTAACTCAAAATCCCCCTACCGTTGCCGAGAGTGCAATGCATGAAAATAGGATTGGAAAATAGCCTGTGCAGGAGGAAGATCTATGCACACAAACATCCAAGCCAGTCGCCTCCTCTAAATCAACATGGAGGCGAGCAAGGACCACCAGTGGAAAGAGATGGGTCATTCTCAACCTCGATGATTTCCTAGAGGAGAAGCGACAACGAACCAAAGAGGTCGGTGCGGAAGAGGAACAGTCGATGAAGGGAGCGATCGAAGTGTCTACGGCTCTGCAGGAGCATCAGGTAATTTTTCCTCCCTCTTCTCTCTCCTCTATGTCTTTGGTCTTGTCACAGTCTGCCCCTGCTATTTCATCCATGCTAGTCCTCTCCACTACTAGATTTATCGGGCATTCCAGTCTCGCCCCTCTGGTTTTCCCTCCTGTGTCCTCTACTTTCCATACCCTACCTAGAATGCAATTTGGTGTCAACACCGGACTCAATGGCCAACAATTTTTATCCCCAAGGCCCAGCCCTACGGTTGGTGCATCTTCAATTTTTCCTTACACTGTCACCTCATTTTCATCCCCTCCGAGTGGCCAATTCATCCCGCCATTCTCCCCAGCTATTATAATGCGACCCACCAAGACCTCTGATGCATCAGCTACACTATCATTCCTGCTGGCTATCCCTCAAGAGTATCCATTCACTGGCAGACTGGGTATTCCGGCCCAAGAATATTTCATGTAGATTGATGCAAATAAAAGTGCCCGCACCAATCGGATCAACAAAAGAAGACAAAATGATGCAAACAGGTAGGCGGAGCCCCACTTACAAACCGTTTTCAATGAAAGCCAAAATTCCTTGATGTTTGTGAAGATCACTCCTAATGTGATCAAGGTAGTAGGCAAGATGTAGCCCAGTGATTATTCTGTAAATGTCATCGGGTTAGACTTGCAACAGGCCTATCCGCAAGATAAGGTTGAGCTGATGGAGGAGACCCAAAAAATAGTAACCACTGATTTTCTCAAGCTCAGCCGATAGGCGAAGAAGAATGATGACCAGATTACGGAGCTTAAAAGTAAATTTTACATTTGGGTAAACAAATTTAAAGCCCAGGAGAATGAAATAAGTCAATTGGAGAAGGAGAGGGGTTCCTTCGAAATTAAGATCAAAGAGTTACAAAATTTGGGCGAGGAGGTCGTCCCAACTCTTAAGCAGTAGGTTGAGCTACTCCGAGCAAATGAAGAAAAACTTTGAGCAAAGGATAAAGAGCTATGTGTTGAGTCTGACCTGCTACCTGAGGGGATGAGAGAGCTCCGGCAAAACACCACTGCCGAAATTACTAAAGTCAATGCCAACCAGGAGTTGGAAATTCAAAAGACTAAGCAGGCCGAATTGGCCTTGGCAAAAAAGGAAAAGGAGGTTTTCACCCTGAGAGAACAGATGTCTACATTAGACAAAAGCTTGTCAGAATTAAAAGAAAGTTTAAGAAGCAAAGAGGCAAAATTGGCTGCCCTAAGGACCCAACCCCTTGCACCACAAATGAGCTCATTGAAAATTTCCAAAGAGTTACACGCATCGTACTAGGACAAGGTGAAAGATTTTTGCCTTACTCTGTAACCCACCTTGAAGTTTATGGCGCAAGCGGCTAACCTCTATGGCACAGTGAGTGAATCGATATAGCAAGTTCAGGAGCTAACTTCTGACAAGGTTCCAGAGGCTAGAATATTATTGGGTAAGTTGTATACCACTTCAGATGAAGCATTGAGTAGCATGGGCATCAATGACCGAATGATAGTGGCTTTGGGTGCAAGTAGCCTCATCTCCATGCATGAGGTCGTCCAGCAGGTGGTAGATTGCAAGGCTCGTTTAAACTAGATTACCAGCAACATGCAGGCGAATTTTTCCCATTTGACTCAAAGAGGCCTCCTTTCGCCTTTCATTGCTGACGAAATGGTAGCGGGTGTGGAGCATATTGTGGCAATGATCGAAGAGAAGAAGCGGGACCTTTTTTTCTTCCAGACCTTTGATCAATCTCCAACTACTGAGGAGATCAAAGGAATCATGCATCAACTAGCATAGATTTTCTTCCAATTGGAATTGGAAATGAAAGCATCAGGCGGATTGCTCTTTAAAGCAATTATCGATCTCAGACAGGCTCACGAGCATCTGCAAAATCTCTCTACACCGACGAACGAAGTATGGACCAATCTATAGGCCGCCCTTTTGAGGTTGTGAGAATTTTGTTGTTGAGCCAAAGGTTTTTGGGGTTCTCCTTTCCGTGAGTGAAAAGCCCCTATAAGTCGTCAAACTGTTCAACAAAAACTGCCGAAGCCTTGGCAGTTTTCTTTCCCTTTGCGGCTATGCCTTAATTTTATATGCTCACTATCCTCGGAGCTCGCCACATGGCTTCCTCACGAAGCTTCTCAATTTTACTTTGCTTCGCTTTTCGGCAATCTCCGTCTGTGTGTCGTGTGGCTCACACTAGCTACTTTTCCAAGTCGGGCCCGCCTCATTCTTTACTTTTGCTCGGAGCTCTCCATGTGGATCTCTCTCACGGATTTTTGCTAGGCACCTTTGTTGCTTTCTACTGGGTTCTGTCTGGGCGACATGTGGCGATTTTGTTTCTGCGCTAGTTACCTTGGAAATACCGTCGGATCTTTTGTACTTCCTTGCCGCCACGTTTCTTGCTATGATGTCGCGTGTCCTCTCCTGTTGCTGCATGGTTTTCCATTGTGTGTCATGGCCTCACTGGCATATTTTTAGCCGACTGATGTTTGTTGTGGCAGCTCGAGATGATCTGGGTCATTGATCACTGTGTGTGGGTTGTTCTTCTCTTGATGCATCTCTAGGCGATGGACTGGCCAATAAATAGGGCCTTGTTTTCTTTAATTAGGTTGTTGATTAAGTTTATGAAAACTCCCAAGCACTGGGAATTAAGCCTTTTGTAATAGTTGTTTTCAATTAAAAGACTTCAGACTGTGCTAAATAAATTCGACCTTTTTGTTTTCAAGCATTTGATAGAACTATTGACCTATGTTGTTTTCTCTTTATTTTGTATGAATGCCTGTTCTTCAGTTTCTATAACCTTTCATAGCTAGAATAAATGCAGATCATGTTTCTTCGACTCTTCTGCATTAAGACAAAGTTATACTTGATTACATTATACAAATTAGAGGGTATTTTCACATGATAAATGCTTGTGGGAAAATTTAACTTAGTTAACAGCAATTTAGTGGTTCGGGCCTTTGCATCCTGCACTATGCTCTAGTAAAGTTATCTAAAGATTTTGGCACATCACCTGTAGTGTAAATTTTACATTCCTACAATCTCCTTAACTTTTTCTTCACCCATTAAACGAAGAGTCGGTTCGATAAAATCTCAGAGGTCACTTAGCTAGCACATAATGTCCCCCAATAGCTAAGTTTCCCATAAGACTACTGCTACATGCAAAATTTTGCGTCAACAGTATGTACTATATTCTATATCTAAATGAGTTACAAAACTCTGCAAAATTTTTCCAAAGGACCTAAAAATCACTAAGTGTAGAAAAATGCCAATCCATAACTCATTACAATGAAGTCACATAAGTGACTATATCACTCAACTCCCAACAAGATCCATCAAAATAGAACCTAGAAGCTCTATGGGTTGGATGAAACAATAAGGCCTAATTTCTAGTAACTAATTCCTCTCCAAAGAGGCTCCAAAAGGTTGAAAAGCTCACATTTGACCAAGTCCAAGATAAAAGCATAATAAATTAATGCCTATATGCTCTCAAAATGCTCCAAAAGAAAATAAAGAGGCCTCATAAATCCTCTCCATGTGTTGCTAAACAAACTCCAACCACTCCTATATGTTTGCAAAAGCATAAAAGCTCCAACTAAGTTGTTTAAAGCTTTTATAAGGCATAATACATAATTTTTTGCATCTAAAATAGCCATTTGATTAAATGACCTATAATTACATCATTTAAATCAAATTGCTTTACAGTTAAATAATGCAAAAAATAACAATACAAGGCCCGACCTTCGTTTGGAAAACATAAGTCTAATAAGACTTAATCAACATACATAGGAGAACAAAACCTAAGGCATAAGATTTAAAGTCTTAACCAAAGCCATATAATAGTTGCTTGCTTTATTATTATTATTTTTAAAATCAAAGGCAAAAGAATGCTATCGATATGAATTAGGCTAAAACCCTAAAAAGAAAAACAAAGCAAAACCACAAGGCATATCACTTAGTTTCGAAGATTTTGGATGAAGCTAAGCCACCAATGGTTTCATGGAACTCTTTAGAATGTCTTCTGGCAAGTTTTGTGGTAGAATCAGAGGCATTTCCACACATTTTTCTGTTGATTATTCTACAAAGAAGCTGGCTCTTATGCTTTTTTTTCTGAATTTTCCTCACCTTTTTGCTAGTCGCACCACCATGCTTTAGCCTACAAAGGTTCAGGAGGATTTTCTCTTATGGATACATACTCTAAAAGCATTTTTATAGCTTTACTTCCTTCATTTGTATGGGTAAAAAACTACTTTGTGCTCCATTTTTTGTAAAATGATGAGGATGTTGACTATAGTTTCCTATATGATGCATTTGCTTACAATTTCTGGAAACAAAATTTTTCTTTCTCTGAATTCTCCTCAAGCTTGGCTCTGGTTGAAGAAAATATGATGCTTTCCTCTTCTCTCTATGCTATGACATCACTTTTCTTGTAGCATAATCCTTATACTTTCCCTTGTGTCTTTGTCATGAACATTTCTCTGATAGTCGTGAGTCAAAATTTGTCAAAGAAATGTAAATATTTCTATTTTGCAAGTGTCTCTCCATATTTATGTTCATCTCAAGCTTCGTTTGTGTAAGAAGTAATGAAGTTTTCTTTTAAAATTTATGTATATATAAAATGCTCGATGCCTTCTTGCATGAATTCAAGGGCTTGATCTCACCACAGGCCGTAACTCTTCATATGTACATTTAGCATATGTCTTTGTTTCTAAAACAAAAACAAAAACCTCCATTTCAATGGCCACGACCACCCATCATACCGACATGGGGGTTAGCATTTTCATTATCTTTGGTCTCTATGCCCCTTTGTTTTCATATGACCACATAGTCATTTTGTTGATAGTTGAGGGCTTCCTTTATAACCGCGATCTCTATACTTTGCAATATGATTGAAGTCTTAATGTGTGACCTCGGTCGAGGCTTGGCATATAGTATGTCATCTATGGAGAACAAAACGTATGCTCTTTGATATTATTTTCATTTTTATCCCTCTATTTGTGTATTCTGGGCTGAAATAAATGATCTTTGACTGTAATTTGGAAGAAGATTGAACTTTGAGATTTGTTCATTTGAATGCCATGATTTATAAAGCATGCATGTTATATCCACATTATACCAAGCTTACCGTTGAAATCTTGTTCCATTTAGCTTCTATAACTGCTCACCATACTCATATTTTTGAAAATTGCTTGTTTCAGTGAGCAAATACCTAAAAGGCTATGCATAAACTATGAGTTGGGCTCAACCTTTGTGGGAGCCACATTTATCCCCACTCATATTTAAACTGATGAACAACAACATTGCATTTCCTATTTCTGCACATGACACAAACTAGTTAGTAAAAATAAAGCATTGTTTGGATTTGTAATGTGAATGTGTGTGGGTGTAAGAGTGATAGGTTAGTTATTGCTTAGATATTTTGGATCTAACTTCATTCTATATGATTTCAGGATCTGCAGTTGGAGGATGGAAAGCTAAAGCAACAAGGTAGCAAAAACACGCAAGCAACATCAGCAGCGCCAGTCATTCAGGCAATGACTGGCCCCTATGACTCTTATGCCTTTTTTTTTTCTTGTTCACACATGTATTCATGTTATAAATTCTAGCATTGAATTTATTTTCCTTAGCTAGTTTCACAGCTTGTGTGAAGCAATCTGAACACTTTAATGAATAAAGGTTACATTTTTCAAAAAATCTATTTAATGATGTATCAATTTACTTCTCTTTTCTTCATAAAAATGCAATACTTATTCATGAATGTAATTAAATTAATATTTTCATACTATGGCATAAAATGCATGATCAAAATTTGTAATGAACACCGCTTAGCAAAAGTGCTCTTCCTAATTTGAGCCCGTAGGGAAAATTGTGTAACAGTAACTTTCCTTTGTCTTTTTTCTTTGGATTTCACCTTCCTTTTGGGGATGATGAAAATCATTGAGACAAAAATGTCCCCTTCATGTTGACCCAAAAGAATATTTTTCCTCTTCTTTGGCTTTCACCTTCCTTTTGGGGACAATGCAAGGCATTGATACAACAATGTCCCTTTCATGTTGACCCAAAAGGCTCTTTTTCCTCTTCTTTGGCTTTCACCTTCCTTTTGGGGACAATGCAAGGCATTGAGACAACAATGTCCCTTTCATGTTGACCCAAAAGTATATTTTTCCTCTTCTTTGGATTTCACATTCCTTTTGGGGATGATGCAAGGCATTGAGACAACAATGTCCCTTTCATGTTGATCCAAAAGGATTTTTTAATTTTTCTTTTGCTTTCACCTTCATTTTGAGGATGATGCAAGGCATCGAGAAAACAATTTCCCTTTCATGTTGACCCAAAAGGCTCTTTTTATTTTTCTTTTTCTTTCGCCTTCCTTTTGGGGATGATGCAAGGCATTGAGACTAAAATGTCCCTTTCATGTTGACCCAAAAAGGCTCTTTTTCTTTTTCTTTTGGATGTTTTTATCCTTTTGGGGACAATGCAAAGCATCGAGACACCCTATGTCTCTTCCATGTTGACCCAAAATGACTCTTTCCTTTTCTTTGTTTTCGCTCTTTTTGTGTCCTTCTTCTAGTTCTATGTATTTAGGGGAATGATGACAGTTTTGAGCTCTATACACAAACATTGTAGCAATGAACATACTGACCCCAAATCCATAGATCCCTTATGTGTTTGGTGTTTTTCATTTTGGGGGGAACCCCTCTCCCTTTCTTTTCCTTTTTCTTTACATGACACAACCTTAAAAACATATCACTTGGCATAGGGCTTTCCAAGTTGGCTCTCATGTCCTTGCTTTCTTTTTGCATTTTTCATTTTTCTACTTTAAAGTAATTTCTCATAGTACAGTATTTCACAATTCTTTTAAAGTGGGGCCATACATTAGCGTTATTTATTTTTTCATTTCTCTTTTTTCTTGGTTCTTAGTGAAGCCTTATTACTTCATATGATGTGTTTTTCGCTTTATGGATGACATTAGGTGTAATTTTTTTCATGAAAGTGATATATCTTAGCATATTAAATTCCTCTTAGTGGCCTAATGTGATGCACTGCATCCCCTAAGTTGTGAATTTTATATTCTTTGATTGGTCCTCTCTTGGAGACATTAGACACAATGTTCCCTAAGTTAAAGACCTCACATGAACTAAGCAAGATTCCTTCGAACATTCTTTTGCATTCTGCATTTTACATTTTTGTGCTTTGCATATATGGCCACCTTTCATAACACAACTTGCATGCCTATGGTATCATCTTGCACTTGTTCATGAGATCCAAGCATACAGAGCTTTGCTTGCCTCATGAAGCTCAAAACATTATCTTTTTTGGTGCCTTATCAAAGTTTTCAGGATGTATAAATTTGGTATGGTTAAGAGGGAAGCCCAACCAACAACATGACTTTCCCCATAGCCACTTATGTGTGTGTGAGTGCATACCATCCATGAGTGTATCTTTCTCACCCTTTTGGCCTTATCACCTGACGGATAGCCACACTTCTTTCTCGACAAACAGTCTGGATCTGATCCACAACTAGATGGAAAAAAAAATGAAGCTTAATCTGGAATTACCTTTCTTTGCATTCCTTCACATCACTTTCTTGTATGATATTTTGTGTTGATGCTTGGTTTTCCATGGGATCTTGATCATCCCTATCGATTATTGTTGTCTCATCTTGCCAACATGAGTACATATGGATCCCTCTCGATATGTATGTGGGTTAGTGCACCAAGATGGTTCCCAAAAAGGGGACTTAAGTGGACACCTTTTTTCTAAAACCAGGAAATACTGACCTTGGACATGAAATTGAGGATAGTTACACTCAAAATATTATGATGGAAACAAAACAAGGATCGAAGTGCTCTGAGTCTACTTTCTAAAATATTAATTTATTTTTAAAATGGTTGAGATTAAGGGGTTCAAACAAGGGGTGTACACAAATTGGTGATATTTTTGTCAGAAAAACATAACATAGCAACACTTGTATGACCCTAGCACGGTGTACTTTCTTTTAGTATTTTTAAAATCACTACGGTCAAAAGTTCGCTAACATTATGTAGTTGATGCACAATTTTTTAGATAATTTTTTAATGAATATTTGTTTTTTTACTAATTTTCAAAGTAGGCACTTCCTAAAAAATAGAATTTTGGACATCCTACCCCTACGAATTTTGGAAAATAATTGATTTTTTTATAAAAAATTGTAGAATGGAGTTTAGTTTCTAAAAATGTAATTTATTTGAAATTTTGATGAGCGGTTAATTTATAATAGAAAAATCACCACACTTCCTTTTGGCAAAAAAGAGACATACAAACAAAATAAATTATGGATGAAAGGCTTAACATTGTTAGAAAGTGAAAAAATTACATCGTTGGATAGCTAACAGAGAATGTAACATTACCCAGATGTTTGATTTGTGTGATATTGAACCATGTGCAATCCTGGTTGTGAGCACAAACACGATTATGTGAAATATTGTAGAACGTGCAAAAAAATGTCTCTAGTCATTGGGAATGCCCTCCAAGCCTTTGGATTTGTATTCCAAGGAAAATACCAATCATAAGGCTTACGGATTCCCAAAGCAAGATATAATGCGAGAGTGTTATAACACGCTCGCGTTATATCTCAGTTTTGACATGGTTTTTTTGCTTGTGTGGGAAACATGTCAACCAAGACATAACACAACTATGTTATAACATGCTCGCGTTATTTCTTCCTTTATGTTAAATGAAACCCAATTGAATGTATGTTAGTATATTTGTATGTGTGTAAGTACATGTATGCTTGTATGTCGTGTATGTATGCATGCTTTTATGTATGTATGCGTGTATGTATGCCTGTATGTATCAATGCATGTATATTGTATGTATGCCTATATGTATGTAAGATTGTATTTACACGTGTATGTATGTATGCTTGTATGGATGTAGGATTTATGTACATATGTATTATGCCTGTATTTATGTAAGTATGTATGTATTTATGTATGTCTTTAGAGGGAGAATTCTAAGAGAGAGAGAGAGAGTCTAGAGAGAGGGAGAGGGGGTGGAAGTGAGGTTTTAAGAGAGAGGGAGTGGTAGAGAAGGGGTTGGAGTGAGAGGGACTTAGATAGGTAGGGTGGGAGGGATAGAGGGAGGGAGGGGGAGAGAGATAGGGGGGTGGGAGAGAGATAATTGAGAGAGAGGGGGAGAGACAGAGAGAAAGAGAGAGTTATGTAGGTAGGGTGCCAAAGGGAGAGACTTGCGAGTGTGAGGGGCATGAGAGGGAGAGACTTGACAGATAGGTAGTGAGAGGGAGTGTGAGAGAGAGGGAGTGAGAGAGAGAGGGAGAGAGAGAGAGAGAGTGAGTGTGAGTGTGAGTGTGAGTGAGAGACCTGAGAGAGGGAGAGGGTGTAAGAGGGAGTGACCTAATAGATGTAGAGAAAGAGGGGGTGGAGTGAGAGGTACTTATCTAAGTAGGGTGGGAGGGATAGATAGAGAGAGGGGAGAGAGTTACCTAGGTAAGTTTCCAAAGGGAGAGACCTGAGAGAGAGAGGGGGTGAGAGGGAGAGACATGAGAGGGAGGGAGAGAGTGGGAGAGACATAGAGAGAGATGGATAGAGGGAGAAAGAGAGGGTGGTGGGGATTGATTCAATGAGAGGTAAGTGGAAAGAGGGAGAAGGTAGATAGAAAAAATTATATAGGGTAGGAGAGAGGGGGGAAGGGAGAGGTGAGATGTATAGATAGAGAGAAAGTGATAGGGGTTGAGGGTATAAGATTGAGGGATTAGGGTGGAGGACCTATAGGGTTGATGGTTTTTAGGGTATTAGGGTTTAAGAGTTGAGGGTTGAGGGATTAGGGTCGATGCTAGAGGATATTTGGTTGAGGGTATAGGGTATGAGGTTTAAGGGTTTAGGTTTTGAGGGTTGAGGGTGGAGGGTTTAGGGTATAGGTTTGAGGGTATATGATGGAAGGATTAGGTTGAGGGTCAAATGTAAAGGGTAGAGGGTATAGAGGTTGAGGGTTTAAGGTTTAAGGATTGAGGCTTGAGGGACTAATGGTTTAGGGTTGAGAATTAAGGGTTGAGGTTTTAATGTATAAGGTAGAGGATAGATGGTAGAGGGTTTAATCATTTAGGGTTTAAGGGTTGAGGGTTGAGGGTTTAAGGTAGAGGGTAGAGGATTGAGGGTATAGGGTATAGTGTCGATGGATTAGGGTTCAATGTATATGGTAGAGGTTATAGGGGTTGAGGGATTAGGGTTTAAGGGTTGAGGGTTAAGGGTAGAGGGTTGAGGGTTTAAGGGTTGAGGGATTAAGGGTTGAGGGTTTAGGGATTAGGGTAGATATTTTTCTTAGATTTAAGGGTGTAAGGGTTGATGGATTAGGGTTTAGGGTTGAGGGTATTGGGTTGAGGATTGAGGGTAGAGGATAGAGGGTAGAGGGTAGAGGGTTTAAGTGTTTAGGGTTTAAGGGTTGAGGGTTGAGGGTTTAGGGTTGAGTGTTTAAGGGTTTAAGGGTTTAAGGGTTTAGGGTTTAGGGTTAATGGATTAGGGTAGATATGGAGGGATGGATGGATAGAGTAAAGGAGAGAAGAGGAGGGAGGGACATAGGCATATGAGGGTTGAGGATCCAATGTAGAGGGTATAGGGTTGAGAATAAAGGGTATAGGGTTGAGGACCTGTAGGGTTGAGGGATTAGGGTATTTGGTTGAGGGTATAGGATTAATGGATTAGGGTTGAGGGTACATATGGTTGAAGGATTGGGGTTAAAATTCCAATGTATAGGGTATAGGTTTTGAGGGTTCAATATTGAGGGATTAAGGGTTGAGGGTTGAGAATTTAGGGTTGGGTGTTTAATGTATAGGGAAGAGAGTATAGGGTAGAGGGTAGAGGGTAGAGGGTTTAAGGTTGAGGGTGGACGATTGAGGGTATAGGGTTGGGGGGATAGGGTTTGAGGGTCCAATGTATATGGTAAAGGGTATAGGGGTTGATGGATTAGGGTAGAGATTTTACTAAGTGGGTTTAAGGGTTGAGTGATTAGGGTTGAGGGTAGAGGGTAGACGATTGAGGGATGATGATAGAGGGTTTAAGGTTTTATAGGGTAGATGGTAGAGGATTGAGGGTTTAAGGGTTGAGGGTTTAGGGTTGAGGGTAGAGGATTGAGGGTATAAGGTTGGGGGATTAGGGTTGAGGGTCCAATGTATAGGGTGGAAGGTATAGGGTTTGAGGGATTAGTGTTTAAGGGTTGAGGGATTAAGGTTCAAGAGGCTTGGGGGATTAGGGTAGAGAGTTTACTAAGTGGGTTTAATGGTTTAAGGGTTGGGGGATTAGGGTTGAGGGTAGAGGGTAGAGGGTTTGAGGGTTTAGGGTTTAAGGTTTGAGGGTTTAGGGTTGAGTGTTTAAGGGTTTATAGGGTAGAGGGTAGATGGTTTAAGGTTGAGGGTAGAGGATTGAGGGTATAGGGTTAGGGGATTAGGGCTGAGGGTCCAATGTATAGGGTAGAGGGTGTAGGGGTTGAGGGAAGAGGGTTTAAGGGCTAAGGGGTTAAGGGTCAAGAGGGTTGAGGGATTAATGTAGATATTTTAATAAGTGGGATTAAGGGTTAGGGGTTGGGGGATTAGGGTAGAGGGTAGAGGGTTTAAGGGTATAGGGTTTAAGGGTTGAGGGTTTAGGTTTTAGGGCTGAGTGTTTAAGGGTTTATAGGATAGAGGGTTGAGGGTTGAGGGTTGAGGATTTGAGGGTTGAGGGTTTAAGGTTGAGGGTAGAGGTTTGAGGGTATAGGGTTAGGGGATTAGGTTTGAGAGTCCAATGAATAGGGTAGAGGGTATAGGAGTTGAGGGAATATGGTTTAAGGGTTAAGGGATTATGGTTTAAGGGTTGATGGTTGATGGTTGAGGGGTTAAGAGGGTATAGGGGTTGAGGGATTAGGGTTTAAGGGTTGACAGTTGAAGGTTGAGGGATTAGGGTTTAAGGGTTGACGGTTGAGGGATTAAGAGGGTATAAAGGTTGAGGGATTAGGGTTTAAGGGTTGAGGGTTGAGGGTTGAGGGTTGAGGGTTGAGGGTTGAGGGTTTAAGAGGGTATAGGGGTTGAGGGATTAGGGTTTAAGGGTTGAGGGTTGAGGGTTGAGGGATAAAGAGGGTATATGGGTTTATGGTTGATGGTTTAGGTATTAAGAGGGTAAAAGGGTTGAGTGATTAAGAGGGTATAGGGGTTGAGGGATTAAGTTTTAAGGGTTGAGGGTTGAGGTTTGAGGGATGAAGAGGGTATAGGGGTTGAGGGATTAAGGTTTAAGGGTTGAGAGTTGAGGGATTAAGAGGGTATAGGGGTTGATGGATTAGGGTTTAAGGGTTTAAAGGTTGAGGTTTGAGGGATTAAGAGGGTATAGGGGTTGAGGGATTAGGGTTTAAGGGTTGAGGGTTGAGGGATTAAGAGGGTATAGGGCTTGATGGATTAGGGTTTGAGGGTTGAGGGTTGAGGGTTGAGGGTTGAGGAATTAAGAGGGTATAAGGGTTGAGGTATTAGGGTTTAAGGGTCAAGGGTATAGGGTTGAGGGACTAAGAGGGTATAGGAGTGGAGGGATTAGGGTTTAAGGGTTGAGGGTTGAAATTTGAGGGATTAACCGGGTATGTGAGTTGTGGGATTAGGGTTTAAGGGTTGAGGGATGAGGTATTAAGAGGGTATAGGAGTTGAGGGATTAGGGTTTAAGTGTTGAGGGTTGAGGTTTGAGGGATTAAGAGGGTATAGGGGTTGAGGGATCAAGGTTTAAGGGTTGAGGGTTGAGGGATTAAGAGGGTATAGGGGTTGAGGGATTAGGGTTTAAGGGTTGGTTGAGGGTTGAGGGGACTAAGAGGGGGAAACTAAGGGATTAGGTTTTAGGGGTTGAGGATTGAGGATTAAGGGTTTGAGGGTTTAAGGGTTGAGGGTTGAGGGTTGAGGATTAAGGGGGGGTTGAGGGATTAGGGTTTAAGGGTTGAGGGATTAAGAGGGTATAGGGGTTGAGGGATTAGGGTTTAAAGGTTGAGAGTTGAGGGAATAAGAGGGTTTAAGGCTTGAGGTATTAGGGTTTAAGGGTGGAGGGTTGAGAGTTGAGGGATTAAGAGGATATAGGGATTGAGGGATTAAGAGGGTATAGGGGTTGAGGGATTAGGGTTTAAGGGTTGAGGGATTAAGATGGTATAGGGGTTGAGGTATTACGGTTTAAGGGTTCAAGGTTGAGGGTTGAGGGATTAAGAAGGTATAGGGGTTGAGGGATTAGGGTTTAAGGGTTGAGGATTGAGGATTGAGGGATAGAGGGTATGAGAGTTGAGGTCTTAGGGTTTAAGGGTTGAGGGTTGAGGGATTAAGAGGTTATAGGGGTTGAGGGATTAGGGTTTTAGGGTTGAGGGTTGGGGGTTGAGGGTTGAGGGTTGAGGGATTAATATGGTATAGGGGATGAGGGATTAGGGTTTAAGGGCTGAGTGTTGAGGGTTGAGGGATTAATAGGGTATAAGAGTTGAGGGATTCGGGTTTAAGGTTTCAGGGTTGAGGGTTGAGGGATTAAGAGGGTATAGGAGTTGAGGTATTAGGGTTTAAGTGTTGAGGTTTTAGGTTTGAGGGATTAAGAGGGTATAACAGTTGAGGGATTAGGGTTTAAGGGTTGAGGGTTGAGGGTTGAGGGTTGAGGGTTGAGGGATTAAGAGGGTATAGGGGTTGAGGGATTTGGGTTTAAGGCTCAGGGTTGAGGGATTAGGGTTTAAGGGTTGAGGGTTAAGGGTTGAGGTAATAAGAGGGTATAGGGGTTGATAGATTATGGTTTAAGGGTTGAGGTTTGATGGTTGAGGGATTAAGATGGTATAGGGGTTGAGGGATTAGGGTTTAAGGGTTTAGGATTGAGGGATTAAGAGGTATAGGGGTTGTGGGTTTAAGGGTTGAGGGTTTATGGTTTAGGTTTGAGTGTTTATGTGATTATAGGGTAGAGGGTAGAGGGTTTAAGGTTTGATACTCTCCCTCCTACCCCCCTCTCTCTCTCAAGTATCTCTCTCTCTCACTCACTCCTATCTCTCTCCTCTCTATCCTTAACCCTTTAAACCTTTAACCCTTAAACCCTTAAATCTTAACCATCTACCCTCTATCTCTCTCCAACTCCCTATATCTCTCTCAAATCATTTCCTCATACCACCTCTCCCTCTTTCTATCCTTTCTCCCTCGTTCTCCCCCTCTCTCACTCTCTCCCACTCTCCCTCTCCCTCCCACTCTCCCACTCTCCCCTTCTCTGCCTCCCTCTCTATATCCATCTCTCCCACACTCTCTCTCTCTCTCTCCCTCTATCCCACTCTCTCTTTCTCTCTCTCTCTCAACCCTACACCCTCTACCCTTAAATCATAAACCGTAACCCTCTACCCTCCATCTCTTTCCCATTCCCTCTCTCTCTCTCTAAAATCTCTCCCTCCTACCCCCTCTCCCTCTCTTAGGTCTCTCTCTCATTGTTCAATCACTCCCACTCTCTCTTTCTCCCACTCTCCCTCTCCCTCCCTCCCTCTCTCTCCCTCTTTCTCCCTCTCTCGCTCTCTCCAACTCTCCCTCTCCCTCCTTCTCTCTCTCTCCCACTCTCTCTTTCTCCCACTCTCCTCTCTCCCTCTCTCTCTATCTCCATCTCTCCCACTCTCTCTCTCCAACTCTCCAATTCTCTCTTTCTACCACTCTATCTCTCAACCCTACACCCTCTACCCTTAAACCATAAACCCTTAACTCTTAAACCTAAGCCCTTGAACCCTAAAACCCTTAAACCCTCAACCCCCATCCCTCTCTAATATATATCTCTCCTCTCCCTCCCTCTCCCTCTCTCACTCACACTCACCTATATCTCCTCTACTATAAGGGTACAGAGAGAGATATAAAATTAGGGTAGAGGGTATATACAAAGAGAATAAATAAATCTATTCAAAAAATCATCTTTCACACAATGCAAGCACGTTTTGAAAAAATAGAGATATGGTCGTTTTAGCAAGAAATAACATGATAACATTATAATGTGAGCATGTTTTGTCTTGCACTAAAAATGGTAAAAAAACTCAATATACACGTGATATCAAGGCCTACATTTTGCATATTCTCCTATTTCTGTGCGTGTGACAATAAAAAGATACTTTGTGGTGATGTTGTGAATTGTGCATGCATGTTTTTCACATTCTACCACATTTTTCATGATCTTTCCACCACCTTTGCATGAAATAGTATATTTTTCAGATTGAAAGGCATATAATATCAATTCATGTCTGAATTCCATTCAAAAGTGATATACAATTGAAGTTTGGAGGGGAGCAAGCTTTTGAAAAAGTCAAATTGTTGAGGAGTTTGAAGAAAGAAGAATCAAAGGCTACATAATTGGGTTGAAATCCTCCATTTGAAGCTCTTGTTTTTTAGGTATGTGAAGCTCTTTTAGTCTATTATGGCTTTCTTTCATTTTTATTATGTTGACCATTGTTTGTTTGTCATTATAACCTTAGGTTGTCAATGTACATTTTAAATTACACAATTATATACATTTATCAATTTAGACCATCTACTGGGACCCACAAAGCATCAAGGGTACTTCTAACCTTAACTTAAATTGGCAAAGATCAACCAACAAACTCAGTCATCTTTTCATCAAAATCCTTCAATTTCACTTGATTTCATATTTCCACAAAATATTAGAACTTAGCTCCAACTCTTTGTCAGACTCAAAAACAAATTAACCATCATAAAATTGATTGTAACATATCATAAACCTAATTAGAAACTTAGAACCATTCAATTCCTTCATGATTCACTAATTCACTCTTCAATGCAACTTACATGGAAAAATAACAACAAATCATGGATTCTTGCTACCAAATTTTATCTAGACATCTAAGACACTGGAGTCAAAATCCTATTGATTGAAATAAACCAAATAAACATTCACACACCACTGATCCATTAGGATCTTTAATTGTTGCAGTTATAACATCATTTTGCACATGGAGTCAACTTTTCTCAAAACAACAAATTCCACATGTTATCCTTTCTAACTTCTACCAAGCATTAAGGCATATTTTCCAACATCTTTTAAACAATTTCCAAACAAAAACAATTAACCCTTTCACTATTTTATCATATTCACTCCTTGTAGACAACTATCCACCATATTACAAGAAGGTCACCGAACCCTTAAATTAGGTGATCCATCTTCAGTAATTTTGTATCTTTAAAACTTAAAGGCACAATTTGAATCCTATTTTGGCATGCATTCACATACCTTAATTTCAATTAAACTTGTTTTGAAACAAACACCAAAAAACTTGACTGAATACTGGAATAAGCCTCAAATTAGCCCAAATTTACAAATGAAGTATCCTAAAATCACCACCAAAACACCTAATAACTCCAAAAGGTCTTTAGCTAGGTCAAAAAACACCAAATTCACCAATTTTAGTAATGGAAAGGCTCAAAAAAATGTTGGTCAACAAAACCCTTACTTTATGCTCCCAAACAACCTTTTCAAATGAGGGTTTATTAGAAAAGAATAATCCAAATCTTCACATGCTCTGGCACTGCTTGAAACATATTTAGAAATGTTTACCCATGCTTTAGGAACAAACTTATAGTCTCATTGAATTCTCTTTCCTCAATCACCAACATGTAACCATCCATTTTCATTGGAAAACTTTTGTATTTCTTGAGAGGAAAACAACCAAATGATGGATTCTCATTTTCCCCTACACAAAAAAACATGCACACAAGGTACACAGCCTAAAACTAACCTACTCCACTGAACTACAAAGCCTAGATCATGGAGTAGTCATAATGAACCTTCTTAGACTCTCAAACCCCCCTAGTGCACCTAAACCACATCTCTTTGAGGAATTTTGTTATTTAACAATTGACTTACCTTGTATATTGATGCAATCAGGGGAGGTCTTGTAACACAACTCAACACAAAATAAACCAAAAATAAAAATTCACAATTAACAATTCATAAAATTCTTCACTTTCACCAATTCAACAGTTATCCTTGTAGCATAGCTAACTCACTCAACCAAGTATATCTTTTAGAGAAGGTCTTCTTAGACCAAGAAATGACCCTTCTCAAAGTCTCAATAGGGCACACAATAACATATCAATAATCCACAATAGGCTTCTTTATTACAACATCATCAAAACTAGATTTCTACACCAACTAGGCCTCAAATTAGGCCTCTTTTACAAAGGACCTTATCTTAAATCCTTTTCCAAAACACAAAACTACATTGGTAAGTAGTCTATATTTTATCAAACCAAGGATTCCACCATTTTTTTTAGAAAATCACTCATCAAAGTTTCAAATCACAAATTCCTCCTTTTTACCCAATAAACTAGGGGTTTATTAAAAAGAATTCATCCAACCCTCACACAATATTATGAATACTTCAAACAGATCTAAAATGGCCTGAAAAAACTCAATTCAACAAGAAACCACTCTTCCCTAACACAAAACACACTTTAGCATATCAAAACCACTCAAAATCTCATGGAAAAATCAAAATTTCACTTTAGGGCTTCATGCCCAACACCCTTTTAGACCTCCCCTACACACAAACAACATTCCCTCACCTATTTATTGATGATGAAAACCAATTCCACCAATTATAGTAATCATAGTGAGTGGAATGGTCCAATTTATATTCAATGGTGCTCCTGCACCATGTATGCTTCCACATTTTGTATACACTTATATATGACAGAAGTTTTAAGGAAGTAAAATAAAAAATCATTTCCCAATCCTTTATTATGGATGTGCATACCACATGGCTTATCCATTCTTTCATTTTGATCCTATCTTGCAATCATGGCATGCCATATTACCACATCTCTTTAAGGCATTCCATTGAAAAAAATCATGTGACCTTTGTCTATGCTAGAAATACTCTTGTACATGATTATTTTAAGTATTCTTTATGAAGCCTTGAATGACATATATTTTGATTTATTTGAATGGATACATTTTTTAGGAACTAATATTCATCTCATTACCATGCTATAGGTAAAATTATTTGTCATTCCAAACAAAAAAACAAGGAAGAAACTAACAGATGAAGAGAATGAAACCTTCAAACAAAAGGAGAGAGATTATGTGGTGGCATATCGTAAAAAGAAGAAATTGGAAACAATTGATGAGAACAAGCCAATTGAAGAGGAACCTTAACCGTCAAAAAGAGAAAAGGAATTTGCAGCACAAAATTCATGAATGTGAAAGCATCATGGTAAGACAAATTTGGATACCATAGTTGGAGACACACCCTCTATGGCAAGTGAATATGAAGGGACACCATTAAGCACAAGTAAACATGGAGGGACACCATCTATCACAAGTGAATATAGAGGGACACCATCTACCGCAAGTGAATATGGAGGGACACCATCTACTGCAAGTAAATATTGTTGGAAACCATCCAATGCATCTCAAGTGGAGAGTACATCATCACTTGGATTTGATGAAGAAGGTATACCATCATCCCCACGTGAATCTCAAGGTATGTCTTCTACTCTACCCTTGATCAAAGGTACGCAATATAGCCCACCTCAATTAAATATTGATGAAATTCCTAATGTTGAGATGTATGTACCTAAGAGAATATCGCCTAGAATTTTGCGTAGAAAGCCAAAGTATTTGATTAATATAATGAGGATATTTTGTAGCACATGGAAGGTAATATTTCCACACGTACTTGTAGAAGATATGCTGATAAGATTTGGAAATTATTATTTGAAAGGATAAATGAGACCACAAGATGTCAATTTTTTTTTGAAATGATGTGGGGTATAAATTATAGAAACATCATGCAGACTCTTGGGTTGAGAATATCGAATGCATCAAGTGAAAACACTATTGTGAAGAATCTAATGGATGCTTATGAGAGTGTGGGTAAGACCTCATGCTCAAAGGATAGTAATGTCACCTAGCATGTTATTACATCGACTTTGGTAAGCTGTCAAACAAAGAGAGCTCATCTCATTAAAAAGGTGAGTGAACAACTAAGAATTAGTAGAAAAACTTTATCAAGAGCCATTTAAAGGCAACAAATAATTGAGGGCACCGATTCAAATGAATTATGGGCACTCTCGAGGAGACTTCCACAAAAAGATAAAGAAGTTCTTGAAGCCTTGAGAACACTAATTGAAGAGTATTGGAAGAATAACACAAGGCCATATTTGAATCAAAGGGATGTGGTAAGAAGGAGAATCGGTAGTCAGAACTATGAGCCACATCCAAAGCAGTTTTTGGATATGACTCAAACCCAATTTTTTCGTAAATTTTAAAATCATTATCCTCAAATTAGTATTTTTCAAAGATTTTTTGAAATGCTTAAACCTTTTTATGTCAAGATAAATCACACACGCACTAATTTTTGTTGTAGACTGCATATTGAATTCTCTAACCATTATGATGTTTATCGTTCTATATGTTTAGATTTGCATACTAATGATGTTTTATAGGATTGTGGCATAGAACCTCCACCAAAATATTCAAGAGAGTTCTTGTCAAAAAAAATATGTGAAATAGAGGATGGCTAGATATTCTACAGGACAACATGCTTGGATGGTTCATGGGAGCATTACAGTGGCTTTCAGCGTTTGCCAGTATGTTAACATATGGAAAGCATAGATGAGGTGGGACATAAAATAGTAGATTTTGAGAAGTATAAAATAGTAGAATATACTACAAAATATGGGTCTCAAGCAAAAAGGTGTGATTTGGTTATTGAGAAGATTCCAGTGTATTAGTTTATGTCCTTGTTTCATGACAATATACTATCTAATTATGCAATGCATACCCTTAGAGATGAATGGTTGGACACACAATTCAAGATATGCATGGACACCTGTCTAGTTGGTAGCATAGTATCCGTGGTTGAATTTGTGAAGAACTACACTCTACAACCACAGTGTGAGGTGCAATCATAGTATTACAACTCCACACAGGTTTCAATATTTGTGCACATAGCATTCATTCATGCATCTGATAGTACAAAGGACCAAAGGAAGATATTGAGGGAGTACCAATTTTACATTAGTGATGATTGCACACATTCTCCAGAGTTCATGCAAGGTTGCTGCCAAATGTTCTATAATGGTTTGGCTCAAAGGGGCATAACATATGACCGATGTATAATATGGTCGGATAACTGTGTAGAATAGTTCAAGAACTCGTTCATGTTCTACTAGTTGTGCAAGATGCATGTCATTACACGTCTTTAGCAGATGTGTAACTTTTGTAATGCCAAGAATGGAAAGGGGGAGCATGATGGTGCAAGAGCATGCATGAAAAGAGCATTAGCACAAGAAGAGTTAAAGTATAAATATAGTGCAAAATTGAAAGATGCAAGATCAATCGTCAAGTGGTGTAATGCTTCGATGGGTCCAGGTAATGAAGGTATATCTTCAGCTCATAGATTTTTTTGGTTGATGGATGATGCTAACATTGCACCATATGAGGAATTTTGTACTCTAATAGGATTGAGTGAGCTACATTCTTTCCTTAGCTCAAATGCAGGTTCATGCAGTATCGATACACGGAAGATGGCATGCTTTTGTTCTTCATGTACAATGCAAGACTGGAATGATTGTGAGTCAAGAGAGTGGGTTGAAAAATGGTTGACAAGTTATCTTAGCCCACTTCACACATATTTCCCTTTGATTGTACTGGAACTGACACGGATGGAATCATCGATTGACTTTGACCACATATTAGATCTAGTTCAACTAAGTAAAATATCTACTTGCTTAGTTGTTGAAACTCCATATTGTTATCTTACTTTTTAGTGTATTCGTAATGTTGACTAATTTCAAGAGATTTGTTGCACATATCAATGCAGGGCATGTTTATGCAGTTATTGCAGATGAAGAGAACGAAGAGGGAACATACTATCAATTATGGTTACTGGAAAATAGCTTAGAAGGTACCCACATAAGGGTGTTAAACATTGGTTGTTTCAAAACTTTCACACGCATCATAAGATTCTTCATTACTCAAACCTTGTTGTGGAATCCAATGTTCATTTGACCAAATATGGGGGTAGACCTTAGAACAAGACCTTATGGAAGGTCTTTGAGTCTGACCATGAGGAAATACTTGACACAATAAAGAGTAGAGTAGACCCAGATGGTTTGTTGGATTAATTTGTAAGTATATGCACATTGGTTCTTATTAATTGTATACTTGTATACACATTAATTTGTTTGATTCCAATGCTATCATCTTATTTTACATTTCCTATTTGTAAGTAACCTGCTAAACATTGATTGGTGTCCCCTTGCAAAAAATGTAGATTTATGATCCATCCAAGAGAATCTCATCCAAAAAGCAATGCAATATCCTTATTTTGATGATCTTGAAAAATCTCAATTATGATTTTAATCCATTCCAAAAGTGTGTGTGAAGCTTGGTGAGGGAATTTCAAGTTATTCATTTTATGTTAATCTTATCATGAGCACCTATGATGTAGACATTATAAGAGAATCTCAAATTTCAAGATATTCTATTCATGAGATGTGTTGTGTGCAATAGGTATCTTGGAACTCCCACTGAAGATGTATGACCAAGAGTGACTAAGTTGAGATACTACCATGCCTATATGTAAGTGTCTTCCATCTATTTTCATTTCATTTCCATTTTGGATGCTCTTTCTTTTTCTTCTTTTACTTTGTGTATCTATAAGTAAACTACAAAAAAAAGGTTTGGTCTCTCATTGCATAAAGTGTTGATTTATGATCCATCAAAGAGAATCTCATCCAAAAAATAAATGCAACATCCTTATTTTGATGATCTTGAGAAATCTCAATTTTGATTTGAAGCCATTATAAAAGAGTGTGTGAAGCTTTGTGAGGGAATATCAAGTTAATCATTTTAAGTTAACCTCATAATGAGCACCTATGATGTAGAAATTATAAGAGAATATCGAATGTATAAGTGAAATTGTAAAATATTTGTGAGAACAGAATACTTAAGGCATTGTAATTAGATTTACTTGTAATAAGATTTACTGAAATAATAAAATTTGGTGCAGGGGCACCAAGGTTATTGAGCAAATTTGGTTCATGGAAGTCTTATGTTAGTTTTGTGTTTTGAGATTTTTTAATTGAATAAGGTCATATTAGACCAATTTGTAATGTAATAAGTCATGTTAGCTGGTTTTGGGGTCATTTTGGAGTTCATGTTGCATATTTTTCAAAATGATGTAAAATTGAAAAAAAATGAAAAGTTGTCAATGTGAAAAAGTGAAAAAATATATAAAATTGAAGTGATTCTGATAGCAATACAAAGAGTCAATTGACTCACTTCCATAATATAAAGGTATTCCAACCTCATTCTTTCCCTCAAAACTCAATCGTGGCTTGTTTTCAACTTTGCACCTAGTCACTCTTATAGGTCTACAAACCTAATTTTCCCACCTTAACTCTCAAAATTCCTTAGCAACCTCTACAAAAAACCATCATTTTAGGCACCCTTTTAAGACTTCTTCAACATACATCAAACCCTCATAAGACTCTTTTGGATCATCTTTCACAAAACAAGCAACCTCCCTTAATTCTTCCTTTCACATGCAAACCACCAATGGGCATCATTAACTAGTTTTCCAAACCACCAACTCCTCAAATTTTAGGGTGTGATAAGCCCTCTACATAAAAAAAACCCCCAAACCCTCTTCATTCGCAAGTTAGTAAAGGGTTTATTGACATACAGACCGACCCTCTTAAGTCACCTCAGTGAAACAGAGTACCTAAAAGATTCTCTTAAAATAGGGTATATAGACTGACCCGTAGTAATTGGCTTTTAAAATGAATAAAATCACTTGAAATCCAACCAAACCAAAACTAAAATGGAGTTAATTTTTCTTCCCACCTAATTCCATTGAAAATATACCATAATCACTCTGAGCTACGTTCAACCGACTCGATCCCTAAAGGCTCCAAAGTGCAAAAGGGCATAAATATTTGATGGGTATTACTCAAAAACCGTGGTACTTACGAAATCTCCATCTAAACCTACAAGATCATGTTGGCCCCTCTACAATAACCTCTCTCGGTTTTTATTATCTCAAAGAGGTTTCCCCGTAGTGTCCAGTTTTCACTTGATGGAAAAAGTGTCAAATGTAAGCAATGCAAAGTTGCAAAGTGGTGCAACTTTCGTTCAATAGCTCATGTGACCAAATGGATTGTTCCAACACATCCGAATAGGTATGTTTACACTAGGAATGGTCCTATTTTGCACCCAAACATGCGGAATCGCTTTGAGATACATTCAACTAGATCGATTCCCTAAGGGTCCAAAGTAAAAAATGACTACAAACTTTAGCATGTTGTTACTCGGATAAAAATGATGCTTAGAAACTTTTCGTCTGATCCTATGAGATCGCATTGGGACCCTCTATAATAATCTCTATCAATTTTTTCTATCTCAAAGGCATTTTCTTGTGGTGATTTTCACTTGGGAAAAAAGTTGTCAAATGCAAGTAGTTGAAAGTTGTAAAATGGTGCAAATTTTTTTATGTAGTTTGTGCGACCAAACAGACTATTCCAATGCATCTAAATATGTATTTTTTTGCTAGGCATGGTCCTCTTTCACACCCGAACATGCAAAATCACTCTGAGCTATGTTCAACTGGATCGATCCCTTAAGGGTCCAAAGTGCAAAATGGCTGCGAAATTCAGCATGTTATTACTCAGATACTGAGATTCTTAGAAACTTCTTGTTTCATCCTATGGGATTGCATTGGTCCCCTCTATAATAACCTCTCTCAGGTTTTTCTACCTCAGAGGCATTTTTCCGTGGTGGAAAATTTTCACTTGGGGAAAAATTTGCAAACACAAGTAGTTGAGAGTTGCAAAGTGGTGCAACTTTCATTATACAACTCATGTGACCAAAAAAATTATTTCAATGCATCCAATTAGGTATTTTTATGCTAGGAATAGTCCTATTTTACACCCAAACACACATAATCACTCTGAGCTACATTCAACTGGATCAATCCCTTAAGGGTCCAAAGTGCAAAATGGCTGTAAATTTCAACATGTTATTACTCAGATATCGTGATGCTTAGAAAGTATCATCTGATCCTATGAGATTGTGTTGGACCTTTCTACAATAACCTCTCTCAGTTTTTTCTATCTCAGAGGCATTTTCTCATGGTGGTGAGTTTCCACTTGGAAAAAAGTTGTCAAATGCAAGTAGTTGAAAGTTGCAAAGTGGTGCAACTTTCATTTTGTAGCTCGTTTGACCAAATAGACTATTCCAACAGATCCAAATAAGTATTTTTACACTAGGTATGGTCCTTTTTTCACCCAAACACATGGAATCGCTTTGAGCTATGTTCAACTAGATTGATCCTTTAAGGGTCCAAAGTGCAAAATGGCTGCAAACTTTAGAATACTATTACTCAGATATTGTGACACTTAGAAACTTATCGTATGATCCTATAGGATCATATTGTGCCCCTCTACAATAATTTCTCTCATTTTCTGCTATCTCAGAGGAATTTTCCCGTGGTGGAAATTTTTTATTTAAGGAAGAAGTCAAATGCAAGTAGTTGAAAGTTGCAAAGTGGTGCAAATTTCGTTCTGCAACTTGTGTGACTAAATGGATAGTTCCAAACCATCTAAATGGGTAATTTTATGCTATGCATGGTCCTCTTTTACACCTAAACACTTGGAATCACTCTGAGCTACATTCAACCGAATCGATCTCTTAAGGGTCCAAAGTGCAAAATGACTATAAAGTTCATCATTTTGTTACTCGGATACCATGATGCTTAGAAATTTATTGTATGATTATATAGGATCATGTTGGGGCCCTCTACAATAACATCTCTCATTTTTTTCTATCTTAGAGGTATTTTATCATGGTGGCAAGTTTTCACTTGGGGAAAAAGTTGTCAAATGCAAGTAGTTGAAAGTTGAAAAGTGGTGCAACATTCATTCTGGAACTCATGTGACTAAATGGACTATTCCAACGTATCTGAATAGGTATGTTTATGCTAGGCATGGTCCTCTTTCACACCCAAAACATGTGGAATAACTTTGAGCTACATTCATCCAAATCGATCCGTTAAGGGTCCAAAGTGTAAAATGGCTGCAAAATTCAGTATGCTATTACTCAGATACTATGAGGCTTAGAAACTTCTCATCTAATCCTATGTGATCATGTTGAGCCCCTCTAAAATAATATCTCTTGGTTTTTTCCATCTCGTAGGCATTTTCCCATGGTGGCGAATTTTCACTTGGGGAAAAAGTTGTCAAATGCAAGTAGTTGAAAATTGCAAAGTGGTGCAACTTTCATTCTGCAACTCGTGTGACCAAACAGATTGTTCCAACATGTATGAATGGGTATTTTTATGTTATACATGGTCCTCTTTTGCACCCAAATACGCAAAATCACTTTGAGCTACATTCAACCAAATCGATCCCTTAAGGGTCCAAAGTGCAAAATGGTTGTAAACTTTAGCATGTTGTTGCTCAGATACTGTAATGCTTAGAAACTTCTCATCTAATCCTGTGGGACTATGTTGGGCCCCTCTACAATAACCTCTCTCATTTTTTTCTATCTCGGAGACATTTTCTCATGGTGGTGAATTTTCACTTGAGGAAAAAGTTTTCAAAAGCAAGTAGTTGAAAGTTACAAAGTGGTGCGACTTTCATTCTACAATTCGTGTTACCAAAAAAAATATTCCAATGCATCTGAATAGGTATTTTTACACTAGTCATGGTACTCTTTTGCACCCAAACATGAGGAATTGCTCCGAGCTACATTCAACCTAAGCGATCCCTTAAGGGTCCAAAGTGAGAATTGGCTGCAAACTTCAACATGATATTACTCGGATACCATGACACTTAGAAATTTCTTTCCTAATCCTATGGGATCACATTGAGCCCCTCTACAATAACCTCTCTCAATTTTTTCTATCTCAAAGGAATTTTATCATGGTGGTGAATTTTCACTTGGGGAAAAAGTTGTCAAATGCAAGTATTTGAAAGTTGCAAAGTTGTGCAACTTTCATTTTGCAAATCGTGTGACCAAACAAACTATTTCAACACATCTGAATGGGTATGTTTACGCTATACATGGTCCTCTTTCACACCCAAACACACAGAATCGCTCTGAGCTACATTCAACCAAATCGATCCCTTAAAGGTCCAAAGTGCAAAGGGAAGCAATATTTGAAGGGATATTACTCAAAAACCGTGATTCTTATGAACTCTTTCTATGAGCCTATGGGATCACATTGGTCCCCTCTACAATAACCTCTCTTGGTTTTTTTTATCTTAGAGTCATTTTCCTATGGTGTCCATTTTTCACTTGATGAAAAAAGTGTTAAATGTTGGAAGTATAAAGTTGCAAAGTGGTGCAACTTTCTTTTTGCAATTTGTGTGACCAAAAAAATTACTCCAACACATCCCGATAGGTACATTTATGCTAGGCATGGTCCTCTATTGCACCCAAACACACAAAATTACTCTGAGTTACGTTCAACCGGCTTGATCCCTTATGATGGCATGGAAAACAATTGAAAAGATAAGCATACACATGACGATTGAGAAGTCTGAGTTTTCTACACAAAAAGTATATGATCATTGGAAACTCAAATTTAGTTGTTGTTGAAGATTTTGAAGGAGAATATCAATCAAATATCTCTATTTCTTTGTTAATTTATGTGCATTTTCTTCATTTCCAACATGTGTACGAGTCTGTATAGTAGGATCTTTCTCTAAGATGATCTGAATTTGTTATAGAATGGTTTTATCTTTGATTAGAATATGTTCTTCTGGAATTCTATTAAGTTCCAAGCAACTTAGAAGTAGATTCATGAAACAGGTTTGAATTTGCTCATACAAGGGTTTGAGTGTAATATGTTGAAATAGGCCATTCCACCTATTGTTTAGGCTGAGTTTCGGTGGAATGGGCCTAATGTAAGTAGGATAGGAAGTAGGTATAAGAAAATAGCATTGGTAAAGGCACTGAAATAGATTACTAACGCTGCCCTTATTGAAAATTCAGAATTTAGGCCTAAAAAACAAGGCTAAAAGAGGTGAAAAGAAGAAATTGCTTGAGAATAAGTTAGAATAGGTTGGAAATAGAGTGAGATTGTGGATTTTGATGTGTTCAAAATGTCTTCAAGCATGGGGGAGGTCAAAATTATGTTATGGTATGATGCCTTAGTTGGGAAAAGAGGAGTTTTCAATGAAAAAGAGAAGTTTGAGGGAGTAAAAGTGGGTAAAGTCAAGGGCTAGCATAATTTGGTAGTCAATTAAGTTTGTGTAGGAAGAATGAAGAGTTTTGGAAGAGGTTTTGAGGTTGTATGAGGTTCGGGTTTGGGCTCAGGGGTTCGGTTTTCTAGTTCGGCCAATTTTTTTTGGAGGGGGGTTCGGTTCATTTTGGGTTCATTAGTACAAAAAATATGTAAAATATATATATATATGCAGCCTAGAAGCATGAATTAGGATTAGAATATCGCATAACATCATAAAAAAAACAAAACCACCATAAACTTGAATTTCATTTAAAACATGCATGATAAATATTCATCGTTGAAACTTGAATTGTGGTAGCTTGATATACACAGTCTATTGATGTCAGGGTTCAATTTGTATGATTCTGAAAAAATAAGCCAACTGAGTAGAGTTATCAACATTCTTCAGAAATCATAAGAATTTTTTTAGTACACTAGCCATTTTGATGTCTAATTGCAGTCTCAAACATTATTTTGTATCATTGTTACATTGGTCTTGAGAGTGGTAGCTTAATATAGCTTCACAATACAAAATGTGGTTTACCTGTGCAATGTAACAGTGGTATAGGCAGATTTTTCTGTGAAAGAACCAAAGGGTGACTGCACAATTGAAGTGTATAGATACATATCTTTTTGTAATATCAGAGATACTTTTTGAAATAATTTTATGAATCATTTCATGCAATACCAATTGAAAACGTGTTTTTTGCTTTTACATAATTTTTTTTAGCATTAATCAATTAATATTCAAGACAAATCATGAAGGAAAACAATGATCAATTTTAGGGATAACTAATTAATAAGTATACACGTGAATAATTCAAGCATGTGCATGTGAATAAGGGAAGCACAAGTACTCAAAAACACGTAAGCCTTGGAGTATACACATGAATACATAGTATACACAAATTAATACAAAGTATGTGCATGAATACAAGGTATACACATGGAAACAAGTAAGTCACAAAGTATACACTGGAACACACGTAAGTCACAAAGTATACACGTAAGTTGTAAAGTATACACTTGAATACACATAACTCATATCTATTGAACCATGAATTTAGAATGCAAATATGGACTCCATCAATAAAAATGATTTGTATTAACCAAATATTCATGTAGGCATACATCAATATATGTCGATATAAGTATGAAATATGGGTACAAAATAGTCATATAGGCTTACGAGAATTTCATATAGGCATACAATGTCAAATATATCCAATACAAAATATGTAGAAAAATTCCATGTAGGCATACAACAAAGGGCTCTAGAATCAAAAGTCATTGCTCTCCATCCCCACAAAATAAATTCTTGCCCTTTGCTTGTTGATCAAATGGCGATACGTTTGTCACTTGTTTATGCTGTAGTCGAGGAGTGCTCCTGGTGCTCCTCCTAGTGTTTAGTTCTTTGTGAAGTTTTATTTGTTACAATAAGAAGTAAAAATATTAATATATAGAAATTACATTATAAAAGATGATATATTTAACAAAATAATCACTTACCACCATCTAATGATCACTCTCCTCGAGTGAAATATCTGCACGCCCAGGCTGAGGTGTCTTGAAGTAATGTATAAACTATCTAAATAGAAATTAAACCACAAATCAATAATGTTTTTCTTTTTAATTAGAACTAACATCTATAACAACGAATGTAAATTGAAATTTAGTAATTTGCCTCATACCTCCCCCTGTTAGAGCCATTGAGGATCCTATAGTAGATGAAACACCAATCTCTATTGCCCTCATCACATTCAGAGGAGTCTCCACTTGCAACCGTAAAAACTAAAATAACAAATTATTCAATCACAAAAACTACAATAGTGATCCATGCCATGACTTATAATGTATGAGATAATAAAAAAAAATTTGAGTACTTATTAAACTATATATTTCTGACTATCATGCTTACTATTTGCCCTATCCATATCTTGTTCAAAAATATGAGTTTTTAGGCTTTTACCCATAGAAAAAATCTGGTGAGTGGTTTGATAAAATTCTTTCATAGACATGTACAATAATTGTGGTGGCATAAAGAAGGCAGTGAACTGTTTAAAAAAATGCCTCAAAGAAATGGGGTTTCATGGTGATGGAATGCCATTACAAACAAATGCATGTCATGTCATTCTATCACCATAAGACCACATTTCTTTCAAGCATTTTTTTAGACAGCTCATTGCCTTCTCTATGGTATTATTGCTTACTATTATGATTTGATAGAGTTTTTTCTAAGCATCCATAGTTTGTTGGAAAGCAGCTATTTTAGGCTTTTAGTCATAGCAACAAGGAAGCGAGTAGTTTGATAAAATGCTTTGGTACACATGTATGGAAAATGTGGTATCATAGAAAAGGTGGTGATTTGTTTGAAGAAATTCCTTGAATAAATGTAGTCTCATGGTGATGGAATGGAATTCCATCACCATGAGACCGCATTTCTTCCAGGAATTTTTTCAACCTACTAACTACTTTGTCTATGTTATTGCTTACTATTATGCTTTGATACATTTTTTCCAAGCATCCATAGTTTGTTGGAAAATGCCTTTTTTAAGATTTTAGCCATAGCAGTAAGGAAATGAACTGTTTGATAAAATTATTTGGTAGACATGTATGGAAAATGTGGTTGCATAGAAAAAGCGATGAGTTGTTTGAAAAAGTGGTGCAGGCGCACCTTTACAAGAGCATGCCTCCATGAAGAAAATTTAGGATTTTGAGGTTTTATAGGTATTTTCATGATGTAATAATGCTTAAATAGCTATTTTCGAGTTTGTAATGGTCTTTGGTAGTCATTTTAGGCATAAATTGTAAAGTTTTAGAATCTTAACAAAAGTTGTCAATTAATGTTGCAAAAATGCAAAAAGGTGCCAAGTGGAGGAATATGAAGAGTCAAGGTAGTTGTAGAGGAAAAATTAGGTTCTTAGTAATTTTAAATGATTTGGAAATTTTTTAAAAGATGTGAAATTTTTGTTAGCTATTGTTGAAGCATTTTGATGGAGAAAGCTAATGAAATATCACTGTTATACTGTTATTTTATGTGTTTTCCTCCATCATCTGCCAGTGTACGGTTTCGTGTAGGTGGTAGTGCATATATAATGTGTGTGAATTGAAGGATATATGTGTTGAAATAAATTTAAAACTAATTTGAGTGTTTGATATTGAGTTTCAAGCTTTTGGTGGCCTCATTTCTCTAGGCGGCAAGAAAATAGGGGATAAGGGTTTAATTGCCCAAATGAACTAAAAAGTCCATCCCACATTTTTTCGCATTTTTTTCTTGGTGGAATAGACCGATCTGAAGTAGGAGTAGGTGTAGAAGGTAAGGAATTGGTTTGGTGAAGTTTTTGTGTGAGTTCTCCTCGCTGCCCTAGTGAAAAACCAGTTTTGGTGCCTTTTAAACAAGGCTAGAGTGAGTGAAAAGAGGATAGGGGTTTAGAAGTCGATAAAATCCCCTAAAAAATATGAGATCAGGTGAATTGGAGGGTTTTAGAAGATATGAGAGGTTGTAAGTGGTCAGAGAAGTGAATAAGTGACAAACCCTAGCTGAAAGAGGGTGAAAACTAGTGAAAAATAGTGATTTTGTTAAGGAAGTGTATGTAGATCTTTGGGTCAGCACTATTTGAGGATGGAATGAGAATGTAAAATCATAAATAAGCTTGACTGAAGTGATTATAAGCTTGTCAGAGTTCAGGGCATAATATTTTCAATAATCCCTAATTGATTGCAAGGAAAGTGAGGGTTTTATGAAAAGGGGTCTAAATGAGCAAGATGAGACCTGAATGTTGAATAATTTGATATTTTCTTGGCTCTCTTTTGACTGTTTCAATGTTTCAAGTGTTGGTTGTGTTTTTGGAGATGTGTCTCTTTGAAAAAGAGGCCTAACTGTCACCTAATTCAGCATTAAAAGCTAGATTTGGGACAATTGCTCCAAAAGAGTTGCAAGTGAGTTTCAGATCTGTGAGAGTAGGCCATAATGGGTGCCTAGTTTGGAGCATAGAAAAGGTAGTGAACTATTTGAAAATATGCCTCAGTAAAATGTGGTCTCATGGAATTCCAAGACAAGCAAATACAATTGGAAGTTGCTCCTAGACTTATTACTTATGTTATGTGAAGTAATTGCATCACTACTTATGTTGACTTTCTAAACAACTATATTGTAGTTGAAATTTCATCATTTTTCAACATCTAGTTATTAGTTATGGAATTTGAAGTAATGGTTTGAGTTTGAATGATGTGAAATGCAACGTAATCAATGATATGAATATAAACTACACAAATCTATTAAGTACAATTCATTAGTTAAACTATTTGCTCTATTACCTGTGTGAAGGTTTGACTAAATCAATTGGCACCAAGAGGTGTTCCCTTGAAACCTTCAATATTATCCTATTCAACATCCAAAATAAAATATTAAAATAACATTCATAAAACAATGTTATTATCATGTAATAGATTTATAATTTTTTACTAGTTACATACCCCATCGATAGGTGTACTGCAAAAATAAGTAGGTGTAGGGCTGATCTATCCAGTATCGACACTGTGACCCTACAAGTTTATTAAAATCATAAAAATAAATTAGTTAATCTTGCATTTCAAAATCAAAATTTAGTAAATTAAATTCAACGAACATTATAAATTTTACTTGACTATCAATGCCATACGCGTCATGCAAAATGTCAGTTGCCCTTTCCATCTCCATAGTTGTAAACAGATCTTGTGTAGTAGCCTCCTGAGTGTTGATGGGGTCATATGAACAAGTCACCCCACAATATTGACACACATGGGATCGAAGCCCACCTGTTGAAGACTCGCCTGGATGGCATTGTACAAGAGGGCTAACATGATAGATGACACTGCGTCAAAGAGTTGATGGCCTGCAAAGTCTCTACGTCGGCACTCTCCTTCACGATGGAAGGGATGATGATGTTCTCATGATGCGGCCTAATGAGAGGTCATCTCACTTGTCGCCTAGGATCCAACTATGCACTGGGTCTATCTTGTGTCGACCCCCCACCTCTGCCTTGGAAGTCCCTCATATCAAAATAATTTGGGATTTTGTTCTAGATGAACTCAACGTATAGTTTCCTAAGGAAATATTGTGAGACTTCACAATTGTTGCAAGGTGTGTCATCAAAAACCATGTACCACCTATCCCAAAAATATTTTGTAATCTCTTGGTGGTGGCACCAATGAATAGGAAACCTCTTCACATTGAGTGAGAGATTTCCATTTGACCATGGGTAAGTGAATAATGCACACAAATCTAATTTTGTAATTTTTAAATCTTTGATTTTCTTTATATGATAATTTATCTTGGTAAAAATCCGTAGCTGCCTACCTCCTATCTTGCCAACCAGATAATTTTTTGTTGATTTAATCTATAATTTTTAACATATCTTCTAGTGAAGTTGTCAAGGTCATTCTTTTTGCAATTGAATTGTTTGGATTGTTCAACCTCCTGATTAAATCCTTAATCTAATTTCTATTGTTCTCAATTTCACCCATTAAATTTTGTTGAGTGCCAGGAGGGTATTGAGGGTTTGGTGGAGGAGATTGTTGTTGTGGTCGAGGATTTTGTTGCTAAGGATTTTCTTGTTGAGTATTTTGTTCTTACTGTGGATTTTGAGGAGGGTTTCCAAGTTGATTAACATCTCCTACAATTTCAAAAAATAAATATCAAATACAACCTAAAACTAAAAAATTAAAAAAAAAACAAACAATCCTTACCTCTTTGACCTCCTCGTAACTGTGGTGGCATCCAGGCGATGAATCAGCAACTGTTGATGAAGATTTTTGCACTAAAGCACCTCCTAGAACGCGAGCGCAAAATTCAGGGTTTTTGGCCATGAGCAACAAATAAACACAGTCACAAATGAAAATGAAATTTGATTCATTCTTTTTTCCTTTAACATGCAATAACGTGAGTGCTTTATAATGTGAACCCATTCGTGTTATAATGCACTTGTGGTGGCCGAGCCTTAGGCTTGGCACACCAAGCCATAACATGAGCACGTTATAATATGCTCGCGTTATGAGTTTTTAAATTTTTTAAAAAATGGCCATAAAATTGCTACCCATCTTCATGTACCCACACGTGTCTTGGATACTTTAGTGTGAGTTTCAAGCAAGTTCACTCTCTTGCTAAAAAGGAGGCTAAAGTGTCACAAAAAAATGTATCCTTGACATTTTTCACTCATTTGGGCCTTTCCTATGGATTTTGGCCTAATTTTTCCTAGATTTAATGTTGTAATGTGGCCAACACATTCACATTAGGCCTTGAATTCTTGCAAATCAATAAAAACCTAAAGATGTCTTACAAAGATGTTGTGAAGTGTTGTAAAAGCATTTTCCCACTTCTCTAGGAATTTTCCATCATAATTCACTTAAACAACCTCTCTTTACCCCTTACCAAGTCCTAATTCAAAGTGTTGTAAAGAGTTGTAACAAACTCTCACACATTCCTAGGCTTTTCATCAACAAATTAAACCTTTCTTATTATAAAATGACCCCTTAATGCACTTATAGATCCCACTTAGGTGTGTTTTGGAAGAAAATCCCGATAAACAAAAATAATCACACATTAATTCCCAAAATCCACTTAAAATTTCCCAAGTGGACTATATCCCCACCTTAGGAGGCTTAGTCCAATTTGGCATAAAAATCAAATTTAATCCAAAATTTTGGCAGGATACTATCTTCTAAACCCTAAGGTCGGCCTATGATGTGTTATTTTTGGGAAATTAGGGCACAACATGTATCAATAAGGGTTTTTTACCTCATTTTTCATCTCCTACACTCTATTTCCTGTCAATTCATTCTTCTCAAGCAAGCAACAAGCATTCAAGCACTCTGAGCACATCAAGCAACAATCTATTGGAGTTGATCACTTGCATATCTTCAGATTTTTTCAACAAGGGTTTGGTGAGTTGCTTCACTTGCATGTTGTTCAATCATCTTTCCCTTTCTATTTCATTTCATTATCTAGGGTTTGATTACCAAAATGGGGTTTGGCTAAGGCAAACCCTTATTCTCTAACCCTAACTCATTTTCCCCTCTTTGCATGTGTGTTTTGCAGACTTTGTATGCAAATTAGTCAAAGAGAAAGGTGCTAAAAGGTGTCATATTTCCATCCACATCATCCCAAGTCAACAAACCCTAAAAGGACCTTGAAGACAACTTGCAAGTCAACATCTAAAGATTCAGGTCCAGATTTTTGTCAGAAATAAAAGTACAATTTCATAGCTACAGATTCTAGTCTCGAGATTCTTGTAAGATACAGGTGGACTAAGTCTCAATCATTGGCGAATTAGACCCACTGCCAAGCCTAAAAAGTGATCTCTACAGATCTAGATACCCATTTCCCTGAAACCTATTCCAACAAAATTTCCCAAAAGTAGGACTAAGTCGCCCAACTTGGTGTAAGTGTCCTAGTGGCCTTGAACAAGAGATTCTGGAAGATTTGAGAGCTCCTCTTCATCAACCTTCAATTTCTAGGTGCACCACTTCTACCTCTTTAAGTTTTTTTATATTTTATGTTGATGCCAAAATTTGGCAAGGTAACATCCCTCTGTAGGAAACTCAATTTTAGGGGGCGACCTATTGCACCAAACTTAGTGACCTCCGAATTTTAAATAAGTCGGCTTCTTTTATAACTGGGGTATTGAATGGGAAAAGGAAGCACATATAAAATAAAAAGATCTAACTAAGGTGATACATCGAGATTTAGATGTGTGGTATAGTAAATCTATCTTGGGGATATGACTTAAGGGTTGGTGGGTAGTCTGTTGCATTCTAGAATGGTAGAATGAAGATAAAATCTTGAGTGATTCATTATATGACATAAAATAACTTCATGCATTTTTACTAGAAATAATAGTCCAATACATGATCTAAAGTAGCAAACTTGTATTAATTTATAGAATTCTAGGAATAAAACATCCAATAAAATAATGGCACAGTAAAACTTATCAAAGATAAAAGAAAACAGAAAGGACGAACAATGGCATAGTCTGTGAGTTATTTACAATAATCAAATAAAGCAATTAAAGGCTTGTTTTTTCTATCTATTCCTCTGCCCAAATCTGAACTAAAATTGGAACCCCTGCTTCGAATGAAGAAGCAGTATTTATATTGAAAACCTAGCTTGTCGAGCAAGTAACCTAAAATATGCCCTATTCATGAGTAATGATGCATTAGCAATGATTTTCCCTTGGTCATTACAACCAAAAAGATTTGGGCCATGAACGAGGACATCCAAGGGTCGGATGCATCCCCTACGAATGATGGTAGTTTTCCAAATAGACCAGAGTACTTGACACGTGCAATTGATTCATGATGGTAGTTACAGAACATGGCAGCTGGTGAAAGGTTTTTGCCTACTAGGCCTCCTCTCGCGATGAAGTTCTTAGAAGATCACATGGCAAGCAATCAGGGCCCAACATTTATCCTTCCCTTGCGATCTGAAGAACTTATGCTATGAAGACACGTGGAGGTCTCCATCATACTGTGTTGATGGTGGGGTCCACCTCAAATATATGCGTGCATTGATGCTACGTGGCTTGCAGTCAGGGCTTGAAAGGGGAGCGATGCAAAGAGGCACAAAATATTGTGAACAATTGACACGTAGAGGCCTCGCGCAATATTTTTGAAAATTGACCAAAGGAAACCTTGCAAGGAGCACTCTATTGACACATGGAGGCATTCACAAAGGCTTTTCACAAATGGACCCGATACTACTGATTTTTTCAAGAGGCATGGTTGATACCTAGGCAAAAAATAAACTCACCCGAAGGGAGCTTGGAAATTATGTGTTCACAACTTCTAGCAACTTATCGGAGGCATTTCTCTTGCAAAATGAGGAACCCAAAAAATGTTGTCCTGTAGACCAGAGACTTGTCCATTGGGTGGCATGGTTAGATCTTAGAGAGTGCGGCCTGAAGGGGCATCCATTCATCTTTAGATCGAGGTGATAAGTCATGCAAAGTTTCTTGTGCTCCATGTAGCTTGATCACTTCTTTGTAATTTAGCACCAAAAATATATCAGCCCATGACTCGAATTGAAAAAGAAGACATGTGATTGGCTTAGTGATGTTCTCAAAATCCTCTGCAGCAAGGGGTTCGCCAAAATCTTGAAAGGCGAACACATCTCATTGCTTTTCCTCAATCTCTAATCTAATATGTTCCATTGTGGCCACTGACTCATCCTCAAGGAATAGAGAAGGTAATCCCATCTAAGCTGGGTGGGAGAACCTAGCCTACATGCCATTCATGGTTTTCTCCAACCTGGTGATACATTCATTGGCATGAAGAATAACTATGCGGCAGTGAATGAACTTGTTGGTTGTTTTAGTAGTGGCCCTTCCATCCTCAATCCTTTCATTTTCCAAGACATCATCTAGGACCTAATATAACCTGTTTAATAATCTCTCAGCCTCCGGAACCTTTTGCTTGATGGACTAAGGCAATTTTATGATCGCCTCACGAACTCTCCAATGTAGATCTATTTCCTCTCCCATAAATCAGAGTGTCGGTTGTAGAGTTAGGCAAAAAGCCTTTACTCTTTCCCAATATGAAACTTGCAATTGTTGGGCTATCTAAAGAAGTTTTGTTTGATCAGTCAAGGGTAAGGCCGAGTCCTTCAATAGAGTGATTTTCTCATTCCTTTGTTCTATATTTTATGTGAGCTCTGCAACCTTTTGGTTTGTTGTGGTGAGTTTCCCTTATAGGATTCGTGACTCTGTGAGCCATCTAGTCAGCTCACTCTTTGTTTGTTTCTTTTTGCTCTAATGTAGACTTAATATCCATAATTTTATTGTCCAATTGAGCACAATGGCTCTATAAATTTGCATCCCTCTGGTGCATTTGTAGCTTGAAATGACAAAATTCTTCATCTTATTATTGTATGTCCAGCCCCAATTTTTCCAATTAGTCCAGATATTCCTGGTTCTTTTATTGCAACTCAATGACTAGATTAGGCTTGACTGACCAAAGCTTCACAAGTTCTTCTTAGAGATTTTCTTCTTCCATCTCCCTTTGCTAGGATAGGTTCTTAAAATCAGCCTCCATAGTGTTTTCCTTGGAAAGAAATATATCGACTCTATCCTTTAGGTTTTTCATTTCTTCTTCCCTTTTCTTGAGCTGGCAACCGGTCTTAAGAAAATCATTGGTCACTACCCGTTGTGTTTCTTCCATAAGTTCCACCTTATCCTATGGCTGGATGATGCTTAAGTCAAGCCCCATATTGTACATGTTGTAATCATTTTGTTGCATCTCTCCTTGCGGTTTGCTGATAGTTGGGAGCATAGTTGCAAAGTATAGTGATTGCTAAGCCTCATGGAAAATAGTATTTATCTTTGGCTCTATTGGTTTCTTAGCATCCTTAGCACTTCTCTTCTGGCTATTGACTGCTTATGCTTTTTTAGTTTCATCACCTTCCGACAATAATTATATGGGTGATCTGATGGGTCCATCTACGACAAGTGCACCAGGAGGAAGGGGGAAAGGGAATGAAAGAACATCAGTCCTGGGTGACTTCTTATTTGGAATTTTGACTATCTGGGGTGAGAAAGGTGGGATACTCCAGTAATCAAGCTATGAACCAGGAGGACTCAAAAGAAGCAGAGTCATGAAGGTCTCCATCTATTGGGAAGATTGGGTTGGCTCCAATTTTTTTGTTGTAGGGGATGTATCCATAAAGGTAGTAAGGGTAGAGTGCATGATGCTTTGGGATGTGGAATGGACCAAGGTGAATGGTGTGAAATTCCTTGGGGGAGTAAGGAAATAATGAGCTACATGGGAAAACTGTGTGAAGCCCTCTGCAATCATTGAAGCAGAGGCCAAAATGCATTGGTCGACACATGAAATAAGAGGCATTATGGATGCAACGAGGTCAACCATGGTTTGTGAAACTATAGGAGAGGGGTCAAGAGATACCTATGGTGTGAATGGTTGTGGTCCTCAAAAAAAATTTGGCTCTTCACTTGCATTCGGGTTCTATTAACATTCTCCAGAAAGTGCCTCGGTTTTTTGTCGCTTCTCTGGTGGTGAGTTATCAACCGCTATGGTTTCAAATTGTTTTGGTGAAGTTTACACGGTTCTCCTCATTGTCCAAGTGTGAGTCAGTGAAGACCTTGCACTCAATACATTGACTGGTATGTTAGAAGAAACCTTAACAATGCCTTCGCCCCTTGCTACACTGATGTGTCCTAATTTCTACTTTTGGTTTCGCCCTTTCATCTGACTGCGACTCGACCTCTTCTGAATTGGAATCCTTTCCAGAGCTCTCATCAGAATTTGGATGTTTGTTGTTCCATAATTTTTCGAATATTTCATCCATTTGAAGGCTATTGTAGGGAGCCTCATTCTTCCAGTTCTCTTGGCGGTATATCTAGAAATTATTGATTTTCTCCTCCTTCCAATCATGGTTATTCAACAGATTGTTGTAGAGGGTAGTTCCCATTTTTCTTTCTTTATCATATGGCCCAGTCGAGTAGTAGAATCTTAGCCAAGGTGCTCAACCATCTTTGGTAGGAATGTAAGCTAGGTCAATAATACATTCATTCACATCTGATACTAGATTCTGATGCTCCTCCCAATAAGGTCGAGGACAATGCATTACCTTGACATATTTGTTTGGCAAGTCATCGTCGGGTTTGTAATTCCATTTTTCGTAGATCCATACCAACCCCAGATGAGACATCTTTGCCTCCAATATCCCATGAGCCTTCCTTTTAGCCATGATGATAGTCTTGAAGCTCACCGGAGTTTTGAAAAATCCTTTCTTCTTTCCCTTCCCGCTGCAAAAGGTGTCGTCGATGATTGAAACCTGGTGAAAAAACTCTAGTACCAATACCTGTTTTGTAAGACATGATGGAAGTTGGAAGGGTTCTCTAGTGAAACCACACAAATGAACGAATGTGAATTCCTTGCCCAAAAACCAGTCGCACCTTGGAACAAAGTTCTGCATGAACTGAGTTTGGTCTAATCTAAACCATAGGACAGTGTTTTCCCCTCTTAAATCCTACAAAATTAGATATAAGAAATAGTTTGGAAATGCATAATAGTCATATGTCATAGAGAGGAGGGGAGTACATGTAGAAATTGGTTTTCTCTTCTAGTTTTCATCAAAGATGAAGAGCTTGAAATGCCTCTAGAAGAAGTCTGGATTCTGGTGCAGAAACATGTGGGCAAGGAAGGATGGGAACCTGAACCTTTGTTGAAGCTTGTATTCTACTATTTGTCTAATAATCTCTTGCTTGATAAATTTAGAGAAATCATGCCAGAAGAAAGAATGTTGCATTCATAATTGGAAGCCCAAACCTAGCTGAAACTCTTGGAAATCCTTATCATAGTCCTATCCATAGACAAATTCCATCATTGAGAATGCGTCCTTCATATCATCATAAAATCTCTTAAGCACCATTGGAATCCACATTGGTTTATGTTGGCTCTCTTTGGGCCTTTGCATCTCTATGTTGTAAAAATTCATTGTGAGGTCTTTGCTTCTCCAATAGGTCTCTCCCTTTTTTAGAGTGAATGGCTCTATTTTTTGCACTTTGAAGCTTTGCGCTGAGATGCAGAGCATATTCCAGATAGCTTCTTTGCATATGTTCATAGTTACTTCCCATTCCTTGATTGTTCTAGTCTCCAGGTTGAAGTGTTTGATGGCCTCATCAACTAATTTAGGGCAATGGTGTACCAATGGGACCATATATTAAGGAATCCCACTATACCAGCACTTTTGTGCCAAAGAATCTGGGTCGCTATTCTTTTTCATCCTTTCACAGGCCGCCTCCCTAAGTGACTTGGGATTCATTGCAAGAATGGGGTCATGAATGTTTTACCACTCTTCTTTAATCTACTTATTATATTTGCTAGGGCTCTTCTTTTCCACAACTCGAGTCTTTACCCAGGTCAGTCATTCTGGTATTCCAGGCAAGGCATAAAATATTTATTCAAAGACGTAGGCACCTGGTGTTGCACACATGGTATTAAATAAACTTTGTGCTACTCCTTCAGTCAATTCTTCTTAGGAACCTTGAGTGGTCACCATCCTTTGCAAAATCTTCTCAGAAAACACACTGAAGCGATATAAATGGAACCTAAAACATAATGCAAGGTTTTTGGTTCCCAAAACTAGACAACCTTTCGCTTCAAATTTAATTTACACCGAGGCAGTGAATTGTCTGTAATTATCTGTGTTTAATTCCTCTTGCTGAAAAATTGCACCACGCTCGGTTTCCTTGATGGCCCTATTCTCCTTAATTTCCTTTGTGTGTTGAAGAATTTTTTATGCTATGTCCTGCCTTTTGCATGTGACCCTTGGCTTTTCTTTCGATTTCTTGCATTCAATCTAGTAGATAACGGTTGCCTTTTGAATTTATTTTGGAATGTGCTGCCGACTCCCAACCTACAAAAGACAAGCTACTTTCCTCTTTTGAAAAGACATGGATTCATAATTGTATCAATAATAGTGTCCCTCCAACAAAATTTTAATGGGAAATTGAGTCACCGGTGCAATTCATATCATCTCCTTGTCTGCTTTAGAGATTAATATCTTTCAAAGCACGATAAAGCTAAAATCGCAATGAGTACTTTGAAAAGATATGCGTTCATACTTGGAGCCTCAAAAATTCTTGTGTCATGCCACCTAGCGTCTGTCTGTATGAGACTTCACCTAGTACTACCACCAATTTGTGTTCATTTATTACCACTCCTTAAGTTTGCATGAAGCAATTTGTACCTATAGATGCAACTGGGCTGGAATATCAAGCTAGCCTTTTTGTGGGATTTTTGAGTAAACACTCAATTACCATCATTCTTTGTATACTAGCTACCTAGGATATTTCAATAAAAATCTCTAATACAATAGCAGAACCATACTTAGTGACTTAGCAAAAAGTAGCATTGGGTGATTAGATAAGTCTAGATTTTGCATAGCGCTAGTCTTAGGTGTTTTGAGTAGAGGCTGACACAATGAATATTCCCATTAGACTAGTGTGTAACAAAGCGCAAATAACTTTCCTCAGGGAGATCTCGAGTAGGCGTCTGAAATGTATGACAAAGAACAAGTGCTCATTCGCTACCTATCATAGCCATCAAATGGGTCTTGGGTAGAGATTGTATTGTATGAAGATAAATATTGGTTTAACACCGATATTAGATCCCATTTGATTGCTTCATTTATTGATGCTTAGGCTCCAAAAACTATGATCCTTCATTTGGCACTTCGGATTTTTTCGAAAAAGTACCTTAGAGGACTCGGTGAAGCAGTGAGCAATACAGTGTATGGCCTGGGACATCCCATTGCGAGTGACCTAAGAAATAATGTTGAAGAGGACACAGTGGTACCATGGGTGCCATTCCTAAGTGGTTTTCAGCTTTAGTCACTTGTAGAGCATCATGATAAGGCCACCCATACATGCCATTTTTGTTGTGTTGCTACAACATTGTGTTGTTCTACGACGTGGATTGGTACACCAATTTTAGGAACCTTGTGTTTCCCCCGCCGCTCGTTATGTGTGTTGACACTACTTTCACCACAGGTCCTACTATTGTTGATCATCTTCCCACTTCTCTTGGCAATGTCCCAGTTGATGAAGACAATACCCGTAATGCCGAGATATGAATTTTGACATGCTTTTTCCATATGTATATACACTTGAAAGAAGGCTTGCATATATGTATGTAATGAAGTTATGTATATGTATATCCAAATGCTTGGCCAAAGAGCTATTTTGATAATGTTTTATCACAACATATATATAACATATATACTTACTTATGTTAAACTTATTTGTCTTTAATTTTATTTTTTTGTCATATAGGTTGAATCCTTTGCATTTGAATTTAATTTATGCAATCTTAGTAGCATAGATTTTCTTGTTTATGTTATGTTGGACCTCATGAATTTTCCTACCTCTCATAACTGTGAAAAATGTGTAGAAAGAACTGGCCGAAAAAAACACAAAAAGAAAACTAATTACATTTTTTAAAAATTTACACCTACATGAAGTAATTGCAACCTAATTGAAGAATTTTAAGTGAATTTCGTTGACCAGAATTCTCGATGACTCTTGTTCCATGTTTTCTAATTTGAATGCATTGTTTTGTTTGCACTGAATTATTTTGAAAGGACCTTCCCACAACTTGTCAAATTTTCCATGTTGGAAAATCTTTGGATCCCTTTCATTGAACTTTAGTACCAAGTCTCCACATTTTAGCTCTTGGTTTGAAGCCTTCTTATCAAACCATCTCTTAACCACCTGTTGGTGATTATTCATGGCTATTAGAGCTTTCTCCCTTTTTTCTTGTACCGCCAGTAATTCAGCCAACTGAACTTCCATAGCTCCATTCTCTTCAATCTCTAAAGACTTGAGTAGCTGTAGTGTAGGTATCTCTATAGAGATAAGCAGAAATGCTTCTTTCCCGTACACCAGCTCATATGGTGAAGACTTCAAGGCTTTCTTGGGAGTTATGCAGTCCACCCATAACATTGTTTAGAGATTCTTATTCCACTCCTTCTCATGATTGGACCCGATCTTTTTAATGAGTTGAACTAATTTTTTATTAGTTGACTCGACCAGGCCATTCCCTTGTGGTTAATAGTTTGATGATGTTTTTAAGAAGATGCCATGCATAAGTGCAAATTGACATACCTTTGAGCCTAGGAATCCTTTGGAATTTTCTGAGATGATGGTCTTCGATGAGCCGAATCTTGTTACCAACCCCTTGAGAAAATCCACAATTTCTGCTTTGGTTGCATTCTTCAAGGGTGTGGCTTTAGTCCATCTTGTAAAGTAGTCTGTAGCTGTCAGAATCCACTTATGGCCGATGTTGGAGGCCGGATTGATCATTCCTATGAATTCTAGCACCCATTGCATGAATGGTTCATTTAATACTATTGGATTGAGGGGCATAGCAAAAAACTTCCTCCTCCCTATGTAGGATTGGCATTCCTTGCCGACCTTTATCATGTTGTAGGAGTCATTGAATAGTGTGGGCTAGAAGTACCCAGTGTGCAAGATTTTGATGGTTGTATTTTTTGTAGAGAAGTGTCTGCCTTCGTGGTTGCTGTAGAATGTGTCAATAATTTTCCTTTCTTGCTCCATAGTGACACATCATAACAAGACACCGTTGAAATTTCTCTTGAAAAGAACACCTTTGATGAGTGCATACCCGTTGTTTTGGAATCAGTAGAACCTTCTTTTTTGAGAAGGAAGGCTTAATAGATATTTTATAGTGTGCATAAATTTGGTCCTATCCATTAGCCAACATCATTTAGGTTCATATTCATTAATTAGGATCAACTCCATTTTCTCTGCTTCAATTTCTATCTCTTCATTGTGTGCTAAATATTAGCAAATCCCTCTTCCTTTGACCATCTTCGTAGGCTTAACCTTGATGTCATATTCTAGGATTTTATTGATCCAATTGGCCCTCTTTTTAGTGATTTCACCTTCCATAATATATTCGTGCACATTGGAGTGTGCGGCATAAATGATCACCTTGTTGTAACATATCAGATGTCAAAACTTTTTGAGCCCCTTTACAATTGTGAACGCTTCTCTTTCGATAAAGTTGTAGTTTGCCTCATATTCCTTCAAGGTCCAGGAGTGAAAATCTATCGGATGTTCTCTCTTTCCTTCATTGTCCTTCTGGGTTAGAATAGTGGCAATTCTTGTCTCACTACTAAAAACATACATCATGAAGTCTTTGGATAAGTTTGGATTCACCAACACAGGGGCCAAAGAAATAGTGCCCTTTATCCTTTCGAAGGCTTCTTTCCCTTCCTTCTTCCATTTGAATAATTGGTCCTTTTTTAACATCAGGGTGATTGGCCAGATTGTTCCTGCAAAATTAGAGTTGAGTTTTCTTACGAAATTTACCTTCCTCAGAAAGGACTAAACTCCTTTTTTGTTGACTGGAAGGGGTAGATCTCTAAATTCCTTTACCTTTTCAGGATCAATAGCAACCTCATCTTTAGACACTACATGCCCCAATAGTTTTCCTTCTGGTACACCAAAAATACACTTTTTGGGGTTCAGGGATACCCCAAACTCTTGGCTTTTTTTGAAGACCATCTCCAAATGATCAAAATGGTCATATTTGGATTTGGAAAACACGGTCAGGTCATCTAAATAGATGAGGATGATCTTATTGATTAGCTCGATGAAGGCAATATCCATTGCCTGTTGGAAGGTAGCTCCTGGATTTGATAGGCCGAAAGGCATTTTGGAGTATGTGAATGCTCCCCATTTGGTACCATAAACTTGGTTCTATAATAATCTTCTTCTTTAACTTGGACCTAATTATAACTCGAGAAAACATTTCCAATCCTGCCATGGTCTAAAGAATCGATTCCATGGATAGTAGCAGATAATGGTCTTTTAGTGATGCTTTATTCAAGTCATGGAAGTCAACATAGAGATGAATGTCTCCATTCTTTTTTCGGACTGGCACAAGGTTAAACACCCAAGTATTGTGTTTGATTAGAAAAACGATCTTTGACTAGATTAGCTTCCCTAGCTCTTGCACCATCAGGGTTTCAATTTTTGGACTGACAAGCCTTTGTTTTTATCAGATAGGTTTAGCACCTTCCATGAGTTCTATAGTTTGTTGGATTATTTTGGGATCATACCCTCTGAGGTCATCATAAGACTAGGATACAACTCCCTCGTATGACTTGCATAAATGTATCAGCCTATCTTTTTCGTGTTGTGGAACTTATTTTCTGACTTTTAGTTTTCTTCCACCTTCAACCTCAAGGTCGATGTAGTTTGCTTGGTTTGCCACAAATTTCCTCCTATTTTTTCTTGCATCATCGCAGTCAAATAGATTTTTCGAGCGTGACCAACCCTTTCGAAAGTTTGTTTGATCTTAATTGGATTATTTGTCCTCCATATGCTTCTTCAATCTTTGGTTGGAGTTGATCAGCGAACTCGCCTGAACGTGGATGAATGAGGCAATGTGTTCATCACTTTTGAACACTTTCTAGCTCTGATCATTATCTAGAATGGATGGTCGGACGATTACTCATACTGAGTGGACATTCTTCATCGGGTCAGAAATGGGATCGAATTGAGATCCTACTATTACTATGCGATCAACAACTAAATTTTTCTCCCTTGGTATCACATGAATGTTAAAAGCTTCAAAGCTTTCAATGAGGTCCCATACTCTGTGTCTATAAGATCGCATGTGCATTTTTTTCGTACCAGTGGTATTTTTGACTTGATTAATTATAAGTTTGGAATCCCCAAACACTTTTATTTGCTTAATGCCCATGCACTCCCCAAGGATTAGTCCTCGCACAAGACCCTCATATTCAGCCTCATTGTTTGAGAAGGAAAACTGAAAGAGGAAGGATGTGAGGATTTTCTCATTGTTTGGAGATGTTAAGCATATCCTAGCACCAACGCCTACTTTGCACCTTGCACCATCAAAGTGCAACATCCATAGCTCTGAATTTTATTCGGCTACAAAGTCCTTTGCTATCTTTGGAAACTCTTGATCTTCCTTGTAGATGACGTAGGTTCCCAAACTGGTAGCATGATAATTGTCAAAAGGATTGGTATCTATATAGTCACTCAAAAATACTTCTTTGAAACCGGCTTTGTCTTCAGTCGCCTTCTCTTCTCATTACAAATTGCTACTGATGGCTTCTTCTTTAGTGTAAGAGGTATGAGAATCTTTGGTTTCTTCTCTTGTGGGAGGAGTATAGGTAGCCTCGTAGTTGATCATGGTTTCATCGACCACATGCTCTGAATGCAGGGATTCTGAGACAATCTTCATGTTGGCTCTATGTTTGGTCCTGAGAATTAGGTGAGACCAATCCAAAGAAAGGTATCCACCTATATTTTTCATAAACTCCCATGATAGATAGAGGCCGAACATAGGTGGAACATCAATGATCATGATATCTTTGGACACTATGATACTAGGATAGGAAAACATTATTAAAGGGAGGTCTTTAATGAGGCCAACCGTTTCGACTTTATTACCATCTAGCTGCATAACTCCTCATTTTAGGGGCTCATAGCTAAGTCCTAAGGCTTCAACTATCTTCTTGGGCATGACTATGGTATTGGCACTGAAGTCAATCATGGATTTGTGCAACAACTTCTTCCCTACAATTAGATTTAGGAAGAAGGTTTTAGGTTTTGGCTTCTCCCCTTTTGTCTCTATCGGAGCCCCCTCTAGAGTGTTTGCAAGAAATTTGGCTCGAGGTGATGCATTTGTGGTCCCTTCAGAACCTTGCTTTGTTGGTTGTGCAACTGCATCTTTTAGTAGGGCCTCCTGAAGTAATGACTTCTTTTTTGGAATGACCAAGATATCCTAGAGGGATACATTAGTAGAATATTTCTTCAATTGTTCCACCACATTGATTGGTGACAGATTTGGAGGCTTTTGTTCCTTTTCCTTGGTGATAACAATTTCTTTTCACACTTGAGAATTTGGATCCAATGTAGAAGGACCAGGGATTTGATTCAAAATACTCCTAGGTTGCAGACTGATCCACTCACCTATGAATCTTCTCTTTGATTAGGTGTTATAATCAGACTACACCTTCGAGGTCATCAATGTCGATGCTTCATAAGTGAACACAACTTCATCCCCCTCCATCCATGAGAGGAGGGAAAGGTCAGGAGCTATGTCACTTTCTTTTTTTGGGGGTATTCCTTGCATCTGTGAGGTGAGAACCGCATCTTCCACTTGGGAAGAGGCATATGTATACCCTCTCAAACTCATCATTCCACCTTGACTACGTTGTTCAGCAATTTTCTGCTATAAATTTCCATGTGGACAATTTCGGGGCATATGAGCGTCACCACAAGGATAGCACTAGGAATTGAAATATTCAGCAAGATTATTTTGTCTCATGGTCAATTCCCTGCTTGTACTTGTTTGAGCAGTCCCCAATGGAGTTGGTACTAGTACTATTTGGTTATTTGTCTATCAATGGAGTTGTGTGCGCACCTCCTTAATATTGGTTATGTTGGTAGGAGGGTTTGTTACCCTTATAAATTTTATAGGTTGATCTCAGAGGAGTAAATCTCCCTTATGTCATTCATCTCATCTTTTGAAGCGTCAGATGTAGAAGCAACGTTTGTTTGTGCACTTGAATATGTGTACACAGATGGTGTTAGAGGTATGGTTGTGCTAGTAGATGGCATCTCCTTATTAGAAGTTGATACTTCGGTAAATATCGGCATGAGGGGGCGAGGTGGAAACTTCTCGAAATCAATCAGATTGTTCTCCACCTTCACCGCTATGGTGTATGTATCTGGTAATGTAGTTCCGCTAAGTGAATGGATCATCATAGAAATGTCAATGTTGATGGACTTTAAGAAGAACATGAACGCTAGTTCAACCAGTGGTCGGATGGCATTCTGGATTCTTTGCCAAGTTGTATGAAATTGAGCATTGAAATTTGTCATGGCTTTGGCTGGGGCCCACTTTATTGTTGATAGTTGGTGGTATAACAAAGATTTGTCTCTATCATTCGAGAATATCTCAAAGAAGGGGTCTTCGAGCTAATCCCAAGAATTGATGGTATTGGTAGGTAGATTTCGATACAAATCTAGTGCTCTCCCTCTGAAAGAAGCTACAAGAAATCTTAGTGTTATATTCTAATTTGTTACCTCGTGCACCAAACACATGTCTGCAACATCTTGTAGATGTTTGGATGATGTTTGTGAGCCATCTCTGGTGAACTTTGGAATAGCTTTTAAATCAGAGACCTAGATAGGGGCGCATACGATAGGTGTCCTTGGGGCAACAAGGGTACTTCTTGCATCCCAAGCCACATAATTTAAGTTTTCCATCAACATTATGGCTAGGATTCGAAGGTTTTGTTGGGCAAGTGAGTTGTTACCAGTAGGGTACTAATAAGACAAGTTTATTTTACGGTCTACGGCCTAGTAACAAGTTGATGACTTACACACCCTTTTGATTTGGTTTATCATTTTGTGGACCCACCGGGCATGTCAGGAAAGAAAAAAATTATTGATGCCAAAATTTGGTAAGGTAACAACCCTCTGTGGGAAACTTAGTTTTAGGGGGGGACCTATTGCACCAAACTAAGTGACCTCCAAATTTTAAAGAATTCAGCTTCTTCTATAACTAGGGTTTTGAATGGGAAAAGGAAGCACATATAAAATAAAAATATCTAACTAAGGCAATGTGTCGAGATTTAGATGTGTGGCATGGTAAATCTATCTTGGGGATACGACTTAAGGGCCAATGGGTAGTTTGCTACATTCCATAATGGTAGAATAAAGATAAAAGCCTAAGTGATTCATTATATGACATAAAATAACTTCATACATTTTTACTAGAAAGAAGAGTCCAAGACATGATCTAAACCAGAAAAATTGTTTTAATTTATAGAATAATGGGAATAAAACATCGAGTACAATAATAACATAGTATAGCTTATCAAATATCAAAGAAAATAGAAAGGCCGTACAATGGCACAGTTTGTGAGTTCTTTACAATAATCTAATAAAGAAATTAAAGGCCTAGTTTTTCTATCTATTCCTTTGCCCGAATCTGAACTAAAATTGGAACCCCTGCTTGGAAAGAAGAAGCAATATTTATATTGAAAACCCAGCTTACCGAGCAATTAATAGAAAAGATGCCCTGTTCATGAGTAATGATGCAATAGCAATTATTTTCCCTTGGCCATTACAATCGAAAATATTTGGGCCATGAACGAGGACATCCAAGGGTCAGATGCATCCCTTATGAATGATGGAAGTGGTCCCAACAAACCAGAGCACTTGACATGTGCAATTGATTCATGACGATAGTTATAGAACATGGAAGCTGGTGAAATTTTGTCACTTGTCTCGCCTCCTCCTACGACGAAGTTCTTAGAAGATCACACAACTAGCAGTCAAGGCCCAATGTTTATCCTTCCCTTGAGCAATGAAAAACTTGTGTTGTGAAGACACATGGAGGTCTCCAACATATCGCGTCAATGGTGGGGTCCACCATAAATATATGCATGCATTGATGCTACGTCGCGTGCGGTCGGGGCCCGAAAGGGGAGTGATGCAAAGAGGTACAAAATATTGTGAATAACTCACACGTGGAGGCCTGGTGCAATATTTTTGAAAAGTGACCAAAGGAAACTTTGCAAGGAGTGCTCGGCTGACACATGGAGGCATTCATAAAAGCTTTTCGCAAATGAGCCCGATACTGCTGATTTTTTCAAGAGGCGTGGTTGATACTTAGGCAAAAAATAAACTCACTTAAAGGGAGCTTGGGAATTATGTGTTCATAGTTTACATGCATTATAGGTCATTATTAGGTCATAATACATAGTGTTTTACATACTTTTTCATTTCATTATTTTTCATTCATTAGATAGCTTCATTTCATTTAGTTTCAACACTTAGATACATTTCACATCACACACATCACATATTAAACCCCTAATCTTGAATAAACCCTCAAATTTTGTGTGTGAAAGAACTCTCTCCTTCTAGGTGAAAACCCTACAAGTGTTAGGGAACCCACTTTCCCTCAAAATTTGTGGCTCACATAGTATCGATCTCTAGAAATTTTAAGGCTTCTACAAATGTAATAACTGCTACAAATGATAACAGCCTCAAATGAAATAGAAAGTTCACAAAGTTAGCAAAATCTTATTCCTCCATCTTACAAAGGTTTCTGAAGGATAAGATCATAAACTTTGAGAATCCTAAGCCTCTCAAGGAACCTTACCCTAGTTGGTATGATGTAAATTCCTTTTTTCAAAACCATTGAGTTAACGACCATGATACCAAACATTGTATGCGTCTACGTCATTAGATATAGAATCACATCGAGGACGATACTATTCGTCTCAATGGAAATAAACAAAATGCAAACAAATCGATGGTGAAAGCGAATAGTGAGTTGCAGATATACATGAACCCATTTTCATCGCATTTTTCTAACATGATTATCGATCCCTCCAATTCTACCATGCGGCCTGAGGCGTATGTTAACATAGTTACAATTAATCCTTTTGCACAACCTACGTCCAACTCATCGGAAGTTTCATTCACATCATAGGATATTCCCTTGAACAACAAGCTCTCTCCCATTTACATTCTCACTTGTCTTAATGGGAACATTGTGATAGGGGTCCTAGTTGACCCTACAAGCCAAGTGAATGTCGTTACAGAGGAAAATTTGTGGTTGAATTCATTACAAAAGGAGGAATACAAAGAAACAAAATCCATCATTTGTACACATGATGGTCTTTCTCTTAAACCTTATGGTTCGATAACTCTATTCATCCTAGTTGGACCTAGGGTTGTTGACATAGTCTTTGATTTCATTCTAGAATTGAATTTTTTCAAAGTGAAGTTAGGCATACCCTGGCTAGCTTCTATGAATGGAATCGCCTCAATCATCATAAATTTTTTAAATTCTCCCATGAAGGTGTTGTGCACGTAGTGCATGACACTAGGCACAACCTCTTGTATCCCATGGGGGATATTCATTGGACCACTTTTGGCCCACTTCAATCAGTTTTCTTCCTCTAAGAACATACCTACTTTCTAAGAGTTATGTAAAGTATAAGACCGGGGGCAAAGGAAAATTGAATTTTAACCTTCGAGTAGTGCGGTAGCAAGCTGCCTCCTCTTCTCGAAGGGGGAAGGAGAAGTTTTCCCGACCTCAAGGTGCCTCTTCTACTCCCCTTTCCAAAGAAGAGTTTTGGATGAATATGCCTATTTTTTACCCTTTGAGTCTAATGATACCGGCTTGGAAAAAATGCAAGGTTTAGATATTTTATCTTTGTACCACACCTCTTGGGCCTTGGCCCTACTCGTACAGTAGAAGAAAAGGTCCCCGTGGGGAATCCTCTATGTCACTGCCCCATGGCCTCCCACCACTTCTTCTCCCAAAGTAGTAAATGGGAAGAGGATCATTGTCAAGGCACTAGAGATGATTCCCCCTGTTGTTTTTCAACTTGATCCTCCTGATCTCATTCAAGATCTTGTCCCTTTGCTAGAAACAACTATAGTGGACACTCCTATGGCTGAGAAGGAGCCTTAAGTCCCTCATATCTCTCGGCCTATGGCTCAAAGAGTCAAAAAAACTACCTTGAGTGTGAGTGTAAGTGTCGATGAAAGGCTCTAATGGCTAATCTAGGGCTTTGTAGAGAAAGGATGAGGAGTTGGCTGCCCCCATATCAAGGCCTCCTATTGTGTCCTCCTCTCTCCTCCCCTTTACTTTTGTTCAACCTAGCTCAATATCGCTTTTAGCTTCTGTTTTGGGTACGAATACATTTAACCCAAAAAAGGTGTAGGTGTTCATCATTCCTTTGGTTGAGCTGCCCTTTTTTATGCTTCCTCAAGACATCTCACCTTTCCTCAAACCCATGGGCATGTCAAATAGTTCAGTGGTGTATGTCACAGTTTTCTCCTCCTCTTCCTCTACACCTCTCACCTCTCGTTCCCTAACGAAGCCGAAGGTAGAACTGGATCCTTCTAGCAATGGAGGGCGTAAGAGGATCCCACCTTCTCTAAAGGGTGGTCCTACACTATCTTGTTGTGTCTTGGTAATAGAACAAGTCCTAGCTTCCCCTAAGTAAATCACCAATCTTGAATCACTCAATGATCCAAGCGGTGAATCTCGGGCACAGTCCTCTCCGTCTATTGAGGTATGACATGGAACTTTTGTGAAGTGCATGTTTAACTCTTTGGATTAAGTTTTGGCCTTTCCAGTGATCTTCACAAAGTGATTTACCATAGCTCTAAAATATCCTGACGAAGAAGACCTTGTGGGGCCTTCTTCCTTAGCCCTTATTGCAGGAGGGTCAAAAGCACCTCCCCTTAATATTCCACCACTGTCAGCTCATCCTCCTTCCCCTTATGATGATATAGATTATGAACTAGACAACCTCTTAGTCGATGAGTGTTAGGGGGAGGCCTCTTCTTTATCTTTATATTAGATGTATGCGTGTTGTGATTTTTTTGCTTGTGGGTGCTACCACAATAGTGGTTTACACTTTCTGGGAGATCCTAATTTTTCCTGAAATCACATATTTTTAGAAAAAATAATGATTTAAGCCTTGAAAAGTTCTATTTAAAGGATTCCAATTGAAAAGATTGTGATCAAACCACCTTAGACCAATCCCCCTTGGATATAACCCCACTAGTTTTAAACCATACCTATAACAGAGTCTACTTTACACCTATCAAAATGTTGATAAAAAAACCACTTTTGATTTACCTTTTAGGGGATCAAAAGAGTTCATTTTAATTTTAATTTTTGTAAGTATGTAGTCCTTATTATAAGCTTCCAAAAAATTATAATTTTAATTAAATTTAATTTGATTATCATATTTACTTTTTGTTTCTTGTGAATGTATGTTTTTGACCAAAAATCAAGCTCTCAATTTTGCACATGTGGAAAAATAGTAGATTATCAAAATAAAATTTTGAAAAATATGTTAAGGCTAGGTATTGATGTCCTTGATCCATTAAAGAAAAAATAATTTCAATGGATATAAAAAAATTTATGCTGTATTCAATCTGCCTATGTTTGAATTGTAATTGATTTGACTTCAAAACTTGATTAAAGAAAAAATATATTTAATGAAACACTATGAAACCAAATGAATTGGTTAAATATCATAGTTATAAATCTAAATTAAACAAAATTACAATTTTATCCTTCATACAAAAAAATTATGTTTTATACGATGAGCATCACTCCTTAAAAATGTTGTTTACTAATAAAAACTAGTTTTTGAAGGAGATGAAAAAAAAGTGCAATCTGATTCCAAAATTTTTGAAAAAAATATATTTAGAACCTATAGACAAAAATTCACAAATCACTAGTTTGCATCATCTTCAAATTCCTCATGGTTTAGCCGCTATAAGAGCCCGAAAGTGAAGATTTAGTTAAAAAAATCAGTTCAATGTCTAGTTTGCCCAAAATTTCTTGATGAAGTGAACATCTTTCAAAAACATTCCTTGATGATGAATTGATTTGAGAAAAAATATCTCTTTTGCACTTCCAAATGGCGCATCCCTTGAGTGGACCCCTCTTCATTAGGTTCCCGGGGGATCCCTTTGAAAAATTTCCAATTTTTAATGGTCTGCGTGACTTTTCACTTGACCACCTACACCGCTTATTTATTTTCGGATATGCTTTATCTACGGGTAAACATGTCTCCTTGCAGGCGCGCCTGTAAAGTCACTTTCCAATTTGAATTTGCAAAGTCCTCTTTTCTAGGCTTCCTCCATGTAAGAGATCTTGGGGGATGCCTCCTTGCAGGTTTGCAAGCCTATAAGGCACTTTTTTTAGTTTCCTTCATGTGAGAGATCTTGGGGGATACCTTCGTGCAAGTCTATAGGCCTATAAGGTGCTTACCTTAAGGGGCTTCCTTCATGTGAGAGATCTTGGGGGCTGCCTCCTTGCAGGTCTGCGGACCTGTAAGATGCTTTCATCCTATGGGATTTTTCCATCATTGGTCTGAGGGCCTTCGATGTACCTTGTGCAGCTTCATAGTTCTACGGGGCTATGGGGTGTTTTGTTAAAAACTCCTCGATGAACGTGCCTATGGATTCCTTTATTGTTCTTGCACTTTCGAACTTTCCAGATCGCAGTCTTCTTCCTCGACAGTTCAGGTATAAACTTATAACCCTACAAACTCTTTGATCTACTTTACCAAAGCACTCACTAGTACTCGTGCTCACTAAAGTGGGGGTAAAATGTATAGGAGTGAATTTGCACTCCTTACGCAAATTCTCCTTTTTCACACCCTCACCTTAGAAAATCAAATATGAAGGAAAAATTCCACATCACCCAACTGTCTTCCTTCCACTTGGCATCTATTTGTTGTATTGATGGGAGAATATTTTTCAGGGATGCACACACAACATGCAGACATCCACACGGTGCGTTGTCGTCCCTGACGGATTCCTACACCTAAAGTTGGCAAAGGCGTTACACTCCTGATTGTAGATGAATTTGAATGTCCCTCTTTGACCAACCGACTCGAAAATTCCTTATTCTTCCTCATTCTTCTTTCAAATTGATCCATTCTCACTCTATTTCATCTCTTCAATCCTCTAAGAAATTCATTGTGAGCTCTACACACATTCTTAAGCCATCTCTTAGCATTTGCAGCACTTCAACACTCAATTGCAGTAGCAACACTCTATCAACTTCACATAGAAAGTGTGAAGCAAGCCATATCAGCATGGGCTTGGAGTCTCACGAGATCTCCCTTCATCACAGTCGAGGTTGTGGTGACCTTGCCAAGTTTGCATTCTCCTCCATTATCTAGTGAGCTTTTGGGTGGAGGTGGTAACATTTCTCTCCTCTCCTTTGTTATTTGGTTGAGTAGCATTATACTATTTTGTAGTGTTCATTGCAACTTCTACTTTCTTTGCTTCTTTATCACATATTTCTACTTTGTTGCTATTTGATTGTCTGTGATGGTGGAAACACCAAAATGAGGGTCTAACTAAGAAAAACCCCTATACAACCCCAACAATTTTCCCTCTTTCTTGTGTGTAGGTGAACATGCATTTGGAGCTAGCTAGTGAACTAGCACATTGGTGAGATCATCTTCATCACCCTAGCTTTTATCTATCTACTTTATCATCTTCACCTATACTTTTCCTTTCTTATTATTTTGTTTTGTTCATTTAAGAATAACCAACTAGGCTATTAGTTCATTTTTAGGTAGTTTATATTGTACCTCCCATTTTTTGGTCGTATAGACGCCAGTATGCGAGAGAGGCACCAATGTGTTGCACTTTCATCCCAAAACTATGTTGATGTCCTCAAACAAAGAGTTGTCTGAAGTGCAGTATTAACTTCGAAAACCATCTTGCCTAGACTAAACTTGGATTTTGGGTCTGAAGAGTGATAAAAGAACTTTATAGTCCTCATCATTCTCAACCTCTATCTGAAACACCCCTTTAGAGTGAGGTAAGTTAGGGCAGACCTCTTCTCTCAACTCTTCATGACCTGAAGCCTTGACGTGGTTGGTCCTCCTCTCTTACAAAAACATAGAGGATGTTGAGAAACATAATAAAATTTGGAAAATACAGATTTATCTAAAAGAAAATGATTACAAGAACATGAGGAATAGGTTGGGAATAAAAAACATTGCAAAAATAGGTCAAAAAATGTCAAAATCCCAAGAAATCAAAGAAAAAAAAAGTTAGGGCCATCAAAGAAGAGTACTACTAGAAAACCTACAAAAATGCCAAGTTGGGGTGTGAAAATGCCAACTACATGTAGAAATGCCTAAGTATAGTAGGAATGATAATCTAGGTTTCCTACATAAAGAAATGTCACTCTATAGGAAAAAACATTAATCTATGATACATATATGTCAACTTAGTGTAGACACTCTAAACTGCAACAAAAACATCGATGTGAAAAAATGCATTGAAATCAAAGGAAAACATGTCAAAATAGACAACCCGCAATAGAAAACTTCATGAAATCTCAAAAAAGGTTATATTCAAGTAAAATGGGCCCCATACGACATGCAAAAAATGTGAACAATAAAGATGTAGAAAAGGAAAACAAAGAGTCAAAACATGCATTCAAATCCTATTCTACACCTAATTGATGCCTTGATTAAGCAAATGAATTTAACAAAATATGAAAGAAAACAAGAGTTCTCTCATCCACAACTCCATGTTGTAAACATAAGAGGTATGTGGGTGTGCTCCAACAAATTTGTGCTTGAGAGATGATTGTATATGGATGCTGAAATTGACAATATGACTTTGCATTTGAATATTGTTTGAAAATAGTCTACAAGAGGCACTATTTATAGATTTTTGGATTGGATGATCAATGACTAAAAATAAAAATAAAAAAAATAACATGAAATTTTACAATGACTAATCTTCTTTAAATCCTATCCTCTTGATTTATGTTCTATGAACAACCTCTTCCCTTTTTAATTTGAAATTTAAAAATATATTAAATATTATGTGGTTTATAAAAAGAATAAAGAGATTTTTGTCTTTTGAAGTGCAAAGGTGATGAAACAATATGTTAGAAGTGATGACCTAGAATATAAATTTGGAACTCCCCCAACAACCTAGGTTATCAGAGAGGTGCAAAATTTCTACCCCTGAAATGCCACCAGCTTAACATATTTTCAAATTTTTAAAATTGGAAGCTTTTTAGAGGAGATGACCAAAAGGTTGGCTAAAGTAGGAACTAAAGCTATGAGGGGAGCTCTGTAACAAGCCCTGCAAAACACAATTCAAAAAAAAAAGACTAAGGTTCATATTTTTTGAAAATTTAATGATTATGCCCACCAGAAGGAGCAGGTCCAAATTTAGCATAAATTCCTAGAAATTTTGCATTTGCATAATGTATCTACAGCAACAAAATAATAATAATAATAATAATAATAAAACATGTTGGCTATCTAGACAAAATTGCAATAGAAAATTTGCATGCATAGCCCTATATATCCACCCTCCATATTCATGGAATACTCAAATTATTTTCAGTTAGTTTATTTATGAAGCATGTGTATCAGAGACTCTGCTTCTCCTTGATTTTGTATGTGGTGGGATCATCTCTTTAATTAGATCATCAGAACTGCATTGAATTTTCCTATGAAGCACAAATGCAACTTTGTTGATCTAATTAAGACATGCTTTCACCATATACATAAATGGAGCTGAACTATGTACGAGTCTTTGATAAACATAGCAGACTTCCTGACAATAGGAAAGATCTTCAACAACATTTTATTTTCATAATATAGTTTGGTACATATGCTTATTAGAAATAAAATGCATACAATTCTATTTTACAAGTTGAATTTGATATTAGCAAATAAATTGTATGCTAACTTCTTTTTTTTAAGATTATAGCTTTGATTTCGCTTAAAGATTGTCCTTACAGGTCATGTCTCTTACCAATACTATTATTCTCTAAATATTATAGAGAAAACTCAACAAGCTATCTAGACTATTCAAATCTATATGTTTAAACTGTATAAAGTATTAACATCGTCATGCTTTAATCATGAAGAAATAGAGGCAGAGACCAGAAATTTTATACATAAAATATATCATATATTCATGAAATTTTTATCAAAATAGTAATATAAAATTTTGCTTTTGTTGAGCAATTTTGATTTTCTTCACTTTTTTTAAATTTACATTCATACCAATATAAAATAAAAATCACAGTAAGGCATAACAAATACAATGTTAAAAACCATTAATAAAAGCCATGTTGTCAATGTCCAATCATTTATAAAAACATGTTCTATTGATTTAAATATTCATCCATTTAACTAAGTTTTCCACCAGCGCACATCCCAACAAACACCGTCGTTGATCAAGCCAAAAACTGCACTACTGCGGATGAGAGAGAAAGGGGCGACGGTAGTGCAGTAGTTACCGCTCAACCGTGAGAAGGCGTGAAGGAGCTCGTGGGACCATGGTAACAACCCTACCACGGTTAGACAAATTTTAGGTTGCGAGATGCCGGTGAGCACCGAGCCATCGCAAATGGTTAAGTTGAATACCACGAGACAGCAGTAGCAATGAACTAGTAGATAACTGCTCAACCATAGACTGCAAAGTGTTAGGTTGTGGTGTCGCAGTGAGGACGGAGAGAGGAAACCACAGGACTGTGGACATCTTGAAGATGGGCCATGGTACAATGGTGACACTGCTCGGATGGTTAACCCGCACAATCGTGGTTAGGGAAAGGATAGGTCGTGGTGTCCCAGTGGACACCACGGTACCATGAGCTGGTAAGATTGTTGGCACAGGTGCACAGTAAGAACCGGAAACAGGCACGAGATTTGGGTGAAATCCCAACACTCCCCCTTGAACACAACTCCTGCCATCTTGAATTCCCAGTCAGCTTCTCTGATATATGAAAGATTCTTTTTCTAGTGCCTTCGTGAGAATGTCAGCTTGCTGCTCCTCTGACCTGCAAAATTCCAACGTAATCTCTCCATTGCTGATTAATTCCCTAATAAAATGAAACCGTGTGTCAATGTGCTTGCTCCTCTTGTGGAACACAAGATTTTTTGACAATGCAATTGCTGAATTATTGTCACAAAATTTTTTAGTAGGTTCAACTTGTTCAATCTAAAGCTCCTTCAGAACTCTCCTCATCCACACAGTCTGGCATGACGCACTTGTTGCAGCTACATATTCAGCTTCAACTGAAGATAAAGAAATAGTCAGTTTCTTTTTTGAAGCCCATGAAATGACTCCAGTTCCAAAATGAAATGTGTATCCAGACATGCTCTTCCTGTCATCTATGCTACCAGCACAATCACTATCTGTATAACCTATTAATTTAAATTTATTTGAGCTGTAATATTGGATTCCATAGTTCTTCGTTCCACTTATGTATCTCAAAATTCGCTTCCCAACCTTCCAATGTGAGTCCTTTAATGTTTCCATAAATCTGGAAATTAAGATGGATGAATATATGATGTTTGGCCTTATGGTTGTTAGATACATCATACTTCCAACAAGTTGTTTGTACAAAGTTGAATTCAAATCTGAACTTGTATCTTCTTTGCTTAGCTTTAGACTAGTCACCATTGGAGTGGGAGCAGATTTGCAATTTAACATATGAAATATTTTTAAAACATCTTTAGCATACTTTGCCTGGGAAATAAAAATTCCATTTTCATCTTGATTTACCTCAATGCCTAAAAAATATTTCATCAGACCCAAGTCTGTCATTTCAAACTCCTTCATCATTTCTCCTTTAAATAAATCAACTAATGGATCTCCAGTGAAGATTAAATCATCTACATAAAGGAAAATGATCAGGATTTTACCTTCTTCATTAATTTTCTAGTGTACAATATTGGTTCACTATTGCATCTGACAAAGTCATTCTGATTAAAATAATATTCTATTCTTCTATACCAAGCTCTTGGGGCTTGTTTTAGACCATACAGTGCTTTCTTTAGCTTGTAAACTTTATCTTCTTGTCCCAATAATTCATATCCAAGTGGTTGTTCAATATATACATCCTCTTCAAGATATCCATTGAGAAATGTTGATTTCACATCCATTTGGTGAATTAACCATATGTTTTGTGCTGCTATGGCCAATATCATTCTAACTGTATCATTGAGTTATAGGTGCAAATTTTTTTGTATAATCAATTCCAGGTTGTTGTGCATAACCTTTTACAACCAGAATTGCTTTGTGCTTCTACACTTCTCCATTTGCATTCAATTTTGTTTTATAAATCCATTTAACTCCAATTACATCTTTGTCTTTTGGAAGACTTTGCAACTCCCATGTCTAATTGTTTTCAATTGAGTCAATCTCTTCATCCATTGTTGTTATCCACTTATCTTCCTTAGTTGCATCTTCATAATGGATTGGATCTTCATCTTGAGAATAAATGCAAAGAGTGTAAATTGTTGTGAATTATTCTCACCTTCATTCTGATTGTAAATATCACTTATGTTTTTGATTTTTTGTCTTCTCATGCTTGCCAATGTTGGATTTGAAAGATCACTTGAATCTATTGATTGTGGACTTGAAGTTCTTGCGCTAGAAGTTCTTGTTGTTTCTCTTACATTGCTTGATGGTGTCATTTGTTGACCACTAGCTTGAGCTTGAACTGGTACAGCAGTAGGAACGTTTACTAGTAAAAAAAAATCATTTTCCTCTTGAAGGATATTGATAGTTACATTAACTGTACTCTCTCTATTTCCATCCCATGCTTCATCTTCAACAAACTAAACATCTCTTCTAATTATAACCTTCTTAATTGTTGGATTGAAAAGTTTATATGCTTTGGATTCATCACTATAACCAATAAATATGCATTTCTCTCCTTTATTGTCAAGCTTTCTTCTCAATTCATCAGGTACATATGCATATGAAACACATCCAAAAACTCTCATATGTGATACATTGTGTTTCTTGCCAGTCCACGCTTCTTCAGGGATGATACTCACGACACATTTTGTTCGGCATTTGTTCATTATGTATGTTGCACAAGATACAGCTTCAGCCCAAAATTCATTTTTCAAATGCTTGGCTTTCAGCATACTCCCAGCCATTTCCATTATCGTTATGTTCTTTCTCTTAGCTACCTCGTTCTGTTGAAGTGTATATCTGGTTGTGAACTGCTTGTGAATACCATGATCTTTTCAAAAAATTTAAAAAATCTCTTGAAACATTTCTCCTCCTCTATCCGTTCTCAACACTTAAATGAAATGACCACTCTATTTTTCAGCAAGAGATTTAAATTGACGGAATAAATCAAACACTTCACTTTTATGCTTTAAGAAATAAACCTATGTCTTCCTTGAGTAATCATCTATAAAATTCAGAAAATAAAAACTACCACCTATTGAAGGTGTTTGCATTGAACCACAAAGATCTGAATGAACAATTTATAAAGGGGCTTTTTCTCTTGTTGATTTTCCTATTGCGAAAGACTCTCTATGCTGCTTTCCTAGAATGCATCCTTAAAAAAATCTCTCAATTTTTTCAATTTAAGGTATTCCCTTAACCATACTCTTCCTATGAAGCAAATTTAGACCACCAAAATTCAAATGACCAAATCTTAAATGCCATAGCCAGTTTTCATCTTTTACTTATGCCTGAAAGATAGTCTAAGTAACAATTGATACCTCTTGTGCTTGTGCATATTTTGTGCTTAAATCTGGCTGAATTCTCAAAGGAAACATTTTCTTGTTTGTCATCTTAATCTTTGCAATTAACTGCCTACTTGGGTATTTGTCTAAAATTGTGCACAGATCATTTTTAAAATTCACTCTATAACCTTTTTGAACTAGTTGTCCTACACTCATCAAATTGTGTTTCAGACCTGGCATGAAATACACATCTGAGATATATTTTTGCTCCCCTTGCTTGGTTAGAATATTAACATTTCCCTTTCCTTTGACTAACACTTTGTTGTCATTACCCAGGGTGACATCAGACTTAATATTCTCATCTAGATTTGTGAATAACTCTAAATTTACTGTCATGTGATTACTATAGCCTAAGTCTAAGAACCAAACTTCTTTTTCACTAGCTTGTGCTACATTACATGCCAGAAACATTGTGCTCTTATCTGGTCTTTGTTCCTGACTCTATTTAGTAAAATTTGCATTTTTTCTACCCATATCATATTGTTTCTTCCTACACTCATTCATATAATGTCCAAATTTTTTACAGTAATGGCATTGGACCTAAGATTTTTCATACGTTTGACCTTGAGGTTGATTCTGAGATGGGTTTTGGCTGGTGCCTCTTCCACTTGCACTTGACGGGTTGTTTCTTCCACTGAGCTGTTGAAACCTCTTACTCTTGCTCTGAAATTTGACCTTCCTCTGCCTCTTCCTTGGTTTCATGAATCTTGTGACTTGAATGTGTGCTCCAATGACATATTAGTTGTTCTGTTGAGCCTATGCTCATGAGAAATTAGTGAATCATAAAGCTCATCAACTGAATACTGGGTGAGGTCCTTTGTCTCCTCTATGGTTACTACAATTGATTCAAATTTTGTGGGTAAACTTCTTCAAATCTTTTCTACAACTTTGACATATTCTAGTGTCTCTCCATGTGCTCTTATCTGGTTCACCAGTCCAATTATCTGAGTGAAATATGAATCTACAGACTCATTATCCTTCATATATAGAGTCTTAAACTCTCTTCTCAGTATTTGTAACTTTGTAATTTTAACTTTCTCCATTCCTTGATAAGCAATTTGTAGAATGTCCCATGCTTGTTTGGACCTAGTTGTAGCTGAAATTCTTGAAAAAATACTTTCATGCACTCCTTGTAAAATAAAAAAGTGAGCTTTTGAGTCCTTCTTGTTGTCTTTCAGCATGTCTTTCTCTGCTTGAGTCAGAGCATTGTGTGATGCAGCATTTGTTGGCTCTGGAAAACCATTTTCAACAAACTCCCATAAATCTTGTGAGCAAAACAAAGCTCTCATGGTGATAGACCAATAATCATAATTTTTTCGATTTAACTGAGAAATTTGGGGATTACTCAAGCTTGTGCTTGCAACCATGTTTTTCAAACACTCTAAGACAAACTAGATATGGAGAACCTACTTTGATACCACATGAAGGAATAGAGGTAGAGACCAGAAATTTTACACAGAAAATATATTATATATTCATGAAATTTTTATCAGAATAGTAATATAAAAGTTTGCTTCTACTCAGCAATTTCGATTTTCTTCACTTTTTTTAAATTTACATTCATACCAATATAAAATAAAAATCACGGTAAGGCATAATAAATATAATATTAAAAACCATTAATAAAAACCATGTTGTCAATGTCCAATTGTTTATAAAAACATGTCCTATTGATTTAAATATCTATTCATTTAACTAAGCTATCCACCAGCGCACATCCCAACAAACACTATTGTCAATCAAGCCAAAAACTGCACTATCGTGGATGAGATAGAAAGGGGCGATGGTATCACGGTGGTTACCGCTCAACCGTGAGAAGTTGTGAAGGAAACTGTGGGACCACGGTAACTGCACTACCGTGGTTAGACAAACTATAGGCCGCAAGATGGTAGTGAGCACCACACCACCGTGGACGGTTAATTTGAATACCGCAAGACAGTGGTAGCAATGAACTAGCAGTTAACCACTCAACCATAGACTGCAAAATGTTAGGCTGCGGTGTCGCAGTGAGGATGGAGAGAGGAAACCATAGGACCGCAGACGGCTTGAAAATGGGCCACGCTACAGTGGTGACACTGCTCGGATGGTTAACCCGCACAACCGCGGTTAGGGAAAGGAGAGGTCGCAGTGTCACGGTGGACACCACGGTACCGCGAGCTAGTAAGACTGTTGGCGTAGGCGCGTGGTAAGAACTGAAAACAGGAACGGGATTTGGGTGAAATCCCAAAAAATCAATCCCCAGGTGCCAAATGCTTAGCTTGAATTGACAAATTATGCCTTGAGATTTTCTCTTGCAATTCATCTCATCCAGTCTACTACCAAATCAAAAAGCATGCCTAAAGGGTTCTTAAAGCAAGTCTACTTCTTCCATTTTATTTGAATGATTTCAATCATTATATTGCAAGATTTGTAAAATGTTCGTAGTATTGTTATCATTCCTCTAAACTTATGCAAGGTGAATTTTTTCCATAGGTGATTTGATTTTTCCATACAATAGGTTTTATTTTTAAAGCATTTCTAATTAATTATGGATAAATATCATACATACACCTACATATGGGTGTGGCCTTCAGAGAAGCTCTTTTTAATTTACTGTCATACCCTTAAATTTTAACAATGATAAATAGTTTTAAAAATCATATTGTATGAGAAAGGTAAGAAAGTTGTTTACTCTGTCAAAAAAAATCCAGTTGATTGCTCCTGATGAACAACAAATCTCAAGGGGCATTTTTTTTCCCAATTGGGAAAAGTTATTCAATGATCTATGGAGGCTAAAATAGTTCTTTACTATTATCAAATCAAGTCATTTTTTCAAATATTTATCAATTGACAGGGAACCTAAAAGAGTTATTTAATATGATCAAGTGAAAGTCGTCTTAATTACAAACATGCTCAAGATGTACTTTCTAAAATATACTACTAATTTATCATTGGTTATCATTATTTTCAGCAAGGATGAAATAGTATTTCATAACTTCTTACTTGTGATGGTACATGTTTTAGGCTTAGCCTAAATATTTAATGCACCACAACTAAGGAAAGAACAGACAAACTTTCTAGGTATCAAATCTGAGAAATAAAACCTAAAACCTAATTCCTCATAGACTAATGTTAATGTCATCTCTAGGTATCAACCACCAAATTTTAACTCTAAATACTTATTCGTCAATCACTATGATCAAGTATGGTATGAACAACTGCACATGGTTATTGATTGATTTATGTATAGAGTGATAATTCACAGTAAAGAGTGTCTAGTTTTAACTATCATATTCAACTTATGAAAACAATGATCTTATTGTTTTCAAGTTGTGTCTTACATTTTTAAATTATCTTTGTCTCAACAATTAATTACATTTAGTTAGTCATTAGCAAAGAATACATTTTATTGTTAGACATGATTCATTAGCTTGGCATTTTTTTATCTTTATGATTTTGATTTTGTGTATGGTTTTGTTGGAATATTAAGGTTTACACCAATAAAGTCGTCTTAGTGACTTGATAGGTTATGTTTGAAATGTTTTATAAAATCAATATTGCAACACATTCAAATATAACTCTCAATAATATTATTATCATTTTATATTTGACACTATGCAAATGTAAATGTTTTAATATTTTTCCAATAGATTATGCTTTAGAACATATTTAGTTTGACATTCCAAAACTCTACATTTTATTTTTTTAACCTTTTGAACCATTTTCACTTCCCCATAAACTTGAGCTTCTTGGGTGATTTATCTGATGACTAGTGCTTGTTGATGAGCTCTATCTTTCCTTAAATAGGTAAAGAGGATGTTGGACGTAGGAATCAGTCATACTAATATGAACCTTCACTAGAGTCCTCTTGATCCATGCTCTAGTATCCACCTAAATACCTTCCTTCATTATCGGTGTTTCTAGTTGCCTCTACTCACACCTTGTGTACATTATCCGGCTAGATATTTTGAAGTTGTTTTTTAATTTCTTTTGGTGGTTGTGATTTCTATTTTACTACATTTCCATTATCTTTCTTTTCTTGATTTATATTGAGAAGTGGGTTTTTTTGTCAATTTTTTTTTTTTTTCCTTATTTCTTTCTTTTGTTGCATGCCTACCTTGCCAATGACTTCCAATGTCACTTTGTTATCTTAATTTTTAGGCTCTGATTTTATTGTGTCTGAAGTTCTGAGTTTTTGACCAATTTCTAGCCAAATGTCTATGTTTAGAGTAAATTCTACATTAGAACGGTAATGTTCACATGGCTGCCAATTGTCTTTGAGTGATCATCTATAATCATTTAAGTTGGTAGGCCATGTATAATCATTTAAGTTGGTAGGCCATTTTCCTACTCCAAAATCGATACATACTCTAGCACATTGTACAATTTTCATTTTCCTTGTGATTTTATGAGTTTAAATGTAGTTCCTAGTTTTTTCTATGAGTTCAAAAGATCAGATTCCACAGACAAATACTTTGTTAAGATTCACTTCCCATAAATGTCTAACCTCTAGTTTGTTTGAGAAAAATTAAACCATTGAAGTGATCTATTCACTTAAAATAGTCCCCACTCAGTTCCAATTGTTTTTGTCCCATTTTTATTTAGTCTAAGTTACGGATTGTAATCTTGTAGACCTGCATGTAAGGGAATGGTCCCTGGAATTCAATATTCCTTCTATCAAGGATCCAAGATTCTATGTGATGAAAGTATCCCATTTTTAATGGATCTAGTAGTTATAGATTTATCTCTATTTATCTTTTAGAAATGAGCTAAGGACTCCAATGGACAGGCTTTGTGACCACTAACAAGTGGAAATGCCATGAATGGAAATAAGAACTGAGAGACGACAGAGATAATTGCAAGGCCACATGAGTACCATGATCCAAAAAAGAGATGAGGATTCCCAAACAACAATAAATAACGAAATAGTTCGGAAGCATCTAATGGTTGTGTTATTGCCTTTTTAAATGATAGTTCTTTTATGTGATTTTTTTTTGTCACAGTGCAGTTTTGAATGGAAAAAGATAACAAAAATAAATGAATTTGTGTTTCTTGTAATTAGTCTTTACCAACGAAATGTACAGAGATTATCCAACTTAATAAAAAAATAGGTTCAAAATTCTTAAAAGAGATACATTCCTATACAATTATCATGAACTAATAATGAATCATTGACTTGACAATTATATGGATTCATAGTTTTTTAAACTCAGAAATTTTAAAATTAAATACAAATATTTTTTAAATCTTTAGATACAAGATTTAAAAATAATTAGTTATAAGATAATTATTTTAATAAAATGGAGATTGGTGACGAAACTGTAGATCTCAGTAAAAACTCCAAGGTTGAATTATATACAGATTTTGATGGCTAAAAAATAAAAACTGTACTAATTGTAATATTAATAAATTGAATTCAACAAACGCGAAGTTAATAGACATGACTCTTGAGCTTGTATTTATTGAGTCATAAATCCATCCTTGTTACTCAAGAAAGGGACTACTCAGCACAGAAGCAATATGAGCGCATTAGAAAATACCATCGCTTCCATACCTAAAAGTTTCAATTATATAGGAAATAGCATGGCTTTCATATGCAAAAGTTTCAATTATATAAGAAATACCATCGCTTCCATACGTAAAAGTCTCAATTATATAGGAAATACCGTGCATTCCATACGTAAGAGTTTCAATTATATGCCCCAAGATCCTCCTGCTGAATTTCGAAAATCTTCCCTTTCCCTACCTAATAGTAATGGTGTGATTTCTGCAACTCCTCCTGCTATTCTTGATCATGCACTCCCACGTCCAATGACTCCGAATTATAGGGTTCCTCGATCTAGATCTAGAAAACAAAGAAAATCAGGTAGTTGTGCTTATCCTTCATAGGAGATCATGCAAGAATTATATGTTAATTTTGTTCAAGATATGAATCCAGAAGAATTAGAGTTCATGCCAAGCCTCATGTTTCAAGTAGAGTTAGCTCATTGGCACTACGAGGACAATATAAGAGAGAAAAATCCCAATCTCAAGTTCCTTAGTCTAAGGGACTTCACCTATCAATTTTTTAAGAGTTGTGATCCCTTTAAAACTTACCATGCTAACCATGTAGACGCTATACTTGAGGATTTCAGATGCTTTAAGAACACTGTTCCAGTAGCAGGCTCAATAATTTTGGACCAGTCCTATGAGAGGTATTTGCTTGTAAAGGGTTGGAATAGTGGTTATTGGGTTTTCCTAGGGGAAAGAAGGAAGATCCCGAAGAAGAAGATCATTTATGTGCTATTAGAGAATCAAGGGAAGAGGTAGGATATGATATAGGCCCATTTTTGAATGTCGATGACTTTATTGAGCATGCTAATGGGAAGCGAAGAGTGGTTTTGTTCCTTATCAAAGGAGTGAATGAGAAATACCCTTTTGAACCAAAGACCAAAAAGGAAATTAGTGAAATTGCTTGGCATTCACTTTCAATCATGGAAAAAGAAGCCAACAAGTATTTTATGGTTGATCCATTTGTAGGCAAATTGAAGAATTGGATTAGAAGAAATCGTTGGGGCTCATCCACAACACCACTGAGTAGAATTGGTGAGATATGCACTGTTTGGAAAGCTGATAAAGAACAAAATAATACGACTTCAAGGAAGTATTCTACACCTAATCCTAAAGTTTATGCTACTGATAGTCCTTCAACTCCTTGTTGCAAGGTTAAAAATAGTACCCTTGATTCTAATCAAAAGAGTCCCTCCACTCCTCGTTGGAGCCTTATGAATGATCCCCATGATTCTATTCAAAAGATTCCTTACAGTTTTTGTTGGGAGGATAAAACCAAGTCTCCTTGTCCAAGGATTTCTCCTTATCCGAGGAGTTCTCCTTATCCCAAAAGTTATTCATGTCCTAGGAGTTCTCGTTGTCCCAAGAATTATCCTTATCCTAAGAGTTCTCCTTTTCCAAAGAGTTCTCCTTATCCCAAGAGTTCTCCTTATCCTAAAAGTGCTAGAGCGGTGGAGACTTCAGGTGAGTTTCCCTTCCAAAGGTAATATCTACTTGGCAAAAGTAAGCAGGTTTCGATGGCTAAACCTAATAAATTAATTTTTAACAAACTAAAGTAATATCTTAAATTTTAATTTTTACAAAATTTAAATAGTAAATTCATTTATTCTAATTTAAAATAAATCCCATCTTTCAAATCAATTTTGAGGATTTTCTTTGAATTCTTACATTAAATATTTAAAGAGTTGGGTTATAAAGAAGCTTGCTTTTCTTGAATAATAGAATGGGAAAAATTGTAAGGCTCATGGGACATTAACTAATGGTATCAATGTATTTATCCATTTTTCAAGCAATGTTGAATATGCATTCCTCCTTAAGTCTTTCACGTGAACAAAGATCTTTAAATGATTAACTCTTTCTTTCTAAAAATAATTTATACTTAAATAGACCTGAATGAAGGTGCTCTCTCTCTCACTATCTCTTTTGATTTCTCAATACTCCCTTCTAATCCTTTTGACATCTCCTCACTACAAAACTAGGCATTTTCCCCATTCTACTCCTTACTTCCACACAAACCCCTTCTCTTTATTGCAACCTTGTAAATGTCTTCATATCTTATAAATCTACATTCATCCTTTCCTTGACCTTACTCAATAATTCGTTGGTTGTTTCTATAATAGTATTTTCACCATGAATTATTGCCTCATGACAAATTTACAAAAAGTCTATTTTTATTTTCATCAACTCCATGTACCACTTCTTTGCACATGCATTTCTCCTCTACTCCTTTATTATATTATTTTTTCTAATAGCTCTTACTCAATTGTAAATCATTATTTCCAATCAATTTCACATGCATTGTGAACTCAAACTATTAGTCCATTAGTTCACTTTTCTCTCCACCAATATCCACTACAATAGTACACCATCTAGTATCCTATAAGCTGAGTATGTGTTGTTCAACTAATACCTCTTCATTTTTTACTCTCCGTGGTGTTTCTTATTATCTTCTTTTGTCATGTCTAGGTGTAGTGTTGTCACTACTTGCAACATCTATATAGAAAAACTTTTTTAACTAAACGCATTCATTTTTAGGATCCTTTTTTTGTCACTCATAGTTCCAACTTGCAACACTGCAAAGAATCCATCATTAGTATATTCACTTAAACAATTAACTATGTTTACTACATGTACTTATAGCATCTATTGTGTAGCTTCTTGTTCATGCTATTTTATGATATCTACTTGTATCATATATCTACTATCCTCCTCAAAATTGTGGCATTTATCTACTACCCCCTAGTGTTATTAGTTATAACATCTCTAGAACTGCATAAATCCCAATTGCAAGTTCATGTTTCTATTTTTTCTCAACATTTGCATTTTCATGTTCTTATTCCTTTATTGGAAGTTTGGAGATGTTAGAAGCTTCAATTGTCTGTGAATTGCTTGGGTGTTGTCATTGATGTCATCTGGGCTTGTATAAAGACAATGTTGGAATGGTTGGTATTGATGTCAACACATGTTGGTGTTGTCATTCATGTCCTACTTCAATATAGTTATAGAGGTTGTTGGCTTGACTTGTGTTTGGGGAGATTTTTGTAGTTGGAAAGTGTTACATGTTGCAAATGTTGTAGATGTGTTGTAGATATGTTAGTGTGTGCCAAAAAGTGTGTGCCAAATCACTTTTCGCTCATTTAGACCTTTTCCTATGGACTTTGGACTATTTCCAACCTATTTTCACCAATTTCCAAGCCTTGTACAGAAGTGTTGCAAAGTGTTGTAAAACATTTTCATGCTCTCCTAGGGTTGTCATCACTTAATGAACCCTTAATGACCCCTTAATCCTCATACAAATCTTATCTTAGTGTGTTTTTAGAAGACAATCCCGACAAACATAAATAATTATATTCTAATTACCGATAACCACTTAAAAATGCCCAGGTGGACTATGTCACCACCATGGGTGACCTAGTCCCATGTAGCTTAAATTTCAATTTTAAGTTAATTTTTGTTGGGATTTTGGTCTCTAAAACCCTAAGGTTCATCAATATGAAGTTATTTCAGGAAAATTAGGGCATAACTTGTATAAATAAGCCTCAAAATCCTAATTCCTCATTATGCACCACCCATTTTTCCTCTCTACCTCTCTCTCTCAACTCTTCTTCCTCAAGCCAGCTAGGGTTTCACATTTCTAAGTCAACAAGATATCCTGTTGAAGCACTCAAAGGTTGAATCCTCCATTACTACAACTCAAGATCAACCATCATGGCAAGGTAACCAAGTACATAGCTTCACACTTCATGCTTTCTCATTTTATTTCTACATTTGATTTAATTATCTACGAAGGGGTTTGACCAAGGCAAACCCCTATACTCTAACAATTAACAAGTTTCTCTCTTTGTTTGATTTGCAGTTCTTTTTAGGCGGATTGGAGAAAGAACCAAGGTCGAATGTTCTTCAACAAGTTTTCCAAGCTCTCTAGGGTTGAAGAAACCCTAGTTGAAGCTTGGAGGACCTCTATAAACCAGAATCTTCACTTTCAGGATCAGATATCTGGATTAGCAGAAAGTGTAGATCAAGAGCCCATGTTTCCACCTTCAGGTTTCCAAAAAGGATAAAAGGGACATTCCCGCCAATTGTGGTGACTTAGTCCCATTGTGCATATTTTCCAGAGATTTCTACGGATTCGGATACCCATTTGGTTGAAACAGGCCTCGAGTTAGTTTCCCAAAATCACCCCAAAAAAGGACTAGGTTGCCCAGTTTGGCACAAGTGTCCCAGTAGGCATTTCCAAAATTTTAGAGTTCTCCCGGGTCTGCAATATATTTCCAGGTGCACCCCTTTCATCTCTTGATTTTTGTTTTAGTTTAATGTACATTTCTTATGTCATTTACATATCATTATGTGTTTTCTAGCTTAGTTCATTTTCTAAGTTTTACATTCTTAGTTTCTATTTCATTAGTTTCCAGCACTTAGACACATTCAATCACACACAATCTCAACCCCCTTCCTCTTTGGATGAACCCTAGGATAAAAAGGTATGAAAGAGATACATTCTCCCATAGTTAGCTTCTAGGGTGAAAAAACCTAGAGGATCATTGGGGGAATCATCTTTCCCCTCCATTTTTGGTGGTTTAGTTAGTAATGTTGTCGATGAAGTTAGTTCACTCGATTTCCAAGTTCTTTTGAGAAAATTTGAATAAAAGAGAGTTTAGTGTAACAAAGTGGTGTTTAGTGTTTTTCTTTGCATTTCTGAACATGATTGAAAATATGCTCATGTGGTTTGGATGTGATGATCAAAGGTGTTCAAAGGTGGCATATTTAGAGTTTTAGGTTTTGGATAGTATTGTAGTGGAAGATGTGTTTGACAATATGTCTATCTGGTGAAATAGGGTGTCTGATAGAAATGAGATTTCTTTGTATTTCTTCATAGTGAAGGTTCTAGTGTTGTGGATATGGGAATGTTCTTATATTGTTTTTAGCTACCTTTCCTTGAAGTTTTATGTGTTGAGTTGTTTCACAAAGTTGTTTGGTGTGTTGTATGTTTGTGCCAGTATGTTTGGTTCCAAAGAATGAACGATTTATTGAGTTTCAGGTGGTTGGAATAGTTGTGGAGAATATTCTAATGATGTGGAATATTCTAAAATTTTTTGGAATGTTGCTATGTGATATGTGAGATGTTTCCAAACCTAGAGAGGTGTGTTTGGAGTCACTTGTTAGTGTTAGTGTAGGTTTGGCTGACCTAGTGTGCTAGCACTAATTGGAGAGGATAATTGTTGTTTGAGGAAGTGTTGAGAAGTTTTTTGGTGTATATTTGGGTCCTAGTTAAATAGTGGCATGGTATTTATTCACTTCTTTCCATCTTGGAAGTGTTTGGCGCCATCCTATTTGATATTGCACGATTGAGGTGTATACGTTTCCTTAAGGTTGGCTTAATTGAGATTTTTTTAGGTCACGAAAGGTATAAATGCAAGGATAATTATTATGTGGATTAAGTATAGAGTGTGTGATGAAAAATATGTGAATGTGATCAAGTGTGGTGATCTATGTGTGAGCATGAATTCCTATGACCTCTAGATGAAATGAGCATGTGTTTACATTTCAATCTATTTGGTGAGTTGTTTGTGCTTCAATGGAATTGTACCTTTGACATATGAGAGATAAATTATTAGCAGTTAAAATTGGAAGTGATCCACCCCTTTCTTCTATTCTTCTTTCTTTTGTATAGTGATTCCATTGATAATGAGCCATCGGCAATGAGCCTTTATTTATCTTTCTAGGCAATGAGCCCTTGGCAGTGAGCCTTATTGTATTTGGTGTTGCAATTCATATATTAGTGAGCTAATCCTCATTGTGATTTTTCCATTTTGGGGTTTACCACGTAAATCTAGTGTTCTTATGTGTTTGGATGTTTTTTCATTGTTATTTCATATGTTTACATTATGTTAATGCATGATAAAGGTTTAATGGTTGTTAAGGGTTTAAGGCCTAATGTAGATCTAAATGTTAATGAGGGTTTTTTTATGTTTTCAAATAAACAACGGATTCATCTAGGCCCCTCTCAGTTGTCTTGTGCATCTAACAATTGGTATCAGAGTTATGGTTCTCAATAAGAAGCTTATATGCTTGAGGTAGATTCAGATGGCGTACAGGAAAGGTGTCAAATCTCCTTTGTTCGATGGAACAAATTTTACCTACTGGAAAGAGAGGATGGAGTCCTTTATGGTTTCTCTTGGATTTGGATTTTGGTAGTTTGTTGAAAAAGGTTATACTATTCCTAGAAATGGTCCAACAAGTGATGATGAGATCAAGGATTATGAAAACAATGGAAAAGAAAGGAATGCAATCTTGAGTGGTCTTTCTGATTCTAAAGTTGGAAAGTTGATAAGTCTAAAGTCTGCTATAGAGATCTAGAAAAAATTGGAAGGTACCTATGAAGGAGATGGCAAGGTCAAACAAGTGAAGATGTAGAACTACAAAGCCAAATTTGAAACCTTAAGGATATCCAAAGATGAAGATATTATTGCCTACATGCTCATAGTTGATGAAGTTGTCAATACCATCAATGGACAAAGCTGGATGAAAACGAAGTTATGAAAAAGGTACTAAGAACTTTTCCTAAAGCTTATAGTTCTAAAGTTTCTGCTATTGGGGAAGCTCAAAATTTGGATAATTATTCTAGAAATCAGATGTTTGGTGCTTTAACTTATTTTGAAATGAGAGATTTTGTCAAGATTTTACAAGCAAAGAAATTGCTTTTAAAGTCTGCAAAGTGGAAAAGGATGATGGATCAGATCTAGATGATCTTGATGAGGTGGAAGAAAACTTTGTGAGGAGATTGAAAAAGGTTACTATAAAATACAAAGGTAAGCTACCTTCCAAATGTTTCATTTGTGGAAATATGGATCATTATGCATCTAAATATCCAATCAAAATTACTAATGACAAACAAAAGGATCATAAGGGTAACTTTGTCAAAAAGAGCTATTATATTAAAAAGGACAATGGTTATTTAATGATGAAGAATCAAATAATCTGGATAAAAGAAGTAATGAATGCTTGTTCATGGCTTAAAATGTTGAAACTAATTCTACTAATCTTGAAAGATGTGTGAAGGAAATTTCTCTATAAATAGGTAATAACATTGAAGGAACTATGTTGACTGTTTTTCATGTGAGAGAAGAGAAGAACTACTAGATCATTGGCAGTGGATACTCAAATCATATGATAGGGGATAAGAGTAAGTTTTTTAATATTGCGAATTATAATGGTGGTCTTGTTAAGTTTGGTGATGATACGTCTACTAAGATCTGTGGAAAAGGTTCAATTAGTTTTGATGGAAAGCATAAAATAGATGGTGTTCTTTATGTCAGAGATCTTTGACATAATCTTTTAAGTGTAGGAAAAATGTGTAGCAAAGGATATAATTTTTTATTTTAGAATGGTGGTTGTGAAATCAAAAAAGGAAGCTCTCATACTCTGGTTGTTGTTGGAACAATGATGGGTGGTAATTTCTATCAACTCAAAGGTAGTGGTGCAAAGTGCTTTATGTCTCAAACCAATGAAACTTGGTTATGGCATAGAAGAATGGGTCACATTAATTTTTATAGCCTAGTGAGGATAAGTACTACTGATGTTATGAGATATTTTCCAAAGATTACAAAGCCTATCAATGCAATCTAAAAAGAATGTCAAGTTGGAAAGAAAAAAAAAATATTCAAGACAAAATAATACTCTACCACAGGTCCCTTGGAGTTAGTGCATATAGATCTATGTGGACCTACCAAAATTAGAAGCTCATGTGGTGATAGGTATTTCATATTATTAATTGATGATTATTCTAGAATGTCTTGGGTTACATTTCTTAAAGAAAAATGAGAAGATCTAGACAAGTTTAAATCATTTAATGTTATGGTTGAGAATGAAACGAATTTGAAAATCAAATGTTTGAGATCTGATAGAGGTGGTGAGTTTAATTCAAATGAGTTTAACAATTTTTGTGAAGATCATGGAATAAGAAGGCATGTATCAACTCCTAGAACTCCTTAGTAGAATGGAGTTGTGGAAAGGAAAAACAAAACAATTCAAGAAGCAGCTAGGATAATGATGAAGGAGGCTAATATTTTAGATGTTTATTGGAGAGAATCAATTCATACTGCAATTTGCATTCTTAACAAAGTTCAAGAAAGAGTGAGTATTTCAAAGACTCCCTATGAGTTATGGAATGGTAAACCTCCTACTATTAAATATTTCAGAGTTTTTGGAAGCAAGTGTTATATTAGAAGAGATGAAGAAAACTTAGGAAAGTTTGACACAAGATTTGATGAAGGAATCTTCCTTGGATACTCTACAAGAATCAAGGCCTACTAGTGTTACAATAAAAGGTTAAAGAAGATTGTTGAAAGTGCAAGTGTCAAAGTGGATGAAGAACCACATCAAATTTTAGTGCTCATAGAAGGATATGAATTTGATGAATCCCTTTTTAGTGAAGAAGAAAAGACTGAAGATAAAGGAAAAGAGTTAACAGTTGAAGAAGAACAAGCTCTGAAAAAGAATCCTAAGACTCCTAAGTATGGGCAGAAGAATCATTTAAAAGATTAGATCATTAGAGATAAGAGAAAAGGTGTGCTAACAAGGAGAAAAGATTCTATGACAAAAGAACACGTAAATTTTTGTTAACTTTCTTAAGTAGAAAATAAATAGTGATTGAGGCATGCAAAGATGAGAATTGGATCAAATAAATGAAGAGTTAGAATAGATAGAGAAAAATTTGACTTGGGAATTGGTCCCAAGATCATAAAACAAGAATGTGATTGGTACTAAGTGGGTATTCTAGAACAAGTTGAATGAATATGGAAAAGTTGTCAAGAACAAGGCTAGACTTGTGTGTAAGGGTTACTCATAGGTTGAAGGTATAAATTTTGAGGAAACTTTTGCTCATGTTGTAAGAATGGAAGCTATCCCAATATTTTTATCCTTTGCAACACATAAATATTTCAAAGTATATTAGATGGATGTGAATTTTGCATTCTTGAATGGTGAATTGGAAGAAGAGGTATTCATTAAACAACAATAAGATTTTCAATTGTGAGAAGATGATAGTATGGTCTATAGATTGAAGCAAGCTCCTAGAGCTTGGTTTGCAAAGTTAGATAAGTACAATGTTACAACAAGGATTCGGAAAAGGTACTACAGATAGCAATCTGTATTTCAAAGTCGAAGCAAAAAAAATCTTAATTATGGTAGTATATATTGATGACATAATCTTCAGAGGAAATGAAGGTATGTGCGAGAGGCTGACAAGGTAAATTTAGAAAGAATTTGAAATGTCAATATGTAGGGAGATTAATTTCTTCCTTGGTTTGCAAATCAGTCAATCAAAGAAAGGTTTATTCATATCACAATCTAAGTATGTTAAGGAAATGTTGAAAAAGATTGGAATGGATGACTCTAAACTGGTATGTACTCCTATGGTGACTGGTTGTAAGTTAATCAAGAATGATGAATCTCCTAAGATAGATCAAAGAAAGTATAGATCGATGATTGGTGAACTATTATACCTTACTACTACTAGACTAGATATCATGCATTTAATTTGTCTTGTGGCTAGATTTCAAGAAGATCCCAGAGAATATCATGCTACATCAATGAAGAGGATATTCATATATTTGAAGGGAACTCTAAATTATGATTTGTGGGATCCTAAGGATACTGACTTCTCCTTGAGTTTGTACACATGTAAAATGGGTTGGATGTGTAGATGATAGGAAAAGTACAAGTGGTTTTTCTTTCTTTCTTGGAAGTAGGTTGTGAAAGGAGGTCGAGTGAGCAAAAACAACTTCCTACACTAATCTAAGTAGGGGAGAGTTACAAAAAAAATCTTTTAACACCTTATATAGTTACAATAAGAGAAAAACATAGAGAATAAAGGAATAGAATAACAACAACACATATAAGAGTGACACCAAATATATGTGGGGAAAACCCTTTCAAGTAAAAACCCCACCCTCCAAAAGCACGGTACTATTATATTACTTCAAAAGGAATCACAATACAACATCAAGTACATAGCCTTCTTCTAAAAGTGCTTCAAAATGAACACTTGTTCTAGAGTGATATCGACATCACCTTGTTACTTGTAAAAAAACTATGCATTCTATAATGCAAGGAACTTAATATATAGAGTGATATAAGCTTCAAGAAGCATCTAGAAGGAGAGGGGTGTTCAAATCCACATGACACAATATCCCATTCCATAGACATGTATTTGGACACATGTACAACATATCCCCTTACACCTCTTACAATTTTCAAACATGCAAATATTCCTTCCTCAAGCTTGGGCGCCTAGAATATACTAAAAATAGCTTATGAGAAATACCTTACACATCTTAAAGCTATCATAGAATCTGTCATAGCTGAGATCACTTAAATATGTAAGAGAATCTATCATAACTAACCAAGAATACCTAATTCTCTTACAGCCTGTCATAACCCAACTTGGGCACCAAATTTCTCCCATACATGAAGATTCCTTATGATGTGTCCTAGAATCTATCATAGGTCAAAGATTCCAAAGTGGGACGCCTATGTCCACTTGGGATGATAATGTTTCATTTAGTCACCTCCAACTGGGATGTCACCTAGTCGGTGGGTCCCAATTTGTGATATGACACCATAGGAAATTAAATAATACAATTAATACATCAATTAAATAAATATTAGGAATCTAAGGTTGAGACACCTTAATCTCAACATTCTCCCACTCGTCGAAGACCTACCAAGAATCATACGAAATCATCTGCTCAAGGCCCCAAGGCCCATGGAATCAAAACACCATCTGAACTTATTTGTGCTCCTTGGTTAAAGTGTTAGTGCATCTACAACATTCACCAAAGTGTCAACCTTCTCCAAGTGCACCTTTCCATTCACAAAAAAAATGATACTATACATAGATGTGCTTTATTCTGGCACTGAAGGTAGGATTATTTACTAGGAAAATCACACTTTGACTGTCTCAACAAATAGTAATTTGTCCTCCATCTAAACCAATATTAGAACACAATCTCTTAATCTAAATAGAATCCTTACAAGAATGAGTGGTTGTCATATATTCTACCTCTATCATGAAATGTGACTACAACCTGTCGATTACTCATCCAACTGATAACACCACCAAACATCATAAACACGTAACCACAAGTGGATTTTCTACTGTCAATGTCACCTACCCAATCTGAATCCACATATCCATGAATGATCACAAAATTTTTAGGTCTAGTAGGATAACCATGAAAATAAAAGGCATACTCAGAAGTACCCCATAAATATCTGAACACTCTCTTAATCACATCCCAATGCACCTATCCAAGATTAGCCATAAAACGGCTAAGGAATCCCACTGCTTGGGACAGGTCTAGTCTTGTAAGCACCTTCACATACATCATATTTCAAAATACACTCACATATGATACTTTGGTCATGTCCTCCATCTCAGTAGGAAATTTTAGACAATCATTCTCAAAAATCTTCATCCCCTACATCATAGGAACAACTAACTATTTGCAATTTACCATGTTGAATCTCTGCAACACTAAGTTCACATACTTTCTCTAGCTTAACCAAAGCTTTCTATTAGCTTTGTCTCTCATGATTTCCATTCCCATAATGTACCTAGCTGCACCTAGGTTTTTCATCTCAAATTGTGCTAACAACTGAAACTTCAAATATAAAATCATACTTTTATAATTCCCAATAAATAACATATCATCTACATATAGGAAAATAATGAGAATGTGGCCATTATTAGTTTTAAAGTATACACAATCATCAGATTTAGATCTCTGAAAAACCCAATGACAACACATAGGTATCAAACTTTTGATACCACATTCTAGCTGATTGTTTCAAACCATAAAGAGACTTATTCAGTTTGCAAACCAAATTTTCTTTACCTTTTTCAATGAAATGCTCTAGTTGTGACATGTAAATCTCTTCCTACAAATAACCATGAAGGAATGTTGTCTTCACATCCATTTTTTCCACTTCTAAGTCATATGTTGCTGCAAGTGACAACATAATCTGGATATATGTCAAATTCGCTAAAGGAACAAATTTCTCCCCGTAATATTTTCCCTCCACCTGAGAAAACCCCTTAGCAACCAATTGTGCCTTATACTTCTCAATACTACCATCAGGACCACACTTCTTTTTGAAAACCCATTTACAACCAATAGGTTTACGTACAACAGGCAAAGGTACCAAATCCAAAGCCTTGTTTTTCTTTAAATAAGCCATCTCTTTGTCCATGGCTTGAATCCAAGAATTTGAATCCCTCATACGGGTGATCCCACAATATCGGTTTACAATTTTTGGCCAAACTGGGCACTGAACTGATTTTTTCTAACTAATTCTTCAATTTCAAACACCTATAGTGGCTAAACCATGAGGAATTTGAAGATGATGCAAACTAGTGATTTTTGACATTTTTTCTATAGATTCCAAATATTTTTTTTTTCAAAAAAATTGGAATCAGATTGCTCTTATTTTCCATCTCCTTCAAAAACTATTTTTTTTCAGTAAACACCATTTTTAAGGAGTGACGCTCACCATATAACACATAATTTTTTTCTATGAAGGATAAAATTCTATTTTTTTGAATTTAGATTTGTAACTACGATATTTAGTGCTTCTAATTGGTTTTATAGTGTTTTATTGAATATTTTTTCCTTAATCAAGTTTCAAATCCAAACCAATTACAATTCAGACATAGGCGGACTGTATAACACAACTTTTTTTTGTATGTATCGAAATTCAAAAAATAATTGTTGGATCAAGGACTTCAATATCTGGTGCACTGATATTTTTCAAAAAAAATATTGATAATCTGCTATTTTTCCAGATGTGTAGAACAAAGAGCTTGATTTTCGGTGAAAAACCTACATTCACAAGAAATAAAAAATAAATATAATAATTAAGTTAAATTTATTTAAAATTATACTTTTTGGGAAGCTTATAATAAGGACTACATACTTACAAAAAATAAATTTTAAATGAATTCATTTGATCCCCCAAAAGGTAAATCAAAAATGGTTTTTTATCAACATTTTGATAGGTGTAAAGGAGACTTTGTTATAGGTATGGTTTAAAACTAGCAAGGTTCTATCCAAGGGGGTTTGATCTAAGGTGGTTTGATTAAACCCTCTTAAATTGGAATCCTTCAAATGGAACTTTTTAAGGCTTAAATCATTATATTTTCTAAAAAAATGTGATTTCAGTAAAAATCAAAATCTCCCAAAAAATTTAAACCAGCATTGTGGGATCACCCATACCCAATGCCTCTCTAATTGTCCTAAGCTCATCAGTGTTAGTAATCAGGGTAAAAATACAAGTGGAATCCAATAATGAATAACCAAACCTTTCGGGTTGCCTCCTAACTCATGTAGACCTCCTTAAAGGCTGAGGTTGAGGTTCTCCTTCTTTTTCAGAACTTTCAGATCTACTTGAGCTCTCCTCATCATCAAGTACAACAAGAGTATGTAGTTTTTTCTTAAGAGTATGTGGAATTTGAACTACCTCCTTATTTAGTTTCTCCTATTTTCTTGGCTGCAACTCAATAGTAGAAGGTTTCATCTCTCTAAATATCACACTTTTTCTATAGAGAACCTTCTAAGCTTCTAGATCTCAAAGCTTTTACCCTTTCACAACGATACCATAGCTAATAAAGATACACTTAACATCCTTGTTCTCTAACTCATACCTCTTCTCAATCGGAACATGAGCATAAGCTTCACAACCAAATACTCTGAGATGTCTCATCAAAGTATTTTTACCAAACCACGCCTCCATGGGTGTTTTTCCAACAAGCACTGATGTAGGAGATCTATTTATCAAATAGCATGTTGTGGCTACCACTTCAGCCCAAAACTTCTACTCAAGGTTAGCACCAATCAACATACTCATAGACCTCTCCATTGATGTTTTGTTCATCCTCTCTACAACTCCATTTTGTTGTGGAGTGTAGGGAGTTTTCTTATGTCTCTCAATTCTTGTGCTCTTTACAGAACTTGTCAAACTTTGTAGAACAAAATTCACCACCATTATTAGTCCTCAAACACTTAATCTTTCTGCTATTTTGACTTTCTACCAAGGCCTTAAACTCCTTAAACCAACTAAATACTTCAGCTTTAATTTTAAGGAAATAAATGAATGTCCTTTTGTAATCATCTATGAAAGAAAAAAAGTATATATATTTTGATAACAAAGGAACATTTACAAGACCAAAAAAATCTGAATGAACATAGTCCTAAACCCCAAAATACTTATGAGAACTATAGTAAATACAAACACTGTGTTATTTTTGATATACACATTTTTTGCAAAAGTCAAACTCGAGATTACAATCATCAAATCCTTCAAAAAGGATCTTCATTTTTAGGGTTCTAAGACCCTTTTCACCAATGTGACCAATTCGTTGGTGCCATAAAATTGTCTTCTCAATAGGAAGCTTAATTTCCATAGAGTGAGCACCATTAGGTACCCAAAATTCATAACCATCGAATGTAGTTGCAACATGCTTCTTTTTTGCACAATCTAATGGTGAGGATGAAGAATCCAAAGATTTCTTCTTTGGTACATCAGAAGAACTATTACATTGTACAGTGCATGCATAAAGCTAAAAAAGGTTCCAATACAAACACCCTTAGCCAAAACCATAGCCCCTCTAGTAATATTACATCCTCCACTAGATAAAACAAGTTTCACTCTCGAATCATTCAATTTACTTATAGAAATCAAGTTTCATGCCAAACACAGGATATGAAAAACACCATCAATCTGCTTCACTCTTCCATTAGGAAATCTGATTTTAACTCTTCCACAGCCAACAATCTTTAGGTGAGATTCATCACCTAGGTACACCTCTTTTCCATTGTACTCGTCATACTTTGAGAACTAATCTCTATGAGAATTCATGTGAAAGGATGTACTTGAATCTATCAACCACACATCATCTATTGCATGGGCTACCAAGGATGAAATAAATGCTTCTCCATCATCTTGAGATGATTTCTCATATTCAGAATCAGAGAAAGACTTTCTTTCCTTCCTCTTCTCCTTCTTGCAATCTTTCCAAATGTGACCAATTTCATATAGTTCCAGTATGTTTCCTTGGATTTCTTACCAAGAGACTTAGATCTCCCAGAGACTTTTCTTAGATTCCTTGTCTTTTATTTTTCTTCTCTCCTTTGGTCAGTCACGAACTACAAGGGCTTTCTTTTCCATCTCAGAATACTTCCTTTGCATCTCTTCAGATAATAATGAGGAAACAACCTCATGTATCTTGAAGGTGGAAGTAGTGCTTCCAATAGCCATTACCCAGTGATCCCAAGGGTCTAATAATGAACACAAAAGGAGAATGAAATGGTCTTGTTCATCAATCTTGTCTCCAATGGAACCTACTTGTGCAACCAACATGTTAAAAGAGTTTAGATGATTTTCCATGGATCCTCAATCTTCCATTTTCAAAGAATGCATCTTCTTTCTCAGGAAAAAAAATTTTACTAAGGATTTAGCCTGACAAACATCACCAAGCTTCTTTCACAAAGAAGCAAAATTTTTCTCTTCATAGAAATTAAGGAGAATGGAATTAGCCAAATAGAGTCTAATAAGACCCTTGGCTTTCCTATCCATGAGATCTCAATCCTCTTATTTCATGCCTTGTGGCATGGTTCTAGAAATGGCAAGCCATAGATCACGGTCTACAAGCATGTCTTCCATTTTGAGCTTCCAAAGTTCAAAATTACCATCGTTGAATTTCTCCATCTCAATCCTCCCAAACGTGCTTACCATCTCTTTCCTAAAACAAAGTAAAAAAAAACACACTTCTGCAAAACTCCCACTGAAACAAAGATCATCTTGAAAAAACCTTCTAACCCAACAAAGGAACCAAGGTTGGCCAGGCTCTAATACCAACTAAAAGGAATTTGGTTGAGTGGAAAAAACTTCCTACACTAATCTAAGTAGGGGAGAGTTACAAAAAAAATCTTTTAACACCTTATACGGTTACAATAAGAGAAGCGCATAGAGAATAAAGGAATAGAAAAACAACAACACATATAACAATGACACCAAATATACGTGGGAAAAACCATTTCAGATTAAAAACCCCACCCTATAAAATTACAGTGCTATTGTATTACTTCTAAATGAATTACAATACAACCCCAAGTATAAAATTATAAAACAACCCCAAGTACATAGCCTTCTTCTACAAGTTCTTCAAAATGAACACTTGTTTGGGAGTGATATTGATAGCACTTTGTTACTTGCAAACAAATGTAAAATGCAAGGCACTCAATATATAGAGTGATACAAGCTTCAAGAAGAATCTAGAAGGAGAGGAGCATCCAAATCCACATGGCACAATATCCCATTCCATAGACATGCATTTGGACACATGTAACATATCCCCTTACATGCCTTACAATTGTCAAACATGAAAATATTCCTTCCTCAAGCTTGGGCACCTAGAATATACTAAAAATAGCTTATTAAAAATGCCTTACACATCTTACAGTTTTTATAGAATCTATCATAGGTGACAACACTTAAAACTCTAAGAGAATATGTCATAACTGACTAAGAATACTCAATTCTCTTACAGCCTGTCATAGCCCAACTTGGGCTCCAACTTTCTCTCATGCATGAAGATGGCTTATGACACATCATATAATATGTCATAGGCCAAAGATTCCAAAGTGGGACACATATTTCCACTTTGGATGATTATGTGTCATCCAGTCACCTCCAACTATGATGCCACCCAGTCGGTGGATCCCAATTTGTGACATGACACCATAGGCAATTTAATAATACAAATTAATACAATTAATACATCAATTAAATTAATATTACGACTCTAATGTTGAAACACCCTAATCCCAACATTCTCCCACTTGATGAAGACTTGTCAAGAGTCATACAAAATCATTTACTCAGGGCCCCAAGGCCCATGGAATCAAAACACCATATGAACTTATTTGTGCTCACTGGATTTTTTAGTGCATCTGCAATATTCACCAAAGTGTCAACCTTCTCCAAGTTCACCTTTCCATCCTCTACCATGTATCATGAACTTAATGATACTATACATCAATGTGCTTTGTTTTGGCATGGAAGGTAGGGTTCTTTGCTAGGAAAATCGCACTTTGACTGTCATAACAAAAAATAATTTTTCCTGCATCTAAATGAATATCGAAACATAATCTCTTAATCTAAATGGCTTCCTTACAAGAATTAGTGGCTTCCATATACTCTACCTCAATCGTGGACAATGCGACTACATCCTACCACTTACCCATTCAACTAATATCACCACCAAACATGATAAACACGTAACCACTGGTGGATCTTCTATTGTCATGTCACCTACCCAATCTGAATCCACATATCCATGAATGCTCGCAGAATGATGAGGTCCAATAGGATAACCATGAAAATAAAAGGCATGCTTATAATTACCCTACAAATATATGAACACTCTCTTAATCGCATCCCAATACACTTGTCCAAGATTAGCCATAAAATAACTAAGGACTCCCATTGCTTGGGCAATGTCTAGACTCGTACACACCATCGCATACATTAGAATACTAATTGTACTTGCATATGGTACTTTGGTCATTTCCTCCATCTCAGTAGGATATTTTGGAAAACCATTCAAAGAAAGATCCATTTCTGCATCACAAGAATAACTAATTGTCTACAATATACCTTGTTGAATCTCTCCAACATCGAGTTCATATACTTACTCTGGCTTAACCAAATATTTATGTTAGCTTTGTCTCTCATTATTTATATTCCCAAAATTTACATATTTGTACCTAGGTCTTTCAACTCAAACCATGCTAACAACTGAAACTTTAAATCTAAAATCATACTTTTACCATTCCCAATAAAAAACATATCATCTAAATAGAGGACAATAATGAGAATGCGACCATTATCAATTTTAAAGTATACACAATGGTCAGATTTAGATCTCTAAAATCCCAATGACAACACATAGGTATCAAACTTCTGATACCACATTCTAGAATACTATTTCAAACCATAAATATACTTCTTCAGTTTGCAAACCAAATTTTCTTTTCCTTTTTCAATGAGATGTTTTGGTTCTGACATGTAAATCTCTTCCTCCAAATCACCATGAAGGAATTTGTCTTCACATCCATCTATTCCACTTCTAAGTCATATGTTGTTGTAAGTGACAAAAAAAGACAGATAGATATCAACTTCACTACAAGAGAGAATATATCCACATAATCAATTCCCTCCACCTATGAAAACCCCTTAGTGACCAACCATTCCTTATACTTCTTAATATTGCCATAAGGACCAAACTTCTTCTTGAAAACCCATTTACAACCAACAGGTTTACATCCAATAGGAAAAGGTACTAGATCCCAAGTCTTATTTTTCTTTAAAGAAGTCATCTCTTCGTCCAAATCTGAATCACTCATACCCAAATCCTCTCTAATTGTCCTAGGCTCATTAGTGTTATTAAGTAGGGTAAAAATGCATCTAGAATCCAATAATGAATAACCAAACCTTTTTGGTTGCCACCTAACTCATGCAGACCTCCTCAAAGGTTGAGGTTGAGGTTCTCATTCTTCTTTAGAACTTTTAGAGCTACTTGAGCTCTCCTCATCATCAAGTCCAACAGGACTATGTAGTTATTCTTCCTTTGGAGTAGGTGGAATCTGAACTACCTACTTATTTTGTTTCTCCTATTTTCCTGGTTGCAACTCAACAATAGAAGGTTTCATTTCTTTGAAGATCACACTTATACTATAGAGAACCTTCTGAGCTTCTAGATGGACAAAAGCTTGTACCCTTTCATACTGACACCATAGCCGATAAATAAGCACTTAACATCCTTTTTCTCTAACTTAGACCTCTTCTCAATCAAAACATGAGCGTAAGCTTCGTAACCAAATACTTTGAGATGTCTCATCGAAGGCTTTTTACCAGACCACGCCTCCATGGGTGTTTTTCTAACAAGTATTGATGTAGGAGATCTATTTATCAAATAACATCATGTGGCTACCACTTTAGCCCAAAAAAATTTCTCAAGGTTAGCACCACTCAACATACTCCTAGCCCTCCCCATCAACATTCTATTCACCCTCTCTACAACTCCATTTTGTTGTGGACTGTAGGGAGTTGTCTTATGTGTCTCAATCCTGTGCTCTTTACAAAACTTGTCAAACTCTATGGAACAAAACTCACCACCATTATCAGTCCTCAAACACTTATCTTTTTGCTACTCTAAATTTCTACCAAGGTCTTAAACTCTTGAAACCAACTAAAGACTTTAGCTTTACTTCTAAGGAAATAAATGAATTTCCTTCTATTGTAATCATCTATGAAATAAAATACATATACAAATTTTGATAACGAAGGACATTTACATGACCGAAAACATCTAAATGAACATAGACCAAAACCCCACAAGACTTATAAGAACTAGAGTAAAAATAAATACGGTGTTGTTTTCCATATAGACAATGTTCGCAAAAGTCAAACTCAAGATTACAATCATCAAGGCCTTCAACAAGGCTCTTATTTTTCAGGGTTCTAAGACCCTTCTTACCAATGTGATCAATTTGTTAGTGCCATAACATTGTCTTCTCTATAGGGAGATTCATTTCCATAGAATGAGCACCCTTACGTACCCAAAATACATGACCATCGAATGTAGCTGCAACATTCTTCTTCTCTACACAATCTGATGGTGAGGATTAAGAATCCAAAGATCTCTTCTTCGGTACATCGCAAGAACTATTATAGTGTACAATGCATACATCAAGCTGAAACAAGGTGCCAATACAAATACCCTTAGCCAACACCATAGCGCCTCTAGTCATCTTACACCCTCCACCAAAGAAAACAACTTGCACTCCTGAATCATTCAATTTACTTACAGAAAGTAAGTTTCATGCCAAACCTGAGATATGCAAGATACCATCAATCCCCTTCACTCTTCCATTAGGAAATATGATTTTGACTCTTCTAAGACCAACAATCTTCAGATGAGAGTCATCACCTAGGTGCACCTCTCTTCCATTGTACTCCTCATACTTTGAGAACCAATCTCTATGAGATTTCATGTGAAAGGATGCACTTGAATCTATCAACCACAGATCATCTGATGCATGGGCTTCCAAGGTTGCAATAAATGCTTCTCCATCATCTTGAGATGACTTCTTAGATTCAGAATCAGAGAAAGACTTTTTTTTCTTCTTCTTCTCCTTCTTGCAATCTTTCCAGATGTGACTAGTTTCACCATAGTTCCAACATTTTTCCTTGGACTTCTTACCAAGATACTTAGATCTCTCCCCGAATACTTCGACTTAGATTTTTTGTCTTTCTTTTTACCTCTCTCCTTTGGTCTATCATGAACTGTAAGGGCCTCTCTGGCCATCTCAGAAGACTTCCTTCTTGTCTCTTCAAAAAATAATGAGGCAACAACCTCATTCATCTTGAAGGTGGAAGTAGTGCTTCCAATATTCATTTCCAAGTGATCCCAAGAGTTTGGAAACAAACACAAAAGGAGCATGCAACAGTATTGTTCATCAATCTTGTATCTAATGGAACCTAGTTGTGAAACCAAGATGTTAAAAGCATTTAGATAATCTGTCAGAGATCCTCCATCTTCCATTTTTAGAGAATACATCTTATTTCTCAAGAAAAATTTCTTTACCAGGGAAATCCTAATAGACATCACCAAGCTTCTTCCATAGAGAAGCGAAATTTTTCTCTTTATGGACATTAAGGGAGACATAATCAACCAAAAAGAGTCTAATAAGACCCTTGGATTTCCTATCCATGAGATCCCAATCCTCTTGTTTCATGCCTTGTGGCATGGTTCTAGAAATTGTAAGCCATAGATCATGGTCTACAAGCATGTCTTCTATTTTGAGCTTCCAAAGTTCAAAATTACTGTTGTTAAATTTCTCCATATCAATTATCCCAGATGTGCCTGTCATCTCTTTCTTGTAACAAGTAGCAAAACACACACTTCTGTAAAACTCCCACTGAAACAAATATCAGCTCAAAAAACCCTTCTAACCCAACAAAGGAACCAAGGTTGGCCAAGCTCTAATACCAACTAAAAGGAAGCTGGGTGAGCAGAAACAATTGCCTACACTAATCTAAGCAGGGAAGAGTTTAAAAAAAAAATTTAACACTTTACACAGTTACAATAAGAGAAGTATATAGAGAATAATGGAATAGAACAACAACAACACATATAATAGTGACACCAAACATACATGGGGAAAACCCTTTCAGGTAAAAAACCCCATGCTTCAAAATCATAGTAAAATTGTATTACTTGAAAAGGAATTATAATGCAACCCCAAGTGAAAATTACAATACAAACCCAAGTGCATAGCCTTCTTCTACAAGTGCTTCAAAAGCATAGTATAATTGTATTAATTGAAAAGGAATTATAATGCAACCCCAAGTGAAAATTACAATACAACCCCAAGTACATAGCCTTCTTCTACAAGTGCTTCAAAATGAACACCTGTTCTGGAGTGATATCAACAACACTTCGTTACCTATAAACAAACTATGCATTCTACAATGCAAGGAAATCAATATATAGAGTGATACAAGCTTCAAGAAGCATCTAAAAGGAGAGGGTCATCCAAATCCACATGGTACAATATCCCACACTATAGACATGCATTTGGACACATGTAACATATCCCCTTACACCCCTTACAATTGTCAAACATGCAAATATTCCTTCCTCAAGCTTAAGCGCCTAGAATATACTAAAAATAGCTTATGAAAAATGCCTTACACATCTTACAACTTTCAAAAAATCTTTCATAGCTGATAGGACTTACACTATAAGAGAATTTGTCATAACTGACCAAGAATACCCAATTCTCTTACAATTTTTCATAATCCAACTTGGGCGCCAACTTTCTCCCATGCATAAAGATGCCTTATGATGTGTCATGGAATATGTAATAGGTCAAAGATTCCAAAGTGGAATGCCTCTATCCACTTGGGATGATTATGTGTCATCCAATCACCTCCAACGGGGATGCCACCCAGTTGGTGGGTCCCAATTTGTGGCATGACACCATAGGCAATTAAATAATATAAATTAATACAATTTTACATCAATTAAATCAATATTATGACTCAAAGGTTGAGACACCTTAACCCCAACAAGTTGGTTTCATGTGGCTAAGTAAGAATCAAGATTTAGTGTCATTATCTACTACAGAAGCAAAATATATTGCAGCAACATCATGTTGTACATAGGTGTTGTGGATGAAGCAAACATTAAAGGATATCAAAGTTTCATATGATGAACCTATTTCTATCATGTGCGACAATACAAGTGCAATCAATATTTCAAAGAATCTCGTAATGCATTCAAGAAAAAAAAATATCTCAATCCATTATCACTTCTTGAGAGAGAAAGTTAGATTAGGATGGCTTGGATTGTGAATATTTTGATGGTGAAGGACTGACATAGGAGGTGAAGGCTATAAGACACTCATGTGAGAGGGGGATTTGACATATGGATAGGTGATGAAGGCCTTGTATTAAATATACATTGTTTCCCTTATCAAATGTATGGTAAGGAGAACCAATGGATAATGTTTAGGATTTGTAGGATAGCTTATGCTGGCTAGTTTTTGGTCTATGCATTTTGTATGGGTGATGCTTGCACAACTAAGACATGTAGCAATTTTTGTCAAGGAAATATTGTCAAGGGTTCATGAGTGAATTCATCTTGGTCTGTAAGGCTCATTATTTTCATAGGGTTTATATTCATCTTTACTGAAAAAACTAGCATCATCATCATTAAAGACGGGATTTTAAGTTTGGTGATGAGGGAATTCATCAAAACAAAATGGAGTCTTGATTTGGATTTGGATTTGGATGGATCTTTAAATGATTTGGGTTTTAGATTTTAAGTGGATAATTGAGGGATCAAGACCTTAGGATGGATTTATTGGATTTTATTTTCTATACTTAGGATAGGCTAGGTTCCTAAGAAATATTTTAGTTAAATGATGACAATACTTAGGGTAGACAAACTTCATAAGCAAGGATTTTATTTTATTGGATTTAAGGTTTTGATCTTGATAACGGATTTTTATTTGGACAGGTTGATGATGATTGATTTGGTTTGACTGGTGATTAGGATTAGGATGAGGGGTTGATATATTTTTTATGGATTAGATGGTTTTAATTAGGATGAGTGGATGGAAGTTGATTAAGCTTACGCAAGATTTTTTTTTTCTTATTTTTTCTTGGATTATGTAATGTTTAGGACTAGGATTTAGGATTATGATTTATGATTTTGATGAGTGGATTTGAGATATAATGAAGGATTGGAAAGGATAAATTTGGGCTGTGATCGGATGAAGGGATGAGGGTGTCAACCTTGGGCCAACCCACAATAGTGTGTTCCACTTTTTGGCCGAAATTGGACATTGAAATCGACATTTTCCACCAAATGTTCACTTTCTTACACCTATACCAACTAAACCATTAAGAGTTTGAGAATGATGTAAACTAGTGATTTTCAAGATTTTGTTTTTAGATTATAAAAATATTTTTTTTTAAATATGGGAAAAAATTGTGTTTTTTTACGAAACTTTTAATAACTTATTTTTTATAGTTAATAATTTGTTTTTAAAAAGTGGCATTATTTTGGTAAAGTATAAATTTATTTGTAGAAAGAATAAAATTATAAAAAATTGAACATTGATTTTTAACACCAATAGATCTAGTGCATTGATATGATTTCCTAATTTTTTTGTTACATATTTTTTCTATAGCTTTTTGAAGTCAAATCAACTATAATTTAGACATAGTTTACTTCAATAATGCATAAAAAAAATTGTACTCATACAAATTAACTTCTTCTTTAATTGAAATAAGAACAACAATATCTAGTGTGTAAATATATTTTAGATTATTTTTTCTCTATTTTTTATTTTTTCTACATGTGTGAAACAAAGACCTTGATATCTGGTGAAAATCCTACATTCAAAGAAATAGAAAATAAATATATTCAAAATTATACTTTTTAGAAAGATTATAATAAGGGCTACATACTTAAAAATAGATCTCCTAAATGACTTCATTTGATCCCTCAAAAGGTGAAGTAAAAGTGGTTTTTGTTAGCATTTTGATAGGTGTAGAGGAGACTCCATTGAGGGTTTGATTTAAGACTAGGGATGTTTTATCCAAGAGGTTTTGATCTAACGGGGTATGATCTAGCCCTCTTTAATTAAAACCCTTTAGATGAAACCCTTCAAGGCTTAAATTATTGAAATTTAAAAAAATATATGATTTCTAGCAAAAATTAGGATGTCACAAAACTTGGACACACTATTGCATGGGTACTCCCCCTTTAGTTTCTAATATGATTTTGATACTTGATTATATTTATTCTAATATTGGCTTTAATTTTTATGTTTGATGATTGGTGGATTTGGGAGTTGTTTGGGTAAGGTTGGATTATAAATTATATTTTGATTTTTATCATTGGGATTTCTTTTTTAGGGATTTGAACCTTTGATTTATGATTTGATTTGATGGATTGGGAATTTGATTCAAAGGTTGAAGGTCAATTTTGGATGGTTTATGTTTGATGTTTGAATTTTAGGAGCAAACATGGGTTTTAGAAAGAAAACATGCCAAGAACAAGAATAAGTTAGATTATTCAAGTAGGAGTATGATTGATTGTAAGCTCACCAATATGCCTTGTCTAGGCATGGAGTGTAGGGTCCATGATGAGGTGATAACTATTTTTTATCAACCAAAATCACTTGGTGGCATAAGGGGAGAGAATACATGACTTAAATTATTTCTAGGGGCACAAGGTGAGTCAATTCTTGGGTCTAACCACTTATTGGCGCATTAAACCAAACATGATTGATAGGTCCTTGTCTAGTATTTACAAGGTTTCTAGGTGATGTTCTTAATATACCTAAAGGTATATGGGTATGTGCAGGATCATGATGTGCCAAAAAGTGGCAATGAGAAAAAATCGCATTTTGGATTGGCTCAAAAACGTGGAAATGCCAAGTTGACTTTTCTAGGTTCGGGTGTCAATACATTTACTCGAACCAAAAACCAAACCTAGTTTCCACAAATCGGATATCCAATTTCTGGAAACTGTATATAAAAAAAATAGCCGACTGTTTAACTTCATTTCTCACAGTTTGACGCGGGCGCAAAAGGAAAAACCCAAATCCGATATTCGCTTTGATCAGATATCCAATTTCAAAGGTATGTATTTGGTTTTTTCAATCTTGTAATTGATTTTTCAAGTAGATTCTCTTAATTTTAAGTAGGTTTTATTAAAAAAAATCAAAAATAGGGTTTTCTATTGATTTTTTTTTAAAACCAGAGTTTACATTGATTTTTTATTAAAACTTAATGTTTTGAAATGGATCTTGATTAAAAATTAGTGTTGTTTATGTATTTTTATCAAAAATAAGAGTTTGTTATTGATTTTTGTGAAAAAGTATGGTTTTTTTTGGATTTTTATTAAAAACTAGGGTTTTTTTATAATAATTTCATTTATATTGTGTAATTTCAATTAGTTTAATTAGTTTTTAACTTTAATCAGGTATTATGGCTGCGAATCAAAATCCAAAAATGTCAAACGCTCCACCACCTCCACAGCCACCAATTGAAGACTTAATTGGTGAAAAATTGGGGCAATTGAGGGGCATTTGTGAAATTTATCAGACAATGCCTCGATTGAGAGATATGACAAACACATTGAAGGAAATAATTAAAAATGTAGAAACCCTCTCCACCCAACATAATTCCTTGTATTCGTGGCGAGAAGACATGAGAAAATATTATCGATGTGGATTGTCTTACGATGATGTGAAAGATCTCCAAATAACCAAAGCCCAAAAATAGCATCTTTATTCATTGACCCTCACACCAGTTTTCCAGTGAATGGTAATAAAACAAAACTTTCCATAAAATGGTGCATGCATAGGGACATTTTACCTAACTTTTGGGATCATTGGTGTATGGTTTTTGATAAACCACCGAACAAAAATTCTAACATACCATTTTACTTTATTAAAAAATTATATGTTGAGTTTGTGTTAAGGCATCATGTCAATTACTTTGACATTAAACCCTTGCAGGGCGTCAGTGGAGGTATGCCCCAGGATAGACCAGGGACAGTTAGAGTAGTCTCATGCCCAAATGTTCTCCTTCCTCCCCTTCCTCTGCCACCTCCAATATATCATCCAGAGATTATCTAGGATGCATCCACATAGACTATTCAGGCTATTCACTCTTTGAGTGGTCATTTGGTTTTGCATGCTTCTACAGTAGCTCAGCCACATTTTGGTGATGTTGGCGAAGGCTTGAGTGTTGTTGCATCATCCTCCTTGGGTCCATATATTTGTGTGCCACATACTTGCACTATGTGCCGCCAGATATGCTTGGGTCCTCTTGTACAGCTCGCTAAGCATCCCTTGGACACTTTTGATTATGATCTCCATGATGTGGGCATTATAGATCAGTCGCAGGGGACTGGAGCACACCCTACAGAGTTCTCTCATGCTAGAGAGGGAGATGCTAGAATAGTGACACAGGTAAGATTTAAGTTGTAATTTCATAACTTGCATTTTTTTTTAAATGAATATTAATAAGAGATAGTATCAAGTACTAATATTTATTTACATGGTCTATTTAATAGTTGATGTCTAAGGAGGATCTCACATGGGTGACTGATAGCACCCTTAGGGCCATTTCATTTGGCTTGGACACACCCGCAGTATATATTTGCGCACTCACTCATTTACATTTTATATTATATACTTTCTTGTCATTTGAATTGTCATTAATGAAATTATATAATAACTTATATGTTTATCTTGTTTTCCTCCTATAGGAAATACCTAGTGTGAGTGAGGTGCAGCATCATCCAGACTATGGAGGCGCAAATCTAGATAAGGGGAAGGTAATTGAACTTAAATTGGATTGAATTAATATTTTTAAGATATTATATTGATTATACATACGTCAACATAGATTGGTAGTTTCATATGTACTTGTCAATTTTATGTACAGGCAATTATGAGCTATACAGATATGATGACAAGGGACACACCGCCTAAAGGAGTAGTTATTGGAACACCTCAAAGAGTAGGTGTTGAAACACCTCAAGGAGGAGGTGTCGAAACACCTGAAGGAGATAAAGAAAAAGATCAACCTAAAGAGGTATGTGCTTATTTTATTTTGTGTTTGGTAAATAAGTTCCTATTACCAATAATCGTATGCTAACTTGGATCAATTTTATGTTTTTGTTCACATATATAGATTGGCATTTCAAAAGTTGATTTGGTATATTCTAGGACTCCTGACCCTTTGAAGAGATGTATATTTCAGGTAATCAAGATTTCAATTTTAGAGTTCAATTAAAATTCAATGTATATTGATTTTGATGTTAATTATTCGATTTTAAATTATATAGTATAACTAATCTCAATTGTGGTTTGAATTTTTCTTGTGCAGCTACCTTCAGAGCCAACGAGTGCTTTAAAGAGGCTCCATTTTGATGATCCACCAGTAGTTTAGGATGAGATAGAAATTTTGGCTTGTAAATTTCGAATACATATTGAGATGGCATATGCCACATTTTGTAAAACTTTGTTTGAGTTGGCGTTGATGCCAGTTTTGTATATGGACATAAACTTGATTATTGGATAATTTGATATATAGAATTTGACAATCGAAATTTAATTTGTTCCTCATGTGCATGATTAAACTCTTTGAAACTTTTATCCTGAGCAATGGTTAAATATCAATGTACAATAGCTTAAAACTGAATGGTTATATTATGTAGTTTATATTTATATCACCGATTACATTGCATTACACATCTGGAACAAACTCAAATCATTAATTCAAATTGCATAACTAACAACTAGATGTTCATAGATGAAAATTTTTCAATTACAATATAGTTCTTACAAATTCAACCTAAGCAGTTATAAAATTACTTCACATTGCATAACTAAAAACTATGAGCAGTTGTCAATTACATTTGTTTGTCATTGAATTCTATGGGACCACATTTCTTTGAAGCTTTTTTTCAAATAGTCCACTGCCTTTTCTATGCTACCACATTTTTCATACATGATAGCGATCACATTAAGTTGAAATAAATTAAATAATAGCCTATGGCTATTTAATTTATAATCATTTTGTTTAAATGGATGAGGCCGACCTTCCTTGATATTATTTTGTAATTTATTATTTTCAAGAGAGGCCGACCTCCTTGAAGAGTCACCTTATTTTGTATAAATACAAAGTGATGTTTGTTCATTTCCTCAATCAAGTTCATTCAACATAATTTGCAATCCAAGCAAAATTTTGCACTTGAGCAGCAGCGCTTCATCTTGTAATAGCAAGCCGATTTCAAGGAGAAGCATATTCGATTGTATCTTTGCATCTACGAGAGGTGCTATTATTCATTGTATCAAATTCAGCCATGAGTTGGGCCTAAGTTGTAAGCAAATTTATTGTTGTTTTTATTGTCTTATGTGTTTATTGGGAATCAGCGTGAGATCGAAACTTCCCAAGTTTGATTGGTTGAGGGCTGACTGTATTCAAGAGGATTTAAGGTTGGTTGCAAGAGGTATTGGATGAAGCCCTACAAATGAAGACATCCATGTTCTTTCCGCTCAATCCTTGAAGAAGGAAGGAAAGGAGGAAAGAAAAGATGCTTCAAGAGGAATAGAGATAAAGGGTCAGATGGTGCTCCTGCATTCAAAAAGAAGTGGGACCTCTATCATGTTTACTGGGATACGATTTGCTCAAAGTCAGTCAACTTGGATTTAACATTGGTAGCTCCACAAACCTATTCAGAATAGAGTGATCTAAAGAGGACATCCCTAAATCTCTAGAGAGGTGTAAAGTTGCAAAGTGGTGCAACTTTCATTCTCGAACTCGTACGACCCAATGGACTGTTCTAACATGTCAGGATGGGTACATTTACGCTAGATATGGTTCTCTCTTGCACCCAAATACGTCGAATCGCTCCGAGCTGCATTGGAGCGGCATTTTCCCTTAAGAATCCAAAGTGCTAAAAGGTAGTAAACTTTGACGGACTATTTCTTAGAAACCGTGATGCTTACAGAATCTTCATCTGAGGATATGGGATCATGTTGAGACCATCTACAATAACCTCTCTCAGTTTTTTCTATCTCAAAGGCGTTTTCCCATGGTGATTATTTTTTAGTTGAGGGAAAAGTTGCTAGATGCAAGCAGTGTAAAGTTGCAAAGTGGTGCAAATTTCATTCTCGAACTTGTACGACCCAATGGATTGTTCCAACACATCCAGATGGGTATGTTTACACTATTTATGGTTCTCTCTTGCACCCAAAAACGCCGAATCACTTTGAGCTGCATTGGAGCGACATTTTCTCTTAAGAGTCCAAAGTGCTAAAAGGCAGAAAACTTTGACGGACTATTTCTCGGAAACCATGATGCTTAGACTCTTCGTTTGAGGATATGGGATCGTGTTGAGACTATCTACAATAACCTCTCTCATTTTTTGCTATCTCAAAGGCGTTTTCCCATGGTCATAAGTTTTCAGTTGAGGGAAAAGTTGTCAAATGCAAGCAGTGTAAAGTTGCAAAGTGGTGCAAATTTCATTCTCCAACTCATACGACCCAATAGACTACTCCAACACATCTGAATGGGTACGTTTACACTAGGTATGGTTCTCTTTTGCACCCAAATACGCCGAATCGCTCCGAGCTGCATTGGAGCGGCGTTTTCCCTCAAGAGTCCAAAGTGCTAAAAGGCAGCAAACTTTGACGGACTATTTCTCAAAAATCATGATGCTTAAAGACTCTTTGTTTGAGGATATGGGATTGTATTGAGACCATCTACAATAACCTCTCTCGGTTTTTTCTATCTCGAAGGCGTTTTCCCGTGGTGATGTGTTTTCAGTTGAGGGAAAAGTTGCCAGATGCAAGCAGTGTAAAGTTGCAAAGTGGTGCAACTTTCATTCTCAAACTCGTATGACCCAACGGACTATTCCAACACATTCGTATGGATACGTTTATGCTAGGTATGGTTCTCTTTTACACCTAAATATGCCGAATCGCTCCGAGCTGCATTGGAGCGATGTTTTCCCTTAAGAGTCCAAAGTACTAAAAGGCAGCAAACTTTGACAGACTATTTCTCGGAAACTGTGATGCTTACAGACTCTTCATCTGAGGATATGGGATCATATTGAGACCATCTACAATAACCTCTCTCAGTTTTTGCTATCACGAAGGCGTTTTCTCGTGGTAATGAGTTTTCAGTTGAGGGAAAAGTTATCAAATGCAAGCAGTGTGAAGTTGCAAAGTGGTGTAACTTTCATTCTCAAACTCGTACGACCCAACAGACTATTCCAACACATCTGGATGGGTACGTTTACGCTAGGTATGGTTCTTTTTTGCACCCAAATATGTCGAATCGCTTCGAGTTGCATTGGAGCGACGTTTTCCCTTAAGAGTCCAAAGTGCTAAAAGGCAGCAAACTTTGACGGACTATTCCTCAGAAATCGTGATTCTTATAGACTCTTCGTCTGAAGATATGGGATTGTGTTGATACCATCTACAATAACCTCTCTCGAATTTTTCTATCTCGAAGGCTTTTTCCCGTGATGATGAGTTTTCAGTTGAGGGAAAAGTTGTCAAATGCAAGGAGTGTAAAGTTGCAAAGTGGTGCAACTTTTATTCTCAAACTCGTACGACCCAATGGACTATTCCAGCACATTTTAATGGGTATGTTTATGCTAGGTATGGTTCTCTTTTGCACCCAAATACGACGAATCGCTCTGAGCTGCATTGGAGTGGCGTTTTCCCTTAAGAGTCCAAAGTGCTAAAAGGCAGAAAACTTTGATGGACTATTTCTTAGAAATCGTGATGCTTACAGACTCTTCGTCTGAGGATATGGGATCTTGTTGATACCATCTACAATAACCTCTTTCATTTTTTTCTATCTCGAAGGTGTTTTCCCGTGGTGATGAGTTTTCAGTTGAGGGAAAAATTGCTAGATGCAAGCAATATAAAGTTGCAAAGTGGTGCAACTTTCATTCTCGAACTCGTACAACCCAACGGACTATTCCAAAATGTCTGGATGGGTAGGTTTACGCTAGGTATGGTTCTCTTTTGTACCCAAATACGTCGAATCGCTCTGAGCTGCATTGGAGCAGTGTTTTCCCTTAAGAGTCCAAAGTGCTAATGTCCATGAAATGTGGGGGTAGAAATATTTAAGGTTGGATCAAGATTCTGCAAGTCCTAGATCTTGCATCAGAAAACTCTTACCCAATCAACTTGAATCAATTATATGGAAAATGACATTCACAATGAACTTTTTAGTTTTTTGTTTTTCGAAAAAGTGGCAAGCCACTATAATTTGTTATATATAAATAGGAGATATTACAAAACCTGGTTCAAACAAGCATACCAACAGGAAAGAACCAGGAAGAAAACCTTTGGTTGTAGCTTGATTAAGTACAAAATATTTTTACATTTTAAACATACCCTTTATACAATGGCAGACATTTGAACCGTATTTCAAAAAACATCACTAGATATAGATTATGCCTATACATAGTTATGAACTTTTTATATTGTTTCACATTTCAAAATTTGCCTATTTGAGGCATTCAAGGCACAGTCTTCCACAAGAGAAGTATGTTGGCATTTTCGAGTGACAAGCACCTGTACAAACCATCAAGGTAGTAGTTAAACTACATACAATGGAAAATATTCTTAGAATAACCAATCGATATTATTATAATTTTTCACATACCTCTCTAAAAGGATCAGAGTTGCCTATTGTTGCAGTAGGTCCATGAGGAATCGTGCTAGGAATATCACAAAATTTGTCAAATGATAAATCTATATTGTATCAACAAAAAATATTCTTAGACTAACAAATCTATATTAATCTAAACATCTCGAATGATGATGAATTGGTAATGCAAACTATAAAAGATGCTTTGAATAACCAATCTATATTAAAGTAATATGTCACATACCTCTTTGAAAGGATCAGAGTTGGCTATTGTTGCAGCAAGTCCATGATCAATCATGCCAAGAATATCGCAATATTTGTCAAATGATATATCTATATTGTCACAACAAAAAAGAGGCTTAAGCATTATACTTTCCATTCTTGAATATGCTATTCAAGTGTGCCTGAAGGGTCATCTCTTTGCTTAAGAGTATCTAATATTGCTTCATGATCAACATTACTAAGTGTCCATAGTTGTTTTGTCTCTGGTTTGGCATGATGCTTCAACAACTTAACAGTTATTGCTATAACAAGGTGTGAATATATGAGAATGGTTTTGTGTTTCTCATAGTCTTCAAATGCAGGTATGCCATTTTTCTAATCATGTATGTTCACAACCAAGTTCCTGCAACCACAACTGAACCTATAGGATACACGAACCCATCATCATCTTCCATCGATTGTGTTAGCTTGTGCTTTACCCACACACATTGAGCCAACCAATATTCTGATCTCTCTTCATTCCCCTATGGTGCAACAACTGCAAAAATATGTCCTGGATGTAGTAGATCTGAAAGCCGGTCGTAATCAAGTGAACTTTCCATTGTGTAATTTTTCATGGATATAGTTTGAGATAAAGGAGTTAGATACTATGGAACCCATGTATCCACCCACTCACTTGACTTGCATTGATCCCACTTGCACTGAATATAACTCTGACAAAAACAAGCCAACTGTCATGTCCAAATGGTCCATGTGCTTGCATCTGATCTTTGAAACGAATGCATCTTTGAAGAATCTTTGATTGTATGATAATTCAATCTGCCTCCCATTGTACCCTCCTCAACCAGCCAAAATAATCTGTGCACTGTTGAATCAAGTGTCCCTCCCTGTGACAATGTTGAACTACACCAATCAATAATAGAACGTGCATCACTCAATTTTTCTCCCAAAAACTTCAATTGCTCCTTAACTAGAGCTCTTTTTACACATGCACCTGCTCCATCATGCTCCTCTTTCCCATGCCCAGCTTCAAAAAAACTCCAAATAATAGGTACACCCCTCTCTACATGCATTCTACTCAACCAATAAAACATACGAGCATTCTTGAATTGACCTTTATAGTTATTTGACCAAATGAGATGTTGGCCTAGTGTTATATCATGCTCCTGCAAGAACTCAAAAAAAATCTCGAAACAATGTTGGACATACTAGGAAAAGTGAGATCTATCATCACTCATATAAAAATGATACTCTCTGATTATCTTTCGATCCTCCTTTGTACTATCAGGTGCATGTCTAAACATTATGTGGACAAAAATAGCAATCTGAATGGAATTGTAATACTGAGATTGTACCTCATTTTGTGGTTGTAATGTGTAGTTTTCAGCAAAATCAACCACTGATATAATAGTGCCAATCGGAAAAGAGTCCTTACATATCCTGAATTGTTGCTCCAACCACTGAGACCTATGACTATCCCTTGCATATTTGTAGAAAATATTGTCCTTAAAATCTGAAATAAAATCAGCAACATTGCATTCTTTTGTAACCAACTCACATCTAGAACCTTCACCTCCACTCTGGAAAGTATATTTGACTATCTCATATATCTTTTTCTCAACAAGATTCTTTCCAAATTCATGTTCCGAACCCTCATGAAAACATTGAACAAATTTTGACAAGCCACCACATTGTGAGCACTTTGCATTTAAACAATCATTTCTATAGAAAAAGGAACCATCATCCCTAGAACATAAAAATAGATCTAGCAAGTCCCTTGATGATTTCGGAAGATGCATTGCACCACACTCCTACAACATTTCATTAGTATGCAAAGTAGAATGGATATAGCATAATAGTTCATGGTACATTGAAAACTCCACATGGTATTTGCAACAACAAGTATTACAAATCTTAAGAGGCACACAATAAAATGGCTTCAAACCTTCAAAAGTTCTTTGTGAGATTTCCATATTTGGATGTGTTCCAATAAATTTGTTGAACAACATTGTTTGGCTTGATTCCAAGAAATGTTTAGGATGCGGTGTACGGTCTCGATTTCCGATTCTTAACTTTAAAAAATCCTTTGCATTGGGTGATACTCTAGAGTTATCATGCCAAAATTGTTGAATTTCCTACTTTACATTATCGGTTAGCTTCTTATCAACACGTGGAAGCCTCCCGACAAAAGCCCATGTATAATTTTGAAGAGGATCATCTATTCTTTGTCTTCTTGCAAGTGCTCTATCCAAATTTTTATGATTTATGTCAAAATGAATACAAGTTTGTCTCATAAAGTGAGCCTTTTTCAATTGATGGATTACTAGGGCGGTTGTAATGACTCTTTGAGCAACTCTCTTATCTTTTTCCTTATTATTTTTTCCAATAGACATGAGAGCATTAAAAATATTTTTGACTATAATAGAATTTTTTTCGGTCTTCTTGTTCACATGAATCTTCAATTTGTCTAGAAAATGTCTCATCTTTTGCATCTTTAGCAATTGTACAAAAAGTTGGCATTGCTCAGTCAATGTCTTATCGCTAAAATATTGGTTGAAAAGTCTTCTAGCCCACAACCGAATAGTTTTTGTTGACCTCTTGCCTTCAAAATTGTTTATAATGTTATCACCAATTTCAACTAACCATTTAGGGGTTCTTGAAGGTCTTGAATTTGGAATATGCCTTTCTTCCACACAAGGTTCTTCATTTCTCATGTAATCTGGTGAAACATAATTTACAATTGCTTGAATATTATGTTCAACATCTTCATTTCCAATATCAATTTGAATAATTTCATTCCCAATTTCAATATCATGTTCGACATCTTCAATTCCAACATTTTCCATTCCCAATTTGAATATCATGTTCAACATCTTCAATTCCAACATTTTCACCTTGAACATTTTCAATCCCAATTTCAATATCATGTTTTGCATTTTCACCTTGAACATATTCAATTTCCTCTTCACTTGAAAGACCATAGGGCTCAGGTTCACCAATATTTAACGTACCTTGTCTTTTCTTCCTATGACCTTCTCTATCTCTTTGTCTATATTCTGATATTTGTTCTTTTGTAATCTTTCTCTTACACTTTTGCTTCCGACGACTACTTCTCCCCATTATACCTCATAAAAGATGCTCAAAAATTATTCCTTATTACAAATTTGAGTACAAAATGCTCCAAAAAGTTGATCTTTGTCTCTTCCTGTCTGAAACCATGCATTTGTCACCTGCATAGTGCTGCAAATAGAATTTAGGGTCTGTTGGAGTGCACAAAAATGACCCACATGGGGTTTTTCTATGGCCCACAAATCCGATATCCGATATAGAAAACATTTTAAAATGTTTTGCAACGGTAAGATTCTAGCTCTACACATCAGAGTTTCACAAATCGGATGTCCAATTTGTGCCCACATAGACCTAAGGATTAATGGTAGAGAGTGGGAGAGTGGTAAATTGAGAGGGAGAGAGAGAGAGAGAGAGAGAGAGAGAGAGAGAGAGAGAGAGAGAGAGAGAGAGAGAGAGAGAGAGAGAGGAGTGATTGAGTGAGAGACTTGAGAGAGATACAGGTGGACAGAGCGAGAGGGAAAAAGATAATATTAAAATATTTTATAAATTGGTAATATATATATTTAAATATTTATGGATTAACTATAATATTGAAATAATATTAAAATATTTATAGATTAACTAAAATATTTAAATAATATTTAAATATTATACATTTAATAATATATTATTTATTAAATACATAATTCAGTAAGAGATTATCATAAATTGTATATTAAATATATTACATTATAAACTTTATTGGATATTATATATATTAAATTATAAACTTAATTGCATTTTTAAATAATATATTAAAGATTGTATAAATTGTTTTAAAACTAATCTAAAAGATATCATATATCAAATTCAAATTCGATATCCGATTTGAATCCGATATCTGATATTCTGACACAAAATTTAATGCCTTGGTATTAGGCTTGGTATTAGGCTCGGTATTAGGCTCGGGATTTGGTTCGAACCTGCCAATCCTAAAAAGTCAACACATAAAACGTGTTTAACAACTTACCTTGTTTTTCAAGACTTCGCCCGTGTGGCTGGCGACTTTTATTCAACCTAAAATTGATGAAACGAAAAGGGTTTGTAGAGGAGCTTCTCAGATTTCTACCAATATAAATTATATTTTACTTAGAATCTAATAAATAATTATTATTTATTTTTTATTAGAATTACGAGTAAAGTCCTGATTGATAATCTGATAGAAAAACATCTATAGCTTTCAAATGGTATCACATTTTTTGAATCCAAAACATGTGTCACATTCTATGCTTCGCATAATGTAGGATTTTTATTTTTTAAATGAATTCCATTAAGTTTTGACCAAGTTAAGGTGGTCAGACATACGAGTTTTTATATTTTTAAAAATTTGTAAAAAGAATTCATAATTAATTATTTATTTGAAAAAAAATTACAAAAAAATATGCATTACATCTGGATATGAGTCCTCTACTTATATCTAAAATTTTATAAAAAAATATTATGATTTTATTATGGTTAGGGTGGTCAAACAAACACCTACTTTTTATTTTTTCCCTGAAATTTTAGTACTACTACATTGAAATTTCAAATTTTCACCAAATAGCTTTTTTTCTTACAAAAATTAACCTAGTAGTTTAGAAACTAAATTCAATTTTCCACATATTCTATTCTTACATATTTTTGAAATAATATAGATAACTTATTCAAATTTTTATGTCAAATTGCCCAACTCTAATTTTCTGAATTTTCATTGCCACTTAAGGACCTGTTTTTTCCATGATGATCCTGCACATACCCATATGAGGAATACTTCTATGAAACAAGACAGTATGTATAATGGCTTGGTATTAGAGGGTAACCCACTCTCCTCCTGCAATTTATAAGGTATATATTTATTGCAAACTCATTCTAATAACAAATGTCCTCTCAAAGGGAGGGTCTTTCAATTCTCTACAAGATTTGCATACCTCACCAAAACCCAAGGGTTTGGGTCATCCCCTTGGTGACGAAACCCAATTTAGGCCGACTAGAAGAAATATAGACTAGGAAATTTTGATCTCCAAGATCACCTTATGGCATAAGGAGAGAGTGTATAGGACTTAATTTTTTGGGGATTGAAAATTATTAGAGAAAAAAGGGTGTTTTTGATCTCCAAGATCGCCTTTTGGTGTGAGGAGAAAGTATAGACACCATGTTATTCTCATAAAAATTGCACATAATTTTCATTCACTTTTAGAAAATTAAGTGTGATACTAGATTTAGTGAAAATGATGTGTTCTTAATAAGTGAACCTATCACAAAATTGTTAGTAGTTTTTTACAGGAATCCTAGATATATGGGGAGTTGCACAAATAAGGGGTTAGGCTACAAAATATTGTTATTCAAATGTTCAAATCCTAAGGAAAATATGAAAGTCTATTTATAGAGCATAAAAATTTCAATAGAGGAAAAAATATTGAAATATAGAGAAAATATGTTGCAATAGAAGCAAAAATGCCAAAGGATGAACTTTGCACTTACCAAAGCTTGCCTATACAAACACCACTCTATAGTATATATGTCATTCTATGAAGTAGAAATATCATTATATAGGATAAATGACAATCTATAAATTGTATAAAAAATATGATTAGAAAATTAAAAACATGCAATTGGTTAGTCAAGGAAGCAAATGGGAAGGAAGGTTAGAATGCATAGGAGATGGAAAAAGCTACAAGAGATGAGGAAATGAGGCTCAAGATGTAAAAAATTGAGGTTATTGAGGCTATGATGTAGAGGTGTTAAATTGTCCTGAAGTAGAAACATCACTCTACAAATTGAAATTTCAATCTTTGATGCATAAATGTTAAAGCATTGACGATGTTGGAAAATACGATGAAATCTATAAAATAAATATTAGATCTATAATAAAATGATTATGGGAACATGAAGAATAGGTTAGGAAAAAAAAACCTACAAAAATAAGTAAAAATGATGTCAAAATCCCAAGAATTAAGAGAAAAATAAAGTTAGGGCTATTGAAGAAGAGTGCTATGAGAAAAGCTACAAAAATGCCAAGTTGGGATGTAAAAATGCTTGCTACATGTAGAAATGCCTAAGTATAATAGGAATGGTAAACCATGTTTCCTGCACAATAGAAGTGCCACTTTGTAGGCAAAAACATCAATTTGTCATATATAAATGTCAATTTAGAGCAAAGGCTCTAAACTACAAGAGAAACATCAATGTGCTTAAAATGCATTGAAAGCACGAGCAAACACATCGAATTGACAATCTGTAATAGAAAACTTCACAAGATCTCAAAAAAATTATATTAGTGATATGGGTCCCACAAGCCATGCAAAATGTGAGTAATAATGATGTTGAAGGGAAAGTAATTAATCAAAACATGCATTCAAATCCTATTAATTCACACTTTGATTAAGCAAAAGATGAAAGAAAAATAGTTCTCTCATCTACAAATCCTTGTTGTAAACATAAGATGTGTGTGGGTGTGCTTCAATAGATTTGTGCTTGAGAGATGATTGTATGTGGATGTTGAAATTGACAACATGACTTTGTATTTGAGTATTGTTTGAAAATTGTCTATAAGAGGCACTATTTATAGATTCTTGGGCGGGATGATCAATAACTAGAAATAGAATCAAAACAAAATAACATCAAATTTTGCAAATGACTAAAGTTATTTAAATATTATCCTCTTCATTAGTGTTCTATGAACAACCTCTTCCCTCTTAAATTTGAAATCTAAACAATATATTAAATATTATAACATGTTTTATTTTTAGATTTTACGTTAAAGAAATGAATAAAAAAGAATAAATACATTTTTATGTTTTGAAATGCAAACAGATGGTGAAACAACACATTAGAGGTGAACTTGAACATAAATTTGTAACTCTCCCGATAACCTAGGTAATTAGAGAGCTGCAAACTTTCTAACCCTGAAATGCCACCAGCTTAACATCAAATCTTTTAGTTTGATTTTCAAATTTCTGAAATTGGAGGCTTTTTAAGGGAGATAACGAAAAGGCCGGCTATGAGGGGAGCTCTGTAACGAGCCCTGCAAAACACAATTTAAAAAAGTAAGACAAGCTTAATCTTTTTTGAAAATTTAATGATTATGCCCACCAGAAGGAACAGGTCCAAATTTAGCATAAATTCCCAGAAGTTCTGCATTTGCACAGTGGAGCTGCAGCAAGAGAATAATAATAATAACAGTCATGTTGGACATGTGGACAAAATTGCAATAGAAAATTTGCATGCATAGCCCTATATATCCACCCTCCATATTCATGGAATACTCAAATCATTTTCAGTTAGTTTATTTATGAAGCATCTGTTGGGAATGTGTATCGGAGACTGCTTTTCATTGATTTTGAATTTATTTTTAGAAGAGCGGGGGTTGTAGTTGTATGTGGTGGGATGATGTCTTTAATTAGATCATCAGAAGTGCATTGAATTTGCGTATGAAGCACAAATGCAACTCTGGTGATCTAATTAAGACATGCTTTCACCATATACATAAAAGGAGCTGAACTATGTACAAGTCTTTGATAAACATAGCAGACTTCCAGACAATAGGGAAGATCTTGAACAGCATTCTGTTTTCATAATATAGTTTGTACATATGCTTATTAGAAATAAAATGCATACAATTCTATTTTACAATTTGATTTTCATATTAGCAAATAAATTGTACGCTAACTTTTGTTTTTCAGATTATAGCTTTGATTTCGCCATGTCTCTTACCAATATTATTATTCTCTGAATATTTTTTATATTATTCTCTGAATATTTTTTATATTATAGGGAAAACTCAACAAGCTATCTAGACTATTCAAATCTAAATGTTTAAACTGGATAAAGTATTAACATCTTCATGCTTTAATGAATGCTTCTAAGCTACTGGTAACAAAGAACTATAGATGTTCTTAACCTATATAATGCTTAGCCTGAATTGACAAATTATGCCTTGAGATTCTCTTGCAATTTAAGCCTAAGAGTTCTTAATGCAAGTCTACCTCTTCCATTGTATTTGAATGATTTCAATCATTATATTGCAGGACTTGTAAAATGATTACTGTATTGTTATCTTTCCTGCAAACTAATGCAAGGTGAATTTTTGCATTGGTGATTTGATTTTTCCTTACAATAGGTTTTATTTTTAAAGCATTTCTAATTAGTTCTGTATAAGTATCATGCATACAGCTACCTATGGACGTGGTCTTCAGAGAAACTCTTTTTAATTTACTGTAATACCCTTAAGTTTTAACAATGATAAATAGTTTTAAAAATCATATTGTATGAGAAAGGCAAGAAAACTGTTTACTCCGTCAAACAAATTCAGTTGATTGCTCCTGATGAACAGGAAATCTCAAGAGGCCAGGTTTTTTTTATTAGGTAAACAACAAGCATTTGTTTTCCCCAATTGGGGAAGGTTATTCAATGATCTATGGAGGCTAAAATAGTTCATTAGTATAATCAAGTGAAGTCATTTTGATTACAAATATGTCTATAAGCTCAAGATGTACTTTCTATAATATACTACTAATTTATCACTCCTCGTCATTATTTTGATTACAAATATGTCTATAAGCTCAAGATGTACTTTCTATAATATACTACTAATTTATCACTCCTCGTCATTATTTTCACCAAGGATGAAATAGTATTTCATTACTTCTTACTTCTGACAGTACATATTTTAGGCTTAACCTAAATATTTTGGCAAGCAGCAAATCTACTAGAATGCACCACAACCAAGGAAAGAACAGACAAATGCCCTGGGTATCAAATCTGAGAAATAAAACCTAAAAACTAATTCCTCTTAGACCAATGTTAATGTCCTCTCTAAAGTATCAAAATACTTCTTAATCAATGGTTAAGATCATGGTATCAACAATCCCATATGGTAATTGATTGATTTAAGTATAGGGCTGATAATTCACAGTAAAGAGTGTAGTATTAGTATGAAACAAATTTTATTGTTAGACGTAACTCATTAGCTTAGTATTTGTTGAGCTTTATCATTTGATTTGCTTAGCATTTGTTGAGCTTTATCATTTTGATTTTGTGCATAGTTCTGGTGGAATATTAAGGTTTATACTAGTAAAGTCATTTTAGTGACTTGTTTAATTTTGTTATTAAATAATTAGTTATATTCTTCTAATTTGATATTCTTAAAGTTATGTTTGAAATGTTTTATAAAAACAGTATTGCAACACATTCAAATAGAACTCTCAATAATATTATTATCGTTTTATATTTGATACTGTGCAAATGTAAATGTTTTTTAATTTTTTCAATAAACTCTGTTTCAAAATATAAGTAGTTTGACATTTCAAAAATTTACATTTATTTTTTTCACCCTTTTGAACCATTTTCACCTCCCCATAAACCTGAGCTTCTTGGATGGTTTATCTGATACCTAATTCTTGTTGGCAAGTTCTCTCTTTCCTTAAATAGGTAAAGATGGTGTTGGGCATAGGAATCAGTCATCCTAATATGAACCTTCACTAGAGTCCCCTTGATCCATGCTCTAGTATCCACCTAAATACCTCCCTCCATTATTAGCATTTCTAGTTGTTTCTAAATTATCCTAGATGTTTTGAGGTTGCTTTTTAATTTCTTTCCGTGGTTGTGATTCCTATTTTACTACATTTCCTTTATCTTCCTTTTCTTGATTTGTATTGAGAAGTGACTTATTCTTGTCATTTATTTTTTGATCTAGCTCATTTATTTATTTTGTTGCATGCCTCTCTTACCACTGACTTCCAATGTCAATTTGTTATCCTAATTTTTAGACTCTGATTTTATTGTGTCTGAAGTTCTGATTTTTTGACCAACTTCTAGCCAAATGTCTATATTCAAAGTAAATTCTACATTAGAATGGTAATGTTCACATGGCTATCAGTTGTCTTTTGAGTGATCATGTGTAAATCATTTAAATTAATAGGCCCTTTTCCTACTCCAAAATCAATGCATACTCTAACATATTGTACAATTTTCATTTTTCTGGTGATTTTATGAGTTCAAATGTAGTTCTCAGTTTTTCCTATGAGTTCAGAAGATCAAATTCCACACACAAATACTTAATTAAGATTCACTTCCCATAAATGACTAACCTTTCTAGTGTATTTGAGAGAAATAAAACCATTGAAGCAATCTATTCACTTAAAATAGTTCCCATTCGGTTCCAAATTTCTTTGTCCCATTTTGATTTAATCTAAGTTAAGGATTGTAATCCCATAGACTTGCATGTCAGGAAATGGTCCCTGGGATTCAATACCTTCTACCAAGGATCCAAGATTCAATGTGATGAAAGGATCCGATTTTCAAGGATCTAGCAGCTATAGATTTATCTTTGTTTATCTTTTAGCAATGAGCTATGGACTCCAATGGACGGGCTTTGGATATGCATAGTCAGACCCACCAACAAGTGGAAATGCCATGAATGGAAAGAAGAACTAAGAGGCAACAAAGATGATTGCAAGGCCATTTCAGTATTATGGCCAACAAAGAGATGAGGATCCCCAAATAGTAATAAATAAGGAAATAGTTAGGAAGTTCTGTTATTTCTTTTTCAAATGATAGTTCTTTTATGTGATTTTTGTCACATTGCAGTGTTAAATCGAAAAAGATAACAAAACTAAATGAATTTTTGTTTCTCGTAGTTAATCTTTTTCAACAAAATGTACAGAGATTATTCAGTCCAATAAAAAAAATAGGTTCAAAATTCTTATGCATGTGCAAATTGTTAGAAGAGACACATTTCTATACAGTTATCATGAATTTCTAATTATGAGCATTGACCTCGAAATTATATGGATTCATAGGTTTTTAAACTCGAGCAAATTTGAAAATTAAATAATTTTTTTTATTAATGCTTATTTACAAGATTTAAATGTAATTATCTATAAGATGATATTATTTTAATAAATTGGATCTCTTCTAAATCTTGTTTTGATTAGATGAAATGGGAAAAAGGCTTGTACCCAATACAAGAATAGTTATAGAGACAAGCAGAACAAGTCTCACCAAAGTAAGACTGGAAAAACCAAACAAAGATCAGCAAAGCTTTTGACCATAGTAAAGAACCAAGAAGAAGCGGAAAACATAGGTTTTGACCCTAAACAAAAGACTTATCCATCAAAACATCAGAATGAGTTAGAAAAGGGGTAGAAGAAGGACCTTTTTGCTTATGACATCAATAGTCCAAGCAATACAATTATCCAAATTTCCACTAGATAGGGACACAAGAAGAGACACCACCAAGGGTTGACCCTCAACACACCTCTTCTAAATATTTTTGATAGTTATTAATCTTCATAGTATAAGACAAGACATACATATTTTCATGACAAAAAAAAGTATGGAAGAAAATTAAGTATTCATATTTATGGTATTAAAATCTATATGATGTGATGTCTTTATTGTCTATTTTCATATTTTATTAATAGCACATAAAACATGTGTTATATGAATTCTCTAAAGATTATTTTATTAAAAATTAAACAAATAGTTAAAAAATTATAGTTTAATTAATTGATTACAATGTATATTTCTAAATTTGACCATTCACTAAGCTTTTAATACAATATAAGAAATTAGACTAAGATATGTCCCCATTTAAAATATTATCACTTAATACATTCATACATTAAAAAACTAAAAAAATTATAGGAAGGAAATAATAAAATTCAATGGTTGCATTGATAATCTAGCCTAAAGAGGAATTTATAGGATAATTTTACCTCAATTAATAACATCAAGTTTCCATCCGGGTCATGTTGGCATTGGGGGATGTTCAATTTATCTTCTCTGTGTATAAGAGTCTTCATACTAATAATCTTATGGAGGCTCAGGCCATTTTATTGGCTATGGAGCGAGGCAATCAATTGGGATGGCAAAGGATCATATGTGAGTCTGACTCCGATTGTGGTGAACTTACTGAAAAGGCGGTATTTAGATCATGTGAGCTAGCAACTGGCTTTGATTGTTGAACAAATTCTCTCTCTGTGCTTCTTTGGAATGGGCTTCTGATCATATCATGATTGGAATTTGGTGGATCGGGGCCAACTACCCCCAGATCTGTCTCATCAATTGGATCACTTGGTTGAACTTGATAGGGCCATTAAATGCCCTTGCTTTGTAACATTTCCTTGTTTGAATTAAAAAATTACCCCTCCTTGTTAAGTTTCCATAATCCATGTAATATTACTTTTGGGTTTGATTGTGTTGGTATTTTTTGCATCAACATTTCACACCACTCTGTGATCCATAGTAGAGAGCTTAAGGATAAGAAATGATTTTTTTGTAGACCTGGGCAAGCTAAGAAGGAAGAGGGGTAAAGAAAAGAAGACAAAAAAAAAATATATTAAAAAATTAAAAACTAAGTGAAGGGAATGACTAAATTAATTTGATTAACTAATATAAAATTTATAACAGTTATAAGAAATTTATTGGAGCTATAAAATTATATAAATAAGATTATTGTATTGATCTACTTAATGAGGTCAATTAGTATAGCTCAAGAAGAAAATGATTGAAATATAATATATTGATAATTACAACAACGATATAACAAGAATGAAAGATATATTTAAAAAGATTCAATCACAAATAAAAACATATAATAGTTATCTAATCATAATAGTTAAAAAAAGGAATTGGGAGCTATAAAAATATATAAATAAGATTATTATATTAATCTATTTAATATGGTCAATTAATGCAGCTCAAGAAAAAAATGATTGCCATATAATATGGTGATAATTACAATGACAATTTTAATATTTCTTTCATTCTTGTTATAGTGAAATATAATACATTGATAATTACAATAACATTTTTAATCTTTCTTTCATTCTTGTTATATTGTTTTTGAAAAAGTAAGCAGCATTTACAAGGTGTTGTACCCTTCACACAAAAAGCCCAACAGGCCAAAAAAAGAAGCTAGTTCAAACAAAACATGAAATAGGAGAGAACAAACAGAGACAACGGACTAACAGCTAAGAGAAACCAACAGAGATTAGACAACCCCAGCACCAAAGAGGACTAATCCAACTCCCTGAATCCGAGGCCGCAAAGTAGCTACAGATTTGGGGAGTCCCTTCTTTTTTCTCAACACAACCGACTAGGAAGGCTTGGGAAAGACATCCACCGAGCGTGGTGAGGGGATCGGATCCACAACAGCCACCCCAGGAGAAGAATCGTTCAAACAAGGACGGGAAGGATCCAAAGGGACAACGACAACAATCGGATGGCACACAACAGCAGATCTGGGTAGAGGTTCCGAGGAATGGATAGCCGAAGGAGGATCTGAGAAAGGCATCAACTCCATGAGAGAGGAGGGAGAGTCATCATCCTCGGACGAAATTTTTGAGGGGGGAGAGCCAACTGTGAGATGGTCTGTAAGAGCATTCTTGTTATATTGTTATTGTAATTATCAATATATTATAAATGAATCATTTTCTCCTTGAACTGCATTAATCCACTATATTAAGTAGAGTAATATAATAATATTATTGTAGCTCCAATTTTCTTTTTTAAAATATTATAATTAGATAACTATTATATGCTCTTATTTATGATGAAACTTTTTTTAATCTCTCTTTCATTCTTGTTATATTATTATAATTATCAAAATATTATATTTTAACCATTTTCTTTCTTATTAAATAAATTAATATAATAATCTTATTTATATATTTTTATAACTCCAATAACTTTTATAAGTATTATAATATTATAGTTGCCTGATTTGACCATAACATGACGGTATATAGTGCCCCAAAAACCATATATATACACCATGTAACTACACAATTACAACATACAAAGCATTCTTTTCATTATACAGCTTAAGCATGGATAGCCTGAAAGAAGATAGAGAAGATGTTAAGCTTCTAACAGCTTGGTTCAGTCCCTTTGGCATGCGAGTTATGATTGGGCTTGAAGAAAAAGGTATCAGTTATGAGTATGTGGAGGAAAACGTGCTGAAAAAGAGTCCCATGTTGCTGCAAATGAATCCTCTACACAAGAAGATACCTGTTCTCGTCCATAATGGCAGGCCTCTTTCTGAATCTCTGATTATTCTTCAATACATAGACCACGCTTGGAATTCTCCTCACACTACCTTTCTTCCCTCTCATCCCTATGACCAGGCTATTGTGCTCTTCTGGGCAGATTTTGTAGACAAAAAGGTAAGTCCCACTAATCTGATCTAGTTTCTAAGATTGTTTTTCATCGCAAGGCTTTTATTATAAATTTCCCCATCTTTAGTCTTAGATTGCATGTGTTTTATTTTTTAATGGAGGATTTCATATCATCTTTATGTTTGTTTTGTTATCATTTAAGAACACGAGTCTATGTTGATATCAAAGACCGAGGAGTTTCCATTTCATCAAAATTGCTTAAGACATAATTTCGGCCTCATCCCTTATTTTTCATCACTCTCATCCATTGTGCTCAACCAATTGAACTACAACCCCTTAGTGCAAATCTTTATTTAACTGTAATATCATTGAGAAACCCATAATTTGTAAGATTGTTTTTCTATTTACTTTATATATATTATTATCCATAATCCTATGCATTCAACAATTCAATCAAGTGATCTCTACTATGAAATATACATATTTTTATCATTAAACACTTAGAAAACACATTTGATTATTGAATTATCCTCAGCTTTATTTTCCCATGATTATTTTTAATAAATATATCAATAATAAACATGTATATGATTAAATCTTCTAACAACCTTAGCTCCAACTTAATGTGCTAGATAAATATATTGTGTTCATGCTTTTGCTAATGCGGTCCTTATTTGTGTATGACAATGATTTTATTTTAGGTTTGTACATCTGGACTGGAGATATTTAGAACCAAAGGAGAAGTATAAGAAGCTGCCAAAAGCAAATTCCTACAGAATTTAGCAACATTAGAAGGAGAGTTGAAAGGAAAAAATTACTTTGGTGGAGATAAGTTTGGATTGGTGGATATAGTATTTGCACCTTTTATTTCATGGTTTGATACATTTGAGAGCTTAGGAAGGTTTAAGATTCATTTGGAGGAGACATTTCCAAATATTTGTGCATGGAAGAAGAGATGTTTGGAAAGGGAGAGTGTGAAAAAGGCACTTCCTACCTCTAAAAAAGTGTTGGTTATTGCAACTGAAATTAAAAAAATAAAATTAGGCGAGACTTAAAAGTTTAATTCGAGAGATTGTAATAAGTTAAAAAAGACTTGATCTTTTTATATTAATATTTGTACAAGCGATATTCTTTGAATACAATTACAATATATTTAAAGATCACAATCTCTTCATTTATTAAGTAATCTATTTTTTAGAACATTAATATTATGTTTTTATCATTTATTGTAAGTTCAATTTAAATAAATATTAAGTAATTATTATATTTTATCTTTGTATTGAATTATATATGAAAAATTTGAAATATAATTTCATTTTAAAGAAATTGGCCTAGTAGTCTACCAAGGTAATATGGCTAAATTTATTAATTATAATCTTACTTTGATGAAAGTATTATACCAGCTTATTCTCTCAAGATTTACTTATTAAGCTTATTGTATATCACTTTTGGCCATCCAATTTAAAATAATATCCTTGATTTTCATTTACATTTCTATTAAAAAATTATACCTTTATTTGTATATAATTCATATTAATTTTGTTATACTATAACATTTTTTAATCATATTTAATGGAGAATATTATTCAAAAAATTTAAGGGTAATATTTCATGCGAACACATGATCATATTTTACTTCCTTTATATGTTTGATGGAGAAAATAAATTAATAATTGTGTATAAGGTAAACACCAAGAAATATAATTGTTCAATCATCTCATAGATCTTTTGATCAAAGGTAAGAAAAACAATTTAAATATTTTTTAGTTAATTAATTGGGGGATTCCATTAGACCCCTTTTCCTTAGATATAACAAAATTGAATAGTTTTATAAACCTTAGTACAATAATGACCATAATGATCTCACAAGAGAGAACACCAAAATACCATGTAAAACATACCAAAAAACTAACACCAAAGAACTATATCATTACATTGTCAAAACCTACTACAATAAATATAAACCCATATGGCCACAGTGAGCTAGAAACACCATAACTAGGGGTTCAAAACATAATTCATATTGAATTATCCTCACCTCAAATTATTCAACATGAATGAAACTTGCCTACTGCACCACTTTCTCCTAAGAGGCATGTGTTGACACAATGAGAAAAAAATGAAACACCATGGAAATGTTCTTGTATTTGTTTCCCTTTATGAATGTGGTTTCCATAGAAAACAAGGATGGTAAAATAGTTCACTACCTTGAGGGGGAAATTGTAATGGGTGAGCATAAGGCTAACTAAGACGTTTTCAACATCTCCATAAAAATATTCAAGAAGATGTAATTCCATCCAAATAATTGTAGGGTCTAGTGGAATGATTTCCCCATAGGCATGTTTAGTCAAATTTCTTAGGGGATATTCTTCTTTTGTCACTTTTACTACACACACCTTGACTCCCAAGTCCTTCACCTCCATCACAACCATCATATCACCAAATTGGTCTAGTAAAAAGAGACTTTAAATAAAATAAAAAATCCTTGCTTTAGGAAAAACCCTTACCATATTCACCATAAATTCCTTGTGGATAGTTTCATTTGGCCTTGAAGACCCAAATACCCATTCCTTGTTCACCTAATATCTCCTTGATGAACCATAACATCATCATATTGTTGTAAAAAAATGGCTTTTAATCTTTTTTTTTGAGACTCTTCCCTTTCATATAGGGTTTTGATCTTTATTAGAATACCAACTACTTGCCATGAAAACTATAAAATACCTTAAAATCTACAACCAAGAAACCTATATCACTCCTAATTTCTAAAATTCTAACACACGGTAGAACCCATTAACCAATGAAATATAACTACTTTATACATAGAAAAATCTACCCTGATATATTCTACCAAATAATACTTGTATATAATAAACACACGATCCAAAGATAAATACTACTAGAAACAAAAGGATCCTAAAATATTGCATAATGAACACCTATTGACCTTTAGTTTATGGACCAAATAGTCCAAATAAATACATCATAAAATCAAAGGGGTCTATGTCATATTATAATACCCCATTTTTATTTACTTGCATTTAAGAGTGTTTGGGTCACTTTTCTAGTTTTGGTAGGATTTTGGGAATTAAGGCGTCTCAACCTTTTTAATTACCTAATTTAATTATTTGGAATTTTTCTATACTTACATATCATATTTTAATTATATTTTATTTAATATTTGTGTTTTATCTCAAATGAGGTGTTGAAATTTGTGTAAGGTATCATTCTTCCCTCTCATAGACCTTCAAATTTCAATCTACCATCATCCCTCTAGTAGAAAATATTAGCAAGGATATTGATATCTCATTCTTAGTGGTTCTATTTCCTTGTCATTGTAGGCCTATGGAACTTTTCTTCCATTTGCATCCTAGTATCCCTACATCCCATCCCCCAAAAAACCTAACCTTGGACCTTAAAAATAAATAAAACCAACATACCAAGTGAAAATCATTTGAATGGAATCCCTACTTGCAATTCACTGATCTCTATTGTAAATACACCCTTTGGAATGGGAATCCTTAGACCCCTAGTCCCTCTTACAAATGCACCTTTAGCATGCAAGTTCCTAGACTCATATTCCCTTTTACAATGATATCCCTCAAGAATGCATTTCTCAATCTACAAATGATTAGGGATGTGATTAATGGCCTTAAATGAATGTGATAAGATTAACGAAGACTCTAAAATTCTGATAAATAGGTGTGGTAAGCATGCTATGCCTTCAATATCTATCTACAATGATTAGTCTCATTAGTTTGCATCTTTTACCATTTTATCATGAAACCCTAACCTTAATTTATAGGGTTGAGCACTAGTGTTCATTTGTTGGATTTGAGGATGAAAACCCCTAAGTTCTAGATATCAATGGATGAAATCCCAATGATTTCCCAAAGATTGGAGGATCCTTTGATTTACTAAGAAAAAATTTATAGGGAGCTTTCCATCTATACTTCAAGTTTTGAATATTTTGTATTTTATATATTATTAAGAATTATTTTTTAATAACTATAATATTTTAAATCAATAATATTTTCAACAAATATTTGTAATAATTTCAAACATAAATATATTTGAATGAAATATTCGTTTCCGTCTTATTTTTGTGTGCAAATATATTTATTTTATGGATATTCTGGATATGAGCATTTCACATGAGGATTTATTATACGCATTTTAGATTTAACTATTTTACATAAATATTTTTTATTGATGTCATCATAGTGGTATTATAGTTTCATAATTATTTATCTTAGGATCATTGATGTAGTAAAGTGTATGAGCATCTTGGAAATCTTGTATCACTTTAAAAATAGTGGCTTTGTGGTTCATTTTAGCTATTTGTTCATTTATTATTTGGTGGTTACCAATTTGGTATAGGGAAAGTTAGCACTTTTTACTATGATTTGAAGTTGGATTTTCCAATTTTATTAGCATTTTTTAGAGTGTGAAATGGATATCATATTAAATTTTTAGGAGAATTAGATAAAAGGAAAATTATTGTTTAATTTTTGAACACTTATTGGGATGATAGTTTTGTGTAGTAATATTTTCCATTTGTGACAAATTGTTTGGATCTCACAACTACATTGGAATATTTATAGATATTCATTTCAAACCATTTAAGATGCAATTTGAGAGCCATGTAGAGGTTCTCCACCATTTTACTATTTAAGTATAGAAGTTTTATTATTTCTAGCCAATGACATGTTTCATGGGGTATTGCACTTTGCATAACCTTGTGGCTAACATTGATAATTGAGGAGATTATTTGTACATGAGAGAGGATTGTTTGGAAGTGTTTGAAGAGGTAATGAAATATGTAGACTAAAAATGTGAGGTTCAAGATAGAGAAAGTGAGAAGGACTAAAGTAGTATGATATGGAGCACAATCTAGAGGGAACTAATAGTATGACATTCAGAAGGGTAGTGGAGGTCATTTCTCTATAATAGTATTTGAGTAAGGTAAGTGCAATTAAAATATCATTGTCATAAGGGTAATGCATGTAGCCTATATAGTAAGGTTGTGAAAATTATAATCATGGTTGTAATCATGATAGTTTGATATCAATAAGATTTAATTTTTACTATGGTGCAATTCTATTTTATTTGAATGTTTTATGTTTTTACAACATGGCTAGATAGTCCTTTATTGGATCCTTTGACTAATATGAATGCATAATTTATGATATTAGAATAAGGCATCTTTAAGAAATATTTTTGGGTAGAATATTCCTAGATCTTATTGGTTGTAAGTATCTCACTAAGATATGGTAGTCCACAAGAATCTTGTAAATAGAGAACTGGATGTGAGGCAATGGATATGAGTGATTATGAGCATATCATTCTTTGAGATGCAGTTTTCATTAATTAAATATTTCATCAAAGAGATTACATGTTATTAATGTTTCTATTAGAATGGAGGAAATGTATGAGATGTTGAAGGCTATATAGAAAAATTATGTATTTGAGCAAGATTTCTAGAGGAACCCAAACCCTAGGGCTAAGGAGTGTGATGGAACATAGGACCAAAATCATGTAGAATAAAATGGAAGTGGAGAGGATAAGGAAGGGGAGATGTTTAAGGCCATAACCAACATTGGTAAGAGGACTATATTAAACATTCCAAACTATTTTGGAACTTATATCTTGAGGAGTTGATAGAGTAGGTCATTGATCTAGAGGAGCATTTTCAGTTTGAGGATATTATGGACCCAAAAAGGGTGATTTTTTTTAATACCAAGATGAAATGTTATGCTACAATATGGTGGATGGAATTCCAATAAGAGTGGAATATAAAATAAAATTATATTTTTGGAAAGTGGGACTAAATCATGGAGAAGTTAAAATCCAAGTTTATTCCAAAAAATTACTAGTTAGAGCCGTTAAAGGAGCTACATGTAATTTTTGGTAAATAAAAATGAAAATGAAGGAATACATTAAGTAGTTCTATAAGCTAAAAGTATGGTCCATAAATCATGAAGGAGCTAAAAAGGTGGAAAATTTTATCAATGGCCTAAGGGAGTCCATTTAAGAGAAATTGGGTGTGTCAAATATCTAGACAATAGAGGAGGCCTATCAATGGGAACTTTTATAGAGAATAATTTTAATTGGAAGTTTAGAGAGAGGAAAAGAAAAAGAGGATAATAACTAGAGTGGTAACATGAGGTGCAACAATAGAGGTGAAATTTCAAGGAGTTAAGGGAGAGGCATCCAATACTATAGCAAAAGGGAAGGCTAAAGTTCCTACCACATAGAGAAATATGATGAAAGTTCCTATTGTAATATTAAGAGAGATGAAAATATCATGTATTTTAGAGGTAGATATTTTGATGGATGCTACCATAAATATGAGAGGATTTATAACACATATCATAGACATACCCTACAAGGAAGTAGATGATATTATCATTAAGATAGAGGAGGATATATGGAAAAGGTATAAATCCTTTAGAGGGGTCTATTTCAAGTTTGGTGAAGGAAATATGAAATTTGAGTGTCAAGGAAAGAGGGTAGAAGATAGTGCATGGGATGTCTATGGGTATGAAATCTTTCCTATCTTAGAAAGGGGTAGAATATTCACTTATTTTTTGAAGATCCTTAAGGATTCATAAGAGGGATGAACTTGCACAAGGATATAGATTTTTTAGGATTAAATGAAAGGTAGTAGTAAATTTTACAATGCTATGGTGGATAGTGAAAGTAAAAACAATTTGGGTTTGAGAATGATGAGGCATATTTACTTATATAGTATTGGTTGGTTGCATTGATAGTACACAATACTAGTGGGAGAAGAGTGATTCGTAAGGTGTAACATAAGAGTGCATTATGATGAAGTATTATAAAGCATTGCACCAATGGTTGTGTGCCAAATATTGTTAGGGAGTATTTAAAAATTTGATAGAGATGTGTTGTATGATGTGAGGGACTAGATAATGGAAAATACAATGAGATTGTGAATTATTGTAGGCCAATATGATGTAGCACATAAGATAATATGTGGAATAGAGTACCCCGACCATAGGAGTGTAAGCTAGATGATATGGCAACTGGTGAAGGAGAAAGTTTTAGTAGGGTGGATTGCTCCAAGCATACTTGAAGAGGTGGAAGGAATGAGTTGAGGAAGCAATAAGTTGGAATTCCTAGGTAAGGGTAGGCTATATATGAAAATAAGTTACTCATTTTTGTAATAAACATTAGTATCATAGGGGAAGTAAGTAAGTGTGAATGAATCAATTAGAGCATAAAACACTAAGAATTCACATAATTGATATCATACAAACCCATACTTAATGAAATTCATTTTCAAAGACATTCAAAAGGTTTAATCTAAGAAATTGAACATAATTCAAAGCAATTAAACAATTAGAAAGTGTAAACCCTCAATCCCATTGTGGATTGATGCATAATTGTGATGTGAATTGCTTAATTGAATATAAAATCCATGTTGCAAAAGCTTGATATGAGATGATGTGATTCACAAAATAGGCTCTAAAATTCTCAAGAAATGACTCAAGAATTCTAGAGAGTAAGGACGCTATGAATATTGTGAATGATTTTTATGTTGACGAAGGCTTGTTTTATAGATTTTGGAAATTTTGATTAACAGTCAATATTTGATCTAAGTATTAATAGATGAGAGGAAACCAAGGAGGTGAGTGTGGATCTCAAGATTTGATTTGAGGATTAATAGATGAGAGTAAATCAAGGAGGTGAGTGGGGATCAAGAGAAATCAATGGTTGAGGATTCATGAGATCCTAAAATATCCCTTATTTCATGGAAATACGTTGGATATATTTTGAATTTGAAAAGGGAATATTCTTTGTGCAAATTAGGGAGTTGGAGAAAAATTATCCAATTAAGCAATTATGTAAATTATTTAATTGCGAGGTTGAGGAGAATTAAGATTTTTAATTAAATAATTGAGAATTATTTAATCAAGAGGGATTGTTAGGATGAAAATGATAAATTAATAAAATAACCTTAATTATTCGATTAATAGGGGAATAATGTGAATTTAACTAAATAATTGGAAATTATTTAATTAAATGGTAGAATTAGGGTGAAAATGAGGAAAATGATGTTATTAGGTGAAATCAAGATGTGTGATATGCTTAGGACAATTTTAGGTACCTAAATTTTGCCCCTCTTTGAAGTAATGTACCCATTATATTGTTTCAAAGACTCAATGCTACTCAAGATTTTTTTTAAATTCCCTTGATTTTACCTAATGCCCCACTATGCCCCAAAGAAAGAAGAAATTTTGGTGTGTTTCTCCCTTAAGAGATCGGCTAAAAGTTTTGGTTTTTTAGGTTGATATCGTGACATGGTGATGGGAGTAGTTCTACTAAAAAAAGGACAAAAAATAAGTCCTAGGAAGCCTCAATACTAATTAGGACTAATAACCAGGGCTAGAAGAATGAGTTGTAGGGTGAAACCTTAGGTTTTTCTAGGAATATATGTTCATTTGGGTGAAGTTCATCCTCATTTGCACACTTAGCTTTGTGAGTTTAGAGAGCCCTTGAGAGATTTTTGTTTCCAGATCTTGTAGAGACATTGATGTTATGGCACACGTTGTTCGAGTTGTACCCCGTGTGCAGACCATATCCTTGAGTTCTAGTGGCCAACTGTCTCAAGACCCCCAATACATAATACTTTAATTTTTTATTTTATGCATTTCACAATAGATAAACATAGGCTAGAACTTAGGCTAACAAAGGCGTCATAGTGTAGTGTGATGCTTTTGCAACCTAACAATGCACCTTTGCAACTTGGTGTGATGCCTTTGTCAAAAAAATTGAGGCTCTACATTTGCACAGGGTTTTAGATATATGATGACACATTTGCAATATGGTGACACATTTTGAAAATTTAGGTTCGATAACTTTGCAAAAAGGTGATGCATATGAAAATCCTTGACAGTGAGGCGCTTTTATAAAAAGGTGATGCCTTTGACTAGCAACAGTGTGATGCTTTTTTAAAAAGGCTCACTTTTGATTTTTTAGACATTTTGACTTAATTTTTTGTAAAATTTAAAAAAAATTGATGTCCTGAGTGTTTTTCTTGTAGGCTATCCTACACCCCATCCTTTCTCGAGAGTGAAGACCACAAATTATAGAGACGATCACTAGCTTTTCACTTGTTTAGGTTGAATTCTTTTATGTTTTCGGCCTATTCCATATTTCCTATATGCCTGAGATTCTAGTGAATATTGCTCTTACCACTATAGTTGTCGAGCGATGACACTTAGAGACTTCATATTTCCATTTTCCAACTGGGGAGGCCACCATTACCCTTTAGGATGTTTGGTGTATTCTACATGTTTCAATCCATGGTGAGCGAGTGGTTTATTAGCCATATCTAGAATTTGAGGCTCTATAGCGACTTTTGATGGACGAGAAGATTCAACTTGAAGGGAGATAGGTGGACCTAAGAGAGTATGTTGGCATCATTAACAATATTACTATTGTGGTGGTTGGATTGATCATGGTCCATTGATTGAAGATAGATGATCTCATAGGTTTAGCCCCAGATGGGGGAGGGTCCTAGAGAGGATCCTAGAGGATGGAGTTCACTTTACTTGGGGTCCCTGCATCTTGGACCACCTATATCATGGCATGGATCAAGTCGTGTACCAAGGAGCTACTAGCTTATTAGTAGGTGCTACACTACTTCACATTTGGGAATGGGAGCACATTATAGTGCTTAGACCTGCTTGCAACTTATGTTGAGAGCTTATGGATCCTTATGTTTTTAGATATGAGGGCATGCTAACTCACCACCACATAGGAGTGCTACCCTACTGGCGACTAGTTATAGATGATATGACAAAGTTCACTTGGAGGCCATGGGTGGATGTAGAGGATTGGGATGATGATGCAAAGAATATCCCTTATTGTTAAAAAACTTGGTGGCTTATTGGACACACTCCATAAATTATAGAGAGGTACCTACTAGATAGGGTGATGAGATAGTTTGGGGAGAGGAAAACATTGTTGAGGGATGATTACGAGGTCGTGTTTGTATGCACAATCAGAGAGATAGTTGAGTGGGGAGTTGTGTCAATCATTCACAAAGCTATAGCTAATTTTTATCACCTTGCTCGGTTTCCAAGGGCTTATTTAGATGGTGATGATGATCCTAGGACCACCATGGAGTATGATACCTGGTTCACCACACACAAACTTCTTAGGTTTATAGACCCAGATGGGGGGATGCGGGAGATATACAGTGCAAGGATGAGTCTGACAAACAATGAAAAAGATAGAGGATTGAGGTAGAGGCACCCAAAGAAAAGGATCAGGGGCCACAAGGCCCACCATAGGGACCACCACCATAGGGTCCACCACAATAGCAAGTGGCAGTTGTTGTAGGTGCTCGGGATTAGAGACTTTAGACTACACTATGAGAGAGGGACCAGGCACACCAAGAGTGTGATGGTTTCTGAGCTAAGTGAGATTAGGCATGCCAAGAGCGTGATGGTTTCTAACAAGAGAGATATGGTCTCTTCGGAAAGATAGCACAAGTACAGATAGAGAGGGAACAACTTAGGGTTGAGCGAGATCATACCCAATTTGAGATAGATGTAGATTTGACTCAATGTCAATAGGACGAGTTACAACTATCTTAGGAGACATCATAGAGGTAGAAGCTAGAGTTTATGGCATAGGCATAGGTGATTTTTCTTGCTCAATATACGCAGGCCATCAGTGAAGCCACCTACTATAGTTCTTTGTATCATATGGTTGTGCCAACACATAGGCGACAACCTAATTATTCACACAGGAGTGTCATGGGTAATAGTAGATTAGAGCAATCAATGGGTAGACCATCATGGGATCCATCAGATGGGTAGTAGTGACAGCCTGTGGGGCCTCCACCAGAGTAGCCTCCTTCTGATCGAGAGAATTAGGGGAGCTCAGGATAGTTCGATTTGTACATAGAGATTTTATTATATCCATATGTTTGATGTAGATGGATTTCATGATGTATAAAAATTCATTGGCTATGGATAGCCTCATGTATATTTTGATTTATATCACACACATTTGATATGTATCATGATAGTCATTTTTTGATATATATATGAGATGATCGATGATTATGTGACCATGTTAGGGTGTTGTTGTATGTTTATGATCTTTTATTATGATGTATGATGTATATGCTATATCATGAATATAGATGTGGATGTATGATATGGATGGATGCATTATGTTATTTCATGTTTCCACGATGTGATGATGGATGTGTGATTACCTATTTATTATGATTATGATTTGTAATGATGGTACTCCCCTTACAAAACCACGCACACACACAACTAAAAAAGAGAGATAAACAAAAAATGTAGAAAGAAACACTTTCTTTCTATTATCTTGATGAAGTGAAATTACAATATTCAGAATATAACATACTACAACCACATGGACCTTCTCATTACATAAATCTGCAAGCCAAAACCCATGATCTGCACCACTAGAGCTCCCCTATGTAACCTTTGTTCTCCCTCTTTATCCAAGAAGTGTAACTGCCTTAGAATATTTTGGAAGGTGTAACCCCATTTTGGTGCCAAAATTCCAGCATATATTTCATGATCTAAAATTTTTTTATATATATATTTATATACTTATAACTTCTCGGGGCCATAACTTTCGATCTGACCATCATATTTTCAATTGTAATATATCATTGGAAATATTGTGAAGAGATATACAACCATATTTTGCCAAAATCTAAAAGAAAAAAATATTTTGCACCTTGTTCTAGGGCTCTGTAGGGCCTCAATTTTTAGTTTAAAACTTCACTAGAGAAATTCCTCTAGATGAAAATTTAATATCTTCCAAATGGTACAATATTTTGAGATGATTATTTCACCAAAATATCTTATTTTTCCATTTTACTTCTTGGGGTCAATTTTTGTGTCCATAGGAACCGAATAGGCCAACTTACTAAAAATAACAAGTGATTTTTTTTGGCTATTTCAAACTTCTAACTATTCCAAAGATTGCATGAGTCACCATGGGCCCCCAAAACAACTAAGGAAACTACAAACAAAATGAAAAAACAATATTTTTGGGTGATGCAAGATTGCCCTTACACCATTGGATGCTCCTACATCAGACACTCGAGGTAATTTGAAAAGTGACCCTATCACTTCTCGGGAGTTAGAGCGAAACCATCATGGTTAACCTCAACCTCAAATAACCATGATGAATCTTCAACAATCCTTCCTCTCCATTTCACCAAGTACTCTAAATATAGCTTATTTTGTGTGCTTCTACCCACACAACTATCCAAAATTTATTCTCTCTTCCTTTTTTGATGTAGGTGTCAAAATGTTCCATTGTGTCTCTATCAATTCATTCTCCTTAAATCATTCATGGTATTATGTCAAATCAACAATGTTAAACATAGTTGAAACGTGAATTTCATTAGGTAACTCGACCTCATATGCATTCCTTAAATCATGCTTCTTCATGATCTTGTATGGTCCAAACTTCTTCATCTTTAACTTGTTGTATATACCCACTAGAAAACTCTCCTTTTGCAAATGAACCATGACTTCCTCTCCTACCTAGAACTCCTTATACCTCCTTTTCTGATCTACCTTGTCCTTATACTAATATTTCATCTTATTGGTATGTTTCTTCACCTCTTCATGTTAATTCTTTAGGTGCTCAATGGAATCTTCAGCCTCAACACTACTCTTTTCTCCCTCATTTATCTTTCTCAGTTTAGAAGAAGTTCTTGGTATGTTCCCATACACAATCTGGAATGGTGATTTACCAGAGCTCCTATTAATAGAATTATTATAAGTGAATTTCACCTATGGTGAAATCAAATCCCATACCTTGGGTTTATCTCCTACTAAGCATCTCAGAAGGTTACCCAAACTCCTATTCACCACTTTTTTTTGTCCATCAATCTATGGATGGTGTGCAGAACTAAACTTCAAATTAGTCTTCAACTTCTTCCACAATTTCCTCCAAAAATACACAACAAACTTGGTATCTTGATCTAAAACCATGCTCTTGGGTAGACCATGTAGTCTCAAAACCTCTCTGGAAAATAATTCTACAACATGAACAACATCATTGGTCCTATGAAATGGAATAAAGTGTGCCATCTTCAAAAATATATCCACCACCATAAATATGGAATCATGCCCCCTTTGTGTCCTCGATAAACGAAGAACAAAGTCCATACTAACACTAGTATAGAAACAACAATATATGATTAAAAAAACTACTAAAAACTGCATATAAATGACTGAACATGATCACATGGCCATTAGTAGCTTCTACTAATTTATAACGCAACCAAATTGATGACTAAACCATTTTTAGTAATTTATTGGTTGTTTTGATTGATCGATTTGGTAGTATATTTATTCATTGATTTAGTCATTGATTGTTGTAATCTGGTCACTTATTTAGTTATTGTTTATTTATTGATATATTTAGTTGTTGATTTAGTCATTGATTTTTGTAATCTGGTCACTTATTTAGTCATTTTTCTTCACTGATTTCTATAAATTGGTAGTGTATTTAGTCATTAATTTTAATAATCATTTTGATCAATTTGGCAGTATATTTAGTCAATTTTATTTCACTAGTAATATATTTAGTCATATTTATTCACCATTCACTTATTTCTATCAATTGATAGTATATTTAGTCTTGATTTAATTATTAATTGACTTAAATTAGTAGTATATTTAGTCATTTGAATTGACTAATATTTGAGGATTTAAACATAAAAAACAAAAATACACATTAATCATCAATTGCACACAATAAGACAGCCATTGAGAAGGTAAAATCACTAAACTTTATTAAAAGAAAGGTGTTCTTACAACTTGCACAAGTCTGAAATATCTATCTTGAAAAATTCTTAGAGATAGAGTATTACAATTTTTATTTTTAGTCACAAGAATAAAAGTTTGAGTTACAATGCATAGAAATGACAAGAAAGAAACTTCTCCGAAAATTTTTTGCAATGATGGAAATGTGTGCTTGGAGCCCTTCAATGTGAGCACATGCCCCTTTCATCTCTTAAATTTTCTACAACATGGGAAATCTTCCTAGAACAATTTGTAACATGGAGAATCCAAGAAGGGGAGTGTTGATCGTGTCCCATATATGAAGCTCTCTCCTTCAACGCAGTCAATAATAACCCTAGAATCTTTTCTCATTTATATGCAACATGCCATCTGATATGAGCAATAGAGTGTTGCCTTTTCCACCATGAATTAATTTGTGTCTCAATACAACCAAAAAAAATACTATTAGTCTCAATTTAGAAAGAATAAAAGTGCATTGTATATTGCAAGTTTACAAAAGTAAGTCCAAACACAACAAAAATATATATAAATCAATTAAAAAATTGTAGGAGACATATCACATCCACAAACATGAAAGAGCTATGCAAAATTGGAGAAAACAGCTTGGAAAATGAAGGCAATAGGGTATTTCTAGATTCAAGACTTTTACTTAATGTTGTGGAATAGAAGAAAAAAGAATTTTATTTTTTTCCACCATAGTGAAAAGTTAGAAATTGCATTTGGTTTGTTAAACATGGCCCCTAGTACAACTATTAGAGTTGTTAAGAACCTTCAAGTATGTTCTAATTTCACACTGCATCTAAATTCATCTCCAAGATTTTTGCAAGAGAAGTTGTTCTGAAAGATGTGAACCATTTACATCATTTTAAACAAGGACAATGTTCTTGTGGAGAATATTGGTAATGCTAAAAGAAAAATAGGCTTGCACTGTAATAATATGCACTACATTAGATATCTAGTAATAATGAAGGGACATCCATCAAAGCATAACAAGAAGGATTTTTTTTCATATGTTGTAGTTACAAGTTCCTTGCTAGACATACATGAAAATGTGGGAGCATAAACAAGGAAAGCAAACTATTTCAAAAAATGCCTCAAAAAATGTGATATCATGGAATGTCATGATTGAGGATATGTTCAAAATGGGTTTTTCTGAAATTTCCTTAGACAATTTTAAGAAAATGCAACCAGTGGATGTAAATCCCAACTCCTCAACCTTTGAAAGTTTCCTTATTTCTTGTGTGTGAATTGGAGCTTTGGATGATTATATGAACATCCATCAAAAGCATATTTGGAAGTGGCTTTTTATTAGATATTATAGTTGCAAGTTCCACTTCAGATCACTAAAGCCTTCACAAAACCTTCTGCACAACCACTGTAACATTGCATAGTTGTTGTTGGGCCTTTGTGGTGATGTGGGGTGCTTTCCCCGCATCACCGCAAAGGCCCAACAACAATCGTGCGGTGTTGTGGTGGTCATCACAGCATGCCCACATTTATTTTATTTAATGGGTACAATGTTATGAAATAATGCATCATACCCACATTTTTAATCTATGATGAGGGTGCAACCCGAGACACAAAAAAACCAATGAATCTTCTTATTTTCAAAGTATGAAATTCTTACATGCAGAGGATCTCAAATCCTCGAGTTCTGCAATACATGCAAATTACAGAAAGAAACTACAGAAATTCCCCTATTCGCAACATGCGATCTTCTTTCCCCAAAAACTACTCACAAAAATCAGAAACTACCCCATAAATAGCCCAATTCTCTGTTTGGAGCCAAAAACAACATTCTAATTATGCACAAACTTCCGGAAGCCCTAACTTAAGATCTAACTGTCGGATCTTCAATCATAATACCTTTTTAGAAAGGTCTTGCAAAAATGAAGCCAAAAAGTGGGGCCTAAAGGCTAACCACTTTCGTTTTCCACCAATTTTTGGGCCCATCTGGAGCCTTTAAGTCCCTCAAAATTAGCTTCAAAGATTTTGTAGGGCAAAAAGCAGAAACTGAAACTTGAATAACTTTTGAACCGGGAATGATCTTAACATGATTCTTTCACCAAAGTGTTTATTATTCTGTCCTAAAGCTTCCCTTAAATTTTTGTCTCCTCATGCCTTCAAATTCATACTTGCTAAAAATAGCAGTTGAGCAGAAAAGCAGTTCTGAAAGTTGGGAATTCTTCTTCGACGAAAAGGGTATCCAAAAATGCAAAAACATCTACAAAAAGCTAAATGAAAGTAAAATATTTTTGGGTGATGTAGGATTTCCCTTACACCATTGGATGTTCCTGCATCAATCTATTTCCTACATAACCCCATGAGAGAAAAGAATGCATGCAAGTTTATAGACTAACCATAATTCATGGATCAAAACAGACAAGACACAATATAACGTGCAAGATATACCTTGGGAAAACCCTCAAGAGGGAAAAACCAAGCCTTCAAAAGCATTCACACTCCATCTATTATTCAACAATAAAAAATTACACGCACTTACAGAGTTACCATGAACACTAATGAAGCATCAAGCCTCTCTAGTGCATCCTCCATGTACCCAAGAATGAATCCACACATCCCATGTCATGCTTCACATATGCACTCCTCAGAAAGACTCAATAATGACAACCCACTCACCCAACCAACCTTAACCACTAAACATGTGTTTTATTTTTTAGATACAAGCTCACAAAAATACAACCAAGTGGTAAGATAAAAAAATGTGCCACAAAACCAATGACCCCTCATTTAATATCGAGTACTAAGTTTTCACTTTATTAAATGCTTTCCCCAATATTAAATTAGTATCTTGTCTCTCACACATTCAATAATAACCCAATGTTATAATATAGCTTTACAAGTGGTTCTGAATAATTTTCTAATGTGGCTAAACACACCTCCTAGATGCACCACAATTAAATAATTATTTAATTATAACTATAATAAATCAATTTATGCAATGTTGTACAACACCATTAACTAACATACAAGCCATTGGACTAGAAGAAGACTAATATTGCAAGTGGGTTATGTTACAAATTGTCTCCAAGGCATTAAGTGTATATTCACAAAGATTTCTTGGTCAAAGCCATGCATTTTCTTTTATCACATTTGATGTCATGAGTGTAAGATTAGGTCAAATGAATGTGGCAACATTCTAAAAAAATTGTAATTATTGTAACAATCTTTCTCATATTATACATGATAATATGTAATTATGTTGTGGATTACTAAGTGTATTTTGTTACAAAAGTTCATAATCTATGTTGTATGTAAATACTGCATAGCTTCATGCTCTTTTATTTTGGCTTGTTTCTTCTCAATGTGTTGTGACTTTGTTGCCCAATACATAGGCACCAATCTGAGACAACACTCAAATCTCACACCATCAAATTAAAACATTAATCAATAGTTTAGGTGGTCCTTCTTATGCACCTATGACTATCAATATAACCATGGAATCATCCTTTAGTGAACATTAAATAGATACAATTTGTGTGTGTCATGCTTGCACAGTCATGTCAGTTGTATAGGGGTCATATGCAATCAGTTGTTCTTAGTCTAGTGACAGCCTTTGGGGCTAAGACATCAAGTTTGGCTTGGTTTTCCTTGTTTCATTATTGATCATTTTATATTATTTCAATACAGGTTATTAAGGTATACCCCTAGGAATGCCCTCCTAAGTTTAAGTTGAGATCTAAGTGTAGGAGATCCAACCCATTCTCATGGAGTTACACATTAGCCATCCATAGTCTATTGATGAGATAATTTCACTTGCATGATGACAACCCTAATCTTGTGAGTGATATTTTTCTATAGGAAGTGGAGTAGAATTTTTTAGACCTAATAGAATGGTGTCATTATCAGGAAGAACCTAACGGTGGTTTGCTAATGTTGCCAGTGGTAAATAATTTTGTTAGCTACATTTTTTATGTTTTAAATTTAGAATTCTATCAAATTACGTAAACAAAATAAAATTGTTGTCAAGGAAAACCTAAGGGTGGTTTGTTGCCATTGCTAGTGGTAAATAAGTTTTTCTTTTCACATTCCATTGTGTTTTGAAGTTAAAATTTTGTCAAGTTATTCTAATAGAATGGAGCCTAAAGATTAAGGTTGTTGGGTTCAAAATATATTGAACACTTTTCTAGTGGCTACAACCTAGAACCATTTTTTTCCTTACAGGTTTGTGTACTTTAAGGATTTCCTCACTTGTGTGAGGTGGGGTTCTACTATCAAAAGAATGAAGTTATTCATATTTCATGAACACATCTTGGGTGACTGTAACTAAGTATTTGGTAATCTATTTTCTTCCAATTCAAAGTATAATTTCTTTCATGGTAAAGAAAAAACTTTATTTTTCCTTTTTTCTACTCTGCATAAGTAATTGTAACTAGCTATGAATGGATGCATACGCCCTAAGGTTGCTTCATCAAAAGTAGCATATAATTCAAACCCTAGGGAATATGGTAGGATGCATATCTAGGAGTATTATGAGGATGAATCGCCCTATTTTTCTTAAAACACAACACAAAATAAAAAATTGCATTCAAACATACAAACATCCATACTTGAAAAGAAGTCGGAGTTGGATAGGTTTCTTGAGTTTGAAATGGAGTGTGAAGAATGAATCAAGGCTATAAAATCATAAAGACACACTATTGTTATAGAAAAATAGGTTTCTTCATCCCTTATTGTTCTACTTGATCTCATTTATATGAAACTTGACCTTTCTTGGTTCAACTATGAGATACAAATGATGAGATCATCAATCTATCAATTAATGCCTTGGTTTTATGAGTATGATCATTGGGAGGGGGACATACATGTCAAGGTATTTTCATATTTAATGGATAAATATCAATTTGAAGATGAGGACATATGGATGATATTTTTTGTTAGGTGATTGATGGGAAATGAAAAGAACTAGTATGTTGGTTTCCTTGAGCATTATTTTGCTTCATGGAATTAGCTCGTGGCTACATTTAAAGAGGAATTCACTTTGAACCTTTCTACTCTTGTTTATGAATTAGAAAAAATCAAATGGAAAGAGGGAGATTCCACTATGGAGTTGAGTCACAAGTTTGATGTTGCCCTTTCCTAGATCCCAAATGATTGCAGACCTAACACACCTACCTATATTGACATTTTTCTTGCAATCTATGATGTTTCTTTAGGTTTTGGGTCAATATAGGAAGAGTTCAACTTGATTAACATGTAGCAAGAATACGAGCTCTTTGATTTCATTGATGGCTTGAGAAGGGACATGGTAAATCATTTTCCTCAAGAACATAAGTTGTTGGGGATGAACATGCTATTGATGATAGTGATTGCTTGGAGGTGGCATCAAGTAGAAGCACAATATCAAGTGATCATTATGTTAGCTGGAAGGTAGAGGAAGGCTTTGGTGCACTATGTGATGGTAGTGCAAATGAAGTTCACAGTGTGTGCACTGACCTTCAGTTGGATCATTCATACATAGATGATAATAGTGAAAGAATCAATGGTGACTTCTATCTTGAGAATGAAGAGTATGACCTTGTTGTTTTTGTAGCAGTATGGATAGCACGAAGAAGATGTGTATGCAAGAGTTTCATCAAATAAATTATCTTTGGTAGTTGATTATGAAGAGCATGCACATGTTGGTGATACAATTGGTAAACAAGAAGATGTATTTTTGTTTAATCTTTTACCTTTCTTATTTACTATTTATGTTTTTGAAGTGGTTGATGGTTCACATGAGGATAGAAAAGGTACAATTGTACATGATTATAAAAATATAGAAATAGATGTTGTTGTAGCTAGTAAAATTCAATGGGAAGAGGTTACACTTGAAGAATTTGATGTTGGTGATCATACATGGATGCATATGAGAACCTCTTTCTTTGGTTTGCAACATATTATCTTCCTCATGTGTGGTGCACCTCAAAAGGGTCATATGAAAGTGTTTCTATTGAGTTGAATGTGGAAGAAGAGGTGTGCCACATGTCTTTTTTTTGTAGAACATGTAACACGACAACTTGCCAAAATGAGCTTGAAATTGAAAGGCAATTTGAAGAGTGTAGATCTTCACACATTTTTTCTCATGGTTATAATGGTTGTGCTAATGGAGTTTGCATCGACATAAATGAATCCAAGGCATGTTGGCTTCCTAATTTTTTAGAGGTGAGAAAAAATGAATATGAGGCTTTCCTTTGTAATAAAGATGTAGTTTCTTATAGTGTGTATAGAAGTGTTCTTGAGTTTGAGTGTTTACTTGGGCCCAACATATATCTTGTGATGGTAATGATAAGAAACATGTTCTTCATGTTGATGATTATCCTACTACTCAAGTTTCCTTTATGCCAAAGCTTTAGAAATTTTAGTTTGATTTTCTAGAAAATGGATCGTTTCCTTATGTGGGTCAAAAAAATGAAATGGCATATTTTTCTATGTAGTGTGAATTGGAGGTATTCTCTTTTTGCCTCAATTCATTTGATGAGGTCAATAGGTATGAAGATACCATTGTTTCATTTTACGCTTACCTAAGTTTTCAATTGATGCCCTTGCTAATGTAAAGATGAAGAATTCAATGCATGGCAATGTGGTGGTCCATGTTATGTGGTTGCCATGCAATGGAAAATTCAATGGTGGAGCAAGTATTCACTTGTTTAGAGGTAGTCATAAATTTGTGCTTTATTGGAGAGGATTGCACTTATTGTAGCTATGTGAAAAAGGAAACTGTGGGCTAAGGAAAATCAATTGCTTCAACAAGTTGGTATTTGATAGAGGTAAATACTATTCTTTCCATCCTTAGTAGGGTTGCCTTGCATTCTGTTAAAATTTTGTTTCATATCCATGCATTTGTGTCATTTCTTTGTCTTGCTAATTTGGCTATGATTTTGTCATGTACATATGTTTTTTGCCTATTGTGTATCAATCTCATTTTTGTTGCTCTCATTTTTGTTCTATCTCAAGATCTAGATTTTCATTGTGCCTGCAATAGGCATGCATCCCAAACCATAACTACTATTGGGACTCAAATATAAATTTTATTTTTGGCTTGAGTCCTTCCCTTTTTATGCCTTAGCCATATTTTCTCAATTTTATAACCGATTTGAGATATCTAATCTAGGTGGTATTTTAACAAATTTCTTGGCATAGTTGGGTAGAGCATGAAAAACTAGGCACAATTACTTTTTGAAGTTTTGCAAAATTAGTTAAGGGCTAAAATTTATGCCTTTGTAGGTTTTCTCCATTCATCTAGATAGAGTCAATTTGCTCGAAAGGTCCTATTTAGTCAAGTTTTCCCACAAGTGTCAGTTCAATTCTTGATTCCCACAAAAGTTTTAAATGTTGAAAACTGGTTAAGTGTCAATCCTACATGTTTTTGTAGATCATCTAACCTTCTCTTTTTATTCATTTGTGTCTTTTTCACTTACCTTTTCTCACAACATCTGGTTTAGATAATTTTTTATGCCTCATTAAGTCTTTGCAAGTGGATGAAACCATTCTTCCCACACATATTATTGATGATGTCATATTCCTTTGTGGACTTCTCTAAGTGAACTTCTCCTTCCAAGTGCGCTTGTCCCTTTCACTTTCATTTTCCCACATCATTCCTTTTGTGATCTTTTGCCATCCATCTGAACTTCCATGTCCAAATTTCATCAACCGGTTCATATGCCTTTGTCTACAAACCTATTAAATTCCATTTTCCTACATCCACCCATTGATAAAGCCATGATGATATCATCCCACCTTGTTGATGTCATTTATGGAAATTTTCATTCAAACTAGATTTTGTTGCAATTTTCGGGTTCACTTGGCCAATATTTTTCAATAGATCCACTTGTAGGCATTCTTCTTGCAATTCTTAGTCTTATGGAGTTTTTGAGGGTCTTTAGATGTTGCGGGAGTTTTTATAACATCAAGATAGATTATGATGCTAATGGTTTACCTACCTGATCCAAATACAAGGTGGATTCTCACATAAACCTATTGGAAATCAATCTTCCACAAGAGATCCTTGTGGAGCATCTTGACGCACATGAGTTTGATGAAGAAAAATGAAGTTAATAAAAAGGTTTTCAAGTAAGTTGAAAGGAAAAATAGAGGTGCGAAAACGCTTTCCTAATGCTAAAACTACAAAGAAGTGCAAAGACCAGTTTTAAAACTTCTTAAAACAACTGAGATGAACACATACAGGGTAACAAGAGAAACGGAAATAAACAAACATAGAGATAAACCAGATTTACGTGGGAAAACCTTTTCGGAAAAAAAAAAACCACCACACCAAGAGAAGACACTTTGTATTATAGTAAAATAAATTACAAACAAAGTTCATAGTCCTCACTCTCTGATAGTTAGCTCACAACAGCAACAGACTTCAGTTTTCATGCACTCACTGTTACAATGCATTTTTAGCATACAATGAATACATCTAACCTCTCGCTATTCACCGTCACCCTTAGTGACTATATAATGTAATCGACTATACAAGTCATACATCACATTAATCATACCAACCAATCGCATGCGTTAATAATGCACCGTTCACCCAATCAAGCAATCTGATCTTCTGACCGATCTACCTTGCAATCACGCATCGGGCCGCCTAGGCATTAACTCTCTTGCCTTAATCGGATTTTGTCATCAGCCAAAACACATCTTGCAATTACTGCTTTCATCGCTCTACACTTCGACCATTCAGATGTTGATTACTTGCCACATGTTGCTTCTCTATTTGTTCGCCGCTTCCAATCAAGAATGACCAGTCAACACAACTGTCAAACACCTCTTACCGCGCTACCTCGCCGAGCCAAAGAGGCCACCGTGGCACCGCTCCAAGGTTGACAGACCTCCGCAGTATGGCGATGCCACCGCCCAATTGCAAGTCCCTTCTAACACCCTCACGGTACCGAGGTAGTGAGATGTCTGTCAGCCCGTCACTTAACACCGCGTCACCGTCAAGCTCAGATCGATCTTCTGAAGTATGGTGGTGCCACCGCCCAACTGTGAGGCTGAGCAACACCTCCCGCAGTATGGAGGTAACCGTTTGAACCTGTAGAAAAACACACTGCGCTACCTCGCCCCAACCATAAGACCTCTGTAGTAAGGAGGTAACTGTTATCTCTAACCGCCAAGGCTTACCGCACCACCATGACATGGCCAAGAAGCCATCACGGTGTGGTGGTAAGCGAACTTCGCTAACTGCCATTGTTCACTGCATCACCAACAAGAACCCTCTATGGTAGAGAGGTAAGCCTTCACACTGGCTACGTTTGTCAATCGTTCTACCACCAGCCCAAGACGAAGACCATGCAGTATAGCGGTAACACTGCCCAAACGCGGACAAACTAACAGAGGCCCATGGTAAGGTGGTAAACCGCCACATCGTGCCTCTAAGAAAATCTCTCAACGGTAGAGAGGTAAAGGTTGAGAAAGGTGATAATTTCACCAAGTCTTTTTAGAGGTACAAGCCAGAAGTTGAGGCACCTGTTTCTAACAAGCTCCCACTTGACGAAGACTTCTTGGCTTCCTCTAGACTTCAAAATATTATTGACGATCATAGGCCCCAAGACCCATTGAATCTGTGCACCATCTTAACTTGTCTATGCCCATTGGCTTCGTTAATGCATCTGCAACATTCTTCAAAGTGTCAACCTTTTTTAAATAGATATTTCCATCTTCCACCATATCCCTCATGAAGTGATACTGCACATCAATGTGCTTTGTCCTGGCATGGAAAGTTGGGTTCTTTGCCAAACAAATGGCACTCTGACTGTCACAACAGATTGTAATTTTCCCTGCATTAAAACCAATATCAGAGCACAATTGACTCAGCCAAACTACTTCTTTGTAGGCATGTGTTGATGCGATGTATTCAACCTCTGTAGTGGATAAAGTGACTACATCTTGCCACTTGCTCATCCAACTAACTGCACCACCATTTAACATGAAAGTGTATCCACTGGTGGATCTTCTGCTATCAATCTCCCCTGCCCAATCAGAATCTACATATCCACAAATGTTGAGTGTTCTCTGTGATGCAACCAAATTTTCATGGTAACACAGAGCATATTCTAAAGTCCCCTTTAAATATCTGAAGACTCTCTTCACAACATCCCAATGTGTTCTTCCTGGATTTTCCATAAAATGGCTGAGAACTCCCACTGCTTGGGAAATTTCTGGTATTGTACAGACCATTGCATACATTAGACTACCAACAACACTTGCATAAGGCACCCTGGTCATGTCCTCCATCTTAGTAGCAGATTTTGGACAATCTTCAACAGAGAGCTTCATTCCCTGCATAACTGAAACAACTAGCTACTTGCAATCATCCATACCAAATGTCTCCAGAACTATATTGACATACTTACTCTGACTTACCCAGAGCTTTCTGCTTGTTTTGTCCTTGGTTATCACCATCCCTAGAATATACCTTACTGCACCCAGATCTTTCATTTTAAACTTTGTAGACATCTGAGATTTAAGATCAGAAATCATAGACTTACTATTTCCTACGAACAACATATCATCCACGTATAAGGTAATAATAAGTACACAATCATTTTCAGACTTGTAATAAACACAATAATCAAATTTTGATCTCACAAATCCCATAGACAACACAAAAGTGTCAAAATTTCGGTACCACATTCTAGGAGACTGCTTCAAACCATATAGAGATTTCTTTAACTTGCAGACCAGAGTTTCTTTACCTTTTTCAACGAAGTTCCCAGGCTGGGACATATAAATTTCTTCTTCTAGCTCTCCATGGAGAAACAATGTCTTCACATCCATTTGCACAATCTCTAAGTCATATGATGCTTCCAATGACAACAGAAATCTGATAGATGTCAGCTTTGCTATAGGGTAAAATATTTCTCCATAATCAATTCCCTCTATCTGAGAAAATCCCTTTGCAACCAACCTTGCCTTATACTTTTCTACACTGCCATCTAGACCAGTCTTCTTCTTGAATACCCATTTACAGCCAACAAGCTTTTTCCCTTCAGGAAAAGGTACCAAATCCCAGGTTTCATTTTTCTTCAATGATTCCATTTCTTCTATCATGGCTTCCAACCAGGAATTTGAATTAGCATGCTAATAGCTTTTTTTATAGTCCTAGGCTCATCAGTGCTAGTAATCAAAGTATAGGCACAGTTCGAATCTAACATAGAGAAACCATACCTATCAGGTTGTCGTTTTTCATGTGTAGACCTTCTTACTGGCTGAGGTTGTGGTTCTTCATCTTCAGAACTCTCAAAGCTGCTTGAACTCTCCTCAGTTTCAGGTACACAATGTAGTTACTCTTTTTCTAGAGTTTGAAGAATCTGAACTACATCATTCTTCTTTTCTCTTTTATCTATCTCTAGTTGTGGATCAACTACTAAAGGTTTCAGCTCACGAAATATTACACTTTTGTTGTACGTAACCTTCTCAGTATCAGGATTCCAAAGCTTGTATCCTTTCACACCAACGCCATAGCCGATGAAGATACATTTAATAGCCTTGTTCTCCAACTTTGATCTTTTCTCATTGGGCACATATACATATGCTTCACAGCCAAAGACACAAATATGTCTAAGAGAGGGCTTCTTACCCGACCATGCTTCCAAAGGTGTCTTCTCAACAAGAGCAGAACAAGGTGAACGATTTACCAAGTAACATGTCGTAGCCACAGCCTCAACCCAGAACTTCAGCTCCAGACCAGCACTGCTCAACATACTTCTCGCTCTTTCCATTAACGTTTTGTTCAACCTTTTAGCAACTCCATTCTGCTGTGGAGTATAAGGTGTAGTTTTATGCCATTTAATCCCATGGTCTTTGCAGTACCTTTCGAATTCTGCAGAACAAAACTCACCGCCATTGTCCGTCCTCAAGCATTTGATTTTCTTTCCAGTCTGATTCTCTATCAAAGTTTTAAATTCTTTAAACCGACATAACACTTTTAATTTACACTTAAGAAAGTATATAAATGCCCTTCTCGAATAGTCATCAATAAAGGAAACATAATATCTAGACTTCGATAACAAAGGAACATTAGCTGGACCAAACACATCAGAATGAACATAATCTTGTACACCAAAAGATTTATGAGGACTCGAATAAAATGAAACATGGTGTTGCTTTCCATAAATACAGTGTTCGCAAAAATCGAACTCAAGATTACAATCATCAAGCCCTTCAACAAGATTTTTATTTTTCAAGGTTTTTAAACCTTTCTCACCTATGTGACCGAGTCTATGATGCCACAACATGGTCTTCTCTGCTGGGAGTTTCACCTCCAAGGAATTTGCAGCCAGAGAAGCATCTTCATCTTCCTCTACAGGAACAAATTTGCTTGACTTTACAGAGGTGTTGTTGCATTGAACAGGACATGCATCCAGCTTGTACAGAGTGCCGATACATACACCCTTAGCCAACACCATTGCACCTCTAGCCATCTTACATCCTTTACTTGAGAAAGAAAATTCCACACCGGCATCATTCAGCTTACTGACAGAAAGTAAGTTACGAGCCAAACCTGGTATGTGTAGTACGCCACCAATCCCTTTGATTCTACTGTTAGGGAACTATACTTTGACTCTTCCACAGCCAACAATCTCCAATGTTGAATCACTTGCCAGGTACACCTTTCCACCATCATACTTCTTGTACTTAGTGAACCATTCTCTATGAGACGTCATGTGAAAGGATGCACCTGAGTCAACCAGCCAGACATCATCTGATGCCTAAGTTGCCAAGGTTGCAATGAAGGCATCTGCATCACTTTGAGAAGAGTCATTGTCTGAAGCATTACTCTTCTTCTTCTTCTTCTCCTTACAATCCTTTCAGATATGACCAAGCTGCCCATGGTTCCAGAATTTCACCTTGGACTTTTTACTAGGAGACTTTGATCTCCCTATAGATTTAGATTTGGACTTATTGTCCTTCTTCTTACCTTTCTCCTTCGATCTACCTCGAACAACAAGGGCCTCTTTGGCCATCTTTGAAGACTTCCTCCGCATCTCTTCAGACATCAGTGAGGCAACAACGTCTTCCATCTTGAAAGTAGTGTCCGTACTTGCAATATCCATTACAAGATGATCCCAAGTGTCAGGTAACGAACATAATCGAAGCATGCAATGATCCTCCTCCTCAATATTTACACTCACAGACGCCAACTGAGCAACACTCATATTAAATGAGTTCAGATGGTCTGCAATAGATGCACCTTCCTCCATCTTCAAGGAGTACAAATTCTTCCTCAAGAATAACTTATTTACCAGAGACTTTCCCTGATAAATATCACCAAGCTTCTTCCATAATGAAGCTGCAGACTTCTCCTCATGGACGTTCAGGAGTACAGAATCGGCCAGACTAAGTCTTATCAGACCTCTTGCTTTTCCATCTTCAAGGTCCCAATCTTCTTACTTCATACTTTGTGGCATAGTTCCAGACACAGCAACCCAGAGGTCTCTATCCACAAGCAAGTCTTCTATTTAGAGTTTTCATAACTCAAAGTTCTCACCATTGAATATTTCAATCTCTACTCTACCTGATGTACTCACCATCTCAAACATAACTAGGTTCTAACTTTGTAATACTCCCACTGGAACAGTATTAGCACAAAAGACCAACCTTACTAACAAGGATAACACAACTGGCCAGGCTCTGATACCACTTGAAAGGAAAAACAAAGGTGCGGAAACGCTTTCCTAATGCTAAAACTACAGAGGAGAAGTGCAAAGACTAGTTATAAAACTTCTTAAAACAACTGAGATGAACACATACAGGGTAACAAGAGAAACAAAAATAAACAAACACAAAGATAAACTAGATTTACGTGGGAAAACCCTTTTGGGAAAAAAAAAACCCACCACACCAAGAGAAGACACTTTGTATTACAGTAAAATAAATTACAAACAAAGCTCACAGTCCTCACTCTCTGATAGTTAGCTCACAACAGCAACAAACTTCAGTTTTCATGCACTCATTGTTACAATGTGTTTTTAGCATACAATGAATACTTCTAACCTCTCGCTATTCATTGTCACCCTTACTGACTATATAATGTAATCGACTATACAAGTCATACATCACATTAATCATACCAACCAATCGCATACCTTAATAATGCACTGTTCACCCAATCAAGCAATCCGATCTTCTGACTAATTTGCCCTGCAATCACGCATCGGTTCGCCCAAGATTAACTCTCTTACCTTAATCGGATTTTGTCATCAGCTGAAACACGTCTTGCAATTACTGCATTCACCGCTCTAGACTTCAACCAATCAGATGTTGATTACTTGCCACATGTTGCCTCTCTATTTGTTCACCGCTTCCAGTCAAGTCTGACCGGTCAACACAACTATCAAACACCTCTTTCCATGCTACATCGCCGAGCCAAAGAGGCCACCGCGGTATGGCAGTGTCACCGTGGCACTGCTCCAAGGTTGACAGACCTCCGCAATATGGCGGTTCCACCGCCCAACCGCAGGTCCCTTCTAACACCCTCGTGGTACTGAGGTAGTGGCATGTCTGTCAGCCCGTCGCTTAACACCGCATCACTGCCGAGCTCGGATCGACCTTCTGCGGTATGGTGGTGCCACCACCCGACCGTGAGGCTGAGCAACACCTCCCGCGGTATGGAGGTATTCGCCAGAACCTGCAAACAAACACATCACGCTACCTCGCCCCGACCGCAAGACCTTCGTAGTAAGGAGGTAACCGTTATCTCTGACCACCAAGGCTTACCACGCCACTGTGACATGGCCAAGAGGTCATCGTGGTGTGGCGGTAAGTGAACTTTGCTAACTTTCATTGTTCACCGCGGCCACCGCGCCACCAACAAGCACCCTTTGCGCTAGGGAGGTAAGCCTTCACAGTGACTGCGCCCGTCAACCGTGCTACCGCCAACACAAGACAGAGACCCCACAGTATGGTGGTAACACTGCCCAACCACGGATAGACCGACAGAGGCCCGTGGTAAGGCGGTAAACCGCCACACTGTGCCTTTGAGAAAAGCTCTCAGCAGTAGAGAGGTAAAGGTTGAGAAAGGTGATAATTTCGCCAAGTCTTTTCAGAGGTTCAAGCCAAAAGTTGAGGCACCTGTTCCCAACATATGTTTTGGTGAACGTTCTATTTATCCAAAGGGGGTAATGTTCACTTGCAAATGGTGTGTATGCATGATCTTAATGGTTATCAATTCTTTGCATATGAAAAAGTCTAACATTCAAATAGGGCTCATATTTTGTAAGAGGCGATTCAATAATGAAAAGGTTGTGTGACTCATCTTCCAACCTCTCCACCTACTCGCATTCATGGTGTTGCTTCTTTCAACCACAAAAAGTTATTGCAAACATTGTCTTTCAGTTTCGAAGTGCCCATTATGGGTGATATAGATCCTAGATTGTGGATTTTGAGCGAGCTACAGTGCTAAAGTTTAAGGTTTCAACCTTTATGGTTATTATAAGTGTAATTTGATCGTTTTGAAAAGGAGCTTGGTCACAATATGGCTCCTCATATGGAAAAGAAGTTGCAAGGTAGTCATTGATTCCAATCCAATTTATTTTGTGCATACAAGTCGTTGGAATAGAAGAAGAGTAATATTGCAATTGGGTTCTATTACAAAATGTCTCCAAGGATTAGGTATATATTTAGGAAGATTTCTTGGTCCCATCCATGCATTTTCCTTTATCACATTTGATGGAATGAGTATAGTATTAGGTTAGATGAAAGTGATAGCATTATGAAATTGTTGCAAGTATTTTAATGATCTCTCTCATATTATACATGAATATATGCAATTATGTTGTGGATTAATAATTATGTTTTTTTACAAAATTTTATAATCTTTGTTGTATGCAAATGCATGGCTTCATGTTCTTTTATTCTAGTTTGTTACTTCTCAATGTGTTGTGACTATGCTACCCAATAGATAGACAGTAGTTTGGGACAACACTCCAATATTACACTATCAAATTAAAACATTAATCAATAGTTTGGGTGGTCCTTCTTGTGCACCCATGATTATCGATATAACCAAGGAATCAGCCTTCAGTGAGCATTCAATAGATACATTTTATGTGGATCATGCTTTTACAATCATATCAGCTATAGAGGGGTCACATGCAACTACTTGTTCTTAGTCTAGTGACACTCTTTGGGGCTAGAACATCAAGTTGGGTTTGGTTGTCCTTGTTTCATTATTGATCATTTTCTATGATTTCAATACCAGTTAAGGTATACCTCTAGCAATACCCTTCTGATTTTAAATTAAGTTCGAAGCATAGGAGATCTAACCCACTCTTGTAGAGTTGGCCCTTTACCATCCATAGTTTGTTGATGAGTTGATTTTACTTGCATGATGATAATCCTAGCCTTGTGAGAGATTTTTTTGTAGGAAGTGGAGAAACATTTTTTAGACCTAACAAGCGCTTTCACTTTCCTCTGCTGGGGGTATTTGGGGGTACTTAAGATAGACAAAGTTCTTAGCAAGGATCGAATTGATTATATTTAAGGTTTTGATCTTGATTATGGATTTTTGTTTGGATGGTTATATGATGATTGATTTAGTTTGATTAGTGATTAGGATTAGGATAAGGGCTTGATATATTTTTATGCATTTTATGGTTTGGATTAGGATGAGGGGATGGAAGTTGATTAAACTTAACTAGGATTTTAGTTTTTTCTTATTTTTTCTTGGATTATAGTGTTTAGGACTAGGATTTAGGATTACAATTTGTGATTTATGAGTGGATTTGAGTTAGGGTGAAGGATTGGAAAGGATGAGTTCGGATTGTGAGGTTTTCAACCTTTAGTTTATAATAAGATTCTGAGATTTGATTTTTTTTCTTCAAATGTTGGTTTTGATTTTGACATTTGATGATTGGTGGATTTTAGATTGATTTGGGGTGGTTACATTATAAACTAGATTTTGGTTTTGATGGTTTAGTATTTTTCTTTAGGGACTTGAACCTTTGGTTTTTGATTTGATAAAATGGATTGTGAATTGGATTCAAAGGTTGAAGGTCAAGTTTGGATGGTTTATGTTTGATGCTTTGGATTTTAGGGGTGGACATGAATTTTAAAAAGGAAACATTTTGAGCACAAGAATAAGCTATATTATTCAAGTGAAAGTGTGAGTGATTGTAAGCTAACCAATATGCCTTGTGTGAGGTGATAACCATTTGTTATCACCCAGGATAGCTTGATGGCACGAGGGGAGAGCATACACGAATTAAAAATCTATTTCTAGGGGCACAATGTGAGTAACTTCTTAGGACTAACTACTTATTTGTGCATTACAACCAAACATGATTGATAAGTCCCTATCTAGGATTTACAAGATTGCTAGGTGATGTTCTCATTATGCCTAAAGGTATTTGAGGTCTAATTCTATGAAACAAGAGGGTATGCCTAATGGCTTGGTATTAGAGGGTAACCCACTCTCCTCCACTTTGTAAAGTATAAACATTGTAATCTTATCCTAATAATAAATGTCCTCCCCATGGGAGGATCTTTTAGTTCTCTCAAAAAAAATTATACCTCACCAAAACACAAGGGTTTGGGTCATCCCGTTGGTGACGAAACCCAAGGTAGTCCCACTATAGGAGATAAAGATTAAAAAATGATCTCCAAGACCACCTTTTGGTGTCGATAGAAAGTATACACACCATGCTATTCTCATAAAAATGGCACATAATATTCATTCACCCTTAAAAATTTAAGCGACCAACTAGATTTAGTGAAAATGATGGGTCCTTTAACAAGTGAACCTACCACAAAAGTGTTATTAGTTTCACAGAGGATGCTTAGGAGATGGAAAAAGCTACAAGAGATGAGGAAATGAGGCTCGAGATGTCAACATTTAGGTTCTTAAGGTTGGGATGCAGAGGTGTTAAACTATGAAGTAGAAACCTCACTTTCCAAGAAGAAATGCCAATCTTTGATGTAGAAATGTTAAACCATAGAGGATGTTGGAAAACACAATGAAATATCTAAAATAAATTATTATATTTATAACTAAATGATTATGGGAGCATGAAGAATAGGTTAGGAATAAAAAAAATCTAGACAAATAAGTAAAAAAAGATGTCAAAATGCCAAGAAATAAGAGAAACAAAGTTAGGGCCATCAATGAAAAGTGCTACCAAAAGACCTACAAGAAAACCAACTACATATAGAAATGCCTAAGTATATAGGAATGACAATCTATATTTCCTACATAATAGAAATGTCACTCTGTAGGCAAAAACATCAATTTGTGATACATAAATGTCAATTTAGTGCAGAGGCTCTAAATTACAATAGAAACATCATGCAACAAATGCATTGAAAGCAAGGGCAAATATGTTATTGACAACCTACAACAAATAACTTCACAAAATCTCGAAAAAAAAGGTTATATTAGTGACATGGGTCCCACAAGGCATGTGAAAAATATAAACAACAAAGATGTAGAAGAGAAAATAAAGAACCAAAACATGCTTTCAAATCCTATTCGACACCTAATTGACACCTAGATTAAGCAAAGGAATTTAACAAAAGATGAAAGGAAACAAGAGTTCTTTCATCCACAATTCCTTTTTGTAAACATAAGATGTGTGTGGGTGTGCTCCAATAGATTTGTGCTTGAGATATGATTGTATGTGGATGCTGAAATTGACAATATGAATCTGCATTTAAGTATTGTTTGAAAATAGTCTACAAGAGGCACTATTTATAGATTTTTTGATTGGTTGATCAATAACTAGTAGAATCAAAACAAAACAACGTCAAATTTTGCAAACAACTAAACTTCTTTAAATCTTGTTTTCTTGATTTTTGTTCTATGAGCAACCTCTTCCCTCTTTAACTTAGAAATCTAAAAATATATTAAATATTATATGTTCTATTTTTAAATTCAAAATTAAAGAAATGAATCAAAAAGAATAAATACATGTTTTATCTTTTTATGTGCAAACAGGTGATGAAACAACACATTAGAGGGGGTAATCTGGAATATAAATTTGGAACTCCCAATACCCTAGGTTATTAGAGAGGTGCAAATTTTCTACCCCTAACATGCCACCAGTTTGACACCAAATCTTTTAGTTTGATGCAAATTTTCTACCCCTAACATGCCCCACCAGTTTGACACCAAATCTTTTAGTTTGATTTTCAAATTTCTGAAGTTGGAGCCTTTTTAAGAGAGATGACAAAAAGGCCGGCTAAAGTAGGAACTAAAGCTATGAGGGGAGCTCTATAACCAACCCCATAAAACACAACCCAAAAAAAGGAGACATGGTTAATCTTTTTTGAAAATTTGGTTATACTGCCCACCAAAAGGAGCAGGTCCAAATTTAGCATAAATTTCCAGAAGTTCTGCATTTGCACAATGGAGTTGCAGCAACAGAATAATAATAATAACAGCAGTCATGTTGGACATGTGGACAAAATTGCAATAGAAAATTTGCATGCATAGCCCTATATATCCACCCTCCATATTCATGGAATACTCAAATCATTCAGTTAGTTTATTTATGAAGTAAGTGTTGCGAATGTGTATCAGAGACTTTGCTTTTCCTTGATTTTGAATTTATTAATGGAAGAGCGGGGGTTGTAGTTGTATGTGCTGGGATCATGTCTTTAATTAGATCATCAGAACTGCATTGACTTTGCCTATGAAGCACAAATGCAACTCTGGTGATCTAATTAAGACATGCTTTCACCATATACATAAAAGGAAGTGAACTATGTACAAGTCTTTGATAAACATAGCAGACTTCCAGACAATAGGAAAGATCTTGAACAGCATTCTGTTTCCATAATTTAGTTTGGGATATGATATGTTCATGAGAAATAAAATGCATGCATTTATATTTTACAATTTGAATTTGATATTAGCAAATAAATTGTAAGCGAACTTTTGTTTTTCCACAAAAATAGCTTTTTTCAATGACCATGCAACCTTCTACAAACTATATTAGATAACAATATTATGAAGGGAAGCTTCCTCGATATAATAATGTATATGTGGATTTTTGTTTGTCCCAGGACTTTAGGTGGTTTTTCTGATTTACATTATCATGTTTGTTTCTTAGCTTGGTTTATTCATGATGTAACCTTCAAAATTAAGGTTAATTTACATTGTGACATGAACTTTGGCTTTTCTTTACCTTCTAACTTAAGTATGGACTGTGAAATCGCTAACAGAATATTTTATCTGTTCATTGTGGAATGCATTAAAAAGCACATTACACCACAGGAAAGATATTTTGTCTTTTTGGACGTTGCCTGATGAGTTCATTGTATTATTTAAAAATAGAAATGGTTAAATGTTTGCAGAGTATTTTATCAGATTTTTTTGAGAATGCAGAAAGCATTTGTTCTCATATTAAATGTTCTTTTGCCCGTTAAACATTTCAACTTTAAGAATGGCATACAATAAATTTAGCTGGTGCATGTTTTTTTTCTTTTAGTCAATAACATAATTATAAAATGTTCCCAAAGGTATGATTACATCACGCATTTGATTTCTTAATTTATGATTTTAAGCTTTACACTGGTCTCCCTCTCCATCGACTTGCTGGTCATTTTTGCACTCTGTTATTTGTGTGCCTATAATCACTGTCCCATAGTAAATTGGGCAAATAGAACTTAGCTATTGGCAGTTACGTGGTGAGCTAACTAATTCGGTTTATAGTTGCTTTCTTTATCCTCCCTGATTAAAGGAACTGTCTGTACATCCGTTTTCTTCCAAATTCTTTTAGAATGGTTATTTTAGCACAGTTTGGCTTGAACACTTCGTCTTCATCACAAACTGTCATTATTGTATTTGAATGATTTCAATCATTATATAGCAGGACTTCTAAAATGTTCACTGTATTGTTATCTTTCCTCCAAACTTATGCAAGGTGAATTTTTTGCATAGTTACTGTCTCTAGAGTGATTTGATTTTTCCTTGCAGTAGGTTTCATTTTTTAAGCTTTTCTAATTAGTTATGGATAAGCATCATCCATGCAGCTACCTATTGACGTGGCTTTTAGAGAAGCTCTTTTTAGTTTAATCAGCATAGTTACCAGGAGACGCAGGGTACTGGTACTGGTACGGGGACTTGGACACCAATCAAATTAGGGTACGTGAGTTAAATGAATAAGGAGATGGCTATTTTATATGTAAATGACTCACCGGAAATTTTGGGTACGGGGACTGGTACGTTGTCTATGTTCCCATAATGGAGAATCCTGGCAACTATAGTTTAATGTGATACCCTTAACAATGATAAATAGTTATAAAAATCATATTGTATGAGAAAGGCAAGAAAAATGCTTACTCCGTTAACAAATTTTCAGTTGATTAGTCATGATGAGGAGCAAATCTCAACTACTCAACAGTATAAGATTAGCTAAACAAGCTCAAAGGTTATTCAATGAGTTATTAAGGCTAAAATAGTTCTTTAGTATAATCAAACCAAGTCATATTTACAAACATTTATGGAATGACAGGGAACCTAAAAAATATCTTTAGTCTGATCAAGTGAATTTATTTTAATTACAAACATGTTCATAAGCTCAAGATGCACTTTCTATCATATACTACTAATTTATCACTCGATATCATTATTTTCAGTAAGGATGAAATATCATGTCATTAGTTCTTACTTGTGACAATACATATTTTAAGCTTAGCCTAAATATTTTGGCAAGCAACTAATCTACTGGAATGCACCACAACCAAGGAAAGAACAGACAAATGTCCTAGGGATCAAATCTGAGAAATAAATCCTAAAAACTAATTCCTCTTAGGCCAATGTTTATGTCCTCTCTAATGGCTCAACCACCAAATGCTAACCCTAAATGCTTATTATTCAACGAATATGATCAAGTATGTTATCAACAACCGCACATGGTAATTGATTGATTTAAGTATAGAGCTTATAATTCACAGTAAAGGTTGTCCTACTGGCTAGTACCCACTATCACACTCAACCTATGAAAACAATGATGTCCTTGTTTCCATCAAGTTTTGTTTTAAAAAAGCGTATACAGGGTAGTTTTTAAAAATATCTTTATTTATGTTTATGAACTTAATGTTTTTAATAGATGATTTGAAATCCAAGTTGGTAGATTGGTTACATATAAGACGTAATAAAACATTTCAATGAAAATGCATAATATACTTATAATATACAGAATATCATCTTTAAGAGATTATATTGTCCAAGAACAAGATGCTCACTGTGACAAACTAAGGAAATCTAAACGGAGTAGTTTTAATTTGATATGATCTTAGATGTTTGTGGTAATATGTTGATCAAGCCTGAACATTTAACTGCATCTAGCTAGTCATTCACATGGAACAAATTTGATTGCTAGACTTGACTCACTACTTGGCACTTGTTGAGCTTTACCATTTTGATTTTCTGCATGGCTCTGCTTCAGAAGATAATTAGTTTGACATTTCAAAACTCTACATTTAGTTTCTTTACCCTTAATTTTGAAACAATTTCACTTCCTCATAAACCTGAGCTTCTTGGGTGGTTTATCTGGTGCTTAATGCTTGTTGGTGAGTTCTCTCTTTCCTTAAATAGGTAAAGACTAAAGAGTGTGTTGGACATAGGAATCAGCCATCCTAATATGATCCTTCACTAGATTCATCTTGATCCATGCTCTAGTATCCACCTAAATACCTCCCTTCATTCCTGGTGTTTCCAACTGCCTCTGCTTGCACCTTGTGTAAAGTTTCCTAGATTTTTTGAGGTTGCTTTCTAATTTCGTTTGGTGGTTGTGATTTCTATTTTACTGCATTTTATCTCCCTTTTCTTGATTTGAATTGAGAAGTAACTTTTTTGTCATTTCCTCTTTGATGAGTTACCTCATTTCTTTCCATTGTTGCATGCCTCCCTTGCCACTGGCTTCGAATGTCACTGTTCTTATTGTGCCTGGAGTTCTGATTTTTGGCTAATTTCTAGCCAAATGTCATGTTCAAAGTAAATTCTGCATTAGAATGGTAAAATTCATATGGCTATCAGTTGTCTTTGAGTGATCATGTGTAAATCATTTAGGTTGGTAAGCCTTTTTTTACTCCAAAATAGATACATACTCTAGCATATTGTGCAATTTTCATTTTCCTGGTGATTTTATGAGTTTAAATGTAGTTCCCAGTTTTTCCTATGAGTTCAAAAGATCAAATTCTACAGAAAGATACTTCATTACGATTTACTTGCCATAAATGACTAGCCTCCGTTATTAATGAAATTTCTAGTGTATCTAAGAAAAATAAAGCCCTTGAAGTAATCCATTCATTTAAACAGTCCCCCTTCAGTTCCCTATTGTTTTTAATTTTGTCCCATTTTGATATAGTCTCCATTATGGATTGTGATCCCATAGACCTGCATGTAAGGGTATGGTCCCTGGAATTCAATATTCCTTCTACCAAAGATCCAGGATTCTATTTGATGAAAGGATCCCATTTTCAAGGGATCTGGTGGCTATAGATTTATCTCTGTTTACCACTTAGAAATGAGTTAAGGACTCCAATAAACAGGCTTGGATGAGAATGGTCAGACCCACTAACAAGTGGAAATGCCATGAATGGAAATAAGAACTGAGCGACAGAAGTATCTAGCTCAAGGTAGAACTTATATATCCACTCTCCACTCCAGTGTGAGACAACACAGATGGTTGCAAGGCCACAAGTACCATGACCTAACAAAGAGATGAGGATTCCCAAATAGAAATAAATAAGGAAATAGTTAGGATGCAGCTAATGGCTGTGTTATTGTTTTTTAAAATAACAGTTCTTTTATGTGCTTTTTGTCACAGTGCAGTGTTCAATGGAAAAAGACAACAAAACTAAACGAACTATGAAGTCTTATCCAACCTATTAAATCTTAGAGGTTTATGTTTCTCATGGTTAGTCTTTTCCAACACAATGGACAGGGAACCCACCCGAGTCAGTTAACTATGTCTTTGCTTGATATTACACATCCAAAATCCAACTGTTGGCAAATAATTGTTGATGCTCCATTGGGCAAGTTAATAACAATAGAAGAAACCCATTGTACTGCTCAAATTATTTTCCTTTAGTCAAGTCATGGATATATTTCTATTGAATAGTAGTGCCTTCTATTGAAAATAAGTGTTATATGCAGTACATATGAACTTTAGTTTGCTCTTACATTAATATGCTCAAACCTCAAGAGAATGGGATCTGATATCTTATTAGTTTGCTAAATTTGATGTATGTTGGAAAAAGCAAAACTACTAGAATCTTTTATTTAGGAATTTAGCAGAATGTTTCTTAGTTGTAAACAAACAAGATTCTGATAAGATTCTATTCCAAAATGCCTAGTTAGCTGCCATCAGCTGAGCTAAAAACAAACTGATATTCAAATGAACATACATTTCTATTTACAAGTTCAATTTTTGTTCTCTTTATCCTCATGAAGTTAGTTTTTTGATCATCTGATGCTTCTAAAGTTGGTTTTTTGATCTCTTGATCCTCCTAAAATTAGGCTTAAGTTGTTGAGTCTGATTTGGACTGAAGCTTGGTCTTGGTAGCTGGGATGGTTGAAAAGGAAGTAGAGGTTTCTTCATGCCCATTACAGCCTTTGATTTTTGAGATGCATTATGTGCTTGGGTGTGTGGCGTGCTAGGTGTTGACTGATTTACTGCTTCTAATAGGGATGCAGTTGAACTAATATTCAACTTATTGAAAGTTCTCAGTGGTTCTATCCTTTCAAGAATACTCGGAATTTGCCCCTTTGCAAGAAGACCTGGTGACATATTCATTTTTTCAAGTCTTTGTTTTCTCATGTTATCTGGTTGGATATTCCCTTGATCTGCCCTGCATTTGCTGATAGGTAAAATCTGTTCACCATCTGGATTTAGTGATTGAATGGGCACAGATTTATGGTTATTGATTGGTAAGTTCTGGCTATCGATCGGAAGATTCTGTTGTAGATCTTGTGTTGGCAACGGTACAGATCTGCAATAAGAGCACAACCCCTTAGAAGTCCGCTTTTTCCCCTTCAAAATTGCTTTGATGCATAAACCTCACATAATCTATTGCAAACAGAACCGCTTTAAATGAACACACCTGAACTGTAAACTTTCTTTAACAAGCCAATTCAATTTTGCATGACAACCTCGCTCATGGTTTAGAGGGTTGTAGTCTTGGAACCCCATCTGCATGGAAAATATTAAATTACTGGATTAATATCTAACTAAAATGCTTATGTTCACAATAGTACAAATGTATGACAATGGTATAAGGAGAAACACCATTGTCAAGCTGGAGTTGATGGAGGCTATCAACTCCTCAGATACAGTAGTGTTCATTGCTTCAACTGAATTTGGAATACATAAAAATTCTTCTGATGCAGCAATTCTCTTCAACAAATAAGATAGAAAACTTGTGAGCTTAACAAAAAGACAGAGCAAAAATTGATAAGTCACAGAAAAACATATCCAGGGGTTCTAAATGAATCATAGTTGCAAGTGATATGCTCTTAAAAAGGGCTAGAAATTTACTCGAAGTAGCATTTTTCCAGTGTTGGTTGGTTGAAGTAGATAAAAGCATGGAAGAGTAGCTTCAAACTTGCATTCAACATCACAGGATGATGTGCAAATCAATCCACAGTCCATTGAATCAAGAGCTTGAGAAAGACCTAAAAAAGCTGTCAAGGAGTTACATGACAGCGTCAATCAGATTGGGAGATTCTTTCTGTAAATATAAGCTTGTTTGTCAATATGCATGTTGCTTACTTTGATGATTTGTCTTTGTTTTATCTCCCTCTGTTTTGCAATGGTTGGAAGAAGCTAATATGATAAATGAAGATCCAAAGAACAGATCTTCAAGATCCAGAAACATAGAATACTAAATCAGCACATGCAAAACACACTTAGTTATGGTATATTTTAAAGGTAAAAAAATGTATGTATCAACAGAGGAAGGACCTTCACTCAAAGAAGCCAATCGTACACACTGAATGATGTTAAATGTTACTGTTGCAGAGACAGGTTCAAGTCTGGGAATCTTCTTAAATGATGGTAGAAGTAAAATTGTTTCCAGCCCTATCTTTAATCCATTTTCAGTCAAGTCATAAGCATCAAGCTCTTGGCCTGTAATTGGGCATACTGATTTTTGATTTCCTTCCATCACAGCATTCACAGTGTTTGTAGTAGCTCCATGGCATCTGCATGTCTGAGAAAAATAGCATATAATAATTACAATTTAATTCCTCCTGAAGATAATAATCAGTGCATATATGCAATATAAGCACTCCCAAAATATATTCCCTGCAAATAAACTAGACTCTCTCAAATCAGACCAACCAGATGCCAACACTTTGGTTCTCAGAGTATGTCTCTAAAATCAATAGAAGAAATTGATAATCTAATTTGAATTCACAATTAGCAATTAAATTCCTATAAATAGAACAACTAACTAGGAAACGAAGTAGTGAGATTTAAATGATTGGACAGATAAAGCTTTTGATTTCCAGTGCAACTTTAAGTTTCATTCCACACAATTAACAAAACAATATAGGTAAGAAAGTATTATAAATGGCAGACTTGTATGTGCCCATACCTGACAAGGCCAGAATTTGTCTTCAATATGCATTATTGAAGGAAATAAGTTGCAGAAAATTTTATTTGTAGATTTCACCAGATTATCTTTGAAAACAAAGACTGCTTGCACAGGTTCTCTATGTTCATCTTTGATATCTCGGAACCACTGTTTAACAAGACTACAGAAACTCCAATGATCTGCATTTGTATAAATTGTAATGGTATTAGTAACATTAAGAGAATCCAACATATAATTCTCTTGAATAATACAAAAGTTTTGAAAATGTTTCTTCTTACAAAATAATTGTAAAATGCAAGTTAAAATACCTCTCTGAACTCTGTGGAACAAACAATTTTTAAACTCAGAGATACTATTTGTGAAATCTTTAACCTTTTCTAGAAGCATGGACTCTGTAAAACTTCCCCATTGGACTTTTGTATGAACTTCACATTCAATCTGAATGAATTCTATTGTCACACAATGATCAGCTGCATCCTGGTAAAATGATGTGCCAATCTGGGAATTAACTTGGAAATAATTGTTGGAAATTGGAATAACTGACAGCCAAAAGTACCATAGCATGTTACAGAATCTTCAAATTCAAAAGTGTAAAATTGTCTTAAAATTTGTTTTTTTCTACATACCATCACAGTTTTCTGGAAGGATATAGCATTCTCCATGAAAAAGCTACTGATCATGATTATCTTCCTGCCTATTGTTTCAGGACCCCAGGAATATAGTCCTCCATTACTTGTCAAAAGTGTACTCAAACATGACACTATTCAATCCCACATTCAAACAGCTTCATCAAAACCAACATAATTTAGATTTCATGGTAAAACCATTTCATTATGATCTAAACCAAGGAAAGCAGAAATGCATTATTTCATTGATGTAGCTTAATCTGCTTGATACCTTGTTGATGGCTTTGTGAAAATTCAAAAGCCTTTGATCTCGGAAGCAAGTGATCTGTAGACAAGCTATTTACAGCATGATGGAAATCTCTGAGATTGAAATTCTCCTGTGGATGATAAGCGACTCTAAGCTGTTTCCATGGAGAATGCATTTGATTAGGAATTTCAGAAAACTTTAAAGAAAACAATAAAACATGTTAAGATTTAAATTTGTGAATTTAAAACTAAGATGGATAGTTGCCACAATTGAGCACAACTAGATAAACTTACAGATAACTACTGAGCATTCCTCCCAAGCAGCTAGATAGGTACACTACAAATGTTCTAGAATTTACGAATATGATTTTGATAACCCTGGGAGTTAAAAGCTGTTAGCAGGTAAACTTTATTTTGGCTCAAATTATATACATAATTTTGTTATCCCATTTATCCTACAGTTGCAAAGGTTAATTAAACAATCATTTCATTTTAATTCTAAAATTCGTCCCCTTGAAGGAAAAGAGATCATCAATTTGTCAGATCTGGTTCTCAAAAATTTTGTTCACAAAGGAGATAAAATATTAGTTATCTATATATCTTTCATTTAAAGTATACTAAAAAACCAAAATCCTCAAATGTCATGTCCCCGAAATAGCAATACCATAAAGATCAAGTGTTAAAATACAAATAAATTAATAAATAAAATAAATAGCAATATTAATATTAAATATAAAATAAATGTGTACCATATCAATATATAAATATATAAATATGAAATAACAAATATAATAATAATGATGATTGTTTATTTTAAGAAGCTCTCACTATGAAGTAACAAAAAGATCTACTATAGCGATGGGAGCGGCGAACGGGAAAGGACAAGGGGGCATTTTCAAATCTGAAGATACAGAGGAGGGCAAGGATGATGGAGATCCAGATGGTTCAGGCTTTTTGCTGCCTTCGTCTGTTGTTCTTCAAGCGTTGGTGCTGCGTTGGGATCGGTTCTAGGGTGTTTATGCCCTTGTGGTGCTGCGATTGGAGTTTGCTTCTAGGAGGTTGGCTTTTGGGGGCATTGTTTTCCCTTTTGTTGTTCTGCCCGTCTTGCAGTTGGGCACGTGGTGGATGGTTGTTGATGCCTTATTTTTATTCTCCACCTCTTTTTGTGTGGCCTGTGCATGGGTTCGTTTGTGGTCTGGTGTTGCTTTGGCCGTTTGGGGGTCTCGTATGCTGTCCGGCGATGGGGTTCTTTGTTTCAGCTTTCTCTGGTGGTCTCCTGGAGAGAACGAAGTGGCGGTCTTTGGGGTTGTCTTTTGGCTTCTATGCTCGTTTGCTGGGTGTGTTCGCTGGTGGAGCTCTTTGGTTGTCGCTTTGGATGCGGTTGCTCTTTTAATGGTGCCCTGTATGGGGATGCTTGTCTTGTTTGGTGCAGGGGACTCTTGCCTCTACTCTTTTTTTACCCCTGTTGTTGGGTTGTTTGCGGCTTTGGTGGTTGGCTTTCAGATCTGGTTGTGGGCTTGTTTTGCTTGGCTCTGGTCCCTTGTGGGTTGGTGTCATGGAAAGTGGCTTATTTTGGGCTTAGATTGGCGTGTCGGGGCTGATGGGGTGCTTTATTGTTTGGCTGTCTCCTTGCCACTTCCCTGCAAGGTGTCCTCTTGCCTTGGTGAACTTATTCTGCTTTCCTGTAACCCGGTGTTGCCTTCCGGGTGCTCTTTTGTTGGGCTTGCGTTGGCCTTTTGTGAGGTTTCCTCTGCTGATCCTCTTGTCTCGGAGGATGCTTTGTTTTTGTTCCCCTTCTGGAGTTTGTTGATGATGAGATCTGTTGGGGATTTCCTTTTTTTCTGGTTTTGGGTGTTGCCTTTGGAGGTTTTTTCGAAGGTTCTAGTGTATGTGCTCTCTTTGTTGAGGGCTGACTTGATCTTTAAGCTTGGTTTCTTGTCTCCTAAGGATGATGTGTGTGCTTGTTCTACTGGAGTGATTTCTTTCGGTTGGTTTCTTCAGATAGTTTCTTCTCTAGAGGTGGAGTTTTCTCTTGTTGAGGTAGAGCCCACTCCTTTTGAGGTGGAGTTGTTTGTTGCTGATCCAATTGGAAGTCCTCTTCTCCCTTGCTTGCTCTTATTGAGGTGGAGCTGGCCGAGCAGGAGTTGAGTTGCTTTGGTGGTTTGGGCCGTTGCTTTTTTCTCTCCTATAGAGGGGGGCCTCGTCCTATGGAGGTGGATTGTGGGATGGATTTTCAAATCAGTTGGAGTTGCAAGAAGGTTGTTGCCTTTCTGTCTTTTATGTTTTTGGGTTTGAGGTCCCAGCCAAAACCTAATGAGGGTTTAAGGTCCCTTCAAAACCTTTGGGTTTAGGGTCCCAAGTAAAACCTGTTTGTATTCGGTTAAGGGATTTTTTCCCTTACCTTTCCTTGTGCAGCTTGTTTGTCCTGCTGAATTCTTAATGCTGCTATTGTTTGGCTGTTGATGAAATATGTTTTATCCTTATTGCAACTTGTTCTCCTTAGATAGGGTTGCGGGTCCCTTCAAAACCGTTTTGTAATGGGTTTCGGGTCCCATCAAAACCTGTTTTTCTCCTAATCAAAAACAAATATAATAATAATATATAGGCAAATTATTGTTATTACATTCTAGTATTAAATAACTTAATATCAAAAATAATAATAATAAATAAATATTATAATCATTACACATCAAAGATTGTAATACATTAGAATAAAATAATAATAAGATATTAGCAAATTGGTTTTATTATTATACTTTAATGTTAAAATATGTTCAATAAAACATCAAAATAAAATAATAAAATAAATATATAATTTGAAATATCATAATTATTAGTAATAATATATTATTTTCAAAAATAGATATTATTGTGATAATAAGCCTTTAAAGGCAGCAATTAAATCTAACAAAGGGATACATTTTATGAAAAGTCGCCTCTTTCACCAAACAATACATTCCCCCTCATGAATCACCTACCTTGAATGGTATAAATAGAAGGAAGGAAAATCAGGAAGAGGGAGAAACATTGAGAAATATGATCTGCAATTCAAAACAGCAGCAACAATGATTGTTATGCATTGGAATATAGAGTCATTTAATATATATATATATATATATATATATATATATATATTATTTAATAGGCATACAAATATATATGCATAGATATAGATAAATTTTATAATGAATAAAGAATATATATGAATAAGGAAAGAATAATCATATAAACATATATATATGAATACTAATGGATATAAGCTAAGTTGCCGGTTCGGGTACGGATTCAGATGCGGGTTCGGGTTCGGGTTTGGGTACGCCGGTTCGATGATTATTTTTTTCCTAGGGTACGAGTACAAGTACGGGAGTATATATGTATATTATTAAATTATAAACATAATGCCATAGACTCAGAACTCATAAGCATGCTCAAAATTATAATCATATTGATATAATGAAGATTGTGCCATTTCCATGAAAGGATGTGGGCCAGCCGGTTCTAATAAGCCACTAAGTCTTTGCGAGCTTTTACTTTTATTTTTACCTTTCTTCATAAGAGGATGGTCCATAGCCTTTGGTGTTTTGAATGCCTTGTCAACGTCCTCTTGTTCTTTAATATAACCCATTATTTGATTCTTTGGCAACCCTTTTTTATTTGGCCCAACGCAAACTTTTATTCCTTGATTACCAATAGCACATAAATGGGCTTTCACTCGAAAGTATGAGCTCCTATATGTAGATCCACATTGGCTGCAACGCCAAACATAACCCCCACCACCGGGAAGTTGTTGAATCATTGTCGTATGTCGCCAAAGAGGTGAGCCTGGATCATATTTGAATTGACTCTCTGTACCTATGCCAACTGAAGCAGAACTATTGGCCATTCTGTATGAAGTTATGAACCTAAAATAAAGAAAAACAAGTAATTTTTTTTAGACAAAATGGGCATTATAACCCCTTATTTGGCATAAAATGTTCTTAAAAAAATTCAAACCTTACTACAAAAACAAACAAAAAACTTGAAAGTTTTTGAAAAAAACTTGAAAAATCTTCAAAAAAATTATTGAAAACTAAAAAAAGAGAGGATAGATTCACTCACCTTTGATTGCTTGATCTTCTTAGTGCACCTATTCCTCTCTTGCTTCTATCAATTGAACTCCTTCATAGCTCTCACGATCTCACCTTCAAAAAAAAAAGAGAAAACCTGCAAAAATCAACTATTTCAGCTTGGAGGCAAAAAAATGGTGTTTTTTGCTCTTTTGAGTTTGCAAAATGAGCCTCATTTGGTCGACCAAGTCAATATAAGGCAATCTGGGCACCTTTTAGGGTTTAATTTTATGTTTTTAAGTTGAGTTTTTCTCTTTTTTTGAGTTGGATGTCGTGGGTTCGCCCGGGTCCTCCTAGGTTCTTCACGGGTTTGGCCAGGGTTCAGTGTTTACAACCTAGGTTCTCTATGGGTCCTTCTGTGAAGGACCCATGGAGAACCCAAGTTGTAAATGCCGAACCCAGAGTGAACCCAGAGGAGAACCGAACCCGAACCCATACACATTTTGGCCGGTACGGAGGCCTAAAATGGATAACCCGGTAACAAAGGATATAAGTAAAAGAAAAATTATATATATGTATATGAAGTATATATATATATATATATATATATATACGTATAGGATTATGCAATAATGATACTTATAAGTAATGATGACTCTTTAATATAAACATAAGTAGATTATGTATATTTATGAATTGTCCTCATCCTATGATCAATCCAGTATAAGGTCGAAGGAAGACAATTAAGGAATAAAGAGTCATGGGAACACATAGCCGATCAGGTGAGATCACTCACTGGCTTTAATATCTGATTTTCTCAATTTGACATAATGATGTTGCATAGACCCTTGACCCAGGCCCCAGACGATCTGTGTTCTATTGAATATAATATCCAATCTTTATTCATTGAAATATATATATGTGCTTCTAACATGTTTTGAAGACCATTCCTTCTTGATAGATCAGAATCTTGAAATTGAATTCTTGGCATTAATTTTGGGCATTAGATCTAGCAGACTGTGTAGTCATTGAACAGATATAGACCATTATTGTTTACCTAGTTTAGAGTTGGTTCTAATGATGCTTGATCTACATTTATGTTTGATTGAAGTTTAAACATATAAATATGGGTATTGCTTAATTGAGTTATGCATTATGTGTTATACCTTCATGCTAATATACATATATTGAACTGTACTAATTTGAATCTGTTGGACTGCATTGATCTATAGAATACGATGAATGATCTATAGACTTGGATCTTGTTATATTTACTCTTGCACTTTGATATATCATCATGCTGAATTATATACTTATGTTGGACTCTTTTTATAGCATCATAAATGAAGATGCAAGTGAATTGCTAATGACTGAATACCAGGAAATTGTATAGAACTATCCACAATTTGATTGTAATCCTGTCAGGAGAGGCAAGTCATGACCTATAAGGTTTGTCTAAAAACCCCATCCAGGTTCCGCCCTGTTCGCCTGAAGCAAGGGTTGGGCAATTTGGCCCATTGGCCCCATGAAAAGGTTGGTCATGGAGGGATGGGGGTTCCACCTAGACATTCTGCCCCGTTGGCCCTAGACAAGGGTTGGGCAATAGGAGGTGGTAGACCGTTGGCCCTTAGGGATTCTCCTCTCCTGATGGGTTGAGTGACTCTTCTTATGTTTTCAATCTACAAGTATGATTATGTCTACATAATTGCATTATGATTATGTCTTATTTTTGATATCTAGATATTAATGCTAATAGATATGTTGTCAATATGGATGAATACAGGATCCCAATCTAGAGTTATGGAATTAGGAGAATACTCATTTGGAAGGAAGAAACCCTAATCCTAATCAACAAACGAATTCTAGGGCAAACAAGCGATTCCTAGGACAAGGTTGGATAAGGGACATTACATCAAACAAAGGTTACATGAGGTTTTCTTGCAAAAGCTTCTAATGAAGTTCTCACAAGTCTAATGTACTACTATTATAACACATGCAAAAATCAGAACTTCCTTCATACCTGTCACCAATGTCTCCATGGCTGTCCCAAATCTCGTACTATCTCGATGAAAATGTTCAGCATTAGATTGGGGATCCAAATCAATAGGCCCACTATAAATTTGCTCAAAATCAACACCATGCAATAATAAATCAGATTTGTCTTTCTCAAGAAGAGTTCTCTCTAAATCAGTCACTCTCCAACTTAGTAGTATTGGATTCATCATAAACATTCCTCTCCATAGACTTGGTTTGGAAGTCACACCCCCAAGCCACCTGAGTTACCATCATTGGAAAGAGATAAGGGAACATCAAAAGCTGATTTGAAAACATCATCTTTGCTTTCACCATACCCTTCATCTGAAATTACATTAGTGAACTCATAACAGGCAATTGCTCCACTAGAATTGTCCAGGAAGTCATTAGACTTAGAATTGCCATCGGATGAATCCGAAATAGGATCCAAGACTATTTTTGTGTCCTTTCCTTCATGCACAATCGCATCCACAGTAGCTGCATGCATGTCCAAAGAATCATGAGTCAAGGCACCATCTCCATTTGAATCTTCAGTTATAAACTCCTCATTATCAATGAAAGGTTTCAGCCTCTTTACACACTGATTAATCACTCTTCAAGCTAATATCCCTGTAACTCATAGGATTTCATGATTCCCCTTCTTCTTGTTAGCTGATAGGATAGAAGAAAGAGGCTGAGACACATTATCACTCTCATTGATAGTTAGAACCATAATAGCTTGCCCGGCTGCAATAATATTGTCATTATGTTCTTCCCTAATTGTAGCAAGGAAATAATGAAACATGTTGTGGATCAAATCATGCAATTCCAAACCTAGCATAAGGTTACTCAACCTGATATCTGCAAGTGTTTTGAGTATTGCAGCCCTTCTAGAAAAGTGAAAACTGTTGATATCACCTAGATCCTGGAAACTATCCACCATCAGTTGTATTACTTCTTTCATTGTGTCATCATCATAAGGAACTTTAGGTGTTAATATTCTCAAGACCTCACTCAAACAGGAAGTAACCATCAATCTTATCTCAACATCTGTATGTCTCAACCACTTGTGTTGACCCAAAGAAGTCACTATAGGAACAAGAGCTATCTGCAACAAATCAGAAGGTGACTGCTCAACAAGGCTCAAACATTCTTGTACTCTTTTCAAAGTGACCAAAGCATCATCCCTTTGAGATAAACTATTGAGTTTACTACCCGATTCGTAGAGTAATCTTGCTAACCATTTTTTTTCTTCGGTTGCCATGCTACAAATTGAAAGTCAATTTCTTGAATAACCCAGAGGCTGGCAGGAACTATGGCTCTGATACCACTATAAGATACCCTTCCCGGATGGACGAATTTTTTGCGATATTTATCAATTTGGTAGATGTCCCATTTTATCAAATACAGTTCACTCCATTGCATGTGTTAGGACAATATGTAAATGAATGCATTTCACATTTGATAACCAGGTTTCATAAATTCAATTTGAACTATCATACAATAGCATCTAATTGCTGATAAACAAATGCAATCCAAACGACCTAACTTTGAGTGATAGAAAGTACTAATTTTGCAAATGTGAGAACTCAGAAATCAACTACAGCAATGAATCTTTCAGTTTCTTACAATCTAAGCATAACAGAAATATGAGATACACTACATATTTCAGTCTGACTACTACAACAATAACCTTACAAAATGAGCAGAAATATTACGCTTCCCTTTCACTATAGTTGACTGCCATTACAATGATAACTAGAAAATAAAGCAACGGCCTTTGCAAGCACTAACCAAATATATTATGGGCAGATATACAAATAAATAATACTCAGAAATGAACAACAGCAACCTTTGATTTACAAACTCATTACAGTCTGAAAGATACCGCATAAATGATGTTCAATATAATATTCAGACCTGGTATATAGTACGCTTAGGCATATATGCACTACTAAAAATCAGGCATGGGTCTGATAGCGATTGCAGTTGGTTATATGATGTATTTTGAGTGATGCAAGGGCCACACCAAAGCTATCAAATGTTACGTGACCCTTCCAAATTTCGCCCAACACCTTAGGCGACCAACAATATCCTAACCCTCACGCCACCAGCCAAGTAACTCACACCACCAGCCAAGAAGCTCACGCCACTAGCCAAGAAGCTTCTGCCACCAGCCAAGAAACTCACGCCACTAGCCAAGAAGCTTCTGCCACCAGCCAAGAAGCTTCTGCCACCAGCCAAGAAACTCACGCTACCACTTAAACTCAATTGCAGCAGATAATAACAATGGCCAAGAATAATTGAAAGTCTAAATACAGGTGATACGTCCTCGTTTGGAGCTCCCACAACCCAAGGAATAACATATACAGGTAAGGACTTTGAAAGCAACTAAAACCATCGACCTGTTAACACTTCTACAGCTCCAAAGTCACACACCATAGTCCCAACTTGATTGTAAACTAAAACCTCAAAACAAGGAGTGCAAGAAATAACCACGAGCCTCCTTACAAATATTGAAATGCAATATGAATGGTGCCTTGGATAATGGGAATGATAATACCACAGAAAATTCACGCCACACTTGTATTTGGCTCTCTACAAACTCTGCCAACAGGAAGAAAGACATCCAGCCTCATTTTGCAATCTCCCATCAATGTCATTATCTTTGCAAGCTCTCAATCCCTGCTAAGTCTGATAATCATTTACTCCAAATCTGTTTTGATAATTTGTCTTGCCTAGAAAGACCCACAAATTATCCAATCGAACAATCCAGATGTTGAAGCACAATTGCGAATCCTATCAGAATTTGCCTCAATCTAGCTAGGGCAAATAGTTTCACTACCGAAACCAAATACCCTTACGGTTTTCGTCCTAGGGTTTAGACTCCGAAGAGCTCCTCCAAAATACCAAAATAGAATAATAATCTAGCTTAAGCAAATGAATCTCCAAAAGCCCTTTTTATAAACTCCAAGATCAATGCCTTGATTAGGGTTATGCAAGCTTTTAATCAATTTTAATTTATAAATTCACCTTATGTCTCTAAGTTGCCAATAAAGTCACTTTATAAAATATTATAAAGTTACTTTATTAAATGTTATAAAGTCACTTTATTAAATTAAATAACGTTAGTTAAATATTAAATTTAACTTTATAATTTAACATTATTTAAAATTATAACTCATAAAGCCTTATGTCACCAAGAAATCATCTAAACACATTGACGCCATCACAATACTCCTCTAAATTGGCTAGCACAAACCCTGGATGATAGCTCCAACTGCGCTGCAAGAGACCTCAAAAATTGGGACATTACAGAATTGATAGAGTTGGAAGAAGTTAGAGATCAAGATATGAAAACCCTCGAGGTTCATCAAGCAAAGGTCAAAAGGACATTTGATAAGAAAGTTGTTGGAAGAGTTTTTCAAGAAGTTGACTTGGTTTTGAAGTGGGATGCTGATAGAGCAAAGGCAGGTAGACATTCTAAATTTGACACCTTATGGAGTGGTCCCTACATCATCACCAGCTGCAAGCAAGCCAATACATTCCAAATCTCAAGGCTTGACGATGAAGTTCTACATATCCCAATCAATGGGATACACCTCAAACATTGTTACTAATGTTTGAAGGGCCTTGAATATTAGTTAATTGATTGTTTCGTTTCAATTCCTCTAAATGCATCTCGCACATTGCTAGTTGTTTTTCAATTCCATAAGTTCTTTCAACACATTTTGTAGCAGTAGATTAGATGTTTTTTTCGATTTCCCTAAATGCTTTATGCACATGTTGTTGTTTGAAGCAAGCTCTTTTCAATTGGAGCAAGTTGGCAGCAATGCTTTTGATGAGGCAAAGAGTTTTTTTTATCCATATGAAGACTCCATGCCCAATGGAAGGATGCAAGCAACTGGTCAATTATTCAACAAGAAAAAAAACCCCTTGAGATCGCCAAAATGTTACCTGGTTTTTTTGAAAAAATCAAAACAAATAAAAGAGAATATTTTCTACGAAATCAGCAAAGCATGAAAAATAATAAAGGATTTCACTAACTTCAAGGAATTCTAAAGGGAAAGGATAAGGATTACAAATGTCTTATTGAAACATAGAAAAATAGGTTCACCAAAATGAGACAAAAGAAAATAGGGTTTAACCAAAATGGAGTGGGAAATGGTGTGTGGGCCTATCTTTCTATTAATTTCATTAGGAAATAAGATCCCCCAATGGTAGAATTGACTTTCAACCCAAGGTGAGTCAACCCTATTGGAGATCTTGCAAATTTCCTTATGATTGAGGATGGGGTAAAATCTACCTAAAATGCACTTTGGGAAGAAAAACAAAAAATACTAAATGAAATTAATTATGCAATGTGAAACTTGAATCATCAATTTAAAGCATAACAAAAATAGAAACAAAAAACTTTCGGCAGATTTGAGAAGGCTAAGTTGATATGTACCAGTCATCAAAAGTTGTTGTTGAGTGTCCTCCTGGGACAGGGCGAATGGGTCCTACTACAGGGATCCAAAATTTGATTTCACGGTGTTTACTCACAGAATGAACTCCAACGTATGCAATGAGGAAACGAGAATAATTGACAGAACGTAACAATGTACTAGAATGTAAAGCATAAAACCATCACTATTGTCTTTATTTATTAAACATATGCTAGTACAAGTATTTCATGACAATCATAACAACAGCAGTAACATGTCCATTAACCACATGACTCTCGATACATATAGCACACAGACGATGGTTGAAAGACCAACCGTCGCGTCGTTTCATTACATTAATTATTCTCTCGGGAACTAATTCTCGAACTAAGTAGTACGCCAAAACAATTACATTAAATATCAAACTAACTAAGTCTTATTTAAATATAATTAACTATGGCCGACGACCGACTATGACTGACTACTACCATCGACCAATTATGATCGACTACAACCCCCCCACAAAAGTAGTCGTCTTCCAGACGACGGAAAAGTCATGCACATCAGCCATTTGTGAATGCTTCGCTGCCAACAGGCGATCCTTCTTTGGCAATTGTCCATCACTCTCACCCAACACTGTGTCCCTCTCAGCCAGTACTTTGTCTTTTTCTATCAACTTCTCGAGAGTGGCAACTCTCGTCCACTCAGCAGCCAGCTGAGTCAACATTTTGTTCCTCTCATCTAGCACTTGATCCTTCTCCGCCAACTCTCGCCTAGTAGTCTCAGGAAGCGTTGTAAATGCCAAGATTCCCCCAACCTCATGTACCACTAAGGAATCATGTCCCATGTCCAATTGTGACGGTGTTGTGCGTGACCGTGGGGCTAGGTGAACTAACTGTACTGTGGTGGTTGGTTGCCATGGGATTTGGTAATTCAATTGAATTTGATGAGGGTCTGGGGCAATGCCCCTAGCGGGGTCAAGGGGTAGTGCCTCTTGCAGGGGTTTGGAGGCAGCACCCCCAGTGGGGTCGAGGGGCAACGCCCCTTGCGAGGTCCAAGGGCAGTGCCCTTGGCACACTCCCAGTCGCGGTACAGGACGAGGTCAAGGGGCAACGCCCCCGCCACAAAGACCAATTTAACACTTCTGAAACCACATGAAACTGCATCGCACACATCATTTTCATGAATTTTCACGAGATTTCAAATATTGCTAACCAAGCCTGAAATTAGACATTTTGGCATGTTTGATCTCACTCCTGTTGCCACTTTTGCCCTTCTTGGTAGTACGACTCTTTTCCTGGTTCTTGCGTTGTTATTTCTTTTGCCTGTGCAATTTGCCTCCACCACACTTGGTGCAATTCTCACCTGCACAACACTCGTTTTATTTCTCTGCTTAATTCATACAGTAATGCAAATGTGAGGTTGTACGGACTTTTTGACTTCAGTCTTCCTTGAATTAAAATAGTGTACTGCCTTCTTCACTTTATAATGCCATATGGTCTTCTTCTATTCAATACTTCACACGGCCTCCAAGTTATCCCGTACGATGCTCTGTCCTTCCCCCACCCGTACGGACTTCTTTGCCTGGGTGTTCTCAAACTCCTTTTTTTGAGATCACACGGCCTTTGGTGCTCTAAGGATTCGTATGGGCTTTTTCAAATTAAAACTTCGTTTGGAAAACTTGAAATATATCCTTCGTATGGCAGACTCTACCTTGAAAGTTTGTACGACACCCAAATCTCTTATATTCCATACGACGATCAGTCCATCTTTATTTCATATGAAATTTCCTTCCTATCTTTGTACGACCTCAAATTTGTGAGCTTTTCTTTGCATGGCATTTACCCTTTGCTTTTCTCATCCCTCACTCTGGCTTTCTCTATATCGTACAGCCCCTTCCTTAGCTTGTACGGGTCCTTTATTAACTTGTACGGGTTTTCTTTCCTTGGTATTTCCTTCGACTCTTGCCTCTATATTTCCTCCTGTTGATTTTATGCCTTTCACAACCCGTACGATGTAAGGATACAACTTTAATTTTTTTCGCCCGATTTTTTTCTCCTTGCCAACTCGTACGGTCTTCACTTGTCCAATATGGTGTACGATTTTCCTTTCGATGCATATAAGAGCCTTGGCTATTTTAATATTTTTTAATTTTTTATTCTCTTTCCTCCGTCTCTTTTTCATTGTCTTTTTTTTCTCTCCCCAATCTCTTTTCTCTCTCCCCCATCTCTTTTCTCTGTCCTCAGTCTCTTCTCTTTTTTCTGACTTTCTCTCACTACCTTGTACTTTGTCACGTTTTAGCTTGTCGGGTGGTGTATCATCCAACTCTGCTACTCTCTCTTTGAACTCTCTGTACTCGGTCTGAAGTGTCTAGTTGGATGTGCCCTCCTCTTTTCCTTTATGGATTTCTCCGATCTGTAGCATGTTACACTCTCGATGGAACACTTCATAATCTTCCATCTGCCAATGAAACAACCCATTCAATGAGCTTGTATCGTCCTCCGAGAGTTCGAGTACACCCTCAGCATTCGGTTCCATTGTCTTCCTTCATTCGTCAACATCCGACTCCCCTTCGTCTGATTCTAATCCGGAGGAAGCCAATTCTTCGCTCACAACCTAGTTCTTCAAGTTGATGACGTACTTTCGCCTACTGCTCTCGATCAAGAGTGTGTTCCTCTTCCAATTATGATTTTCCTTGGCCACTATTAGCCATCCTCTCCCAAGTAGTGCATCATACGCTTTCCTCTGTAATGGGATGACGACAAAATTTAACAAAAACGGTTGTGTCCCAATTGTCACCTTTTGCGCCATCAGTGTTCCCAACGGCTTGATACCATGTTGATCAACACCAACGAGTTGGAATGTCAGTGGCCAGAGTGTTGGCTTCTCGAGGCTCTTCCATGTGTCTTCGGGTAGTACGTTGACTCTCGATCCTCCGTTGACGATAGTATTTGTCAAGATATTCCCTTCGATCTCCATTTGCACAACCACTGGCATCTTCCCGATGTTTGCCATGAGCAGTACGGGGCCAATGGTTTGTTCACCGTACAGTGGCAGTTCGGGTACCAATTCTTGCCTCCGTTCCTTCGATCGTGGAGGCTTTCCATCCCCGAGAGCGTTTATCATTGCCAGTCCCAACTGCGGCAAAGTCTAGAGAAAGTCAGTTACTTTTATCCGTACAATGGTTTGCAATACTTGTCATACGATGTCGGTTTATGCATCCGACCGCTAAGAGGTGTCTGGTTTCTCCAGAGGTGTTTTGTTTTCCTTCGTCATCACTAGTTCCACTTTTTCTTTTGCTTCCCTCATTCTTTGTTTTTCCATACATGGATCTAGGTAGGTGGTCTTCTTCGCTTGTGCTCTAGTGATTGCCAGTACCTCTTGTTCTTCCACTTCTAGCATGTGGATACCTTTCTGTATGGGGCATCCATTGTCTTCATGATCACCTAGTCCACCCCACTTGCACAGTCTTCCCCCTGCACCTTGATCGTTCTGGCGTTCCCTCGCTAAGTGTCCCAATTCCTTGCACTTTCGGCATTGTATTATTGGCCTTCCTTTACCATCATATTGTATCTTGCTTCCGGGACTTTTGTTGCTTTGGTAACCTCCAAGGGATGCATTTCTATTGTACTAGGGCTTCGGTGGTGTTGATGGTTCTCCTTAAGTGAAGAGTACTTGCGTACCCCTTGCTCTCATATTGTATGGGCATTCCTTGATGGAATGTCACATAACTTGGCAAATATCACAGAACATCTTCTTCGGACAATTCACTTTTGTGTGACCTTCCCCATTGCACTTTGTACACCACAGTTCTCATGCTTCCCTCATACTCTATTTGTCGACCTTCAATTCTTTCATCATTCGCATCATATCTTTCCTAAGTGCTTGTACAGTCTTGGATTCACCATCGATGTTGTTCATACTCTCCTCCTAGTCCATCTTTTTCCCTTGGGAGGATGTTTTGTTTTCACTTTCTATATCCATTGCCCGATTGTACACTTCAGTGTACAACGACGAAGGCACAACTTTCATCTTCTTCCTCAACGACGAAAGCAAGCCTTCGATGAACCATCGCTTCTTCATCTCGTCGGTCGGTTGAACCTCCAATTTTCCCAACAAGTCTTTGAGTCGCCGATTGTATGTGTGCACATTCTCGTCCTTCCCTTGCTTCGTATTGTAGATTTCTGCTACAATCTCAGTGTCATTCCTCAGGAGTTTGAATTTGTCTTGGAAGGCCTTCTTGAGTAATCTCCATGATAGATTTGTTGTTGGGTCTAGTTATGTGTACCAGTCAATGGCACTCTCTTAGCGTTGTTGGAAATGCTTTCAACCAATAGTCGACATCGTCTTGTCCGTTTGCTACCCAAATTGTTTCGCACATCTTGCAATGCCATACAGAATCTTTTGACCTGTTCTCGTAAACTTCAGCAACTTTTGGCGCTCAACTGGCAGAGTCACCATCCTTCCCCGCTGTCCTCCTTGTGCGTTGGACCTGACTGGACTGGTTCTCCCGCTACGTCCCAGTGCGTCACTTGCACTCTTGACCACATGCGAATCTCTTCCATGTCCTTCGTCTGTATCCTTGACGCCTCGAGTCTCCTAGGGTTCACTCCGATGCTCCCTCTACCCTGGGGTCTTAGGCTCAGATCTTCCAGTCCTCAACCGTTCCTCGTTGTCCGATATGGAAAACTCTTGAATGCATCAAATGCTACTATCGAGCTCTTCACTTAATTCATCTTCATTGTCCTCAATTTTGTACCTTTCTCTGTATAGTGTACTAAAGGGTCCTTCGCCCCTTTCCTCAACCAGACTTTGGTGTGCTCGTACGATAGATTGATCTATTGCATCTAGGTTCTGGTGTGCTCTTCTAATGGATTAATTTATCTCAGTTATATCTTCATGAATTTCTCTGTCAATTTCCTTTAGCCTTCGTCGTCTATTTTCTTGCTTTTGTACCCTAAGTGATCGTCAAACCTTCTCTTCCTTAGTTTCGTGCCCGATTGGTACTCGGTTCTTGTCTTTGTTAGGCCGTACGGGCATTAGAGGGTGTTTGCACGATCATTAGTTGTTGGGAGTACATCTCTGATTGGTATCCCGTTCTTCTTCCTGCTTGGTCCTCTCCTCGTACCGTTGCAGGATTTGTTGCCTCTGGTGCTCCTGGTCGCTCTCCACTCGAAGATCTTGCAAGATGATGAAGTGGTAGGCAAGCAATCTTGGCATACAGTTGAGGAGATGGTCAGCCTTGTTGTTCACTTCCAGTCTGTCCCAGATAACTACCTCAAGGATCTCTCACCTGAGGGCTTCCCTCCGTACGTGATCTCTTAGTGATATATTCCACAAATTCACCAAATCTTGTGTCAACTCATCTTCTCTTTCTTCATTAGTTTCCACAAGCTCTTCGGCCAGTCAACCCATCACGCTGCCATCTCACCGTTGGGTGATTTCCCTCGGTACGCTTAGGCAATGGAGCTAATTGTTTACTCATAAAATGAACTCCAACGTACGCAATGAGTAAACGAGAATAATTGATAAAACATAACATACTAGAATGTAAAGTATAAAACCATCACTGTTGTCTTTATTTATTAAACATATGCCAGTACAAGTATCTCATGACAATCATAACAATAACAGTAACATGTCCATTAACCACATGACTCTCGATACATATAGCATGCGGACGGTGGTTGAAGGACCAACCGTCGCGTCATTTCATTACATTAATTATTCTCTCGAGAACTAATTCCCGAACTAACTAGTACGCCAAAACAATTACATTAAATATCAAAATAAGTCTTATTTAAATATAATTAACTATGGTCGACGGCCGACTATGACCGACTACTACCGTTGACCAATTATGACCGACTACACACAGTCCTCTACTCTTGGATTTGCACTCCTAATTCCTCCAGATCTCATTGTCGGAAAGTCGGAAAAGAATTCTGCAACTAAGATTTTGTGGCTTGACAACTTTGATGACAACTTTGACAACTTTGCAAAATTGCACTTTTGATCAATTTTCAATCCTTCTTCACCTGCAAATCTACATATACAAAGAGAGGGGAAAATTGTTTGTTTTTGGTGAATGGGGGTTTGCCTTGGTCAAACCCCGTTTTGGTAATTAAACCTTGAAACGAAACAATAATGAAAGGAAGGAATGATGAATGAACACTAGCTTGTTGCAATTCACCAAACCCTTTAATGGCTGCCCTTGGAGGACTAAAGTCTAACACATCACTCCAAGGATTGGATCTTGCATGAAATGACTTGATTGGATGTTGATCTTGATGCTTGAATGCTTGAAACCTACATCACAATGTTAACTCCAAAAACATGTATGAATGCAAATAACTGACATGATTTGAGATCTCGAATGTTGATGTAGAAGACTGATAAATTTGTTCTTGAACACTTTTGACAATAATCTTTGCTCTTGTGAAGTCTCATAAAAATTCTTAGGATTGCTTAGGATTTGAATTTGATAAAAAGACCTTGTATTTATAGGTAATTTTCTAATTTCCCAACAATTAAACATCAAAGGCCGATAATTGCAATTTCAATTTGAATAATAAAAAATGCCGCCAAAAACATATTAAAAATAGAGATCCTCAACTTGAGGAGGACCCATTTTCCCTTGGCCAAATGGGTCCTAGGACCTAAATCTAGGACACTCAATTTCCAAGGCAATTTAATTTATGTTTGCAATTGTTTAATACAGGTTCCCTTTTCAGAAAACAAGATTAATTAGGATTTTAAATGCATAATTGGGCCAATTAGAGGCTTAATTAAGTCCAATTAATTAAGGGGAGGCAAACAAAGTGAGAAAATGTAAAGGAGTACATTTTCTGTCACTACACTTATCTACAAAGGATAAAGATTACAAATATCTTATCCACAAAGGATAAGGATTACAAATATCTTACCCACAAAAGATAAGGATAAAAACTCATAGGAAAAATATCTAAAGTCAACATGACTTTCTGAGTTTAGGCTCTCAAAATCTATAAATAAAAGGCCTATGCTTCATTGAATAGGATTGGAAAAGTTTATTGTGACAAAGTGACATTCAGTCCTTGAATTTTTTCAGTCAAAATCAGCTCTTTACTTCTATAATTTTCTTCATTGATTGCATCTTCAACCTTGTTTCACTCTGAAATAATGGTTGATTGCATGCTTGTGATGTAATCTTTTACTATTTTTCCATAAAACAGTCATTTTAGCAGCCTTCAATGAATCAAAGATCAGTATTTTTGCCTCTACTTTTTTCAATTTTCTCTATGTATGAAAGAAAATCAGGTATTATTGTGAGTTTTATGACTCATTGATTGTTGTTGTTGTTGATGTTATTAGCAGCATCGGGCTGCTTCTTCCAGGTCACACATCGAGATAAACTAAATTAAATGATAGCCTAACGGCTATTTAATTTATATTCGATTTATTTAATAAATGAAGGCCAACCCTCATTGAGATTATTAATGTTCATTTATTATTTGGGCCGACCTACCTTGACAATTTTGTAAATTATTTATTCTTGTAAGGTGGCCGACCTACTTGAGGAGACACCTCATTTTGTATAAATAGAAGGTTATGTTTGTTCATTTGGCAATCAAGTTCATAAAGCATAATTCGCACTTAAGCAGAAGTTCGCACTTGGGCAACAGATCATTGTAGAAGCAGCAGATCATTGTGTACATGCAGCAAATCATCATACTATGGCAGAAGATCATACTGTAGCAGCAGATCATCAGATTGTAGCAGCAGACCGATTTCAAGGAGAAACATATTCAGTGTACCTTTGCATCTAGGAGAGGTGCTATTATTCATTGTATCAAATTCGGCCACGAGCTGGGCCTGAGTTGAAAGCAGATTTCTGCTCCTATTTTATATATATATGAGAAATATATTTGCTGGATTTTTCTCCCTCAAGAGGAGGGTTTTCCCAGGGTATCTATGGTGTTCATTGTCTCATGTGTTGCATTATCTGAGTGCTTTCTTTCTGTTCATCTGATCTTTTAAAACACTAACATGGTATCAAAGCGGGTCACTATCTTTCTGACTTGCTATTTCAGTCTAGGCTTGTAAGGAGCTGTCTAATTAAGGAAAGATCATTGAATTAGGGAATTAGGGTGCAGTATTGATAAATATAGCCTTGGGGCTTCAAGTCGCCTCTAGAGATTAATATCGACAGCATCAAATGATAGTCGGATAATAGTGTGCCAATTCTGGAGTGAACCTTTCAATGAACAAAATTTATAAGTGGGTTAATTACGGCAAGGAATGAAGGTCGCGTTGGTTTATGCTTCAGGATGATGAAGAAGGGTTGAGCGAAGTTGCTATCAAGGAAACTCAACATATTATGTTGACAGAGTTTTCTGAGCTACAAAACAAACTAAAGCATCTTCAGCAAAAGCAGTTTCACTTGCTCGAGGGCTTGAGAAAACTAGAGTTTTGAAGTGGTCTGATATAAGTATTCTACCTTCAAGAGTTCAATACATCATTGGGAAAAGATGATAGTTGTTTCAAAGAATAAAAATGGCGGTAACAAAATCAATAACAAGATAAGTATTTCATGTTTGATTAATGTTCATGAATCCTTTATATGTTTATTAATTCATGCTACAACATGGGATAGTGAATCTTGTATGCCTCTAGCTTTGACATTTCTTCAGCATAGTTTAAACTATTAGTAATCTCTCTCTCTTATTGCTCCAAGACGGATCGATGAGCAAGAGGGCGATGAGAGATTGCTTAGAGAAGAAGAGCTTGAGGCATCCTATAAGGAAGCCATGCCGACTGGAGATATAATCAAGCATTAAGTCTTGGCTTGCAGCCTTAGGTCTGAGTTGATGGTCGGAGACATCTCTTGATGCACAGATTCTTCTAGCAATAAAAGTGATGGGAAGAGTCCCAATATCGAACTTGTGCCTTCTGAAACAATTCTAGGTTGGTCGCAGTTGGAGTGCATCAATAAATTTGAACAGTCAAAGACCATGTTCAAATTTAACCTTGTCAGGGGCCTATGTGCAAGCCGTGAAGGATGTGGACTGATCTGAGCACAAGAGCAACGTATCATACTATGTCCAGCATTTGGATCCTTCAGAATATTTAAAAGGATAAGTATTCTTTGATTGCTGAGTTATATCATTTATTTTTTGGATCTTGTAATTAGTAAAAAGAGATAGTGGATTCTCTTGAATTGTGTTGTGTTCACTAGCATAAGATCCTTTGTAAATTTTATGTATTCATGCTATAACTTGTATGATTCTAGCCTTGATATTTCTCTGGATAATTATAGACTATTAGTAATCTCTATCTAAAATGCTTCCAGGACAGATTTAGGGGGAAGAAGATGATGAGAGATTGCTTGAGGCATCTTGTGAGGAAGTCATGTCAACCAAAGAAATGATCAAGAGGGAGTGAACACTAGAGGGACTGAGTTGGTGGCTAGAGGGAGTGCATCTCCAGAAGTCTTCTTTGCAATCTCTGAAGCAGGGATCAAGAGGGAGTTCTATGGCTCACTGAAAAGAAGTGAAGATTGCAATGTTGCAAGGCCAAGTGTAAAATCCTTGAAAGACCTCTTCAGCTGCTGAGTTCAGAATTGCACAAGACAAACATCTGGATTTGATATTGGTAGCTCCGCAACCTATTCAGAATAGTGTGATCTGAGATCGGGAAGGACAATCCTGAATTCTCTACAGTACCAGAGCTGTGTGCTGGAAAACAATTATCTAAGGCAAGTGTTGCAGGCTAACACCTATGGAGACCAACTTTCATAAACTGAAAGAGGCTGCAGCTAGTTTAGTTTTGGTGGATTCTACGATGTACAAGCAGCTGATTGGTTCATTGATGCAGTGAGTGCACTTAGCCAGTTTATGTGTGAACCAAGGCAGATACATCTTGTTGCAGCTAAACATATCCTGAGATACTTGCGTGACACAATTGGATATGGGTTGAAATATTCTATAGGTATGGATTTGGAGCTGCATGGTTTTACTCATTCTGATTGGGCAAGGTGTGTCACGAATCGGAAGAGTACCTCTAGTTGTTGCTTCAGTTTGGGATCTGCTATGATATCTTGGTACAGCAGGAAGCAGTCTTCAGTAGCATTGAGTACAGCCGAGGCAGAGTCTATTGCAGCTTGTGTGGTAGCTCGTGAACCAGTGTGGCTTCGTAAGCTTCTTGCAGGATTGTTTGGACAATCAATGGAGCCTACTATCATTCATTGTGATAACCAGAGCTATGTGAAGTCTTTTGTCAATCCTATGCTTCATGACAGAACAAAGCATGTTGAGATCAAGTACCATTATATTAGAGATATGGTATTGAGGAAAGCTATACAGTTGAGGTAAACCAGCACTAATGAGCAGACGGCAGACATTCTCACCAAGCCTCTCTCCAGGACAAAATTTGTGTACTTTCGAGAAAAGCTTGGTATGGTGGAGAATACAGCCTTGACTGAGGAGTCCCAGTATCAGTGATCCTCTTTAATGAGTTCTTCTCTGAGAGAAGTTCGAGGTGAAATCCCTTGTTAATGAGTTCTTCTCTTAGGAGAAGTTCGAGGTGAAATCCCTTGTTTCCACCCTCTGGGAGAGCCATGGTGGATGTCAGGTGTGTGACTCCATGACAGCATCACGTGAGGGAGTCTGTGATGATTTCTTTTGTACTTGTGTTTCACCCTCTGGGAGAGCCATGGTGAAAGTCACGGTGAGGTGACAACATCACATTGAGTGATGAACACTTGTACATACCATCTATGGAGGTAGCCATGATGGTTGATATCACGATGAGGTGATAGCCGATATCACAATGAGGTGATATCTTATATACTTTCACGATGAGGTGATAAGCTCCTTTATCACGATGAGGTGATATGTTTTTGTGCAGCTAGAAGTATCATCCCTAGCTAAGAGGGAGTGTTGATGTTATTAGCAGCATCGGGTTGCTTCTTCCATCTCACACATCGAGATAAACTAAATTAAATGATAGCCTAGTGGCTATTTAATTTATACTCGATTTATTTAATAAAATGAGGGCCGACCCTCATTGAGATTATTAATGTTCATTTATTATTTGGGCCGACCTACCTTGACAATTTTGTAAATTATTTATTCTTGTAAGGTGGCCGACCTACTTGAGGAGACACCTCATTTTGTATAAATAGAAGGTTGTGTTTGTTCATTTGGCAATCAAGTTCATAAAGCATAATTCGCACTTAAGCAGAAGTTCGCACTTGGGCAGCAGATCATTGTGTACATGCAACAGATCATCATACTATGGCAGAAGATCATACTGTAGCAGCACATCATCAGACTGTAGCAGCAGATCATACTGTAGCAGCAGACCGATTTCAAGGAGAAACATATTCAGTGTACCTTTGCATCTAGGAGAGGTGCTATTATTCATTGTATCAAATTCGGCCACGAGCTGGGCCTGAGTTGAAAGCAGATTTCTGCTCCTATTTTATATATATATGAGAAATATATTTTCTGGGTTTTTCTATAATAACACCCCCTGTTCTAGACTGATTTTTGTGCTTTTTCACTCAGTGTAATTTTGTCAAACGGTTGGCTTGCAAGCTGACTACTGGTTTCCTAAATTGGTTCTTAATTTGCAATAAAATAAATTGGATAAATTGATATTTGTTGGGTGGCTTTCAGATTTCATTCAATATAGAAAATCATACATAAGAAATACTAATAACAAGAAGATTAATGCTGATAACACTTATTTAATGCCAACTCCAAGCATACAAATCAGATTCAAATATTACAGAACTGGGAATGTCTTCAAACTCGTAATGACACTCAAATATGTTTCAAACTCATGTGAAAGACTATATGATAATGAAACAAATTCAAATATGAACTCCACAAGTCTGAAATCTGCCCAAACATTGTTCGCGCACTGTAGCAGCACTGTTCATGGCACTGTTCACAGCACTGTAGCAACTCACAAATCTTCACTATCGCCTTTGAATCTGCTCCTAATATCTTCTCCAAATCTTCCCTTTGAAAATCTAATCAGCCCGATGTGTTTCCTGAATGAAAACACCATACACCATAAATTCCCTTGACTGTATCTTGCAACAGCGAGAAGAATGTTGACAAAGACGGATTTCGTCCTCCAATGCCCAATAATCAGATTCTTGAGAAATCCAATAGCATAACTTTCATCTCATCTAAGCATACTTAAAAAAACTCTCACAGCCTCTATTTATCCATTTCTCCAAGAAGCTAATCCAACTCACAGGCAATGTGGGATAATACAAATCACTTTTATTTTAATATTATAATGTCCTCATTAAGTTGCCCATGTACCTTTTTAAAGAAAGGGAACATTTAATACTTTTAACACTTAACTTTATAGTCCCACTGAAGTTATTAAATAAGATAAAGTTAAATATTTTAATTTAACTTTATAACTTAAACTTATCATTAAATAATAAATACTTGGATTAGAAGTAAATTGCCTAGGCCAAACATCCCTCGGATCCCTTTTGTGTCCTGGTTAGCCTATGGGACCATGAGAAAATAGGCTAACGACACATATATCCATGACTGGCTAAATGAGGGACATTACAGTCCGCCCCTCTTGAAATTGCTTGTCCTCAAGCAATCTCAACTCTAGATGTTGCAAAATATACTCTCCCTCCCAAGTAGCATCCTCAACCGGCAGGTTCCTCCATTTCACCAAGTACTCTCTGATAGTCCTTTTGCGTAGTGTGCGTTCCCTGGTGTCAAGAATAGCTTCAGGAACCAAAATAAGCTTCCCCTCATCATCGAGAGGTGGCAACTCTGCTGAAAGCACCACATTATGTCCCAAAGCCTTCTTGAGGCGTGACACATGGAAGACATTATGCACTCTACTGTCAACAGGAAACTCCAACTCATAAGCCACTTCCCCAACCCTCCTGATCACCCTGAAAGGTCCATAATATCGTGGCTTCAACTTCTCTACCCCACTCCTCTTGAGAGAAGACTGTCTGTAAGGCTGCAACATGAGGTATACCATGTCACCAACCTCAAATGATCTCTCTATCCTATGCTGATCGGCATACTGCTTTTGTTGATTCTACGCTTTTTGCATATTCTCCTTCAAGGACCTCATAATGTCCTGGCTCTCCTATAACAGATCCTTGGCCTTCGGTACTCTACTATCACCGAAGAGCAAATCCAAGAAGCTCGGAGCTTCATATCCGTATAGAGCCATAAATGGAGACATCTGAATAGACATGTGGTATGAAGTATTGTAGCAATATTCTCCCAAGTGCAGCCATTTTACCCATGCCTTTTGTTGCTCTGAGATATAGTTACGAAGGTATCCTTCAACCCACTTATTCACGATCTCAATCTACCCATCTGTCTGTGGGTGATAATTGGTGCTCGGAGTGAGCTCTGTCCCACATAATCTGAAGAGCTCCTGCCAAAAATTGCTCATAAACCTGTTGTCTCTGTCATTGACAATGCTCCGTGGCAACCCATGTAATCCGAATACCTCTCGAAAAAACAACTTTGTTTCTGAGCTACCGAATAAGTAGACGAAATGGCAAAGAAATGCGCAAATTTCGTCAACCTGTCCACCACTACATAAATGCAATCCCTACCCTGAGCCTTAGGAAGGCCTGTGATGAAATCCATCGATATGCTATCCCACTTCCTGTCTGGAATAGGTAGGGGTTGCAATAAACCACCTGGAAAGGAGTGCTCATACTTATTCTGCTGTCACACTGGACACTCCCTCACAAACTACAGTACCTCTGCCTTGAGACCCTTCCAAGTAAAACGCTCTCACCTGTCAATAGGTCTTAAAATAACCTGGATGCCCCGCCATTGGGGAGTCATGGAAAGCCCTCAAAATTTTCTGCTTCATAGCAGAATCTGGCACCAAGAAGATCCTATCTTTGTAAATGATCAAGTCATTTACAACAGTGTACCTGTCACCTTTGATAGTGCCATCTATAATCCCAGAAGCCCACTTATCCTTGGCATATTCTGCTGAAATGAGTTCTCTCCAATCATCTGTCACTATTCCCACAACACATAAATGGGGTCTCTTGGACAAAGCATCAGCAACAATGTTCTTCTTCTCTTTCACATAAACTATGTCAAAGTCATAGGCCTGAAGTTTGCTGACCCACTTTTGTTGCCTGACATTCAGGTCCTTCTGTCCAAGGAAATGTTTTAAGCTATTATGGTATGTTTTAACTATGAATTTACTGCCCACCAAATATTGCCTGAACTTAGCCAACGCGTGCATAATGACTAACATCTCCTTGTCATAGATGTTGGACCTCTTTTCAACACCCCTCAACTTCCTGCTCTCATATGCTATGGGGTGTTTGCTCTGCATCAAAACTGCACCAATGCCTTCTCCTGACGCATCACACTGTAACTCAAAGGGCCCGCTGAAATCCGGAATGGCCAAAACTGGGCAAGTGCTCATTAATTCCTTGAACTTGTCAAAACTCTGCTGAGCCCTCTCTGACCATTCAAATCCATCCTTTCGAGTCAAATTTGTAAGCAGGGCAGCTGATTGAGAAAATCCCCTCACAAAACGGCGGTAAAACCCACAAAGACCAAGAAATCCCTTGAGCTGAGAGGTATTCCTTGGTGGTGGCCAATCCACTATAGCCCAGATCTTGTCCGGATCAACCCGAACACCCTTTGCATTGATGATGTGTCCTAAATACAACAACTCGGTCATCCCAAACTCACACTTGGTCATCTTGGCATACATGGGTTCCCGCTCAAGAATGCTCAACACAATATCTATGTGCTTCAAGCGCTACTCCCACATCTTGCTATAAATCAATATATCATCAAAAAAGATCAACACAAATCTCCTCAACTATTCTCTGAATACCCTATTCATGCAAGACTGAAAGGTGACCGGTGCATTAGTCAACCCAAAAGGCATGACTATAAACTCAAAATGCCCATAATGGCATCTGAATGTTGTCTTCTCCACGTCCTCTCTGACCCGAATCTGATGGTACCCGGGTCTCAAATCTATCTTGGAGAAGTAGCAGGCTCCATGCAACTCGTCAATAAGCTCATCGATACGGGGAATCGAGTACCTGTTCTTAATTGTCTTCTTATTCAATTCCCTATAATCGATGCACATCCTGAGTGTTCCATCCTTCTTCTTCACCAGGACAACTGAAGAAGCAAACGGACTCTTACTAGGCCTAATGTGACCCATCTCAAGAAGCTCCTTAATAGCCTTCTCGATCTCAACTTTATACCTCTTGGGGTGCTGGTATGGAGTGATGATAACAGTTTTTGCCCCCTCCTCAAGCTCGATCACATGCTCATTCCCTCTATCAGGGGGTCTACCTGGAGGTATGTAACCAAACACCTTGGTGTGTTTGGTTATCAATGCCTGAACATCCGGAGGGTATTCTTGCTTCTGTTGCTCTGTGACCTCTGGCATCACTAGAATCTTTGTTGCCCACTGGACTGTTCTGACCTTTTCACACATCACCCCATCCAAGATGGGGACCCCCTAATTTTTTGCTCCATTCTGGTCTTTTGGCTATGGTTCTCTCTGTCTCTGGTCTTTTGTCCTTCCAAGGATGTCCCGTTTGACCTCAGTTGAAGTAATTGACAAATTTAGGGTTTCTATCCTTTACACCCGTGTGAGGTCAAGATTGGGTTACTCAGGTGAAATCTAAGTGCAGCAACACATTCAGAAAGCTCAAGGCAGAATCCCCCTGAAATCTCACTAAAATCCGACCACTTACTATTTTTAGTAAGTGCCTAATTCGAGGCTTGTTCCTCAGGATTTCGGGATTCTAATGACTTCAGCACAATCAGGCAGCTTCAGACTGCCTACACGCGAAATTTGAACAGATTCAGACAACTGGCTATTTTTAGCAGTTCAGCCTTCGGAGGCTATTTTCAAGGTTTAGACAAGCAATTCTTCAGTGAATGACAGGAGAATTGATCTGGGTTTTCCAAGACCTTCGCGATGGTGTAACATGCAAATCAAGTCGGGGACTTTCAGAGGTCAACCTTCCGAGGCTATTTTTAGGGTTTGCATGCAAGAATTTTCAATGCATGTCCGGATATTCCATCTGGTTTCACGAGAGCTTCGCAGTGATATGACATGCAAGTGGATCGGATCAGTTTTCAAGGACTTACTATTTTTAGCCAGTGCTGAAACTTTGACCAGTTTTCTGGGTTTTTCTGGGTTTTTTGAAATCCCACAGGCACTGTGACATGCAAACTTGTCCGACATCGGATTGGCCACTTTCGTGACACTTACTATAAATAGCAGCTTCAGTCCAGCAGCTACCTAGCACTTCATTCCAACGAGCAGAATGACAAGCAGTATAAATCAAGAGCAGTCGGGACCACGTGCAAGTCAGATTAGGGTTTCCCTGCCATGTGTAAAAATAGATGAAGCGAAATGCAGAGATATCAGAATGAAGCACGCCACCATGATCAGCATCCTTCAGGCTACGTATTGGCAAATTTTGAGCAAAATCGGAAGACTTACTATTTTTAGTAAGTCAGGACACGGCTATAAATAGTAGGCCTGCGCCGGAAGTCGGTATGAACAGAGCACTCAAGTTATCAGGATCAGACATAGCAAGTTTCAGGTCGAACGGAGCTACATCAGACAGGCAACTCTGAAACTTACTATAAATAGCAGGTGGCTAAAAATAGCGCGTCATCACCAGAAGCAAGTATGAACAGGTCTCTCACAGCATCAGAGGCAACTGGAACAAATTTCAAAGCAAACAGAAATACAGAAATTGATCAATTCTAGGGTTTGCTAAAAATAGCAAATGGCTAAAAATAGCATGTATTGTGCCGGATAAGATGTGAACAAAATGGCAACACCAGATGGAGGCACAACCACGCCAGTTCCAGTTCGGAACACGGTGAAAATCAATGAAACCCTAATTTCTCCGAATTTACTAAAACTAGAAAGCCAGAACAGGGTTAGGGCGTTGGAAATTTACAAATGATAGCTGATAGGCACACACCCTCATACATGCCCAGGAGAAATGAAGGATTCAAAACTTCTAAGTATGAAATTTTCTTGAACAAGGATGAAATGCGCCTTCATGAAGCATGAAAATCACTCTAAGGCATGTAGAATTCCTCCTCACACCCCCAAATGCGCTTGAAGAAGGTGAAAGGTCAAGCTTGGGCGTGGATTTTCCATCTCACATAGTGAAATGCGCTTGAAAGTGGAAGTTGCCAAGGTCAAATGCGCCTAGGGTAGGTGAAAAGTCACCCAAAACATGAAAATATTCAAGAGACATTCGAAAATTCCTAAGGCATCCTCAAATGCGCCCAAGAAAGGAGGTTGCACATGCTAAATGCGCCAAAGGGAGCTGAAAAGTCACTTTGGGCGTGGGTTTTCCTTGACCACATGCAAAATGCGCTTGAGAAAGGAAGTTACATGGGTGAAATACGCCTAAGGAAGCTCAACAGTCACTTGAAGTAAGCGGAATTCCCCCTCACACTAGCGAATGCGCCTAAGATGGAAGTATGCAAGTCAAAATGCGCTTGAGGAAGCTGAAGGGTCACAAGGTAATGGCATTTTTCCTTTGCAAATGGCAAATGCGCCCAACATGGAAGTAGCCTAGCTCATATGCGCCAAAAGGAGGTGAAGAGTCGAGGCAAAATGTGGGCTAATGAAGTGGAAATGCGCTCAAGTGAAAGTCTAGTGTTTGAAGTGCGCTAGAGGGAGATGAAAAGTCAAGTCAAGGCATGGGAATTCCTCTTCTCCATGGCACATGCGCCCAAGGTAAAGTATGGAAGGTGAAAGGTAAAAGGGCAAGAATATGAGATGCGCTTGAAGGTGGAAGCTACGTATGTCATATGCACCTAGAGGATGATGCTAGTTTCCAGAGTTAGAAAAATCTTCAGAAAGGAATTTTTTCAAGAAAATCAAAAGAATTTGCCAAGGCCAAGAAATGGGAAATTATGGAATGGAACACATCCGAAGGATAAGATTAAAAACATTAACCATTTTTATTATTTTAAATAATAAAAATTAAAAGAACCCCTTCGTCTGGATACACATGAAAACGACGGATTCTGGAAGGATTTTTCTTCTGGGTATTAAACATTCGCAATTCAGAGGTGATTCAAGCTTACTCCACACCATGTCTGCATCGTTTCGATGGATATTTTGCCCAGTGCCTATTTTAAATAAAATTCCTAAGGCAAAATTGAGAGATTTCTCTAAGGCAAACGAACAAAATGAATGAGAGGCACTTCGAGCTAAATAATTTTGCCAAAGCAAAGACAAGATCAAATGACTTAGCCAAACATTTCGAAATTGTTCAAGGAAGTGAACGATTTAATATTTTAAGAAATCAAACGTGGCGAGGCAAGCCTGTGCAGAGGTGATGAATTCATAATTCTAGAAGATGCCTCAGATGACAAGTGTTACAACGGAGAAAAGAGAGGGAAAATGAATTCAAAAAATTTGGCAAGTATAGCCTTTGCAGGAATTCGACCAGGCTATAAGATTTTCAAATCCTCTTCATTCCTCTCACCAGTTGCTGAATGCAAGATATTGGCTAAGTAAAAGTACGAATTTTTTGAAGAGATTGCAATTGCTGAGAAGTTCGATATTGTGAGAGAGCTGAAGGAGAAGTGCAAGTTTGCCAAAAGTTGAAGTTGCTAAAGGAAGTGCGACTTAACTTGCAGTGGCTGTAGTTGCTGAGAGGCACGGATTCCCAAGTTGCCAGTGGCTACATTTGTTGAGAATAAAGTTCGAATTTGCCAAAAGTTGAAGTTGCTGAATGCTAAGGCACGAATTTGGAAAAAGTCTGAAGTTGCTGAAAGTTGCTAAGTTAGAAGGAGAAGTACGAACTTCAAAGAGGAGGTTTCAAATTTGTTGAAAGTAAATTGCTGCAAGCAAACATTTCCAAGTGTTTGGCATCGTGTTGCTGCAACCAGAGAAAAAACTTCTAAAAACGTTTAAGTAAACAGGCGTAGTTGAGGTTTGCAGCTGAAAGTGACAAAATGTTGCAACCTTTTTATTTAAAAAAAAAATCTAGTGGCACCCTCATAAGCGATATATTGTCTTGTAAAATCTTGTTTTCTAATGACTCTCTTGCCTTTTTTGCAGAATGGCCGAATCAAGCAGAAGAGCTGCAAGCAGAAACAACCACTCCAAGTCCAGACAGGCTGTGATCAAGAAATTGGGCAAGTCATTCTTGCCAGAATCCAAATTTTCATCCAAGCTCGGCAGGCTAGCTGACACAAACTTAGGCTCATTCAACATGGAAGCATTCAGAAGGAGGATAATGGGGACTGCAAGCCATCACCCGTTAGTGACTTCGCACAGTATTGTCAGAAGTGGATTGTATGCAGCTACCAACTTTCCACCAGCTATCCGAAGTCCAGAGCTCATCATGGAGTGCGCGTACCACTACAATGCAGAACAGAGAACAGTCACTTCACCAGATGGCAAGGTGCTGGCTAACCTGACACCTGAAGCGATCGGAGAGGCATTCGGGATTCCAGTTCATGAGAAGATGATCTACAAGACGAAAGAGAGAGCTGGAAAGATGTACTCATCCACCACAGACCGGTGTGCTGATTTGATAAACACTAGGTGGATGATTAAACCCAAGCCAACTCGCACCAAATTGCCCAAGCAGATAGTCTCAGAGGACTTGAGACAGGAGTTTGGTGATCTCATTATGATGCTGAGCAGAGTTGGAGGATTCCCCCAAGCGTTCATCTTTGAACCTTGGATGTTCTATTTTGTCAACTTGGTGTTAGAGGGAAAGGATTACATGGATTGGGCACTGATGATCAATGATAACATACATGAGCAGCTTCGTGGCATGAGGAGAACGAAGACATTTTACATGGGCTCCTACCTTGTCTATATGCCGGCTCGCATGACGAGATATAGAGGGATCTCTTACAAGGAACCAATCGATTGCGGATCCCATCAGTTTAAAATATATGAAGCTTGTCCACAGTTGCATCTGACAAGCACAACTAATTACAAGAGGGTCAATGACGCCTTTACAATGCATATCACGAGGACCTTGTAGCAGAGAACCCACCACAGAATATCAAGGGAGGCACAAGAAATGATTGAGAAATTCGGATGTTGGTTTATCCAATTTCCAAAATTCACCTACATAAGGCTGCAAGGATTTTCCTCCTATCCATACAGATTGCCCGGTATCCCACAAACAGGATAGTGATGCTGGAAGTATCTAGGCAACTGATTGCCTATGATAAGATTCAGAAGAAGAAGAAGAAAGGTGGACTCGGATTCCCGATTACTATGGGAAATTCAGATGAAATCTGCCCATCGCTGCAAGCAGCAAGAGAGGCAGAGGCGGAACTCCAATTCTTCCACCTTTCCTATCACACCAACAGGCATTACTACGATCCCCACAGAAACATCACGTGGATATTGACAGAGGAGTTTAGGCACAAGGTGCAGATCGAAGACTTTTGGGCTAGTGCAGTGGATGAGATCGAGGTCAGAAAGAGAATGTTTTCTCGGATACCGTTGGGGATGGTCAGAGAGTGTGAGATCATCCCAGTGCCAAATCAGATTGAGGAGGATATAAACGTAGTACAGGCTGACTACGAGACAGTAAGAGATACACCTCTGCCACTCCCAGATTGGTCTGAGCCAGAGGTCACTGACTTGGATACACTTTGTATCCCGGTCTTGACATTTACACGGAGTTGGGTAGAGAGGCATGTCAACCGATTCAAGGGAAGGTCAATTCCCCTTACCTACAATTTGATAGGAGACAGCAGATTGCAGACAACTAATCAGAGGAGACGGAGTAATCCAACTCCAAAGCCTCGAGGAAAGGAGCCAGTTCGACCTGAGCCAGTGGTAGTTGAGGAGTCCATGCATACACCATCTCAGACACACTCTCCAAGCTTACAGGAGGTGTCGTTATTTGTTGATCAGAGGGAGAGATTGGATGTAGAGCAGACAGTGCAAGTAGAGAATCGGCCACCTCATAGAGAATCAGTGGGTCAGAGCATCAACATGCCCCAAGAAGAACATCAGCAAGAGACAGATGAGGGGACGGCTACTGATACTCAATTTCAGCAGGAAATTGAGGCGCCTCTCGAGGGTGATGCTACTTCAGAAAAGGATGCCCAGAGCTCGAGAGACACGGAGCCTATTGATGACGGTGAGCCTCGTCAGAACGATGGCAGAGGAGAGGTTCACGAGGTGGAGGCTGAGGTAGAACAACCTTTTATTATATCTGACATGCGACAGGAGGTGCCAGAATGGCTAAGGGACAGAATGAGGCGTGATCCTGTAAATGAGACCGATCCCGCAGCCGAAATGGAGGAATTATTACAGAGGATCAGCGCACCTCCAACAAAGAAAAAGGCTAGGAAGTTTTCCAAGATCTCAACAGATGAGGATGGATCCCGAACCTTGCATATGGCAGTTCCTCGTGAAGAATGTGATAGAGACGAGGCTGTTCCTGAAAACTATATTGTGACAACTATGGAACTAGGCCACCCTACTGGAGCACAAGTGGTAGAGGAGTGCGATAATTCCTATCGGGCACTCAAGGATAGATTGTCCCATGTTGAGGGCAAATACAAAAGGTTGAAGGTAGAGCACAAGACACTGATTGGCTACGTGCAACACTTGTCCCGTCCTTGTGGGCAAGAAAATCCGGCAATTGAGCTTCCAACTGAGTTTCCAGGGAGTCAATTAGTGGGTTAGAAGATTTGAAGAGAATGGCACAGCAGGCAGACAAGTGGGTTGCCAGTGTGCGTACAGAAACAAGAAAGTTCATGGAAGATCTTGCACATGCCTATGGGCAAGCTTCCGATATTATGGCTAGAGTGGAGGCAGTTAACCATGCTTGGGGTGAGGCTCGCATCTATCAGACGAGAGTTGTTCTCCGTCTAGGGGCTTTGATGAGCATACCTCAACACACTTTGGTTGAGGGAGGTGTTATCCAACAGGGAGATAGATACGACTTCGCCAGATGGTATTCTTCAGTAGTCACAGGCCGGGGATTCTATGATGCATCACAGGCAGATTCGGTCAAGGTTAGAAAAGTCATGACGAACATCTTAGATGGAATTCTCAACACATTGGAGGCAATCTTTGCCAAGAGGTTGACTTCTGAAGAGATAACTGCAGAAGGATTGAAAGACAAATTGACGCCATTCTTCTCTGAGGTGAAAACCTTCACGCAGGATGATTTCAAGAACACAGCCACGTTCTCCAATATCATACAGAACACCTAGGACGCCCTTGTTGCCTGGAAGAAATCATGTGCCCGACATGGGCAAACAGTTGCAGTTTTGGAGTTTCAGTTGGATCACATTCCTCCTATCTCCGATCAGGAAGTTGAGGCAGTCTTGGCGAGATTCATCAAATTCGCAGCCAACGAGAAGGAGAAAGGAAACGCCCTTCTGAACGATGACCTTCTGGAAGGAGACGACGTGCATTGATCGCAGAATGTGGTGCATTGATGAGGAGTGGAGGGCGCATTCATTGCCCCACTCCTCTCGGTGGCGGTTTTTAGGGCAGAAACCCTAATTAGGGAATGGGTGGCTCAATCTGAGCCCTTTATTGTAATCAGATCTGAACCGTCCACTATTTGGACTCATTATAAAAGGGGCATTCCCCCTCATTTGTAAACAGTTAGAATTAGAATCAGAGATAGATCAGAGCTAGACAGAGATAGAGATTGATAGAAGTTAAAGTAGAGCTAGGAGTTAGCTTAGTTGGAAAGGAAAGAAAGACTTTCCCTTTGAAAGTTTTTGCAAAAGATTGTTGTGTAAGACTCTCATGATATAAAGATTTCATTGATTGGTGACTTCATTTTGTGTTGTGGGTAGTTGACGAGATCTTTTCGTCTTTCCAGTTCGAATAGAGTAAAGTAAAGTAGATTTGCTTTCATGCAAGTAGAGTTAATTGTGGAATGTGACATTAGTTTGGGCATATCTTCCCGTATCTATACCACTGGCGGACTTGCTAACGGTAAGTCTGCTCCTACATGGTCGACTGGAATCTCAGCACTTAACTTCAATTGTGTTCAATGTGCCCACTTGCTTCGTTGTGAAGGGGTGTGCATGGTGAATCTCAGTTTGAACATCTCATCCATCCTTTGAAGATTGCACCAGCTTTGTCAGAGTTGTCCGAAGGGGAGACGAAACGAAGTTTGGTTTGAAGGCTGTCTAAGCTAATCCTTGCATTCCACCCTTAGAGATAGATTTTAGAATTCCTATCCCTACCTCCTTTAAATTCAGCATTTCCCAAACCATTCAAATACCAGAGCATCATAGTCAAAATCCTTCATTTGCTTGAGCATATAAAGTTGAACATTTACATAAGTCCCCTTGGAATACCCAGCATATTCACATCAACCAACTGAGTCTATTCGCATAAAAGGAACCTTGGAGTCGAACGCATGAACTTTCACGCAATCTTAGCATGCGGAACACTTTGATCAAGAGAGAATAGAGTGGCCGTTGGACATTTTTATTCTGTGTTGGTGTTGTCATAAAACACACGTCAACAAAATTGGCGCTAGAAGGAGGGCTGAACGTAGTTCGCTCGAGACTGAAACAGAGAAGAACTCTTTGCTCCGTCACTGTTGTATCATCTTTATGCTCGCCTCTCCTCCTAATGCAACAGAATTGGCGCTAGAAGGAGGGCCACTACTACCATAATTCAAGCAAAAGGAATTATAAAAAAGTATAATGTACCAGGATGGTGCTACCTCATAGAGAAGTATTTCCGGTGTTGCAGCCAAATTTGGGATTCAATGACGACCAAGAAGACATCCTTTCACGATTGAACAATCTCGCGTGGAGGACAAAGAGGAGTGCAGCTGAGTACATGAGAACAAGCTTTGTGTTGGAAGAAGAAGAAGAGAAAGCTATCAAGATCCAAGTTGCTATCGAAAGAGACTTGTTAAATCAAAGGCAGCCACTCGCTCCCGTGCGTCGCCAGTAAAAGAGCAATTTCATCCTGGATCGCATCAGCTCATTCTCGCCGGATAAGTTGAAGAGAATTTTGAGGTCCGCACCCAGTTCATCCAAGGAGCTTGTAGAGCTACCTACCAGAACGAGGAAGAAGAGAAGTACTCGATCAGACGGAGGGGCTCCCTTGAGTGAAAAAATTATATCAAGTGAAGAAGCTCAATCGAGTGAGCAAGCAGTAAGTGGCGAAGAGGTTTCCAATTTATTCAAAACTCCGCCTAGTATTTCAAGGTTTGCCGAGCAAGGACCAGCACGAGATACCACACCAATAGCAACCCAGCAGCAACCAGTTCAAGTTACGCCAGTTGTTGTTGTGCAGCAAACAGCCCCAGCAACTGTATACTGACGAAGGCAAGCAATGGCCCAGCCTGTTGCAAATGGTGCTACTTGGTTGGTCACCAACCCATCCCCGCTGGAGTTTGCCGACTATCACGACATGCCAAAGAATCCGGAGAGTTTTTGCTCCAAGTTCCACGTCCACGATGTGAACCGCACTGCTGAGGATCACATTAAAATGTTTGAAGACCACCTACGCAATAGACAGATTGCATATGCTGATGTGGCATGCAGGTTGTTCCCCTATTCTTTGGGGGAAGAGGCCCATTATTGGTTCATACATTTACCAGTCGGTTCAATCAGAACATGGGAGCAGATGAAGACAACCTTCGTCGAAAAGTTTGGTATTCCCATCACTCCCGCAGAATTGTTCAGACAGTTTGTGGAAGTAAGGAGACAAGAGAAAGAGCCTATTCATGTGTTTAACAATAGATTCCAAAAGGCTCTCACAAGATTGCGAACTCCTTACACTATCGCAGATGCTAGAGAAAACTACTACGCAGCGCTGGATCCATTAACTGCAATGTTTGTGAGAGAAGCTCACCCCGCTCCAACAAATATGAACTTAGCTTACGCTAAAGCAATTGAAGTAAGTCAAAACATGGGACAAAATACAACTGGTCCCTCACTATACACTGGCTTGAGTACTACGAGCAGTCAGATACAAACCTGGAATCAGCAAGTTCTAGCATTGAATCCAGTTCCACAGCCAGCTTACCAGACGGCTGCCCCATCAAATCAGTTGGTTCTCCACCCCGGAGTACCTTCGTCTCAAGCGCCGGCAGCACAGCCTATTTACCTGCAGAACACAGTACCACCGACACAGACTCAAGAGGAAAAGGATGAAATCAAAGATTTGGTGGAACAAGTGAAAAGGTTGTCAACTGAGGTGACATACCTCAGAAATCAGAACAATCAGATACAATCCATGCAACAGAATAATCAAGCACATCAAGGTGCTAATCGAGGATATCACAATAATCCTCCGAATCACCATCAAGATACCCATCAAGGATACAGTCATGAGAACAACCATGGGTATAGAAACAATAATCAAGGGTTCCAGAAGAGATCTTGGAATACGGGGCCCAACAATGGAGGTGTCCCTACACCACTAGATAACCCACCGCCTCCTGAGAACCGACCGGCAGACAGAGTATATTTGGCAAAAGCCACCCTGTCAGGATGGTGTAGATTGCACAATACTAGTCAGCACTCCGAGCTACAATGCCATGAGTTTCAAGTTGCCGCTGACATTTTCAGAGGAGAAGTTAAAAACACAAAACCTACGGAGAATCCTCCAGCTACAGGGTATGAAATAGTCCTGTCACCCCGATATGATCAGGCCTTGATCTTAGAAGATTTCAAGTTCTCGCCTGATTTCCAAAGTTATACGCCACCGTCAGTTAATCAGAAGTTTCCGCGAGCTTCAACAAATGGTCCCGTGGGTACGCCAGAGACTCAAGCGCCTTCAGAGGCCCATGCTACATACGCATCACCAAATGAACCTCTAAGCAGAGACGGCTACAGTTTCCCGCCTCTTAACAACAGTGTCCTGGTGGAAGGAGTTAGAGAAGTGCAGGCTCTCCAGACAACTGGAAGTGGGCCTCCTAAAGTGTATCAGAGAGGTTATCCTTGACACGAGCCGTTGACCTCGTCAACGCCACCGAACAACTTTTCTACACCACCGCATCCCAATGCGAGTAACGTGCCGGTTGCACCGAAAGACTCTCCGGAGTACAGACAACAAGGTCCCACACAAGCAAGAACGAATGGACCACAGATGCCTCAGCCGCCAGTTTACCAGTTAGTCCGAGGACAGAAGGAGAATTTTCCTAGAGAGGACATAAAGAAGATGAGCTCCTACGTGTTGGAAGAGTTCAAGAAGATGAAAGTAAGTTTGCCACTTTATGAGTTAATGAAGGTTCAAGAGGTAAGAGTAACTCTTCTAGGGGCATTGACTGAAAACCCTTCCACGAGGAATACGTCGCAGGAGGCACCCAATGTGCCAAGAAATCCCCAGATTCTCGTACAACCCTGTCCTGCACAAAACACAAACGTAGTGCAGAATGTGCCCCAAACATCTTATAATTCTTGGGAGACACAACAACAGCCCCAGAACTTTGAGGGAATGGTATTAAATTCTTCAGGCACTCATGAAAAAGCCGAGGCTGAGAGAGGTTTTCAGCCTGATGAGACCACAAGGATTAAGCAAAATGAGACTCAAAACAGATAAGTTCAGCCGGACAAGAGAGATGAAAGGCAAAGTGATGCAGCAGAAGAAAGAAGAAAACCAGTAGTGTTTTATCAGGGAAAGGATGAACCAGCCCCATTCTTAGTTTCAGTCAAAATATTCGGAAAAATGCTACACAACTGTTTGATTGATTCCGAAGCTTCAAGTAACGTCATGCCTTTAAAAGTATGTGAGAGGCTAGGTCTAATCCCACTTCGCACCAACAAGAAAGTAACCCAGCTGGACAAAACGGAAGTCCCCGTTGTTGGGGAACTAAATGACATTCACATGCAGCTAGCCGCGGATCCTAGAATCCAAAGCCGTATTGATATCTCCGTGGTAGATATACCAGATGGGTATGGCATGCTGCTTAGCAGAGACTGGTGCCGAAAGTTGAACGGGTATATCGCCACTGACTTTTCTCATATGTGGCTGCCTTGGCGAGGAATCCCTAACCAGATAAGAGTGGAAGTACGCCACGGCTCAGGTTGATGATCACCGAATATGGTGATAACAATGAAGTCTTGTTTGCAGAAACTAATCTAGGATCTTACAAGCCAGTCAAGCAAGAGGTCCTCATGCTGCAGAGCGTGATTGAAGAAAAACCTTTAGAGAGCACGCCCTCCTCCACTGAAGTATTGATTGAAGATGACTCGAGCGATGGTGAGGGGATGTTTGAAAATTTTAGAAACTTTGTGCTGAGAAATGTCAAGCAAAGAATGGAGTCAGGGAAGGATGTTTCCATCAGCAGTATGTTAATGCCTAATTGGTGCAGGATCCATGAGGTATTCCATCCGGAATTTACATGTGCCATGTGCAAAATGGCCATAGAACAAGTTTCAAAGAGAGTTCCGCAGGTCTCTTTGGTAGAAGAACTAGAAAGGGTAAATGAAGAAAAGGACTCCTTGATGAAGAAATGGATAGAAAGTGAGAAGATTGAGCCCACAATAGAAAGGAATGATCCTATGACCTATAGCAATCATATAAAAGATCAAGTATGGACTCTAAGATTTGATGGGTCAAAGTCTAACAAGGGGAATGGAGCAGGGTTTGAACTCATCAACCCCAAGGGAAAAGCATATCTAGGTGCTTGCAGGCTCCAGTTCCCTTGCACCAACAATGTTACTGAATATGAATCCTTGATTCATGGGTTGATCCTAGCAATAGAGAAAGGCGCCAAGATTGTGCACACCATTGGGGATTCTAACATAGTGGTCCGCCAGGTAAGAAAACAGTATGCCTGTCATGACAAAAGGTTGGGCCGTTACCGGAACAGAGTATGGGACTTGATTGAGAGCTTCGATGCTTTCAATATCAAGCAAGTATACAGAGCTAAAAATCCAGTAGCAAATTCCCTTGCACAGGCGGCCAGTTCACTAGAGCCACTAGAGTTGGAAGGTCTAAAGAAGTTCACGGTGGAATTGATCTCCACACCCTCAATTCCGGATAATATAAAGAATTTCCAGGTATTTGATGATGATAAGCAGATTTTGGAATTCTTGACAAACGCAGGACTATTTGAAGCACAAATTATAGATGACGAAGAAACAGAGGAAGCAGAATTTGATGCTAAAGGGATCCTAAATTTGAGGACAAATGTCATTCCTAGAGGAATGGTCGAGTTGGAAAGGCTCTTTGACCCTAATAAACTGAGTAGAAATCAGTGTACTCAAGGAAATGAATGCGAAACAATCAACTTGGGAATAGATGAGAAAGTAAAGAATGTATTTGTGGGTAAGGTTTGTACCCCAAAAGAAAGAGAAGGAATAGTGCAAGCATTGAGAGAGTTCTCCAATGTGGTAGCCTGGGGCTACGAAGATTTAAAGACATACGACACTACCTTGATCACGCACACAATCCCGTTAAAGCCAAGAAATAAACCATTCAGACAAAGGCAGAGGCCGGTGAACCCGCTGCTAGAACCACTGATATATCAGGAGGTAAGGAAGCTCCTTTCGGCCAGAATCATTTTCCCAATAAGGCACTCAACGTGGGTCGCCAATTTGGTACCCGTCAGGAAAAAGAACGGAGAGATAAGGTTGTGTGTCGACTTCCGCAACCTCAACAAAGCGTCTGAGAAAGATAATTATCCCTTGCCCTCACTAGATGAGGTGTTGCAAATTGTGAATGGTTCCCAAATGATGTCCTTCTTGGACGGTTATTAAGGATACAACCAAGTGATGGTTGAAGAAGCAGATAGATTGAAAACAACTTTCACCACCAAATGGGGGACTTTTGCTTACAAGAGAATGCCTTTTGGCCTAATCAACGCCGGGGCCACATTTCAACGAGCTATGGACATCGCTTTCAGAGACTTAGTTGGAAAATGCATTATTATATACATGGACGACCTTACAGTGTTCTCCAAAAGGAGGGAAGATCATGTTGAAGACTTGAGGAAGATCTTCCAAAGATGCAGAAGATTTGGTATTTCTCTCAATTCAAAGAAATGCGTGTTCGGAGTCACTGAAGGGAAATTATTGGGACATGTCCTTTCAGAACAGGGCATATCGATTGACCCAGACCGCATTGAGGCGATTTCAAGAATTGGCATACCAGGGAGCCAGAAAGAATTGAGGTCTTTCTTTGGAAAGATTAATTTTGTGAGAAAGTTTATAACTGGGTTTGCTGAGATTGTCAGACCATTGAATGAGATGCTGAAGAAGGATGCAAAGATAGAATGGACCCCTCAAACAAAGAAGGCGTTCGAGGAAATCAAACAAGCAATAGTAGATGCTCCGGTGCTAGTTAGTCCAGATTATTCAAAGCCATTTTACTTATACTCTTTTGCTTCAGAGCACACCTGTGCAGCAGTGCTGACCCAGAGGACAGAAGAAAAGGATGAACATCCAATTGCTTTTATGAGTGCACCGTTGAAGGAAGCAGAATTAAGATACGCCAACATAGAAAAGCAGGCTTATGCCCTGGTGAAGGCAGCTAAGAAATTCAGGCACTATATCCTAAGAAGCAAAGTCCATGCAATAGTTCCCGATGCCACAGTAAAAACACTGCTGATGCAAAATGAATTAGGAGAAAGAAGAGGCAAGTGGGTCGCCAGCTTGCAAGAATATGACAAAGAGATACAGCCGACGAAGTTAGTCCGAGGGCAAGCCTTGGCACAAACAATTGCAATGGCAGGACCCGGATCAATAAAACAAACTTATGTGTTACAAGAAGTGTCCCCCGGGGAATGGTACGACGACACTGTCTATTATCTGTTGAATCACAGATGTCCCTCACATTTGAATCCAGTGCAGAGAAGAGCTTTAAGAATGAAGAGCCAACGATTTATGCTGCAAGGATCAGTACTTTATAGAAGGAATCACGAGGGGATTTATTCGAGATGTGTAGGAAAACGAGAAGCTAGACAGCTAATGGAACACTTCCATGAGAAATTTGGAACAAGTCACGGAGGTGGTCTGGCCACAGCTCATCAAATTTTAAGGGCTGGGTATTATTGGCCCACACTTTTTAAAGATGCTTACGAGCATGTAAAGACTTGCCACGTTTGCCAGACAGCTGCATACAAAGAAAAGAATCCGGCTATGCCCTTACAGCCAGTGATTGAAGTCAGGCCGTTTGCAAAGTGGGGATTGGACTTTATTGGAATGATTAATCCACCTTCCTCGGCACAACACAGATACATACCGACAACTACAGACTATTGCACCAAATGGACAGAAGCTCAAGCTCTCAAGCTTTGCACAACAGATGTAGTCATTAAGTTCCTTGAAGAGAATATTATTACAAGATTTGGGTGTCCACACGCTTTGGTGTGCGACAATGGCCCTGCCTTTTCATCTTTGAAGTTTTCGAACTGGGCGTTTGAATATGGGATTGCCTTAAAGTTCTCATCTAACTACTACCCGCAGGGGAATGGACTTGCAGAGTCCACAAATAAGAATTTGTTGAATGCTATCAAGAAACTGTCGGATAAGAACCCCAAGGACTGACACACACAGCTGAGGTTTGCCTTATGGGCAGACAGGACCAGAACGAAGAATTCTTTGGGAACATCCCCTTATCATTTGGTATATGGGCAAGACCCCATCTTCCCAGTGCAGTTGAGGATTCCAACTCTTCAGTTCATTCGGGAGTATCTGGAAGGAGAAGACAGAGTTCAAGTCAGGTTGTCCCAGTTGATGCATTTGGAGGAGAAAAGAGATGAAGCATTGGAAAACCTGGCCAAGCATCAAGGAGTGGTGAAAAGATGGTTCGACAAGCAGGCCAGGGTCAAGGCCTTCAAGATTTCAAATTTAGTTTTATGTTGGGATAAGGCCCATGAAAGAAGAGGTGATCACGACAAGTTCGATAAATTATGGTTGGGCCCATATCAGATTTCTGAGATCCTAGGAGATAATGCATTTAGATTGAAGGCATTAACAGGAGAGGATATCCCATTGCCCGTCAATGGACGGTTCCTCTCGCATTATTTCCAAGCGTAGGTTCCCTCCTGGGACCTATTTTGTACATAGTTAGAATAGGTTGTTTTGTTTCCCGCTTTCCTTTTTTGGTTTTGGTTTTTGTTTGGTGCCCTCTGGGTTTTTGGTTTTGGTGCTTCTTCCCTTGAGTTGTCCACTCAAGTGGTTTTGGTTTGGGTTTGGAATGGACATGAATTTTGGGTCCTCCCGTTACGTATGGGGGTGATGATATTTCTACACAGTCCGGTTTACTTCCATGGGATTTTTATGCATGATATAGCACCAAGGTTGTTTTCCTCTTATCATCATCTGGTCTGGTACGAACTTGACTCGGAAGGTTAATCAGTTATTGTGTCTCAACACATGAGTCTGAGATCATAATGTCCTACCTGTTCAGCAAAATACTTTGAGTCATTTTGATTTCTAGGGAGAGGTTGTGGCAAGTGAAAATCTTACATCTTGCTTCAGCGCCACTACAATTCTCAAACCCATTGGTAGCTTCACTGCTTGCCAACCAATTATGGAATTCACGGAAAATCAAGAGAAAAGAAGAAAATATGCTGAAAGAGAAATATCATAAGAGAAAGAAATGAATAAAAGAAATATCATACCTAAAACATTGGTTTGGGAATATACGAATAACTCCATCGGGGCTATGGACGCCCGGCTAGCAGTGGAGCAATATTCGTGAGAATTGTAGCGAAAACCTCGTCGGGGCTATGGACGCCTGACTGGCAGCGAGGCAATGTCCAGGATGCTTTTAAAGTGAAGACACTTATATAACTTGCCATAGTTGATCTCGGAAGTCAAGTGGACTTAGAGGTGAGGTGAACACGTATGTTCAAATGATCTCGGATGAAGGTGTTTTGATCCAATATTCGATTCTTCTCCCCTTTTGAGTAAATATATTTTCTGTGTGATGGTTAGAGGGCTTGGGCTAAGGTTGATCTTAAAGTGTTTTTCAACACTTTCCCGTGGAGTCGCCAGATGTTGTGACCTTTTCACACATCACCCCATCCAAGATGGGTACCCCCTAATTTTTTGCTCCATTCTGGTCTTTTGTCCTTCCGGGGATGTCCCGTTTGACCTCAGTTGAAGTAATTGACAAATTTAGGGTTTCTATCCTTTACACCCGTTCGAGGTCAAGATTGGGTTACTCAGGTCAAATCTAAGTGCAGCAACACATTCAGAAAGCTCAAGGCAGAATCCCCCTGAAATCTCACTGAAATCCGACCACTTACTATTTTTAGTAAGTGCCTAATTCGAGGCTTGTTCCTCAAGATTTCGGGATTCTAATGACTTCAGCACAATCAGGCAGCTTCAGACTGCCTACACGCGAAATTTGAACGGATTCAGACAACTGGCTATTTTTAGCAGTTCAGCCTTCGGAGGCTATTTTCAGGGTTTAGACAAGCAATTCTTCGGTGAATGACAGGAGAATTGATCTGGGTTTTCCAAGACCTTCGCGATGGTGTAACATGCAAATCAAGTCGGGGACTTTCAGAGGTCAGCCTTCCGAGGCTATTTTTAGGGTTTGCATGCAAGAATTTTCAATGCATGTCCGGATATTCCATTTGGGTTTCACGAGAGCTTCGCAGTGATATGACATGCAAGTGGATCGGATCAGTTTTCAAGGACTTACTATTTTTAGCCAGTGCCGAAACTTTGACCAGTTTTTTGGGTTTTTATGGGTTTTTTGAGATCCCACAGGCACTGTGACATGCAAACTCGTCCGACATCGAATTGGCCACTTTTGGGACACTTACTATAAATAGCAGCTTCAGTCCAGCAGCTACCCAGCACTTCATTCCAGCGAGCAGAACGACAAGCAGTATAAATCAGGAGTAGTCGGGACCACGTGCAAGTCAAATTAGGGTTTCCCTGCCATGTCTAAAAATAGATGAAGCGAAATGCAGAGATATCAGAACGAAGCACGCCACCATGATCAGCATCCTTCGGGCTACCTATTGGCAAATTTTGAGCAAAATCAGAAGACTTACTATTTTTAGTAAGTCAGGACACGACTATAAATAGCAGGCCTGCGCCGGAAGTCGGTATGAAAAGAGCACTCAAGTTATCAGGATCAGACATAGCAAGTTTCAGGTCGCACGGAGCTACATCAGACAGGCAACTCTGAAACTTACTATAAATAGCAGGTGGCTAAAAATAGCGCGTCATCACCAGAAGCAAGTATAAACAGGTCTCTCACACAATCAGAGGCCACTGGAACAAATTTCAAAGCAAACAGAAATATGGAAATTGATCAATTCTAGGGTTTGCTAATAATAGCAAATGGCTAAAAATAGCATGTATTGTGCCGGATAAGATGTGAACAAAATGGCAACACCAGATGGAGACACAACCACGCCAGTTCCAGTTCGGAACAGGGTGAAAATCAATGAAACCCTAATTTCTCCGAATTTACTAAAACTAGAAAGCCAGAACAGGGTTAGGGCGTTGGAAATTTACAAATGATAGCTGATAGGCACACACCCTCATACACGCCCAGGAGAAATGAAGGATTCAAAAGTTCTAAGTATGAAATTTTCTTGAACAAGGATGAAATGCGCCTTCATGAAGCATGAAAATCACTCTAAGGCATGTAGAATTCCTCCTCACACCCCCAAATGCGCTTGAAGAAGGTGAAAGGTCAAGCTTGGGCGTGGATTTTCCATCTCACATCGTGAAATGCGCTTGAAAGTGGAAGTTGCCAAGGTCAAATGCGCCTAGGGAAGGTGAAAGGTCACCCAAAACATGAAAATATTCAAGAGACATTCGAAAATTCCTAAGGCATCCTCAAATGCGCCCAAGAAAGGAGGTTGCACATGCTAAATGCGCCAAAGGGAGCTGAAAAGTCACTTTGGGCGTGGGTTTTCCTTGACCACATGCAAAATGCGCTTGAGAAAGGAAGTTACATGAGTGAAATGCGCCTAAGGAAGCTGAACAGTCACTTGAAGTAAGCGGAATTCCCCCTCACACTAGCGAATGCGCCTAAGATGGAAGTATGCAAGTCAAAATGCGCTTGAGGAAGCTGAAGGGTCACAAGGTAATGGCATTTTTCCTTTGCAAATGGCAAATGCGCCCAACATGGAAGTAGCCTAGCTCATATGCGCCAGAAGGAGGTGAAGAGTCAAGGCAAAACGTGGGCTGATGTAGTGGAAATGCGCTCAAGTGAAAGTCTAGTGTGTGAAGTGCGCTAGAGGAGATGAAAGGTCAAATCAAGGCGTGGGAATTCCTCTTCTCCATGGCACATGCGCCCAAGGTAAAGTATGGAAGGTGAAAGGTAAAAGGGTAAGAATATGAGATGCGCTTGAAGGTGGAAGCTACTTATGTCATATGCGCCTAGAGGATGATGCTAGTTTCCAGAATTAGAAAAATCTTCAGAAAGGAATTTTTTCAGGAAAATCAAGAGAATTTGCCAAGGCCAAGAAATGGGAAATTATGGAATGGAACACATCCGGAGGATAAGATTAAAAACATTAGCCATTTTTATTATTTTAAATAATAAAAATTAAAAGAACCCCTTCGTCCGGATACACATGAAAACGACGGATTCTGGAAGGATTTTTCTTCTGGGTATTAAACATTCGCAATTCAGAGGTGATTCAAGCTTACTCCACGCCATTTCCGCATCGTTTCGATGGATATTTTGCCCAGTGCCTATTTTAAATAAAATTCCTAAGGCAAAATTGAGAGATTTCTCTAAGGCAAACGAACAAAATGAATGAGAGGCACTTCGAGCTAAATAATTTTGCCAAAGCAAAGACAAGATCAAATGACTTAGCCAAACATTTCGAAATTGTTCAAGGAAGTGAACGATCTAATATTTTAAGAAATCAAACGCGGCGAGGCAAGCCTGTGCAGAGGTGATGAATTCATAATTCTAGAAGATGCCTCAGATGACAAGTGTTACAACGGAGAAAAGAGAGGGAAAATGAATTCAAAAAATTTGCCAAGTATAGCCTCTGTAGGAATTCGACTAGGCTATAAGATTTTCAAATCCTCTTCATTCCTCTCACCAGTTGCTGAATGCAAGATATTGGCTAAGTAAAACTACGAATTTTTTGAAGAGATTGCAATTGCTGAGAAGTTCGAAATTGTGAGAGAGCTGAAGGAGAAGTGCAAGTTTGCCAAAAGTTGAAGTTGCTAAAGGAAGTGCGACTTAACTTGCAGTGGCTGCAGTTGCTGAGAGGCACGGATTCCCAAGTTGCCAGTGGCTACATTTGCTGAGAATAAAGTTCGAATTTGCCAAAAGTTGAAGTTGCTGAATGCTAAGGCACGAATTTGGAAAAAGTCTGAAGTTGCTGAAAGTTGCTAAGTTAGAAGGAGAAGTACGAAATTCAAAGAGGAGGTTTCAAATTTGTTGAAAGTAAATTGCTGCAAGCAAACATTTCCAAGTGTTTGGCATCGTGTTGCTGCAACCAGAGAAAAAACTTCTAAAAACGTTGAAGTAAACAGGCGTAGTTGAGGTTTGCAGCTGAAATTGACAAAATGTTGCAACCTTTTTATTTAAAAAAAAAATCTGCTGGCACCCTCAAAAGCGATATATTGTTTTGTAAAATCTTGTTTTCTAATGACTCTCGTGCCTTTTTTGCAGAATGGCCGAATCAAGCAGAAGAGCTGCAAGCAGAAACAACCACACCAAGTCCAAACAGGCTGTGATCAAGAAATTGGGCAAGTCATTCTTTCCAGAATCCAAATTTTCATCCAAGCTCGGCAGGCTAGCTGACACGAACTTAGGCTCATTCAACATGGAAGCATTCAGAAGGAGGATAATGGGGACTGCAAGCCATCACCCGTCAATGACTTCGCACAGTATTGTCAGAAGTGGATTGTATGCAGCTGCCAACTTTCCACCAGCTATCCGATGTCCAGAGCTCATCATGGAGTGCGCCTACCACTACAATGCAGAACAGAGAACAGTCACTTCACCAGATGGCAAGGTGTTGGCTAACTTGACACCTGAAGCGATCAGAGAGGCATTCGGGATTCCAGTTCATGAGAAGATGATCTACAAGACGAAAGAGAGAGCTGGAAAGATGTACTCATCCAACACAGACCGGTGTGCTGATTTGATAAACACTAGGTGGATGCTTAAACCCAAGCCAACTCGCACCAAATTGCCCAAGCAGATAGTCTCAGAGGACTTGAGACAGGAGTTTGGTGATCTCATTACGATGCTGAGCAGAGTTGGAGGATGCCCCCAAGCGTTCATCTTTGAACCTTGGATGTTCTATTTTGTCAACTTGGTGTTGGAGGGAAAGGATTACATGGATTGGGCACTGATGATCAGTGATAACATACATGAGCAGCTTCGTGGCGTGAGGAGAATGAAGACATTTTACATGGGCTCCTACCTTGTCTATATGCTAGCTCGCATGACGAGATATAGAGGGATCTCTTACAAGGAACCAATCGATTGCGGATCCCATCAGTTTAAAATATATGAAGCTTGTCCACAGTTGCATCTGACAAACACAACTAATTACAAGAGGGTTAATGACGCCTTTACAATGCATATCACGAGGACCTTGCAGTAGAGAACCCACCATAGAATATCAAGGGAGGCACGGGAAATGATTGAGAAATTCGGATGCTGGTTTATCCAATTTCCAAAATTCACCTACATAAGGCTGCAAGGATTTTCCTCCTATCCATACAGATTGCCTCGGTATCCCACAAACAGGATAGTGATGCTGGAAGTATCTAGGCAACTGATTGCCTATGATAAGATTCAGAAGAAGAAGAAGAAAGGTGGACTCGGATTCCCGATTACTATGGGAAATTCAGATGAAATCTGCCCATCGCTGCAAGCAGCAAGAGAGGCAGAGGCGGAACTCCAATTCTTCCACCTTTCCTATCACACCAACAGGCATTACTACGATCCCCACAGAAACATCACGTGGATATTGACAGAGGAGTTTAGGCACAAGGTGCAGATCGAAGACTTTTGGGCTAGTGCAGTGGATGAGATCGAGGTCAGAAAGAGAATGTTTTCTCGGATACCGTTGGGGATGGTCAGAGAGTGTGAGATCATCCCAGTGCCAAATCAGATTGAGGAGGATATAAACGTAGTACAGGCTGACTACGAGACAGTAAGAGATACACCTCTGCCACTCCCAGATTGGTCTGAGCCAGAGGTCACTGACTTGGATACACTTTGTATCCCGGTCTTGACATTTACACGGAGTTGGGTAGAGAGGCATGTCAACCGATTCAAGGGAAGGTCAATTCCCCTTACCTACAATTTGATAGGAGACAGCAGATTGCAGACAACTAATCAGAGGAGACGGAGTAATCCAACTCCAAAGCCTCGAGGAAAGGAGCCAGTTCGACCTGAGCCAGTGGTAGTTGAGGAGTCCATGCATACACCATCTCAGACACACTCTCCAAGCTTACAGGAGGTGTCGTTATTTGTTGATCAGAGGGAGAGATTGGATGTAGAGCAGACAGTGCAAGTAGAGAATCGGCCACCTCATAGAGAATCAGTGGGTCAGAGCATCAACATGCCCCAAGAAGAACATCAGCAAGAGACAGATGAGGGGACGGCTACTGATACTCAATTTCAGCAGGAAATTGAGGCGCCTCTCGAGGGTGATGCTACTTCAGAAAAGGATGCCCAGAGCTCGAGAGACACGGAGCCTATTGATGACGGTGAGCCTCGTCAGAACGATGGCAGAGGAGAGGTTCACGAGGTGGAGGCTGAGGTAGAACAACCTTTTATTATATCTGACATGCGACAGGAGGTGCCAGAATGGCTAAGGGACAGAATGAGGCGTGATCCTGTAAATGAGACCGATCCCGCAGCCGAAATGGAGGAATTATTACAGAGGATCAGCGCACCTCCAACAAAGAAAAAGGCTAGGAAGTTTTCCAAGATCTCAACAGATGAGGATGGATCCCGAACCTTGCATATGGCAGTTCCTCGTGAAGAATGTGATAGAGACGAGGCTGTTCCTGAAAACTATATTGTGACAACTATGGAACTAGGCCACCCTACTGGAGCACAAGTGGTAGAGGAGTGCGATAATTCCTATCGGGCACTCAAGGATAGATTGTCCCATGTTGAGGGCAAATACAAAAGGTTGAAGGTAGAGCACAAGACACTGATTGGCTACGTGCAACACTTGTCCCGTCCTTGTGGGCAAGAAAATCCGGCAATTCAACTTCCAGCTGAGTTTTCCAGGGAGTCAATCAGTGGGTTAGAAGATTTGAAGAGAATGGCACAGCAGGCAGACAAGTGGGTTGCCAGTGTGCGTACAGAGACGAGAAAGTTCATGGAAGATCTTGCACATGCCTATAGGCAAGCTTCCGATATTATGGCTAGAGTGGAGGCAGTTAACCATGCTTGGGGTGAGGCTCGCATCTATCAGACGAGAGTTGTTCTCCGTTTAGGGGCTTTGATGAGCATACCTCAACACACTTCGATTGAGGAAGGTGTTATCCAGCAGGGAGATAGATACGACTTCGCCAGATGGTATTCTTCAGTAGTCACAAGCCGGAGATTCTATGATGCATCATAGGCAGATTCGGTCAAGGTTAGAAAAGCCATGACGAACATCTTAGACGGAATTCTCAACACATTGGAGGCAATCTTTGCTAGGAGGTTGACTTCTGAAGCGATAACTGCAGAAGGATTGAAAGACAAATTGACGCCATTCTTATCTGAAGTGAAAACCTTCACGCAGGATGATTTCGAGAACACAGCCACGTTCTCCAGTATCATACAAAACACCCAGGACGCCCTTGTTGCCTGGAAGAAATCATGTGCCCGGCATGGGCAAACTGTTGCAGTTTTGGAGTTTCAGTTGGATCACATTCCTCCTATCTCCGATCAAAAAGTTGAGGCAGTCTTGGCGAGATTCATTAGATTCGCAGCCAGCGAGAAGGAGAAAGGAAACGCCCTTATGGATGATGACCTTCTGGAAGGAGACGACGTGCATTGATCGTAGAATGTGGTGCATTGATGAGGAGTGGAGGGCGTATTCATTGCCCCACTCCTCTCGGTGGCGGTTTTTAGGGCAGAAACCCTAATTAGGGCATGGGTGGCTCAATCTGAGCCCTTTATTGTAATCAGATCTAAACCGTCCACTATTTGGACTCATTATAAAAGGGGCATCCCCCCTCATTTGTAAACAGTTAGAATTAGAATCAGAGATAGATCAGAGCTAGACAGAGATAGAGATTGATAGAAGTTAAAGTAGAGCTAGGAGTTAGCTTAGTTGGAAAGGAAAGAAAGACTTTCCCTTTGAAAGTTTTTGCAAAAGATTGTTGTGTAAGACTCTCATGATATAAAGATTTCATTGATTGGTGACTTCATTTTGTGTTGTGGGTAGTTGACGAGATCTTTTCGTCTTTCCAGTTCGAATAGAGTAAAGTAAAGTAGATTTGCTTTCATGCAAGTAGAGTTAATTGTGGAATGTGACATTAGTTTGGGCATATCTTCCCGTATCTATACCACTGGCGGACTTGCTGATGGTAAGTCTGCTCCTGCGTGGTCGACTGGAATCTCAGCACTTAACTTCGATTGTGTTCAATGTGCCCACTTGCTTCGTTGTGAAGGGGTGTGCATGGTGAATCTCAGTTTGAACATCTCATCCATCCTTTGAAGATTGCACCAGCTTTGTCAGAGTTGTCCGAAGGGGATTCGAAACGAAGTTTGGTTTGAAGGCTGTCTAAGCTACTCCTTGCATTCCACCCGTAGAGATAGATTTTAGAATTCCTATCCCTACCTCCTTTAAATTCAGCATTTCCCGATCCATTCAAATACCAGAGCATCATAGTCAAAATCCTTCATTTGCTTGAGCATATAAAGTTGAACAATTAGGTAAGTCCCCTTGGAATACCCAGCATATTCACATCAACCAACTAAATCTATTCACATGAAAGGAACCTTGGAGTCGAACGCATGAACTTCACGCAATCTTAGCATGCGGAACACTTTGATCAAGAGAGAATAGAGTGGCCGTTGGACATTTTTATTCTGTGTTGGTGTTGTCATAAAACACACGTCAACTTCCTGCTCTCATATGCTATGGGGTGTTTGCTCTGCATCAAAACTGCACCAATGCCTTCTCCTGACGCATCACACTGTAACTCAAAGGGCCCGCTGAAATCCGGAATGGCCAAAACTAGGCAAGTGCTCATTAATTCCTTGAACTTGTCAAAACTTTGCTGAGCCCTCTCTGACCATTCAAATCCATCCTTTCGAGTCAAATTTGTAAGCGGGGCAGCTGATTGAGAAAATCCCCTCACAAAACGGCGGTAAAACCCACAAAGACCAAGAAATCCCTTGAGCTGAGAGGTATTCCTTGGTGGTGGCCAATCCACTATAGCCCGGATCTTGTCCGGATCAACCCGAACACCCTCTGCATTGATGATGTGTCCTAAATACAACAACTCGGTCATCCCAAACTCACACTTGGTCATCTTGGCATACATGGGTTCCCGCTCAAGAATGCTCAACACAATATCTATGTGCTTCAGGTGCTACTCCCACATCTTGCTATAGATCAATATATCATCAAAAAAGATCAACACAAATCTCCTCAACTGTTCTTTGAATACCCTATTCATGCAAGACTGAAAGGTGGTCGGTGCATTAGTCAACCCGAAAGGCATGACTATAAACTCAAAATGCCCATAATGGCATCGGAATGTTGTCTTCTCCACGTCCTCTCTGACCCTAATCTGATGGTACCCGGGTCTCAAATCTATCTTGGAGAAGTAGCAGGCTCCATGCAACTCGTCAATAAGCTCATTGATACGGGGAATCGGGTACCGGTTCTTAATTGTCTTCTTATTCAATTCCCTATAATCGATGCACATCCTGAGTGTTCCATCCTTCTTCTTCACCAGGACAACTGAAGAAGCAAACGGACTCTTACTAGGCCTAATGTGACCCATCTCAAGAAGCTCCTTAATAGCCTTCTCGATCTCATCTTTATACCTCTTGGGGTGCTGGTATGGAGTGATGATAACAGTTTTTGCCCCCTCCTCAAGCTCGATCACATGCTCATTCCCTCTATCAGGGGGTCTACCTGGAGGTATGTAACCAAACACCTTGGTGTGTTTGGTTATCAATGCCTGAACATCCGGAGGGTATTCTTGCTTTTGTTGCTCTGTGACCTCTAGCATCACTAGAATCTTTGTTGCCCACTGGACCTAGTCATGCCGAATTAATCTCTCCATCCTCTTAATTGACAGAACTCTCAGCCCACCATCTACCAAACCCCTGAGCACAATTTTCTTCCCATTAGCTTCAAATCTCATTTCCATTTTTTGAAGATTGAACATAAACTCTTCTAATGACTTCATCCAGTTCATTCCTAGCACCATATCTGTGTCTCCAATATTAACCACGAAGAAGTCATCAGTCATCTCATAGTCTCCTAAGCGCAGATGCAGGTTAGATATTTTTAGCGTGCAAGTGATCGTAAACCCATCTGCCACCATAACCCTGAAGCCCTCATGCTCCTCTGCGAGCAACAAACTTCTCATCAATGAAGTTGTGTGTCGCTCCGGTGTCGATGAGTGCAATAAATCGATGCCCATCCAACACCCCTCTCACCCTAAAAGTGACTGCTTTCTGAATGTTGGACAACTGTGCAACAGTGCCATCACTCTTGGCTCCCTCATCTGAAGGGTTTCCATCATCACTGCGCTCTGAATCGGAGGACTACCCTGAATCCTCTCCTGCTGAATCTGCTAAGAAATACTCGATCTGATTGGCCTTAGCCTTAAGAGGACACTTATGGGATAAATCCCAAGGCTCTCTGCAAGGAAAACACAACTTCTTTTTTCTGAGCTCGTTAAGGGTGTCAGTGTCTAACTTCTTGGTTTCCTCCTGTGGCTGGTGGTTATCCCTGTGAAAAGGTTTCCTATCCTTATCTTTCTTCGAGGGAAAACCCTTAGATTGAAATTTACTTTTGGAGGAAGAAGAATCCATGTCCCGTGCTTTCTTAATAGCTTCCTGAAGTTAGGGTGGATTTAGAGCTTTAATCCAACCTCTCAATGGATCTACCAGTCCATCCATGAATAACACCAAAATCCTACACTCAGAAACATCTGTCACCAACACCGCAAGCTTCTGAAACACTGAAATGTAAACCTCCAAGGGTCCCCACTGCTTGAGTTGTGCAAGCTCCTTAAAATGTAGCTTTGGGTCCTTCCTGTCAAACCGCTCTATCAACCTCTCTGTAAACTCCAAATAAGAGGTTATCTGCACATGACCCATGGTGACCATGCCATGGTGCCACCACTCGTGAGCCACTCCATCTAGATGTATAGCTGCATATTTAATAGCCTCTTCCTCGGGCATAGGATTCAACTGTAAATAGGTATCGACCTTCTGCACCCAAGCTCGTGCAATCGTCTTCGCCGATGCATCAAAATAAGGCAATTGCAGCTTACCCATTTTCTTCCTTAGTTCATAATTCTGGTTCCTGTCACCAGTGCGGGGTCTATGTCTCATCCTCACATCGATATAATCCCTGAGTGTGATGGTTGTTGTAAAGTCAAGTCCTCCAACCTCCCAGTCTCTTCGGAGCTGATCCTGTATATCTGTGATTTGTGGTTGAACCTCAAGCTGTGCAGGTGCTCGAGGTGGGAAGGTAGGTATCATTGGCCTAGTAGTCACAGTTCTAGTGGGTTGGGCTGCGTGTGCAAAGTTATCTCCCACATTTCCGCCTCCATTGCCTCCACTCTGCCCATTGTTCCCATTTTGTCCATCGTTTGCATTGTTTCCACCTCCCATGTTAACATTAATACCCATCTGTCGTGCCATCATCTGCATCATTAACTCAAGCCGTTGGCTCTGCTCTTGGGCCCTCTGCTCTGCTAAACGTTGTCCCTGTGCCAATGTATCCAATAACTATAGAAATCTCTCTTCACCAGGGTCCCCGGCATGCCTATCTCCTATGTTTCTTGTATTGTGTTGTTCACCTGTATTATCTTGTGCTCTTGTAGCCCTGTGTTCCTCTTGTTCCGTATGCAACAATGCCCTGTTTCTCCTTGTGTTAGAAGTATGTGTCAAAGGTGGTATATCATCGCCTGACATGACATAGTCTGCTCATAATAAAACCCAATAGGATGGCAGGACTTAAGGCTCTAATACCACTGTAATAACACCCCCTGTTCTAGACTGATTTTTGTGCTTTTTCACTCGGTGTAATTTTGTCAAACAGTTGGCTTGCAAGCTGACTACTAGTTTCCTAAATTGGTTCTTAATTTGCAACAAAATAAATTGGATAAATTGATATTTGTTGAGTGGCTTTCAGATTTCATTCAATATAGAAAATCATACATAAGAAATACTAATAACAAGAAGATTAATGCTGATAACACTTATTCAATGCCAACTCCAAGCATACAAATCAGATTCAAATATTACAGACCTGGGAATGTCTTCAAACTTGTAATGACACTCAAATATGTTTCAAACTCATGTGAAAGACTATATGATAATGAAACAAATTCAAATATGAACTCCACAAGTCTGAAATCTGCCCAAACACTGTTCACACACTGTAGCAGCACTATTCACGGCACTGTAGCAGCACTATAGCAACTCACAAATCTTCACTATCGCCTTTGAATCTGCTCCTAATATCTTCTCCAAATCTTCCCTTTGAAAATCTAATCAGCCCGATGTGTTTCCTGAATGAAAACACCATAAATTCCCCTGACTGTATCTTGCAACAGCGAGAAGAATGTTGACAAAGACGGATTTCGTCCTCCAATGCCCAATAATCAGATTCTTGAGAAATCCAATAGCATAACTTTCATCTCATCCAAGCATACTTAAAAAAACTCTCACAACCTCTATTTATCCATTTCTCCAAGAAGCTAATCCAACTCACAGGCAATGTGGGATAATACAAATCACTTTTATTTTAATATTATAATCTCCTCATTAAGTTGCCCATGTACCTTTTTAAAGAAAGGGGACATGTAATACTTTTAACACATAACTTTATAGTCCCACTGAAGTTATTAAATAACGATAAAGTTAAATATTTTAATTTAACTTTATAACTTAAACTTATCGTTAAATAATAAATATCTTGGATTAGAAGTAAATTGCCTAGGCCAAACATCCCTCGGATCCCTTTTGTGTCCTAGTTAGCCTATGGGACCATGAGAAAATAGGCTAACGACACATATATCCATGACTGGCTAAATGGGGGACATTGCATTTTCTCCCTCAAGAGGAGGGTTTTCCCAGGGTATCTATGGTGTTCATTGTCTCATGTGTTGCATTATTTGAGTGCTTTCTTTCTGTTCATCTGATCTTTTAAAACAGTAAATGTTGTTCTAAATTTACCTTTGAATTATTGTTGCAAATTACTATGTGAAGCTTTAGATTGAGATTCATAAGTTGTGTTGCTGAAAGGAACTAGAAATCTACTATATTTGGTGTATCACCTTCATTTTTTGTTTTAGATTTAGATTATCAGTTCTTTCTTTTCTTTTTCCCAATAAAGATCTTTAGTTAGAGTTAGCTTTTAGGTGATTTACCAAGGGGAAACTGCCCTTTAATCGGAAGTTGACCTCGAGTTTCTCTAGTCCCACAACTCAAGAGGTCATCCCATGTTTCACAAGATAGCTTGATTCAAGATTCAGTAGGGTGCATATTCCAATTGATAGCAGTTACCAAATGACAAGGTGTGAAATCCCATTCAACAATCAATTCTGGAAATAGTAATAATTAGATACCACAACTTTTTGATGTGCACTCTAATTTTCCTTAACAACTCATATATCCAAATTTCCCTTTTTCACCCATCTAGATTTTCTTGATTAGGACTAGCCATCCATTCTCACAAGCTGAAAAATCCATTGAGGAAGTTCAAGGCAACTACATTCATACCAAGGAACCAACTTTGTTAGAATCGGTCAGTAGTGCAAGGGAATATCCTTTAATCTAGAGTCAAGTGAGCTTCATAGGTCCAGTGTTTGAACCTAGGTGCTTCGATACCAATGTAAAAAACCGCCCCTCAATCACTACATTTTTTTAACTTCCAATAGAAAATGTAATAGTTGGCATGTTTGATATTTGATCACAATCAACAATTGATTCTTCATTTGGGCTTGGCAATCATTCACAAAGTTGTATCCAATCTATGCCTCTCTAGTGCACTAGTTACACCATCTCCTTCCCATGTTGTTATCTTCATTCCCTTAGTGTGCAAAAACACTCACATGTCTTTGTGTCTAACGAAATTCCTCCATCCTTTAAGCTTTGATGGATGTCCTTTGTCTATTCAAACTTTCAAACCCCTCCTTTTAGCGTAGGCAAGAAGAATGTTGGCAACAGCTGTGGAATTTGGCTTTAGACTTACCAATTGCATTTCTTGAAAGTTTCTAAGCCTCTTTATTTTACAAATCGATTTGTGCATATCCTGCAATCATGGTATTCCATGATACCATGTTTCATTGAGGGATTTCATCATCCTTATTCCACTCCTTAATATCTAGTGATCAGGCATAATACTCCTACAAGTCGCATCAACACCACACCCAATCAATTGAATGCCTTCCTTCAAACCCCTCCTTTTAGCGTAGGCAAGAAGAATGTTGGCAACAGCTGTGGAATTTGGCTTTAGACTTGCCAATTGCATTTCTTGAAAGTTTCTAAGCCTCTTTTTTTTACAAATCGATTTGTGAATATCCCGCAATCATGGTATTCCATGATACCATGTTTCATTGAGGGATTTCATCATCATTATTCCACTCCCCAATATCTAGTGATAAGGCATAATACTCCTACAAGACGCATCAACACCACACCCAATCACTTGAATGCCTTCCTTCAAACCCATTACCACTCCACTTGCCTCTATTAGAACTCGTTTCCTTTGTTCCTCCTCACATTTTTCTCTTTCTTCCACACCATTCCACTTCACGTTCCTCCTTGTTTTCTACTCAAAATACCCCTTTTAATGAGGTCATGGGTGAATAACTAGGTTTTTGCATGCCAACTTGACCCACAACCTACAATTTCCTGCTCCAAGGGAGAGTTGCCATGCCCTATTAATGGCACGGGCACCCCCCCTCTCTTCCCTCTACCATAGTCAATCAATGTGGGTTGTCTACCCCTTTTCTTGTTTCATAAGTCATTTTTTTTTGCTTTAATTTTAATTTTTTTATTGTGTTCTTGTTCCTTGACCATGGGTATGTGACAATTTTCTAGTTTGTTCGTTATTTGTTAATGTCCTAGGTTCATTCTTGGGACATTACTTCACATAAACCATTATTTATGTCTTTCACAACACATTTATCTAGCTAAAATTTAACTTCCGTCCCTTTAGAACAGATCTAACTAATTGACAAAATATTTGAATGAAGTGTAAGCACATGACGAACATCTCAATAATAACATTAAGAACTTGGCATCACCACTCCAAACTACTCTCATAAAGAATCATTAGCTTATTAATATTTTTAGTCTTAGAAAGAGAAGAAAGCATATTCTTACTCTTGGCCATATAATAAGTATAACCAACATCAATAATTCAATTATTATGGAAAACATTGATGAGAAAAAGCTTGACAAGAGAAAGTGAAATGGGCATAATCATTACTTTAATTATCACTACTACCATTATCTTTAAATTTAGCATTCCTCTCTTAATTCTCTTTCTTATGCATGTCCCTGTTGTACTTGTAATGCACTTGTTCTTGGTGTGCCCTTCTTTCCTACATTAGGAGTAATTGGGCTTCTTCCTACCCTTTTCTAGTTGTCTTGGTTCGAAATATCCAAAGGAAATTTTGTATGCCGAAAAATTTCCAATTTTACCACTTCATTTGTACAGGCATTTCATCAAAGAGTTGTTACCACATTGTTTTGAACTTGTTTTCAATTTGTTTCTAGGAGTATAATAAATGTTTGTGTAATGAACTCAAAGTATAATCTCTCCCACAATTTAATAACAAAATAATAGATATTTACAAGCTTGAAATGGATGAATCTATTTCATACCAAAATATGCAGCTGATATAACCCTTTCAAGGAAATAACATTTGATATTATTTATCAGAAATTGACAAAACCATTACATATAAAAAATATCGTTGACCTAGAAATAGTGAAATATAAGTTCACAGCCCTCCAAACTCATCGTTGAGCATTTACTATTAGTATTAGCATCATATTGTGAGTCACGACATCTTCGTAGAAGATATGGCGGCTCATGTAAATAGCTGTTGAAGTATATTATCTCCCCCATTAACTTTCAAATCTGGCGCAAACCATGTTTGAACTTGCAGACTACGTAGGACCCCTCCATGTCACATAAACAGCCTCCAAAAGAGATGTGGTGGTCTATACTTAATGTTGCAACTCCATCAAAAGGTATAGGAAGCTAGTATGAAGAAGCTGCGATAGAATCTTGGAGCATCGACCTTAAAATAATATTATCTAAAAAATTTGTCTCATTCAAGGAAATGGTGAGATATAGATAGACCCTATGACTCCTTGAGTAATAGCCAAACTCCACTCAATAAATGGTACGGCTGATAGAGCTGATCAGGAATGCACAAGCTAAGTAAACTGCAGCTACATAAAATAAATAAATATCATCTATAAACTCAATCTGCACACCACACAATATCCATCACTAAAATTTGTCTCTACAAGAGTGTTCACAATTTTTTTTGTTTTCCACTTGTAATATCCAATGTGAGAAATTTGAATAATCTCTCTGAAAAATCGGCTAGGGTAGATTTGTTGCACCAGCGAAACCAATCACCCTTAGGGTTTTCATCCTAGGGTTGGAACTCAACAACTCTCCAAAATCACAAAATAGAATAATATCCAAGCATACCAAAAATGAGCTTTCTTTTTCACTTTTGTATCCAACTCCACTCTAACCTTTTAAATTCCCACATTTTGATAATTTTAAATAACTCGAGGATAATAAAGTGACCTTTTAAAAACTTCATTAAATATCCACAAAGTCACTTTATTAACTTAATTAAATTGATTGAATAATATTACCTTTAAGATATGTTGGAATGGATAATATTAAATAATTAAATTAAAATATCCCCTTCACTCTAACATTAGCCTACGAAAATAAAATAGGCTAATTAATCACTCCTGCTTAGGCATCAGAAGGGGACATTACAGTCCTTCCTTCTCGAAATTGCTTGTCCTCAAGCAATTGCAGATTAGGATGCTAAAGAATATGCTCTCCTTCCCATGTTGCATCCTCTACTGGTAAATCCCTCCACCTAATCAGGTACTCGGCTACTCTACTCCTTAATCTCCTCTGGAACCAAAATCAATTTTCCCTCCTCATCTAGGGGTGGAAGCTTTGGTAAAGATGTAAGGTGCTGCCCCAATGTCTTCTTGAGGCATGATACATGAAGCACATTGTGGGTCCTACTATTCTCTAGCAACTCAAGCTCATATGCCACTTCCACCACTCTGCGAGCAACCCTGTAAGGACCATAGAAGCAAGGTTTTAGCTTGTCTACTCTGATTTTCTTCAAGGAAAATTGTCTGTAGGGTTGTAGGCACAAGAGAACCAAGTCCCCAACCTCATAGTTTCTCTCTATCCTATGCCTATATCCATACATTTTTTGCTGATTTTGTGCAAGTTCTAAAGATTATTCTTGAGGGACTTAAAGATATCCTGACTCTCTTGGATCTAGTCCTTGGCTTTGGGAGCCTTGCTATCACCAAAACCCAAGTCCAAGAATGATGGACCATCATAACCATATAATGCTTGAAAAGGAGTCATCACGATCGACATATGATAGGTGGTGTTATAACAGTGTTCACCCAAGTGCAACCACCTGATCCTAGCTCTCTGATGCCCTGACACATAGTTACGCAAGTATCCCTCAACCCATTTGTTCACGATCTTTGTCTGACCATCTATTTGAGGGTGGCAACTTGTGTTGGGAGTCAACTCTATGCCAACTAGCCTAAATAGCTCCTGCTAAATAGCGTTGAGGAACTTGTTATCCCTATCACTAACTATATTCTTCGACAGCCCATGTAGTCTAAAAGCCTCTTTGAAGAACAACTCTACTATTTGAGGTGCCTTGTACTCCATAGAGATGGTGAAGAAATGAGAAAACTTGGTCAACCGATCAACTACTACAAAGATGCAATGTTTGCCTTGTACCTTTAGTAGACCCAATGAAATCCATAGACACACTTTCTCATTTCTACTCTGGAATGGGCAATGGTTGAAGTAATCCAACTAGAAAAGTGTGCTTTGACTTGTTTTGCTGACAAGTTGTACACTCTCTCACATGTTGCAAGACATCTTCCTTAAGGAATTTCCATGAGAACCTTTCCCTGACCTACCTGTAAGTCTTAAAGTACCCAGGATGTCCTGCTAGTTGTGTATCATGGATGGCTCTCAAAATTTTCTCTTTAAGCTTTGACTCAAGAACCAAGTAAATTTTTCCCTTGTAGTAAATGATATCATCTATTACTCTATATCTATCATCCTATGTCTTCCCATCCAAGATCTCACATGCACCTATGTTTTTCGAATATTCCACCAAAAGGTGAGCCTTCCAATCAGTTGAGATTTCTGCTAAAGAGAAAACAGTGGGTTTTAGAGAGAGCATCAACAGCTACATTCTTCTTCCCCTTGACATATTCTATGCCAAAATCATACGTCTACACCTTGCTAACCCATTTTTGCTCCCTTTCATTAAGATCTTTTTGCTTTAGAAAATACTCAAGCTATTATGGTCAGTACTGACCACAAATCTCCCACCTACTAGATACTGTCTAAACTTCACCATTGCATGCATTATGGCGAGCATCTCCTTGTCGTAGATGGAATAGATCCTCTCATTACCCCTATGTTTTTAGCTCTCAATGCAATGGGGTGCCTGTTTTGCATCAAGAGTGCTCCAATACCCTCCCTTGATGCATCACACTCAAGAATGAAAGGTTGAGTGAAATTTGGTAATGCCAACACGGGACAAGAGCTCATCACCTCCTTGACCTTGTCAAATGCCTGTCGGGCCTCATTCGACCATTCAAAAGCCCCCTTCTTAGTAAGGTCTATTAGGGGTGCACCTAGCTATGAAAACCCTTTTACAAACCTCCTATAGTAGTTGCATAAACGTCAATGTCATTGGTGGGGGCGAATCAATAATTATTTATATCTTCTCCTGGTGAACCTGAACCCCCTTAAAACCGATCACATGACCGAGGTAGAGAATCTCGATCATACCAAACTCACACTTAGATGCCTTCGCATACAATGATTGAGCCACTATGATACTCAACACCTCATCAAGGTGTTTCAAGTGCTCCTCCCAAGTCCTATTGTAGATGAGTATATCATCGAAGAGCGCCAATAATAACTTCCTCAACTGTTTAGTAAATATGTGATTCATACAGAACTGAAAGGTAGTTGGTGCATTGGTTAGTCCAAAGGGCATAACAAAAAACTCGTAGTACCCATAATGACACTTGAATGCAATCTTGTGGATGTCTTGCTCTTTCACCCTAATCTAGTGATACCCTAATTGAAGATCAATCTTCGAGAAGTATACTACTCCGCGCAACTCATCCAACAACTCATCAATCCAAGGAATAGGGTATTTGTTCTTTATGGTCTTCTTATTAAGGGCACAATAGTCTATGCACATCCTCATGGTCCCGTCCTTCACCAAGAAAACAAAAGAAGCAAAGGGACTCAAACTGGGCCTAATGTGCCCCTATCAAGCAGCTCCTTAATGGCCCTTTCAATCTCTTCCTTGAACTTCTTAGGATGTTGATAAGGAGTGGTGATAACTGGTTTGGACCCCTACTCCAGCTCAATAACATGCTCCAAACCTCTATCTGGAGGTCTACTTGGAGGAATCTCACCAAAGACCAAACTATGCTTATCCAATATTGTTTGGATGTCTACATGATATGGAGTGCTATCCTCAGTAGGGGTGGATCTTAGATGAAATTAGACACCGTGTTGCCCAAGCTATATCACCTTGCCTAAAGATGCTCTCCATTCATTTTACTGACACGATCCTGGGAGTACCATTAGACATACCACTCAATACAACCTTCCTGCCATCTGCTATGAATTTCATCTCCATAGTCTGAAAATTTTGAGAATACTTCCCTAAGAAATGTTAGGATTAAGGTGTCTCAACCTTAGAGTCCTAATATTGATTTATTTGATGTAATTAATGTATTTATTGTATTATTTAAATTCCTATGGTGTCATGTCACAAATTGGGACCCACCAGCTGGGTGGCATCCCCGTTGGAGGTGACTGGATGACAAATCATCATCCCAAGTGGACATAGGCGTCCCACTTTGGAATCTATGACATATGACAAAATCTATGACGCATCATAAGGCATCTTTGAATGCATGGGTGAAAGTTGGCGCCCAAGTTGGGTTATGACAGGATGTAAGAGAATCGGCTATTTTTAGTTAGTTATGACAGATTCTCTTACAAGTGTAAGTGTTGTCAGTTGTGACAGATTCTGTGACAGCTGTAAGATGTGTAAGGCATCTATCATAACCTATTTTTAGCATATTCTAGGTGCCCAAACTTGGAAGAAGAATATTTGCATGTATGAAAATTATAACAGGTGTAAGGGAATATGTCACATGTGATTAAAAGCATGTCTAAGGCATTGGAAATTGTGCCATGTGGATTTGGATGCCCTCACCTTCTAGATGCTTCTTGAAGCTTGTATCACTCTATTTATTGAGTGCCTTGAGTTGTAGAATGCGTAGTTTGTTTGCAAGTAACGAAGTGCTACTGATATCACTCCAAAATAGGTGTTTGGTTGAAGCAGTTGTAGAATAAGGCTATGTACTTGGTGATGTATTATAACTCCTATTTGAAGTAATACAATAGTACTGTGCTTTTGGAGGGTGGGGTTTTTTACCTAAAAGGATTTTCCCCACGGTAATTTTGGTGTCACTGTTTTATGCATTGTTGTTGTTCTATTTCCATTAGTCTCTATGTGTATCTCATATTGTAACATAAGGTGTTAAAACGAAATTTTTGTAACTCTCTCCTGCTTAGATTAGTGTAGGAAGTTGTTTCCGCTCACTCGACTTCCTTTCAAGGAATGGAGCCACTGTATACCTAGGATAGCATTAGTATCTCCTAAGTCCACAACATAAAAATCATCAGTGATAGTGTAATTCCCCAATGTGATACTCAATTGTGAGACCCGTTGGGTGCAAGTCATATTAAACCCATCTACCACCATAACACTAAATCGCTCAAAATCCTGTTTTGGAATACCCCTCTTTGCCACCAAGGTAGAGCCAATGAAGTTGTGGGTTGCCCCACTATCCACTAAGACTATCACACGTTGCCCCTGTAAAACTCCACGAACCCTTAAAGAGTTGAACCTAGGGGTACCTTAGAGAGTAGCAATAGTTCCACCCTTAACTCCCTTAGGTGGTGGTCCACCCTCATCTCCACACTCACTATCTGAGTCATTGTGTTCACTGCCCTAAACTTCTTCTCCCTTTCCTTCCTCTTCATCATCAGAAACAACCTCTATGTAATGCATCTTTCCTTTCCCCAAACACCTGTGTCCAAGCTCCCAAGGCTCCTTGCAACTAAACACAACTTCTTCCTACGTAGTTCATTACGAACCTCATCATCCATGAGAGGTCTTCTTGTCTCTTCCTTATGAAGTGGCTTCTTAAAATCTTTCTTAGGCTGGAATTTGTTCTTTGGGGCTGCACTCTCCATATTCCTAACTCTTTTTATAGTATCCTGTAGGGTGTTAGGCTCAAATGCCTTGATCCATCCATGAAGAGGTTTTGTCAATCCTTCCATAAACAACACTATCAATCTATGTTTGGATACATCTGTAACCATCACAGACAACTTCTAAAACTCTGAAATGTATGCCTCAACAAAGCCTGCCTGTTTAAGTTGTGCCAATTCTCTGAAATGCAATTTGGGGTCTCTCGTCAAATCTATCCATTAACCTTTGAGTGAAATCTGCATAAGAGGTTATACTATCATGACCCAAGGTTACTAGCCCATGGTACCACTACTCATGAGCCTCTCCATCCAAATGTAGAGTTGCATATTTGATTGCTTCCCTTTCCATCATAGGATTTAACTGAAAGTATGTGTCCAACTTTTGAACCCAAGCATGTGTTGTACACTTGTTTGACCTTTCATAGCTAGGAATAGCTAGCTTACCCACCTTACGCTGTAAATAATCTATTGTTTCCTTGGCCTCTCTCTCCTCTAGGTTTGTTTCTATATTTGATGCCACAAAATTTTGCCAAGGACATTGATGTATGAAATTCTTCACCCAAAGATTGATATTCATGCAAATAATCAATCCACCCTTCACTACCTCCTTGCTGTCCTACTTGCTCTCTATGCTAGTCCTCCAAAAATTCAGGCATTAGAGGCCTAGGAGTGGTTCTAGTTGATGTCCTGGGTGTGTGTACAGGTACATTAGTGTTCTTCCCTTCACCCTGGTTGCCATTATATGTTGTTGCCATTGTTGTTTCCAATATTTTCATTTTCACCATGGTTATTCCTATTATTGGTGTTCATGGTCTGCATCATCTAAGTTAATGTTTGGACCAACTGCTACTATCCCCTAGCCAAATCATTAAGCATAGCCAAAATGCTAGGATCCTATTGTTCCTATCTATCTATTGTTCAAATCTATTTAAACTTTCTACTACTAAAAATGGGCATCAAAACTCACTGGCTGGCAAGATATCCAGCTCTGATATCAGTTGTATAGGCATTTCGTCAAACAATTGTTACCAGGTTCTTAACTTGTTTTCAATTTGTTTCCAAGAGTATGATAAATGTTTGTGTAATTAACTCAAAGTATAATCTCTCCCACAATTTAATAACAGAATAATAGATATTTGCAAGCTTGAAATGGATGAATGTATTTCACACCAAAATATGCAGCTGATATAACTTTTTTAGGAAAATAACATTTGATAGTATTTATCAGAAATTGACAAAACCATTACATATAAGACTTGGAAAATGGTGAAATATAAGTTCACAGCCCTCCAAACTCATCGCTGGGCATTTACTATTAATATTAGCACAATATAGTGAGTCACAACACCTTCATAGAAGATATGGTGGCTCATGTAAATAGTCATTGAAGTATATTATCTCCCTTGCTAACTTCCAAATCTGGTGCAGACCATGTTTGAGCCTACAGACCACATAAAACCCCTCCACGTCACATAAAAAGCCTCCAAAAGAGATGCGGTGGTCTATAGTTAATGTTGTAAACTTGTAACTCCATAAAAAGGTACAAGCGGCTAGTATGAAGAAGTTGTGATAGAAGCTTGGAGTATCAACCTTACAAAAATATCAATATCTGAAATTTTTTTGTCTCATTCAAGGAAATGTTGTGGTATAGATAGAGCCTACGGCTCCTTGAGTAATAACCAAACTCCACTCAATAAATGGTATGGCTGATAGAGCTAACTAGGCACAAGCTGAGTAAACTGCAGCCACATATGAATGAATGAAATGAAAGATTTTAATGACGTCCACGAGACTAAACAGTATAAGGGACCAAGACAAAACCAGGCCTAATCTGTCTTCATGCTCTTTTCCATGTCGAGTCTCCTACTATTAATTTTGATTAGAAGGCTAGCCATCTGATTAATCTTGTCTTCCCCAAAGAGCTGGTGCATATTATCAACTTTCAAACTATTTTCGTGCTGAGTACGGATATCCTCGTAAGTGGTGCATTCCATGAAAAAACAAATAAACATCACCCGTAAATTCAGTCTGCACACCACCCAATATCTATACTGAAATTTGCCTCTACAAGAGACTGTTAGTGTTTCTTAGATCAGATTAAACAATGAAAGCACTTAGAAATATTGCAACACATGAAGACAATGAACACAACAAGATACCCTGGGAAAACCCTCCTCTTGAGGGAGAAAAATCCAGCAAATGAATCTCTTATATAAAGTAGCACAAGAGCAGAAATCTGCTTACAACTCAGGCCCAGCAATGGCCAATAATGAATACAATGAAGTCGCACCTCTCCTAGATGCACAAGATACAAATGAATATGTTCTTCCTTGAAATCGGATCTGCTGCTATGAAAGTGTGAATTCTGCTCTGCTCTTAATTGCGAACTATCTTGAATAGATTGGATGGTTTACAATGACAAGAAGACCTTGTATAAATACAAGAGAGGCACCTCTTCAAGTTAGGTCGGCCCCTTAGGAAAAACATAAGTAAAGATAAATACAACTAGGGTTGGCCCATGCAACAAATAGTAAATGCGAATCATATAGGGTCGGCCCTCTCCATTAATAAAAGTTATAGTCATGAATTAAATAGCCGAAGGCTACTTATTTAATTCATGATCTTCTCCTCGGAATTTGTGCAAAGGAAGTGCAGCCCATAGCTGCTATAACATCAACAGAGACTTCATAATTTTTTTCGTTTTCCACTTGTAATATCCAATGTGAGAGAAATCTAAATAATCTCTCCAACAAACCGGTTAGGGTAGATTTGTCGCACCACCAAAACTAGTCACCCTTAGGGTTTTCGTCCTAAGGTTTGAACTCCGAACAGCTGTCCAAAATCACAAAATAGAATAATATCCAAGCATACCAAACACGAGCTTTCTTTTTCACTTTTGTATCCAACTCCACCCTGGCCTTTTAAATTCCCACTTTTTGATAATTTTAAATAAACTCACAAATAATAAAGTTTCCTTTTTAAAACTTCGTTAAATATCCACAAAGTCACTTTATGAACTTAATTAAACTAATTAAATAATATCACCCTTAAGATATGCTAGAATGGATAATATTGAATAATTAAATTAAAATATTCCCTTAGCTCCGACATTAGCCTACGGAAATAAAATAGGCTAATCAATCACTTGCTTAGGCATCGGAAGGGGACATTACATGGTTCCCATTGTTGCCATAACATTCATCATGGTTCCACATTTGAAATTTCCTTTGCTAAAATATGGTGGGCTTCTTTCTTGGTGTTAAAAGTGCCCTATTTCCAAAAACATTCCTTCTCCTCAATGACTTGTTCTCAAAACTCTACCAAAGTGAAGTCCTTCAACCCACCCTTCTTCATGAGCTTCTAGTCAATGAGAACTACCAATGAAGGAAAATATTAGGAAGAAAAATGTTAATGAGCTAGTCATTTTCAACCTTGAAACTTTTTCTTCAATCCCAGCACCTATTCCAAGAGCTCCTCAACCCTACCAAATCAAAAGGAGTGAAAATATTCAGCTCCCTTATATAAGTCACCATGAGTGTTGCATCTACCTAGTTGTACTTCCCGAATAAGTAGTACAAATGGCACAAGTTGAAGGTTGATCAAGGATATGATGCAATTGGTCCAGCTTCATGAGTAGCCTAAGAAATCCCATGGCTTGATCATGCTCATGAGGGAACTCTTCACTTTTCTCCTTGGTTTTTTCTTTCTTGGGATCAATCACATACTACAAACCCTTGAGGTGAAGCAAACTCTCCACTTGAATAGCCTAAGTGTTATAGTTTCACCAAGGGTTGCATAGTTATCAATCACTCTATCACCTTCTCTATGAACTACCCATTGACTAGTGAATAATGGCCTCAATCTAGTTGCATCACTAAATCAAGCTCGAAAGGTGCTTTCCAACTAAAAAAGCCAATTTCCAAAGTCCACTGCATGCCTAACAGATATGATTTTTTTATTGCCTTCTCCAAGCAAGAAGGGGAAAATTACCCTATGACTACCAAATGGACTTCAAATATAAATCAATGGTTAATGTTCTAAATTGACAAGTTGGAAAAAAAAAAGCAAAAATGTGGCCTTGATATGTTTTTTGCCAAGGTTCTTAACTCGTAAATGTTTTGGCAAAATTTGGCAGAAATCTTGAATATGCATGGTTTATGATTTGGAAAGAAACTACAATATCTCCTACAGCATGAGCCCCAGAGTCATCAAACTATAGACTTTAAGGTCTCTCCTAGCAAGTTATTACTGCCAAAAGTAGACCAAACAAATCTGAAAAAAATTGCAAATTTCTCGAATGAGCTCCAAGGTGCCCCCCTTAGTTGCAATGCCAAATGATGAGACACAAATCATTGTTGTGGTTAGCCACAAATACTAATTATCTTGGATGGCTTGTAACCTTCATACAACATGAGCTGAGGAGCTCAAATGCACTTAATGTTGAAACAATAGGCTCTAATTGCCATTTTTGATGAACTCAGAAAAGAAAAGTAACATTGCAACAAATGAAAAAGGATAAGTGAAGAGTAAATATATTATAGTTCTATATGAATGAATGCAATTTCTTGTCATATTTGAAAAGAGTGAGGCGCTTTTATAAGCAACAAATGTGGTTGGAAAAGTGTCATGTCCCCAAAATAGAACACCAAAATAACTAAACGTTGAAATACAAATAAACAAATAAAATAAACAATAGTATAAACACTATAAAATATAAATATAAATAATTTAAATATTACTATAATAATAATTATAACAATATAATATTATTATTATAGTTATTATAATATAATAAACATTATAAGTATATATAAAGAAAACTAACATAAAATAATAATAAATATATTAAAATAAACAATATAAATAGCAATGATTATGTTTAATCAAGAGCAGGGATGAAATTAGTCTAGGAGGAGCAATAATTAATAAAAGTAGTGAATCCAATAGTATAATTTAATATTTATAAACATCATAATAATAAAAATCATATTATCTGAAATTAACTATCATCGATTCCTAAGATATATTAGTTATCATCAAAAGGTAACACTATACCAAAAGGCACAATTAAGTAGAGGAAGCAATCATATTATTGAAACCAAACAATGCAACGATTCACCTTAGGATCAACAACTACTAAGAGACACATCCCATCAGCAGATCGGGAATATTTAAAGGATGTGTAGGAACTTCCAAGCGGGGATATGGAAAAAAAAAGGAACAAAAACATAATACTCAGAAAAACAATAAATCCGAAATCATCAAATGAGGGAACGGAAAATAAAGTACAGAGTGCAGATTATCTGATGGTATTTAGGGGGTTGTAAATGTTTGCTAACACACATAGTGGAGTCAAAAGGGTGAGGAAAGACTCTTGAGGATGGCCCATAAAGGGAGATCAATCCAAGTCAAAAGGGGGATCGAATGAAAAGGAGAAAATGAATAAAGGAAGGATCCATTAACCAAGGTAATACCTTCCAACATGAAATCGATGAAGGAAGGAATATATTCTGAACTATGAAATCAGCAAATCATTTATAGAAGGTATCTTTCTGTGGTATGTCCTAATATAATTATTGAAAATAATTATGTATTTTGCTATGTTACACGCCCTGTCGGGGACGGGGACGGGGACGGGGGGACGACAGGGGACGCGTTTCCGGGACGTTTCCTAAGGGGCAATTTTTAGGGGACGGCAAGGAACGGCGACATACAAAATACATATATATATGATTTTTTCAAAATATATTAATATATTATAGACAGAGAGAGGGAAAGAGAGAGATATGTCAATAAATTAATAATTGATAACAACAATATCAATATATAAATAAATTGCGAGAGTAGTAGTATAACAAGTAACAACATAATAAAATTTAAAAATTATAAATGTCATTAAAGCATTATAATATAAAATTTATCATAGCAATATCAAACATCAATATAAAACCATGGTCTATCAATATCCAAATGATTCAAACATGCATCCAAAAGTCTCAAAGTTCAAACTGTAAACATGAAAATCAAAATACTAAATACTGAATACATTGTCCAACAGTCTATGAAATTAAGCCTCATTCGGGCTATGAATATCAAAAGGCTCAGAACTATCTGAGTCACTATCATCCTCTGGTAAGAGTGGATCATCCAATGGTAGCCCGACCAATCCTAGTTGCACCTCATCCTCATCAATTTGCCTAACATCCTCAGGATCAACATCCCATCGTGCTGCTGGAGTCTGCCGATACTCAGTAGTTTGTCGGTCCTGAAGTCTCAAGGCACTATGAACTGCAATTAATTTCTCGGCTCGTTTTGAAAGCCTGTTCCTCTTAATGGAGTGGATGAAGCCATAGGTGGACCAATTCCTCTCTGCAGCAGAGGAACTAGCAATCTGTGAGAGCAAACGAATGGAAAGTTGTTTCAAATCCGATGTGTCCTTCCCATAAAATTTCCACCAGCCAATGGGGTTGTTCTATGCAATGGCGGCCCTATCTGTCCTAGCCTCTAGTTTGCTGAATGTAGGACCCTGAAGATCAGCAAACATAAGCCACTACTCTCTAATAATGGTTGCCAGCTCATTGGTATACATTTTACAAAGGGCTATTGTAAGCCCCTCTATCACCTCGTCATCCTCAAAAGGAAGCATTCGGCCACGTCTAGGTACATACCACTTTGGATTAAGAGCATAGGCAAGCATATGAAGAGGGGTATTCATTGTGTTCCACCTCTTTGTCACAATAGGCCTAATACGGTCCTCATAAAAACTCAACTCAAGTTCCTTTTGACAAATAGCTTGCTTCATTTGGTCAAGCATGCTATCAAAAGTCTCATATATCTCTCCCAAGCTAGGAGAGTCTGTATCTGCATATCGAATTACCCTCACAACTGGTGATATGAAAGAGCAAATATACCTACAAGCAACAAATTAAATATTAGAACTTTTAAAAATTAAAATACATTTAATACAACCTACAAAGTATAACAAAGTGTAACAAATTCAAAAACAATTTAAATTTTCAGATTTCTTATTTGATAGTGGCCCACCAAGTTTCATTAAGTACTCTATCTCTCACTTCCTTGCCTTCATTTGTCTTCGATAGAGTCCACCTCTTCCAATTTGCACAAACAACCATGGCTTGTAGAGCATCTTGGACCTCCAACATCCTCTCCAACAAAATATAGTAACTATCATATCTAGTCTCAACTGGTTTGAGGAATTCTTTCTTTGAATAAGACCGGAATAGTGCGTGTGAAGTGTGATGGTTACATACAAACATTTGTATGTTTCTAGCCTCTACAATTGCTGCCTTCACTCAATCTATTTTTCCAATATCTTTCAAAGCATTATTCAAAGCATGTACACAACATGGAGTCCAAAAAATATGTTTGTAAGCACTCTCAATCATCAAACCAACTAACTTACAAACACGAGCTGAATCTGTCACAACCTGCACAACATTAGAAGGCCCAACCTCCTCTATGGCCTCCCTCAAAATGCCAAACTGAAAATCAGCATCCTTACGCTTCCCAGAACAATCAACAGCTCGAAGAAAGTATGAACCAGCAGGGCATGTAACAATAACATTAATGAGTGGCCTATGTCGAATATCAGTCCACCCATCCATGACAATGGAACAACCAGTCCTAAGCCATGTTTGTCTCATCTCCTCCATCAACAAGGTAGCTTTTGAATATTGTTTGTCAAGGAGGGAGGTACGCAATCTATGTTCTCTAGGGGGGGCATAAGAGGGTCCAACTGTCAATATTTCCTTCACCATAGTTTTGAAATAAGGTGACCTTGCCAAATGAAATGGAAGAGCATGTGCATAAAAGAATTTGGCCACTGCATCATCAGCTTGCTCACATTTTTGCACATTCATTAACCCCATGATTGATGTTTTCTCACTTGCTTTCTTCTTCCCTCTATCACAACTCTCTGTAACTGATAAATTGGAAGAGGCTTGCAACTCAGCTAATGGTCGTTTTTTATTTTGAATGGTAATAATTTGGTCATCACTTAGTCCAGCCAACTTTGCAAATTGAAGTTGTTGCTCCAATGTTATTTTGTCACAAATTCTAACACCCTTTCCAGTGTCACCCACTAGATGGCCTCTAATCCTAGTATAGCTCCCATGGTAATTAGATTCACAAACATGACAAAGCCATTTCTTGCTGCCCCCTGAATTTTTTTTTTTGTTGACAGTCACATCTGTAGCAAACTGACGCAATGGTTTGTTGCGGTTGAAAGGGCCTTTTGCAAACCTTTGAAGAGTGGGTATAGGGCATGCAAAATGGTCTGAAGAAGCATGGGTTGGATTTTCAGAGGTAGAAGAAGGATCTATTGACATTCTTTGAACTTCACATTCACTGTCAGTACCCTCATGACTGTCACTGCCACTGCCACTACTGTTGCTGCTCATTTTGAAATTTGTATGGCTTTTTTAAATTTTTAAATTTTTTAAAGCATGAAAGTTTGTATGCTGGTTGAAAATCTGAAAGTTTGTAAAAATGATACTAAATCAATGAACATAGAAAACAAAAAATGAACATAAAAAAATAAAAAATAAAAATGAAAAAACTGTAATGCAGCAAAATTAAATTTAATGATTAATCTCAAACCTGGAAGTATCAAGAATGTGCAGCTCGCCAGCTCCTCAAGGCGTCCCAAACACAAAGCAAATGGAGCTCAAGTCAAGGAAAAACGCAGCAATAAAACCCTAGTTGCGATTTTGACCTCAAGCTCTTCAAAACGCGTCTAAATCTGGAAAACGCGTCTAAATAATGCAAAAACGTCTCTTCAAAATGCAAAAATGCATGAGCAAAAATCGATTTGGGGCGAGTTGAAGAGTTTCTGAGTGTTTGGCGTGAGTTTAAGACTGAGACAGTGAGTTTTTTCCTGTGCTGAGAGAGAGCCGTCACTTGCCAATAGTCAAAAATATTATGAGTAATACTAATATTATGTTTCATTTACATCTTAGACAAAATTTTAGGTTTCCCAATCAATGTGGGCCCTGCGCAACCTTTAGCAGCAGAAGAAAATATTAAAAAAAACAATTTTTTTTGTGTTTTTTAGTGGCTGGAGGCTGCATGTTCGCGAACCGTCCCCGGTACGACGAGGGACGTTCCCAACGTCCCCCAGCCGTACCGGGGACGGGGGACCATTCCCTACTAGGGGGAAACGTTTCCTCCCGTTTCCTAACAATTTTCCCAATTCGGGGACGGCCGGGTACTGTCCCCTTTGCGTCCCCTCGTCCCCGGGACAGATGGGGACGGGTACAGTGAGTTTTGGGGCAAGGGGCGCGTCCCCGTGTAACCTAGGTATTTTGTTGATAATTTTCATAGTTATTGTAAGTACATATAATATGAGTGTCTATATATATAGATATATATAAAAGTGAATATATATAAACATAGATGCTCATGCAAGGGTGAGTATTCTAAGCTTATAAATAATTAATAATGATGATATATATGTGTATATACAAACATATACATGTATATGTTTATATTCAATTAGACAATAATGATGCTTATTGAGTCTTATAAGTATTTATGATTCTTTAATATAAATGAAGAATAATTATATAAAGGTATATATGAGCACCAATAAATATAAGTAAGAATAATTTATGTAGGAAATAAGAACTATTAAATACAATTATGAATTTAGTTATTAATGAGGGTCAAATATAGTTGTAATTCAAATAACAGTTGATGTTTTATAAACATATTTAAATATATTATGATTGACAAATATATTTAAATATATTAGGATTGATGAATATATAATTGATGGCTGATAAATATATCTAAATAAGGATATTTGATACATACATTAGGCATGTGGATAAGGAACATTAATATGTATAAATATATATATATGTTCGATTATCCAATAATGATGCTTGCAGCAATTATTGTGTCTCAATGAGCTTTTATAACTTTACCTTGAAGAATAGACTTCTGGCCAAAAATTCGCTTTCGCTAGCACTCAACGAGGATAGGGAGTTTGTGGAGGGAAAGGCTGGTGATTCGGTCCATTGATGGACGATCCCAAGACGAGTGGGACACCTTGAGGGAGTCCAATTTGAGATTGTTCACGCACCTTTTGCATAGTAATTCTACCATCCAAAGAGGGTAGGAAAGAGGAAACAAGGCGAAGATCTATTCCAAACAAGAGTAATAAGTCATATCATATTATGTTAGTTATGCACTAGTTGATAATAATGCATTTCATTTATCTTATTCCATCAATCTTTCATTGCGCTTTGTCAAACCATCTTTAAAATAAAAAATTTAATCTATGCATTTTATGACATTACTAAAATTAAGTGCTGACCACAATGTATAAGAGAGGATCAATAAACAAAAAAGAAAATATTTAAAGGACCAAAGTCAATTCAAAGCGGTCTACTAACAATGCATCCCAACCAACCCAATCAAATAGATAAGATGGATGACTCACTTCACTATATATATATATATATATATGTGGCAGCTCACGATTGACATGTAGATCTATATGATATTCTTTTGGATGAGAGGAGGACAAGCGTCTTAGGCAGTCCCCCAATGTAGGAGAGGGAGGGTCCCAAACTTTAGGGAGAGAGCCTTTAGGCACTTGGCTGGCACACAAAGCTTGAGGTTCTTCTCTCCCAATGAAAGGACCTTTAGACACTTGACTAAATTTAGGAGTTTGGAGGTTGAGGGGTTTTAGGCTCTCGACCAACCCCAAGGCTCAACCAATAGGAAGAGCACTCAGCCAACAAGAGACAGCTTTTAGGCAGTCATCCAATAGGATAAGGAAGTCAAGGGTTTTTAGGGGAGAGCAAGTGATTGAATGAAAGGCCTTCATGTTCCTCTCCATATCAACCAATTAGTGGATATCATAGCTGCCATGAATAGTCTGAGACTCTGAACCATAGTAGCAAAAATCTTTCTCGAGAATAAGTCAGCAGACTAAAAGATAAAGGTGTTTTACAATTAATTGAGAAATTTTGGGTTAGAGTTAGGAAAAAAATTAGGAAAAATCAGACAAAATCATCAAAGAAATCAGAAAAAGCCCATTAACCCTAACATTTTTAAACCAAAAAATTGTGAATAGTTCACAACTTCTATCCAAAAAATTAGTCCCAGAGTGGCAATTTATTATCAAATTGTGAATTCTGCAAGTATGACTCTGAACTAAACCATACAAATCCATAATCAAATCGCTCTGGAATCCTAGATACATGGATGGCTCTCCTTTCCTCCTTATGGCCGAGTGCCTAAAGGCCCTTTTGTCATGTATATGGACGTAAGATTCAATTGATGCCTTTTGGTCTTAGATAGCCTAAAATTGTAAATAAGGATACACAACGCCGATGACAAGATCTTAACCAATCTGAAATAATTTGCATATGTATTTTTTTAGTTGAAAACAAATATTTTAATATGAAATAGCATATCTACTGAAACAGAGTTTCATGGCCCTTGTAACATAAGAGAGCCGAGAATAGCACTAAGGTAAACTATAGCATTAAGAGTCTGAGTAACGCTGAGAGAATAAAAGTGATATAAAACCCTGGCTAAACCCTACCATAATTACATCTAAGAGCCATGAATGCCTTTAAAATATCAAATTTGTGGGATTTTATCCTCATAAGGGCACTGTTTAAACTTTAGACAACCAGAATTCTAAGCATATTTGTTTTTTATGCAATTGAAAAAAGAGAGCCTTATTCAAATGTGACTGATTGTGACACAGCTTTGAAGAAATTATATCGCTCTAGGTTTCCGTATTACTAGCCCCATGATCCCACACTCACAGTTCACCCTATATGTCTTCGTTTTCAGTTCCTAGCGGTGGGTATCAGAAAGCAACTGGTTAGCCTTACAGTTCAAAGGGAAAAAAGACCGGATCTGATGGCAGGGTGACTCATAGGGTCCTTCGTCTTCTATTGATTTCTAAGCTAATACGTCTTCAGTTGTAAAAGTGTAGACTAAATTTTCAAGGAAAAGAAAGGCCAAATCGTCTCACATTTTCAACAATGAAAATGTAAAACACGGAATATTTGCAAATCGTTTTACTAAATGATCCAAAAAATCATACATATATTCATAATTTGTGAATTCAAATCCAACTATCCTGAAATACCTGTCAAACATCTTTAAAATTTCAATGTATTGACTGTATATTTTTTGGCTTTAAATTTAAAAATTGTTACAGTATAGCTACTGCGTTTGCACAGTTCAAAATGACAAGGCAAATTTGTAATGTATATATTTAGGCTTTGCACTTGCAAGATTTTCCACGGATCAATCGTGTTAATTTTTAAAAATTTGACCTAAATTTTATTATTTCCAAGCATGAGTTCAAGCCATTTCGTAGAACTCAGGAGCTACTCGTGTGATTTTTTTAGTTTTGACTTAAGTTTTTAAATTTTTAACTATTGTGCTCAAATCTTTAGCATACAGCGGGAGTAAACCCTGTTTCTGAATATAATTAAATAGCCGGTCTTTACTTATTTTATTTTTTTAATTATATCGTGCTCAAAAGTTCCATAGAATTTAAGGTTTAGCACTCCAAATTGTAAATCTTTATTTAACTTCTAGATATCTAGCTTACCAAAATGACGGAGTAATGTTGTCCTTTTTAATTTAAATTTCGAAAAACAACTTAACAATGTGCTCAAATCTTTACGCATAATATTTTATTTGTCTGGAAATTTATCAATTGTCTTGCAGCTTGTTAAATTCGAGCTTGAAAAATGAAACAAAACAAAAATGAAGAGAAATGACAGATAGGAACAAATTTTGCAAGCACTCTGTATTTTTCTTTGGAAAAAAACTATAAAGCGCGAAATCTTACAGCCTTAAAAGAAAAAATACACTCACCTCGTTCGATCCGGAGACGTGATTCTTTTGAATGCAGCATAAGGCAATAGAATTGTAGCTATATTTATGTATTTCCTCTTTATTTTTTCTGAGAGCGTAAAGATTGGCAAGCTCAAGCAAATACTGCATGGAAAACCGAGAAAGACATAAATTATCAAAAAATTCATAGGATTCAAAGATTTTATATCTACTAAAAATTAACTTACTGAATCCAAATTTAGCTGAAAATAACTGTCCAGGACAAGCTAGAGTTAATATTATTACGAAATTTACATGATTTTTAAAGGTTGAAGGAATAGGCATGAGATTGAAAAGTGAATTTCACCTGCTTCAGATCTTTCAGGAGGGAAGGGTAAAAGGAAGAAAGGTCTAAGACAAAGCAAAGAAGGCCCATTTTGCTCAACCCTGAGCTCAGGTTTTGCGTCAGGTTTTTACTGAAAATTTACACCTCGATAAGAGACGATTTTCATATTAAATCGATGTGCATTATGAATCGAACTATGTTAGTTTAGTAGGCTCATGTTTCTGAAATATTTGAAATTTGAAATTTCGAATTTCGAATTTATATATTATTGTTCACTTGTACTCAAATTACGTTAACGGGATAATAAGGAAAAAGTATTTTTATTTAAAAATTTGTAAGAAAGAAAGAAAATTCATACTTTACAATGAGTTTGTTTGTAGTTGAAGAAATGAATGTGAAGCTGAAAATTACGATGAAGATTTTTAAGAATATGGATTATGTGTTGGGTTATCTTTTTAATAAATAGAGTTACATATCTTTGATTTTCATAAAGAATAAAATCTTGTAGAAAGTAAAGGTTTTCTTTGAAAAGAGAGTGAAACATATTATGGATCTCATAATATACTTGACATTTAAATACAAAATATTCTTTTGATTTTGGTTCATCGCTGCAAAGTTTGCAAATGTGTTGAGCTATCTCCATAAAGTATTTTGACTTCATAAAAGGTTGGTAAAAGCATTCCTACAATTAGCTCAAAAAAATCTCAAACCAAAAGCAAGCCTATTGTACTTGGTAGGAATAATGTTTCTATCTTTTATAATAATATAGTTCTTCAACTAGTGTTGCATTTGTGTTGACAATGTTTATCGTGGTTTTGTTGGTTTCTTTCCAACTGATTATATGATTGTCTCTATCGATAAGCTACTTCTAATGCTCAAGACTTTTAGGTCAATGGCCAACTTAACAGAGAATTTAAACAATTGTTTTCTACTCTTTAGGCTCTGTAGAACCTAGGTAGGCTTCCCTTTTAAAACATCATCTTAAGATACTACAAGAGATAGATGATGTCACAACATATAAGAATTTCACACATTTTAATGAGGATTTTTACAAATATAGCTTATTATCTTCCAAATCCTTCGAGGCTTTCTGAGACTAGTGTGAAAATACGAAACATAGAATATAAAAGTTTGGTTTCAATTTTGGGATTGTTCATTACTGGGGTTGAACGAGGGTAACTTAGACTGTTCCCCCATCCATGCATAAAGTCAATGAAATAAATAATTTCTTCTAAAAATACCTTTCACAAGGATTCAATGATACATAGGATATTTTTGCCTTACAGTAATAAGACCTACCCATTTGTCACACAGATGTTATACTTATTAATCCTTATCACAATACTCTTAACACTTAATCAGAAGCACATTTAATTATTCCTTGAATAGAAGTCATCAATTAAACATTTGTTACAACAATTATGCAACAAAAATCTCCATAATCTTTGATTTGTATTAATTGGATGAAAATTGTATTACATCAAAGGAGACAACAACAATATATGGCATATATTCAACTTGAGCCATGAATTGAATTTTATACAATTATCTTTAAAATTTACATTTTTTGCTCTGTGTTTCAAAGAACAACAAAAAAGATTGACCTACCCATCCCAAAGTACAAAACCCATCTATTTGAACCCTTCTACAAGAAACAAGAGTCTTATATATAGAAACGTGAGCATGCAGGCTCTCAAAAGTAGTCACATGACTCATGTGGCTTTTTACATTTATAAATTACTTTTCTTTTTGCATTCGGTTATTACTGGGACAAAACCTGTTACAAGATGTTAGTTTAGAATACCATGCATTAAAGCAGTTGAAATTGACTTGAAGATACCATTCGAGAATCATTGGAGATCGTTGGAGATATAGTGATTGCACTTCAAAAGACAAAAAGGATCAAAACTACTAAGAAATTGAAGCATTCATCTTGAGGAGCCTTTAAAACATCTGCCACTTGAAAATGAAAACAATACTAGTCGTTAAGGAGCACAAAAAGATAAAAATGACCCACCCTTCATCCACCATGGTAGAAAATGACAAAAGAAGAGTTGGTGTAGCCAATGATTATGTATACTTCTCAAGCCAAGAGCTATATTCTTCCTTAGAAGGCCATTGAAAATCTAATAACTTTTGGACTCTATTGTTATGAGCATCATATCTTGCATCTGTAATGGCTATAGTTTCTTTTGTAAAATTGTCCAAATCATACTCCAACTTGAATAAATTATCAATTGAATTATTTAATAATGCTAAATCTGGTTTTCCATTTGTATAATATATATATATGAGAAAAAATTAGGGATGATATTAGCAAACTCAAATTTTCACACATCTAGGGGCTTAATGATCCCAAACTTATCCAAAATTGTGGGAATCACTCCATTTTTTATATTTTCAAGCATTATTAATTTGGCCCTCGGTTGCACATCCAACCTTGTTTGAAATGTTGATACTTCCCTTAGTAATTCAATATGCTCAATAACCTACACAAGGTTCTTAGGGCATTATTATCAAATGTAGTCATTTTGTTGATCTCTTTGATGGAAGTGGCCTTGAAGATCCAATTACTTAGTGTGCCTTGAAAATTTGTCTAGTGTTGCATATGTTTGACATATGATTTGTGTATACTCTCATTCCCCTTCCATGCACTTTCAATTTTATGTAAAATGTTTGATAGTCTATGGCCAAGTAAATCATCAATCATGTTAATTCCCACCTTTTTACTTCCTCATTAACAACCTCAGTTTTAATTGATCCTTTAACTCTTTTATTTTCAGAGAGAGGGTCTTTTATCTTGAGCTAAGAACTTATTTGATCCTGATTGAGGAGTAGGAAGAGAAGCAATCTTAGATTGAGATATTTGAGCAATTACCTTATTGTATTCTTGCAATAGTTTCAAGTGTTTCATGCACTTTATTATAGTTAGCATGTTTCTTCTTTGTTGCCTCACTAGGCATTGCAATGTGTACTACTATTGAATTTTCCCGAGGGGATGGTATATTTGACAACCTTTTGACAATTAAATTTCTTAATAGTTCTTGAATAAATCTTGCAACTTTAGGCTTGTTAGTGGTTGGGGTCATTGCCCAGCTTGCTAAGGTCTCCCATTTTGGATTGAAACTAGATCCAAAATATACCTATTCAACTAGCTCATCGGATCTAAAGGCCTCATTAAAATTCCTTATTGTGTCAAGAGTAATAATAGAAGCAATATCTCACTCAAGGAGCAAAAGCAAACCAATTTCCCTTACAATCTTTCTCCCTTCCTCTAGGGTAATGTTGCTCATATCAAAACCCATTTCTTTTAAAACCTGTTGAATAACCTCTTCATACTTAGAAGGATGAACTTTTCTCTTATCTTAGTTAAGCTTTTATTGCAATTCCTCTCTCCTTATTCTCAATACGAAATCATTAAATTCCTTGGAGGCAACAAAATTGTCATCATACATGAATTTTTTGCAAGTCAAAGCTCTCACATCATTTGCTATTATATTTGGATCATTGAAATCCATTAAGAGCCTATATGTTGGCACTTTTATATCATCCTAATTTTTGTGAGGAGGGAAAAAATTGATCCACTTCTTCATCATAGGGTATGTTCTTTCCAATATCTGCATCTTTCTCCCTGCAACTTCCTCAAGATTTAGAGAATAATTTATCAAAGTTTGCATGCCACATGGCATCTTAGGATTTTTTGCATGATGCATTATTGATTGTGCGGGCATAGTCTCTTGTTAAAGTGGATGTTCAACTTCCTTTTCATAGGGCCTTTTATCTAAAGATGGCTTCCCCATGAATGTAAAGCTATCAAAGTTGTCAAGAAACTTTATCATTCTATCAAAAGGATCCATAATATAAGGGAAATCTCCTTTATAAGAAGAATTTCCTCTTTTCCTCCTTTGCTCTAATTGTCCAATTTTGATCCACTTTTTCTTACTTTCTTGAACATGTTCGTTTGTCAAACAATTCTTTATCACATCATGTGAAGCATTGAACTTGTGATAATATAGTGACCTTTTTGCTTCTAATCTAATCTTGTTGATGTAATGCTCAAGGTCACAGTTTCTTGTAACATCAACTTTCATTTTATATTATTGCAAAAGAGAAGGTAAACCTTCTAGGACTTCCTTAGTTGTAATGTTGAAGTCAGAGAAATGCATCCTAGCAGTAATATAAGAACCCTTATTTATTGATCTAAGATGATATTTATTTGATTCAATCGAATCCCACAAGATTTCCATGAAATAAATCCTATCATATTCATACTGGTAAAAAATGGGGTTGAACACCTAAGTACCATAAACCCTAATCAATGTGCAGTTTGTATGGAGGTACCAGTCACCCTAATTATGATCAATTCCCTTTTCAGGATCCAAGTATAAGGTCCTAAGGAACTTAACCACCTTCTTTTATAATCTTTATTTAGGTTCAAGGCCTAAATTCTCCAAGACACCTTGCACAAATATATTCTCAAATATCAAATAACCAACAAAAGGACAATGAGAATCCCATAGATATGTCCATATTTGGACTGACAATTAGGAACCATCATCATTTATCATTCTTGATTTCATGGGTTTTCTCTATATCTTCATTCCATTATGCAGTATTAAGTGATACAATAGAGAGTGATATTTAAAATATAGCCCATATTTTGGATCCTTCAAGTCTCTTAATTGCTTGTGGATACCCTCTATAATGTAGGAAACAAAGTCAAAACTTATATTTAGGTCCTTGTGTTGTATATCTCCAGCTATCATCATCATATGCACAAGCATTTGCACCTTGTAATCTTATCCTAATAATTTACATAGAGTAAAGTAACTAGTTATGAAGTAATCCACAAAAATATATCAAAATCAAAAGGCTCAACTTTATTTCTAGCAAATTAACTAGTTTACTATCCAACCCTCTCATTTTTTGTTGTGGCAACCACATCACTCTAAAACTATTCTTGTCTTTGGAAAATTATCTATTCAGAGCTCCAAAATCAATACCCACATTAGTTGCAACATTCAAGTTGAAGGTATCCACAATGACATTTCTACTTATCTCCAACAAATAGCTCCCTTGTCACTTTTGATAACCCTATTTTTAGTATCATAGTTATGCACCAAGGCCTTAATCAAAATCAATACTAACAAACACATTTGGTGCTACTAATTTACCCAAATCTTGAGTCCATAGGTTTGAGATGGGTTTGTCAAATTTACTCCTCTTATAGCCATATTAAAAAAGGCTCCAACCCTATTAAGGAATAATAGCATCCTTGATCTGGTTGACTATGCCACTTATTCTATCCATCAAAACCCCTATTCCTTGAGAATGATTTTCTCTCTTAGTTTATCCAAGAAATTATTTCATTAAATCATCCTCAAAGAACCTCTTTACCCCCTTGACTTAGTGCTAGACTCATTCATTTTGAAATTTCTTGAACAAGTAGGGTTTTCTAGAGCTAGTTCTTAATTAACTTAGGATTTTGATATCCTTCAAAGTATTAGAAAGGAAAAGAAAAGATATTTCTAAAAAACCTTTATAGCAACCACAAATAATCCTTAAAAATTGCAAGTTCTTGGATACAATCAGAATGTCTTACCTATGAATTCACTTGGAAAACTATAGTCTTCACTTACCCAAGTTTCTCTAAGAGCTCCAATTCTCATTCTTATGGATTCAAAATGCTTTAATTGTACAATGATATAGAAAATCCCAAATACATTGCTTTAAAACAATAGTGGTTGCGCCTTAATTGTCATGCTAAAGGTTCATATGGATAAAACTAGTTGTTTGAAAGTAGTCATTTCTAATTTTGAATTTCAATCATCAATCTTGAAGCATCATGGTATGATGGATGATCCATGCATTCACACGTTCTACCATATACGTTTTTTAAAAATATTTTGGAAAAATTATGGTGTATAAGCCCTACGTGTTGAAGTGAGAAATGGAATTGTGTCCCTTTGTCTTTTAGTTTCCAAGGTATCAACACATTGCAAGAAGAATATTCGGTTTGTAAAATGCTTGCAAAGGATATCAATGGGAAATTGGTAAGTTTCAGCCTTTTAAATGATACAAGGATAGCACATTTTTTCTATGCATTGATAATCAAAGAATGTGGTGCAAAATAATTGTGTCCTCTAATCAACAAACACCACATGTCAGGTGCATAGCCAAAGGAATTCAAGCACCATGGCTTATGTATATGTTGCAAAGAAGAAAATGTGGTATAAATCAAACATGTGCTCTAATTAGAAGTAGGCACGTGTCCAATTATTTGTCATATCATTGAATGAATGAATGAATGATTTTAATTATGTCCACAAGACCAACCAGTCTATGGGACCCATGAAACAGAACTTAAACTACTTTTTGCAACAAATAGAGCAGCCACTGACCCCACCAACTACTCCTTGTAGCCCTCTAACTCTTTGCTGATTTTTTTCCTTCTATTGTGTATTTTGATCATGTAACTTGTTGTTTCAGTAATCTTCTCTTCAAACAAGGCCTCTAACATTTTGACTTTAAACAAATATGAGTAATTTCACCTGATTTCCTCGTAAGCCTTACACTACATGGCGTAGTGCCACTCTATTTCTACTAAACCCGAAGAGCAGAAACAACAAATCCTATATGTCCATGCCTCCTTGGGTATTTTCCATCTTCCTATTTCACACCTCAAATGGTGAGAGCTAGTTCTTAACTTGGCTATCAACATTTTGGCCTTCCACTTTATATTTTCCTCCACGTAATATTTTTGCCCATGATCACAAGTGGGGTTAAAATGCAAAACATAGTGCTCTCTTTTTTGACCAAGTTGTTTTGACCACATGATATGTTTGACTTTCTCTTTTACATACCTTTTAATTTCTACATTTGTGTTTGGAAACTCATGCATGCTTATCCCCCATTTTCCCGTCCACTTGACATTTTTCCTCATCCACGTGCTCTTCCTTCTAGTTAAGTTTTCTTCCACCACAATTTTGGGCCATCGATATCCCCCCATATTCTCAATTCTCTTCAAATATCCTAATAAACGAATTAATGCTACCATTTCCATTGGAAAAACTCCCGCCTCAGCTAAAAAAATCTCATACGGAACTATACTTTTTATCTTGAAATTGCTTGTGATTAGGTGCTTTTGTAATCTTTCTATTTGCCTCCATTTTAATACTGATGTGTTGCAGCCCCAAACTTCACAACCATATAAGACCACGGGTATAACAAGCAGCCCAAATAATTTCTTCTTTGTTTTCAAATCCCATAGCTCAGCAACTGATCTACATCTGTTTTGAAGAAAGTAGAGAGATTTCCAACCCCCTTGAATTTTTTTTCCCTACAAGTCTCCCAACTAAGAGTGCAAAAAAGATTGAGACCCAAATACTTGTATTCATTTACCACCTCGAAGGAGTTTCCCTCAAACTAAAAATTTAATTGCTTCTTAGCTCTTTTCAATGTAAATATCATGACCTTGGTTTTGCTAATGTTCACTTTGCATCCCCACATCCTAAAAAAAAATCTCTAGAGCTTTTAGATGTTGTTGAAGACTATTTTCTGAATTTTCCATTAAGGTAAGGTCATTCGCATATAGCAACAACTTGACTACATAAGTGGCCAAGAACACACCATTGCCTCCCCGCTTGTCTAACCACTCTTCTAACTTGTCTATGTATAGCCCAAACAAAGTGGGAGACAAAGGGAAGCCCTGCTTGACCCCAATGTCACTCCCAAAGCACTCTGAAAGACCCTCCTTTGTTTTTATTTTGACTTGGACTTGATCATAAAGTCTATGGACAACAACCCTATACTTTTTCAGAACTCCAAGTTGTTCCATTCTATCCCAAAGTTTTCTTCTAGAGACTATGTCAAAAGCCTTTTTGTAGTCAACAAAACAACATAAAACCTCATTACCTTGTTTATCCCAAAAAAATTCAACCATGTGTCTAAGAGTGTTGCAATGGTCAATTGTAGAATGCTTTAGTCTAAATATTGCTTGCCCTTTTTCCCTTTTACCTTCCTTCTAAGCACAACAATTGATTTTGCATTCCACCATGCTCCCAAAGAGCTTCCCAAAAAGAGGATTAATCATTATGGTGTGGTAGTTTGACGGGTTGTTGACATCACCACTCTTGTGGAGAGGGATAACAACACTCGTTGTCCAATTTGCTGGAAAATCATGTTGAATGACCTTGTTGAAAATCTTCTTGATATGTGGTGCCAAGAGCTCTAAACCCCATTTCATATATTTAGCCTATAACCCATCGATGTCTTGAGCCTTCCCCACCGCCAATGCTTTAATACCAACCTTGATATCCTTTGTGGTGAACAACTTATCATTAGTGTTAATTGTCGGAGGTAAGGTTTTATCTTGGTCTCTTTCATACAATATTTTTGCATATTCTAACCATTGAATGTCTATGATGTTATTCTCATTGGTACCTCTAGCTTGTTGCAATTCTCTCCAGAAATCCTTTGGATTGTGCCTTCCAAGATAAATTAGTTCTCTCCTTCTTACTATCATGAATTCCTCTTTTTTTGCTCTTACTAATTTCTCATACAATTTTTTATTTGCATGTTCATTTCCAGAAATTTTGAGACCCCTTTTGGCTGCCTTACTCTCTTCATCATACCATGGCTTTGCTATAAAATTGCTTTTAGAGTCTCTTCTACCCTTAGCTCTTTTGCAAGCTATGAGAGCCTTGTGAATGATTTCCATTAGTTTGATGTTGTTTATAATGTTTTGGTTTCTGTAGGGGATGTCAATGTTTTGTATTTCCTTTAACTTTTTTTCAAGCATTTTTAAAAAATATGTCTTGATTCTCACAAGTTAGAAGAATTTTATCTTGAAGGTCCCTTCTTTTGCAAGGTTGTGGACTAGTTCTTTGCTGAACATCTTTTTCCATTCCAAGTTTTATGTAAATAGGGCTATGATCATATTTCAATTCTATTGGACAACACCCTATTTCCACCTCAATTATCCTTGGCATAATACTTTGTAAGCCAATGATGTAGCCCGCCACGCTTTAGCCATTATGAGTATGACATGTAAAGGCCCCTAACCTCGGTAATGTATTTATATCGTTACATATGATTAAATCATGAAGGCCACAAAACTCCAACAAATTTACACCGAAAGATGAAACACCACCTTTTGAGTCTTGAGATACCCTTTTCCACCTCTAATTTTCTTCTTCCTCTAACCACAATGGATTACTATTCTGCCCCTCTTCCTTACTAAAACATAAAGCTTGGTTATTTGTTGTTCTAGCATTAAAGTCCCCAAGTAGAATAATCTTTCATGTGGCACAATACTTTGTAATGTCTATTTTAGTGCTTCATAAGGGTCTTCTCTATCTAGGATCCTTTTCTTGTACATTTTAGAGCCATAAGGGGCGAAATAACAAGCTACGATCCAAATTGTAGACTCCCCATCTACCATTTTCACCCATATGTATTGATTATTTGGGTCTTTTTTTTCTATTTTTATGATTCTTTCACATTCTTTCCTAACCAAGATTGTCACCCCACCATGCCCCTTGCCACTTTTTGTTAACTCATTCCAAACTGATATCTTGTTATAACCTTCGAATTCAGGTATCCTACAACCTTCATGAGCTCATGTGTTTCCATGAGAGCAATGATATATTTTCCTTCTACTATGGGCCCCAACCCAGGCCCCCTCCTCCAAGGGTAGCCTCTACAATTCCAGCTTACCATTGAGAGGTGATCCTGGGGGCCCCCGCTTTCCTATTTATTATGATTTGTGTTGTCCCTGAATTGGGCTTTCCCTCTACACAACCAAGCATCATTCCCTGCCTTTCTTGCTGCTATAACTTTCTCCCACTATTTCCTTCTTTCCTCTAGCTGTGATGGATTTAGATCCTAATCTATATAAAATGGTGTTCCTTGGAGGAACCTTTTGCTTCTTAAAATTTTGTTCCTATCTTGTACACACTTTAAGGTTACCCTTATATTTATGCTCCTTTCTCCTCTATTTACTTTTCCAATTATGTTTGCTTGGAGGATGTGCCCCCCCCACTGAAGCTTTTCGAATAGAAAGTCCCTTACCAGCCTACTAGTGACTTCACCCTCACCATCTTCTTTCAACCCTTTAACTATTATGTTTGTTGCTCTACCCTACTTTTCTTTTTCTTCCCACATTTGTAACTTGATTTGTTTCCTTATATCCTCTCTTTGCATCTCTATCTACCCCTTTGTCACTTGTGCCCATGATTTGATCCCTTCTAAATTTCCCATTTTTGCCTTTTCCTTGGTCTCCTTGCTTGCTAGAATTGATTGTGACTCTCTAGGGTGTTGTAAATCTTCTTTTTCACCTATTTGAGCTTTGTCTTTAGGTTTGATTTGACTTAATTCAGATTTTAGAACCAACACCTCTCGTTGCCCTACTTCCATGATGTGTTGTAAGTTTTTTATTTGGTCTTTAAACAACTTATTTTCTTGCGCCAGTTGTTGGTTGTCTTCTGAGAGCAATTGAAACTCATTATCCTTACTTGTGCTCTATCCTATAACATGACCAACCTCCCTTTTAGAGCCAATAGTTCCTTGACATACAACTCAGAAGACCATGTTAAAGGGGTTGACATGGGGCTATATAACCCCTAACTGTCTTGATTGTTCTCTCCCCCTTTTGAGATGGACTCAGAGTGCTCCTTGCACTCCTACTGCCCTGATTCCTCCTCCAATCTTGCTATTGCATCTATTTCTTTTTCTTCCTTTATTCCCAACAGATTTAACTTACTTTTATTCTCACCCTATGTTGTTGCTTTACACTGATGTAAGCCCTCAACTGATGCAGTTTGAGCATTGTAGGTTACTTTGGGAAGTATTGCTACAAATTTTTTGCTTCCCAACTGTTTTAACTTCCTTTTTATTTTAACCTATTTGTGTTGCAGTATCCTCTTATAATGTTTAGCATTGACAAAGGTTAGGTTTAATCTTGTGTCAATCTCCTTTGCTTGAGTTTTATTCTATTTTTGATATTACAACAATAACTATTCTAAAGCTCCTGTGGTAATGAAAGAGTATTTTGTAGAGCTTTCCTGATTGTAGGGCATGTCGTAAGGAGTCAACATGCCTACATTGTTATCCATTTGGTCCACCCCTATGCCTCCACTTTACTACTAATAATTTCCTTTGATAGAGTATTGGCTGAGTAACTATTTTTGGTGATTTATTTTAAGGCTAAGAAACCTCCCCAGTTTAAAATTTGTCGTTTACCAGCGTTGAAAAGGGGATAATATGCAAGCTTAAATGAAAATGATAGACCCCGACTGGGCATGGATTAACTGTAGAAATAAAACGAGGGCTTAAGCAAGTTTAATTCAATTGAAAATGACAGACCCCGAGTGTTGAAGACTTAGTGCAATTTACTTATGTGCTGAGTATTAAAAATTATGGTGTGAAAGGATTTAGTGTTGGACTGAGAAAGTGATAGGTGTCTTGAGCGAGACCTCTACTAACAATAATTATTAAGTCATGAATTTAAATATGTGCATTAAATTTGTTTAAAATGTGTTAGGATATAGAATCAAACAATAATAATAGGGGGTTGGTTGGGAGATGAAACAAAGGTCATGAGTAAGCAACTTAAGTGATTAGGATATTGAAGAAAGTTTTCACCAAGAAAACATAAATAATGTGCAAGGGGATCACCAAAGGTTTAGGTTTTTGAGACAACCCTATTTCAAAATTTTAATACCATTGTAAATATGATCAATTTCCAAATTTTCGAAGTTATAAAATGGGCAGAGAACCAAAAAATTTGAAATACATTATCAGTGGTTCTAGTTGGGGATGATTGTTATAAGGGAGCCATGCAAGAATCTAGAACTCTAGGAGGGAAGACCAAACAAAATAGAATAAAAAAAAACCAAAACCAAAATAATATTGTACAAAAAATTACACATGATACATTATTCATGGGAAAGACAGGTAATTTAAAAGAAGTAGGGTTTCAAGAATTGTCCATGCACTAGAAATTCAAAAAATTCACCATTAAAAGCTTGCAAAAAATAAGACTCTTCACCATGGGTGTTTGCAACAAGATATGGGCCTACTTAAGGGGCATCAAATTTTCCATGCTTCCCCTTATCTTGGGATATAACATTCAATATTAGGTCCATATATTTAACTTCAAACTTTCTAGTTGATGCTCTTTTGTCAAAGAGGTATTTAACTTATTGTTGTTGTATGATATTCTTTATTTGTGAACTAATTTATTCTATGTGTCATAGCATCACAAACATCTCCATCATTTTCCTGGATGAATTTGTAAATGGGTAAAAATTTGATTATAGTCATTCTTGTTTCTATCCATATACTAGCTCATAAGGAGATTTTCTTGTAGCCTTTTTATGGTCACTCTGTCAATCCAAAGTGCAAATATGAGCTTGGCACCCCAAGATTTCTTGTTCTTCCCTATCATTTTTTTCACAATTTTCATCAAGACTTTGTTGCTTGAATTTTCCTATCCATTTCCTTGTGGATGATAAGGAGATGAGTAAGAAAGGCTCATTCCATATTGGTGGTAGAAATTTGTACTCTTCAGATCTAAAGCACATTGCATTATCAACAATCAACTTAATTGCTACTCCAAATCTGATGATAATTTTTTCCAATATAAAATCCATTACAACTTTGCTAGTGTCTTTCCTAGTAGGTATGAACTCAATCCATTTAGTAAAGCAATTTTTTGCTACTAAGATCCATATATGTCCACCACTAGAATTTTTTATGATTTCTCCAATAAAATCAATACCCCAGTGTTAAAAGGGGGCTTCTACAAAGATTGGACTTAAAGGTAAAGCTCTAGAATATTTCAACTTTCTTGAAAACTTTTGGTATGCTTCACACTTCCTTACTAGCTTCTATATGCTAGAAAATAGATTAGGCCACCAATAACTAGATATTAAGATATTGTGAGTAGTTATTTTGGTTATGAAATGTCCTCCACTATGAATTTTATCATAAATTTGGATAGACTATTCCTCATTAACATACTTGAGAAATACACCATCTTTGTTTCTCTAGCATAGCTCATCTTGTACCACAACATATTTGATAGAGTGCAATTTAAGAGTCCTATTTTGACTATCATTCATGTTTTTTGAACATGACATGTTCTTTAAATAGTCCACAATATATTTGTACCAGAGAGATGATTGCAACTTGCAATCCACAGAGTTTGTGTTTGTCTCTACTTGGTTTACTTGATTGACTTCAAGATTTGATTCAACCATAAGCTTAGCTAATCCTTATCCTCTGACAAGATTTGTAATTTGGATATCTATGTTGAATTCTTAGATCCTTTTGATCCATCTGCACCTTCTCGATGTTACCTCTTTTTGGGAAAATATATCTGAACCGCCAAAAATGAAGAAGGGAAAGAGGATTCCCCAATGAGATCCTAGGGTTTTTCACCATAGAAGCTAACTTTTGGACGAATGACTCTCTTTCACACTTCTTTCATCTTAGGGTTCATTCAAAGGGGGTTAGGGGCTTAATGTGATGTGTGTGGAGTGCCCTAAATGCAATGAACATAAAATGAAAGCTAATCTAAATGTAACTATGAATGCAATAAACAATGAAATGTAACTATATTGGAAAACACATTGTGATATGCAAGCATATACAAATGACCTAAGAAATATGTACAAACTATTACAGAAATGAATGAGATTGAAGAGGGGTGCACTTGGAATCTTGTAGGAGTTGGAAATGTTGTCGAATTTGATGTAGATGTCGAAAGGGACACTTGTGCCAAGTGGGGCGATCTAGTCCTTCTTCGAGAAAATTCTGGAAAATTGCCTTGGAGCCCATTTCAGCCAAAAGGGTATCTAGATCTACTAAAACTTCTAGAAAATAGCTCTAGTGGGACTAGGTCACCCAAAGTGGCGACCTAGTCCTCTTCTAAATTTCTATGAACCAAAAAATGGGATATGAGGCCTTTGGTTTGTGTTTCTTGCTCCTTCAGGTATCCGGTCCCAAAAGTGAAGAATCTAGTCTGTAGAATTCTCCCAAGCTTCAACTAGGGTTTCTTCAACCTTAGTGAGCTCGATCAGCTTGTTGAATGATCTTCAAGCTTCCAATGCACCTAAATTTGCAAACACACACAAAGAGAAAGAAGAAATGTTGGATGTTAGGATATGGGGGCTTGCCTTGGTCAAGCCCCTTTGCAGATAATTAAATCAAATGATGAAACAAATTAAGAAAGCATGAAATGAGAGGTGGTAGATTCAATACCTTGCCATGATTAGTGATATTGAGTTGTAACAATGGATTATTTAACCCTTGAGTGCTTCAACAATGATGTCTTGTTGACCTATATTCTGAAACCCTAGCTTGCTTGAGGAGGAGAAGTGATGAGAGAGAGAGGTGAGAAGAGTGTGTGTTGAGAAGAAAAATGAATGATGTATAATGAGGAATTAGGGTTTTTAGGCTTATTTATACAAGTTATGCCCTAATTTTCTCGAAATAACACCATAAAGGTTGACCTTAAGGTTTTAGAGACAAAATCCTGAAAGAAACTAAGTTTAATTCAAATTTTATGCCACATGGGACAAGGTCGCCCAAGGTGGCGACCTAGTCCACTTGGGAAAATCACATTGTTTTTCGGTAATTAAAATATTATTATTATGTTTGTCGTGATTGTCTTCATAAAACACACTAAAATAGGACTTATATGTGTATTAAGGGGTCATTTTGGCATAATAAAGGGTTAATTCGATGATGACAAACCTAGGAGAGTGTGAAAATACACCTTACAACACTTTGAAGCACAAGGCTTAGTAAGGGGTAAAAAATGGTTCAAAATCCATAGGCCAAGGTCCAAATGAGCGAAAAGTGTCAAATTCCACACTTTTTGGCGACACATTTAGCCCCCATTGTAGTGAGAGGATGAACTTGCTTCAAACTCACACTAAAGTATCTCGATGGAGATGGCAAAGAATGATAGGGAAGAAGAACAAGAAAGATGTGGAGGTGGTCAAGCCCCCAAGGATTCGAGATTCTAAGTCAGCTCGACATCGATGCCAAAGACATTTAAGGGTGAATGCATTACAACAAGATGAGATACATGATCAAGCAATGACAAGGTTTAGTGTGAAGAGAAAGGGTGAAAAATATGTAGTCACTTTGGGGCCACAGAACATCAGGTTGTCCACGGGGTGAGAGGCCCCAAAAGGTGAGAAACATACACATGGTTGGTATGTACTCATGAAGGTGGCTATGGGGAAAGTCATTCTACTTGTTGGGCTTGCCGCTCAAACCATACCAAAGTTATACCTCGTGATAACTTTGGTAAGGCGCCACAAAAGAAAGTGATGTTTCAAAGGGATTTTTCTTTGTTCATGAGATGTCTCATCTTAAAGAACGTTATGTGTAATGTTTCCAAGAGAGGCAAAGTGAAAGTGTACTCATCTTGTATGCAAGAGAGGCAAGGGCTCATCTTGTATGCAAAAGAGGAAAAAAATGCAGATGTCTCAATCCTGAACAACATTGTGTGTAATGTTTTCAAGAGAAGGAATTGCAAGAAAAAGAAGATCACACAGTGAAATGTGAGTGGTGATGGATGCCCCCACTTTAAAGGAATTGCTACACACTATTCTATGAGCAATTGATTTAAACTAGAGAGGAGGAGGAAGAGGCCATGAGAGCTTGTTCAGAAATCCCTATGCTGAGTCATATGGTTCTGAAAAGCTATGTCATGAAGAAGGGGTGTATGTCACATGTGAGTCAATTTAAGACATGTCATCCACATCTCAAGCTTTCTCTTAAATTTTCATGAAAGGTTAACAACTAGCCGGAAGAGACAACATCAAGTGAAATACAAGGGGAGAAAGGCTAACTAACCTATTGCCCCCACTTAGTGCAGGGCAAGAATGAGCTGAAAGAGATTGAAGGGATGAAAGGGAGGGTGAATTTGTATCAATTAGAGGAGTGAGGTGCCCTCAAATGAGGGAGAGCGCCAAGATCCTTAAGATGTCAGATTGTGTTGCTCAAGGCCTTACACTCGTTAGTGTGATGACCATGAACTCGGTGGAAGGAACAAAAGAAATTTTTGTTGAAACATTTATTTTGAGTGTGAGGAGGGAGGGATATCAAGTGATCTTGGAGGAGTCTCAACAAGATACCCTCTTGATCGAGGGTAGAAGGGGATCCTTTGGTTTTTAACAAGGGAGGGTCTTGCTTAGTATAGGATGTCATACCTACATAAGGCTCTATAGAGTGTGAGATTTTGTATACTCCTTTGGAGGAGTGTGTAAAATCTGAATCGAGAGGAGGTTGCAGGATGACATTAGCTTTAATCAAAGAGTCCTTTGTTGGTGTCAAAGGATCACTTGGGAAGGTTGGGTGAGAAGGGTGATTTGGGATGGAATTTGAAGAAGGCTTGATGGTTTCGATTAGAGGACAAAATCCAAGACCATGATGTGATGTTCGCTTAATAGGCTCTATAGGGGTGCAGATGCCTTGTTCGTTAGCACCACAACCTTTTCCACTATAGCCAAGTTGTTTCATGAGATCACAACCTTTTCCATAATTTTTTTTCATCTTTTTTGGATCAGGTGATTGTTCATTATTTGCTTCATGGGCTGAAGTAGTTGAGGTGGATGCATGTGAAGGATCGGTCGAGTCTTGTGTTGACAAGACTATATTTTCCTTTTTAGAGTCATTATGTGTGATCTTGGATTCTCCCATTAAGGGAGGGGTGAAGTCTAAGGAACCCCAGTCATCATCTAAGAGCTTGGTGATTGGCTCAAGATGTTGCTCTTTATGTGGGTGTTGGGCGAGTTCCACTTGGGTGGTTGGTGTTAAGGTGTGGAAATGATTCTCTTCGGATTTTTCAATGTTTAAGAAACTATTAGATTCGGGATCGACACCAAGTGTGTACAATTTATTATTGTAGATGTACTTCATCTTTCGATGAAGTGTGGAAGGAATTACATTCATAGCATGAATCCATGACCTGCCTAAGAGAATATTGTATGAAACCTCCTGAGGCATAACATGGATTGTAGTGTCTAATGTGGCCATTCCAACTATAAGAGGGATAGTGATCACATCGAGCGATTTCTTAGAGACATTGTAAAATCCTCTGACAGAGAGAGAATCGGGTTGGATGTGGGACCTATCTATGCGAAGCCTATCTAGAAGGCTCACACTACACACATTAAGGGCAGAGCCTATGTCTACAAGATTTCTCTTTATCCCTTTTGTTTTGTATTGAGAGATTATCATGAAAGCTTCATTTTGTTTTTGTACATCCAAAGGAGGAAGCTCACTTTGGTGAAAAACAATATGAACATTTATTCCATGAATAATAGCTATTATGTCATTTGATGGCTCATTAGAAGGGATAGGAACTTGTTGTAAGGCTGCTTGCATCATGTTGTGATAGTGAGGGGAGACTTGAATAAGGTCCCATAAGGATATTTTTGCGGGAGTATCCCTTAGTTGATCAACAAGGTCATACTCCCTAAGGAGGGAATTGAGGCGAGGGGCAGCAAGAAGAATGGGAGGATTAGGTAAAGGTAAGGGAGTGGAGGGTGACAGTTGGGAACACGAGTTGTTTCGGGTGTAATGTGTATGAGCAATGGTATTAGGACTCAATTGTTGCAACACATTAGGGGTAGGTGGGTAGAGGGTAAATTCGAGTGTGGGTTTGGTTGAAGGAGGGTAAAGGATGAGTTGAGGTTGGATAATATTAACATCCCCTGTGGAAGGAGAGTCTAATATAGGCTCTACATCTTCTTGTAAGGGCATAATATTATTAAGGAAATGATCAATGGTGGAATGATGAGAAGAGAAAGGAGTAGGAGAAGATTCTATGTGATTGTCAAAGGTCTCATTGTCTTGTTCCAAACAACCTACTCTAGTAGAAGAGCTTATAAGAGGTTCATCACATGATTCACTACAAGGGGAGGAGGTATCAAGAGAAGGATCATTATGAGTTTCAAATAGGTATGGATGGTCAAGAGTCTTATGAATCTTAGGAGAAGGATCTTCTAATACCAACATGTCCTCTTTGCATCAAGGAGGGACATTAGAAGAAGGGCAAGGTTGATCATCATAGTTAGAGAGACTAGGTAAGGTAATGTCTAGGAATGTGTTGATGATGTCATCATGTTGTTGGCTAATGTTTGGAAAAGGTGGATGAGGAGAGGGACAATCAAGACCCTCAACGCTTGAAGCATCTTGCACTAAGATATCGCCGACACTAATAGGAGAGGTAAAGGGAGAAACACAAGTGTGATTGTAGTGATTGTCAACACAAAGATCCTCATCGAGGGGTAATGCAAAGAAGGGAAGACATCTTTTGAGAGAACATTGTATGGTATGAAGAGAAAAGAAAAATAATGCAATGTAATGATTTAAACTAAAATATTGAAATGCAATTTTTAGATATAAAACAAGGTAATTTTCTAATTATGCTATGTAAAAATCTGAAAAAGAAATGTTGTATATGCAAAATTAAAACTAAGCAATGCATAAAATGGGCTAATTTAAGCTAAATTTAAGAAAATACATGTAACAAAAACACAACCAGTTGATAGGGGTAGGTAATGGCACAAAATAGAAGCTAGAAAAAAGGGTTTTCAGCTCTGTAAAGGGTAGTTTTAGAGGCCTAAAGGGACTAGGTCGCCCTAGATGACGACCTAGTCCTCCTGGTGATTTTTTGAGGTTTTTGAGGTGTTTTGGATTGATTCAAGTGGTTTCTGTATGGGGAATGCATACCTAACATAAAAATGCAAAATTTACAGAAAGATTTAATGTTCTAAGATACAAATATGCCCTAAATGCACTTTTCACAATGCAAATTTTGAAACGCTAGGATGCAACTTTACTAATGCAACATGCAATGCAAGTTAATCCTTAGAACATGAAGGACTCTAAATCAGACAAGAGGGTGCAAGGACATTGGGTTCACCAAAATGAACCACCAAAAATGAAGAAGGGAAAGAGGATTCCCCAATGAGCTCCTAGGGTTTTTCACCCTAGAAGCTAACTTTTGGATGAATGGCTCTCTTTCACACTTCTTTCATCTTAGGGTTCATTCAAAGGGGGTTAGGGGCTTAATGTGATGTGTGTGGAGTGTCCTAAATGCAATGAACAAAAAATGAAAGCTAATCTAAATGTAACTATGAATGCAATAAACAATGAAATGTAACTATACTGGAAAACACATTGTGATATGCAAGCATATACAAATGACCTAAGAAATATGTACAAACTATTACATAAATGAATGAGACTAAAGAGGGGTGCACCTGGAATATTGTAGGAGTTGGAAATGTTGTTGAATTTGATGTAGATGTTGAAAGGGGCACTTGTGCCAAGTGGGGCGATCTAGTCCTTTTTTGAGAAATTCTGGAAAACTGCTCCAGAGTCCGTTTCAGCCAAAGGGGTATCCAGATCTACTAAAACTTCTATAAAATAGCTCCAGTGGGACTAGATCACCCAAAGTGACAACCTAGTCCTCTTCTGAATTTTTGTGAGCCAGAAGATGGGATATGAGGCCTTTGGTTTGTGTTTCCTACTCCTTCAGGTATCCAGTCTTGAAAGTGAAGAATCTGGTTTGTAGAAGTCTCCCAAGCTTCAACTAGGGTTTCTTCAACCTTAGTGAGCTCAGTCAGCTTGTTGAATGATCTTTAAGCTTCCAATGCACCTAAATCTACAAACACACACAAAGAGAAAGATGAAATGTTGGATGTTAGGATATTGGGGCTTGCCTTGGTCAAGCCCCTTTGCAGATAATTAAATCAAATGATGAAACAAAGTAAGAAAGCATGAAATGAGAGGTGGTAGATTCAATACCTTGCCATGATGAGTAATCTTGAGTTGCAGCAAAGGAGGATTTAGCCCTTGATTTCTCCAACAATGATGTCTTGTTGACCTATAATTTGAATCCCTAGCTTGCTTGAGGAGAAGAAGTGATGAGAGAGAGAGGTGAGAAGAGTGTGTGTTGAGAAGAAAAATAAATGATGCATAATGAGGAATTAGGGTTTTTAGGCTTATTTATACAAGTTATGTCCTAATTTGCTTGAAATAACACCATACATGTCGACCTTAGGGTTTTAGAGACCAAAATCCTAAAAGAAATTAAGTTTAATTCAAATTTTATGCCACATGGGAATAGGTCGCCCAAGGTGGCAACCTAGTCCACCTAGGCAAATCACATTGTTTTTCGGTAATTAAAATATTATTATTATGTTTTTCGGGATTGTCTTCATAAAATAGACTAAAATAGGACTTATATGTGTATTAAGGGGTCATTTTGGCGTAATAAAGGGTTAATTTGATGATGACAAACCTAGGAGAGTGAAAATGTCTTACAACACCTTACAAAACTTTGGCACAAGGCTTGGTAAGGGGTAAAAAGTGGTTGAAAATGGTCCAAAATCCATAGGCCAAGGTCTAAATGAGCTAAAAGTGTCAAAGTCCACACTTTTTGGCGACACAATATCCTTAACTGCAACATTAGGGACACAAGCAACAAATTTAGCCCCTACTAAATAAGGTCTATAAATTTTCATTGCCTTAATTAGAGTGTAAGATTGTTTCTCCATGATATCATATTTTAATTTTGTAGCTCAAAGAGACTTACTAAAAAATTAAATAGGTTGCTCATACCCTTCATCATTCTTTTGCAATAAAACAATAGCTAATATGAAAAGAAACAAAATGAAAAATTGGAAAGGCTTTTAAAAATCTAGAGATTTTAATATAAGAGCCTATTTAATTGCTTCATTAACTCTAGAATTCCTTGGTTAGCTCTTCTCCCTAGGATATGGATTCACCTTTCATGAGCATATTACAAATAGACTTTGTCAACTCAACAAAGTTTGTGATAAATCTTCTCACAAAATCCACTTGCCCAAAGAAAGATTGAATACCTTTGACAATTTTGGGTTGAGGGATCCTTTCTTTTACAACCACTAATTCAGGATCTATCCTTATTCCTTCCTTTAAAATAATATGGCCTAATAATTTTCCTTCTATAATCCCAAACACACATTTCTTAGGTTTTAGTGATATGTCATATTCAAAAGCTCTAGTAAAAATATTTTCAAGATGTACATAGTCATCTTCTGTTTTCTTATAAAAATAATTCAATTCATTATGATATACTACCATGATTATACCAATGAGGTTTGCAAATGCAACATCCATAGATCTTTGAAATGTTTCTCCAGCATTTGTTAGGCCAAATGACATCCTAACGTATACATATGTCCCCCATGGTGTAGTAAAAATAGTTTTATACTGCTCTAATTCTTTTACCTTTACTTGGTTGTAACCTAAGAAACCATTCATCATGGACAATACCTCACAACTAGTTAATTTATGCAACATTTCCTCCATATTTGGCAATGGGTAGTTATCCTTCACTAAAAACACATTGAGATTTATAAAATCTAAACATAGTCTAATGTCTACAATATTATTCTTTCTAACTGGCACTAGATTAGAAACCCAAGTAGAATGTTTGATAGTCTTGATGATGCCTCCATCCCGAAGTTTCATTAACTATTTTTGCATCTTGGATTCTAGGGTAGGGTTGATTGGTCTCTACTTTTTTGTATAGGGCTTGACATCAAAATTTAGATGAATTTCATGTTAGAATAAGTCCTCTATGTATGCCTTCAAGTCATAATATGACCAAGAAAACACATGCTTTTATTTCTTGAGTAAGGAAATGTGCATAAATCTAATCTTTGGGTTCAAAATTTTCCCAATGTATACCTTTTTGGGTGCATTATTTGTTCCTAGATTTATATCTTCTAAGTCTTTTTTATGTATGGGGGTTGGTTTTGCATTGTACTTATCAACATTGTCAAAGACTCTTCTAGAGACATTAGTCCCTTTAACCTTGTATCCCTGCATCTCCAACTAGGATATTTCATTTTAAAAAAATGGCTATGTTTGTGTTAGAGTTAGACTTTCAATTATTTCTTATTTATGTACCTCCTTCCATCCATCTCGAAGTCTCTACCCCCTATTTTATTCCTTTTTAAAATTTGCCCCGTGTTGTCATCTTGTTGAAGTTATTAATACCTTCATCCCTCATTAGACTTGTCATCCTAGTCTTTTCTTCCTCGAAGTTCCATCCTATTATTCTCTTAAACCTTTCTCAAAATTCTTTTTTCTTTTCAAACTTTCATTGTTTCGTATCCCTTCCAATTTAGACAATCCTGAAGCTCTAATTTTCCTTTAAGTCCCATTAGAGTTTCCCATCCCCCAACACCTTCATATAATAAGCTTTATCTAGATGATGTCATGCTAACATCATTCTAATCTTAGCACCTTGATGATGTTCATGCTTAAATCATATTCATGTCAAACTTTCACTATTCCCTTATTCTATTCCAATTGATGTATGATTTCTATCCATTTGTTGATGTCATGCATATGTAATCAGTCCCAATGCCATTATGTTGATGTCATCAATCTTTTGGAATTTATACTTTCTCATCCATCCCATATCTTAGTATCTATTCCTTTCATCTTTGATTCCCTGATTCTCAAATACCCTATTGAATTCCACTCTAAAAATCTTTGCCTTTCAAACTCAAACTTTTGGCCTCCCCTTAACTTGGTATTGAGTTAATCTTCCTTCCAAACCCTTATCCCAACAACCTTCTTTATTGGAATTTCCTTTTCGGATTTCTCACTTTCCTCATCCATTTTGGCATGAATTTATTGTCAATACTGATTCCTCGGCTCTCCAATCCTAGAATGCAGTACAATTTTCTCTAACCTCGATAGTGTAAAACTCCTTCAATTTCTTGATGCAGTTCACACGTACCCACAAAATAACCTAGGGGAACCATTAATGCATGTGTATTGCCTATTGACTACCAAATCAATATTGATGACATTAATAGACTATTCTTTATGCATATTTGCATGGATAAAAAGGAGAAAATGACACTTTAACCATACACTAATTTATTGCAGATGTTAAGTTTCTAGCACCTATAGTTGAGATGTGATCCTAAGTTATTTTCCTCATCCTTACATACAAACACTAACATTGTGTTTGGGGAGAGGACCTAGTAGTTGAGCATGTTTCAATAGTTGTGATAGTAGTTGTTTATATAATGTCCAATAGTTGTGACTTGAGTACTTATAATTAAACAAAATGTATTCCTTTGATCTAAAAAGCAACCAATCATGTCATGCCACATCAGCACTCAACTATCCATGATGTGAATATAGAAGTATTCGTCTCACTTTTTTTTGGCCTTTTTGGACACCTTGAAAAAAATCATGCTGATGTGGCATCATATTTGATGATTTGGCCTTGAAATGAAAGTTATAAGCAGGGGACTTGCCAAGTAAGCTGCTGTAAAAAATTGGGAGTGATTTGAAATTTCCATGTAAGATTTTGAGAAGCACGAAGTTAGGGTGCACAACTACTAGGTCCTCTCCCCTAATGCTCACAAATATGGAAAATGGAAAGAGTGATTTTATCATGGTTCTAGATGTTCGTGGATCTCAAATGGGTGATTATAGCATGCAAAATTTATGATGATGATGGTTAGGGTACAAAGCCCCCCTACAAGTACAATGATCACAAATTTTTAGATTTTTCGTGAAAGATAGTACAATTTCATTTCTATCATGAGTTGTAACAAGATAGATGCAATTTATTTTTCATTATTCAAGCATGGGAAAATAGTTTGGAGAAAAACATAGAAGAAAATACTTCTAGGAAGCTAGAGTTTTGATTTTAGTATAGGGAAAATACATATTTTTGTATTTTGATGATATGGGTTCATCCCAAATATGTAATGGATATATTGTAATATTTGAAGAATGAGTTTAAAGCGTATAATCAACCTTTTTTGAGTGTCTCTATTGGAAAAATTCTCATTTTTGGATGTATGTGTGATTAGTTGGCTAGCTAGATGATTGTAAAAACCTTGCAAAGCTTTTGCATAGTGTCTTTTCATAAATAATTAAAGAAATTTTCAAGTTTTTCTATGGATTACTAAGTAGACTCTCCTAATATTATGTAAATTTAGTTATTTCTTTGAATGCATGTGTAAAACATAGCTTTCTTATGGATTATAAGAGATATGGTCTTCTATGAAGTCTTCATTAAAGTTTTACATTAAAATTACAATCGATGTTTGTTTTGAATGAATTCATGACTCTATAGACCTATTGAAATTGATACCAATCTGCTATTGAATCCACTTTTGATCATCCAAACACATTCAAATAATTATAATCAATTTCTTTCAACTATGATTTAGTTTTTCATGCTTCCATGTATGAGTGTTTAACAATAATAGGGGTTGTCGCTAGTATTTTACACACTCTATATGGTGATTTTTTCTTTCTATTATATAAAGGTACAAAGCCTTGAATATCAAAATCAACACATAGATATATTGTGCCATTGGTATAGGGATACACTGTGTAATGGGTATGTTTTATAACAAGTTAACTATTCAAATATTGTAATATCATATATTTCAACACCTTAGGGAAACCTTCCTTGGTCTTGTAGAACCAAAAGTGTAGGAGACTTTATCCAACTAAATAATTGGTCCTAAGTTGCCCAACTTGAACATAGGTTTTTTGATACTTTTCCCATGTTTGACACCCTTGAAGTAGGAAAATATTTAGTGTTAGCGTTTTGGGGTTCATAGCTCAAATCACCAACACTGTACACTTATTTAATCTATAAAAGTAGGAAGAGTTAGTTTTCTTAGTGTATGTTTCAAATCTCTGTTATGATGATTTTTATAGGTCATTGTTCATTCCTTAGCCCACTTCTCATCTTCAAATTGTAAGAAAAATTGAGGGACATTTTTGCTAAAATTTTGGTGCAAGGGCTCTATAATCATTATAGCAAGTTATAATGTCATCTAAAATTATTTTTTTCTCTTCAAAATTAGGTGGTCCTTATTTCCTTTATAGGAAAGTGGGTTGAATAGGTTTTTTTGTAGAACTAATTATGGTTATATTATTTTTGTTATTATTTATTGATGTACTCCCTCCATCTGCACGATTTTGGGCTACATTGGGTACCCATAAATTTTGCATGGTTTGCAACTGTGCCATTATATTGATCATCTATTGTTGTCCTTGGATAAGGGAATTAAATTGTGTATATTTTTTTTCATTTGACATGAATCTCTTATCTCTTTACTCCATTTCAATCTCTTATATCTCTAAAGCTTGATGCTCCATTTCTATATTTTGTTTTTTAGTGATTAATATTTCCTTATTTCTCATTAGTAATAGTTGAATTCCTTGTCACTTTTGTACATGTCTAGTACACTAAGTACTCTATATTAAATAATTATATTTTTATATAGGTTGAAAATATTATAACTTTGATAGCATTGTAATGTCCTAAACTAAAATATTTTAACACGACAAGTCTTCAACATCAATGCATTAAATCTAACACTTTTTGATCACCAAGATCCCAATGTAGATAAGGTGAGAAAATACAATGACTATAATATGCTTGATATCTAATCTATTATACTCACTGGTGGCCAATTACATAGAAAATATCACATACAATTTTAAATCTAGAAAATTATGATAATTTAGATCTTGGTGGCTATTACCTTCTAGAATTTGTTACACTTATTATAATAACAATATAAAATTGGTGAAGGATTTTACAGGGTTCTATGGTAAAATAGTAAATCACGGATTAGGGAAAACTCAAAAAAAATTATTTAGGAAACCCCTCTAAATATATATTCTGACCAACATAAACCCTAATATAATAAGTCAAGGAATGAGTGTAAAATGAGTAAAAAATATAAAATATAGATACACTATTAACCTCAGACTGTACGACTATGGAAACACCTTCAAATTATTACAATTCCCTACTTAGATTGGTACAACCTTATTTATGACACAAAATAGGAAAGGACTAAATGGTATGGCAATTGAAAGCAACTATGATTCTCTTCTAGAATGGTACAATAGGGAACCTTGATTGATTCAATTGGATATAATGGCTAGTTGTTTAGAATGATGCAGATTTAGAATTTTGTATACTAGCTACAAATTATTATCAAATAAAATATGACAACTTCTAATATTGTATGCCTGAACCACTAACATGATACAATAGATCTCAAAGGATGCTACATTTTTAAAATTCTTCATAAGATGCATAGAAAATGAGTCTCAAATAACCTATGATAAATTATATATTTTTTCATTGATTTGATAATTTAACTTTAAAAGTAATAGTAGATTTTACCTCCTTTTAAGGCCACAATTGGATAAGGTAACTTTCCACTCATTTGTGCCACTCTCCCAAAAAGTCACAACCAAGTAACAATTGGTATGACACTCTAAATATTTAGTTAAGTTGCAATTCACATATAAAATCCTTAGAATGGATAATACACTATAATTTTTGAACACACACTAAATTAAAAAAATTATTTATTTTTTCCAATCTACATGACTAAAATCTTCAATATCTTCAAATAATTCATCTAAAACAAGAATGAAATGGAAAGCTTTCAACACAATGGTAATCCTTGGGTGAAATAAGCCCAAGTGAATTAGAGGATTTTCATCCTCCAACCAACTAAAGATATCTAGAGGGCTTTCATCCTCAAGAAAAATTATGAACACAAGTTCTCAATCTTTGAGTAAAAGGTTTTGATAAAAAGGCAAATGAATATCTTCTTCTATATCCAACCTTTCCTTTTATAATTTCCCTCTTTAATTTAAAATAATTTCTCATTTTATTTTGAAAGTAATTAGAAAATACCGTTTTAATATTATATTATATTAGTTATCTTTTTTAGGAGCAAATTTTTAAAGACTAAATTTACTAATTGAGGAGTGGCTTGGACAAGCAAGAGCCCCGAGGCATCTATGGTTTGTATTTGGAGGATGTGAAGCCCTCCTCCACACAAGGGGTGTCCTATGCATAAGTGCCCTCGTAGTCCTTCATTTCATGTCTCATTATTTTCCTTTACCTATGTCATTATTTTCTTGTGTGTGTGTTTTCGTTGTTTGCATGTGTTATATGTTGTGAATGTGCCTTGAGATTTTGGTGGTGGAGTTACATGAAAAATGCCTCCCACAAATAATAGGTGTCCACCTCCTTTAGCATGGTCATCAATCCCAACACACACAATGTATACAAAATTGGTCCTTAACACAATTCCAACCCAAAATTAAAACTCCATCATCCACCATCCCAAGTTTGAAAAATAAAAATATTACATCCAAAATACCAAATAATTTATCCAGATCTATCATCCCCCATCATAATTCGATATCTGCCTAAAATCTAAAAATCCTTACAAATTTTCCATGTCCTAGGAGCAACACTTTATCATAAGGACTCTAATGGAACTCTATCACGATGTTTTAATTTGTATAAGGTGAACCCTAGTATTAAAAATGATCACAATAAAATTTATGGTTTGTATGCAATCACCATGATCCTAACAAGGCATCTCCTCTATACATGTCACTATTGGCATACAATGACAAAATAATCTACATAAACACAATCAAATGGACCAAAAAAAAATCATTATTTGAACATAAATTCCATTCAACAAACATATTTAAAAAGTAACAAAATAAAATAAAAATATCAAGAAAAAATCAAAGAGAATCCAATAATGAACTTCTTATGTTGCTTTGGACAAGTACCATGATGAAAACCTATTCATGGTTGTCATGTATAAAATAAATTATATATGTGTACCATTATACTTGGGGCCAAGTAGTCTCATCCATTGCACCATTTTTCATAAAAATTCCATCCATTCATTTGACATTGTTTTCATCCATCTTTCATACCCACCTTAATTTTGACAAGGATTGTGGGCACATAATTAAAACATACATTGGAAAACTCTTCAAATGTATATTATTTGGCCACACACCATCTAATGTTGTGCCATTATCTTGTATCTTTGAGAAATTATAATATTCCTATGTGACATAGTCCTTGGATATCACATCCTAAATCCTCCATCTAATAATTCTCTTACTCATATCATTTGTCCAATATTCCTCGGTCTCCTATCCCCAACCTAATCATCCTCCTATACTTTATCCGAGAAATTATTTATTCTTTCATCCTTACCACTAGACTTGGTTCTCCCTTGTAATCAATTCCAAGCTTTCAATCCAAAGCAATGTAAATATTCCTCACAACACTCCAACCCAATCCACCTATTCTACATTTGGTCCCACAATCTATTTGTGTGCAAGTGTTTCTTACTCTTAAATATGCAAAAATAATCAAGAATGCAAGGTAAAGAACACAAGACCACCTCAATGATTAGCCTAAGTAAATCACAAAAGAGAGATAAAATGAAAGTGATTATACCTTTTGTGCTGATCTCCTTGGTTGGCCCTTGACTAAAATTTGGTTGTGTGATCCTTTTGATGAAAATGTGATGGAAAATGGATAGAAGATAATTCAAATGAAAGATGAGGGTGGATAGGTGATAAGTAAACAAAATGGATGTAATTTCTTGAATGCAAAATGTGCTTAATGGAGGCTTGAATGGATTAAGATCATAAGTTTGTTACTAAATGCATGAGGTCTAGATTCTTTTAATGAAGGAAGATGGGGGTATTTATAGAGGAATTTCAATTCTCTAGAGAATTCAACGGTCTAGATTGAGCCATCATGACCAAGATGGAAAGCTATGGTGAGTTGAAAACTCACAAGCCCTCACATCTTGACATGTGGCAGGTGAGTTGTCCAAGGAGCAAGGTGAGATGGAAAAGGTACAAATGATATCGAGGAAGGACAAGTAATTTACAAGTACCTTGGGGGATGAGAGGATTTCCTCAAAAAGGAACCTCTTGTCCCCAAATGAAGGTGAAAGAGGCATATGAGAAATTTTAGTATTCCTCAAAAAATCCCCATGAAGAAGAGAGAATTGATTGGAGAAATAAATGTGAATATTCAATTCACATGATTGAAGTGGATAAGGTGGTTGGGAGAATAAATATGAATTTTAAATTCATATGATAAGTGCCTTGTGGATAAGACAAGGTTATTATGGAGGAGGCTGAAAAGTGCCTTGTGGATAAAACAAGGCCCTTATAATGGAAGGTTCTTGGCCCTCATGTGACTTGATGTGACCTTTCAATGATCACATGGGGAAGAGGAGATTCCTTAGAGGAATCAAAAGTGAATTTTAAATTCATGGGGAAGAGGGAGATTCCTTGGAGGAATAAAAGTGAATTTTAAATTCACATGGGGAAGACAAAAATAAATTAAAAATTCCTTGGGGAATGAGAGAGTTGACCAAAGGGGGCTTGATTAGATTGACTAATCACTGATTAGAAGATAGTTAGTGGCTAATGAAGATTAAGATCCAACTTGCAAAAGTTGGAGGATGTGACACATCCTAATCAGGGATTAGTCATGTGCACATCCCTAATGATGGGATTAGGAGATGGATTAGGATTAAGGAAAAGGATGTGACATGTGATGAATTAAATAAATGTCATATTTATTTAATTCATTTGATGAAAAGGAGGGTAAAGGGGGTAAGGTATTTAATCATTAACTAAATACCTCAGGGATTAAGGGTATTAATTAGATAATAGCAATATTACCTAATTAACGCAAATAAGAGGATGTTTAGACGAAAATGGATAAATTTGGACAAATGTAAGTATCCAAATTTGGATGTCTACATTTTCCCCCTCTTTGAGATGGTGTTACAAAGTAGCATCATTTCAAAGAATGTTAAAACATAGAACCTAGAAGAAGATGGTTAGATTGGGAAAGATGCCCTAGTCATCAAAGGAGTGACTGGGAAGAAATATGATGGGGCTGAAGATGAAGATTAGGGATTGAGGATGCCCCCTTGAGAGGACATTCGGGTTTAAGTGAACACGGGTGTGCTCTCAAGATGGATGATATGATGCAAGGGTAGATGGGGAAGATGATGCAAAGGGATGGATGAGAGAGAATGATGATATGAATAGATAAAGGAAAGCACAAATGGATTCCAGGACAAATATGATGTTGCCGCAGTCAAGCTACAAGCCAGGATGGACTGATGGTCAATGGAGTGTTGTTGATAAGGGAATGATACATCCCAAAAAAACACAAGGATAGGGAAGGATACATCCCGATGAGAGTGTTGTTGATGAGGGAAGGATACATCCCAGAACAACACAAGGATATGGAAGGATACATCCTATTGTTGTTGATGATGATAGTGTTGTTGATGAGGGAAGGATACATCCCGAAACAACACAAAATGATAGGGAAAGATACATCCCGATGATGAAAACGACGATGATGATGATGATGATTGGGTCAAGGGTTGTAGCAAGGCTAGGAACAAGACCAAATATGTGATTAGATGATTTGTGCTAGATGGAATGGATTAGGATGGGATGGAGATGGGAGATGGTTAAAATGAATGAAGATGATGGAGGTAAAGATGCAATGCAATGCAATTTGCCATTTTTGGAGCACTTATTTTTTCTATAGCATAAGACACCAGATACCATGGTATGTGGAACCAAGGCAGATTAGTGTCTAATTCATACACAAACACAACAAACAAGAAGGCTATCCCAACACCCCAAAGTCGCGATGACTTTGGTCGGGCCAGGTATTGGGATAACCCTGAAGCATAGAAGGATGTCCCAATGTAACACAAGACCTCAGGGGTCTTGGTGGGTACTACGTGGGACAACTAGGAAAATAAAAAACAAAAGAAAAATAAAGATATGCCCCTATGTTAACTAGTCAAAACACACTAGAATATGAGAGATCATGGCGGCCTTGACAAGTGATGATAGGGAGCTCAAATGATAATCAAAATGTCAAAAGCATCAAAATATCACAATCAAATTTCAAACGTCCTTTGCCACAGGATCAAAAGGATGGATGGGAGTGATGCGGTCTGTTAGGAAGGATACATCCTATTGAGACCAAAGATGGAGGATAGATTGGTTGATTGACATGACACAGGATATCTGAAACTGATTGAACCTCATGATACTAATGACCTTTGTTTGTAAGCACCAGCTAGGATAGGGACATACTTGATGACATGACAAGATAATAGGATGACAGGATGACAAGACCCAAGACAAAAAAAAACCCTAAAGACCTAGGGGCTCGAGGGTTGATCAAAGAGTAATCTTGCCTACGTGAAAGCGAAGAGCCCTCGTAGTTCGATAAAAAACCATGGATAAAAGCGGGAAGAGAATAATGGAGACCACGATGGAGGATGCAAACCAGACAAATGCCCTAGGGGCAGATCAAACAATCAACCTTTCCTGTGTGAAAGTGCAGGGGAAACGTAGTTCAACACAAGGCTAAAGACAGACGAGGGAGGATGATAGACGAGACAAAAAACAAAGCCCCGGGGGCAGATCAAATGATCAACCTTGCCTACGTGAAAGCGTAGGGGCAACGTAGTTCAACACAAGAATAAAGAAAAGATGGAAGATGACAGGATAAACGTAAAGACAAAACCCTGGGGGTAGACCAAATGATCGACCTTGCCTATGTGAAAGCGTAGGGGCAATGTAGTTCGACATAAGACCAACGAAAAATAACAGATAAGGGATGATGAGATGACCATGATAAGGAGATACACTGATGGAGCTGATGAGCCAAGATAGGCTGTGTGGATAGGATGTTTGATATGTTGGATGTGGATGACGCGAAGCTCAATGATTGGATAGTTAGAAGATGAATTGGGAGGAGGAAATGATGGGTAGAGGGAAAATTATATAGATGTGAGGAAGAGGTAGGAAGTAGATAAGAGTGATGATAGTGATGTGAATAACATTGGATTGCACAGGGGGTAGCCTATAGCTATATACCAATGACAAGGGATTAGGATAAGAAGAAAATAGAGGTAAATGGATAGATGGATAAAAATGGGGAGATAGAAAGATGCTAGGATAGGTGGATAGAAGGATAAGGATGTGGAAGGATGGAATAGATTATTGGATGGAAAAAATGGATGGGGGAGATAAGGATGAAAATATGGAATAGGACTAGTGGATGGGTAGATAGGAAGTTAAGGATGGGGAGATGGAAGGGATTACTTGGAGGGATGGATGGATGATGTCTCCAAGGACTCTATCGCAAATACGGAGATGCCCCCACTCTAGATGTGTCATGCATGACGAGGTAAGAGGGGTAGCAGGATGGGTGGCTAAGGAAGTGAGATGGTTATAGATAGGAGATATGGGTAAGGAAGGGATATGGGTGTTGGCATGAAGGTAGATGGATGTAGATAATAGGCAAGGAGTAGAAAAGTAGATGGGGAGGATAAGGAATATGATAGCGTATGGATAAGGGGAATATGTGCCAAGAGGTGTCCAAAGCAATGTATATATATGTGCCCCTGTCTTTATCAAGATCACAAGGAAGATTGAGGGATTGGGATAAATGGGATAAATGGGATAAATGGGATATAATAGGATGTGGAAGATAGGAAAATGTAGGAGATGGCGAAAAGGAATGCGTAGGTGGATGCTGCCCCCAATCTTGGAAGTAGACTAGATGGGGGATTTACGCATACACCTGTTTGCCAGGTTTTCATCATGGTACTTATCCAAGGTGCTTGTTTGCCAAGTTTTCACCATTGGATGAATGATTTTCTCTTTAATATTTTTTGAGTTTTTGATTTTTTTTTTTTTTTGTGATTTTTTTTTTGTGATTTTTTTGACTTTTCGGACAAAAAGACGGATGGAGATGGATAAGGATAGGGATGAATGGATAAATGGATTCAGAAGACATATGATAAAGTGTATTGACGAAAGACTCAAGCATCAAGTTCCATATGAGGTAAAAAGAGCCCATGTGTAAAGTGACTATTTGATGTTGGTACAACCTTATTAGAATGGATAAATTATGCAAGGGAATGGATCGAAGGGATTGGATGGGGCAGATATGGGGGATAGAGGATGGGGTGTTGGAAAGTGTGTGGATGGAATGATGGAGTGGATGTGGGAAGGGGGAAGGTGTTCAGGACCAACATTGGCACATGTGGTGGATGTGAAATGATAAGAGGGTTGATGGATGGAGAATGTGGTGATACTAGAGGCATTGGGGTAGTGAATTTTGGGACATAAGGACCCAAAACAGATTTAGGAGATGGAAGATGCTAATGATTAACTTTGGGATAAGCAACTTTGGATGGATGTCTTTAGGGTTTTTTCATTTGAAGGCATGGCATCTTTTTTCTTGGGAATCCACATGGTTTTGATTTTTGCTTTAGTGGGCCTTCGTGGCCATTTGGATTTATTTGGATTTTGGACTTGATTTTTCTTTTCTTCAACATGTATTTTGAAGGGGACATGAGGAGCTTTAGATTCATGTGGACATTTGGATTTATACATTTTTTCTTTGTCATCCAAAGTGCTTTTAGTAGCAATGGGATGGGTATGGGGAGATGGATGATGTGGAGAGGATGTGGATGGAGTGATAGAAGTAAGATTTTGATGAGGATGTGTGGATGGAGGATGCGAGATAGCATGCATGGGTGCCTTTGTTGATCCTGATTAGGAGTTATGAAGTTAGAATTTTTATGCTGTGCACTAGGGATAGGTGATGGATTGAGGAAAGGATGAATAGGATGAGATGGAGGAGGTGATTTTGGGATATAAGGACCCAAAATAGACTATGTATATGGAGGATGTGTGAATTTTGGTGGAGGGACATAAGGAACCAAAATGGATTTAGAGGATGACGGAGGAAGGTGGACGGTTGTTTTGAGGGAATATGATGGAGGAGGGGGATGGCGACAAATGATATGGTGGATCGGTGAGAAGTACCTCTTGTGTCTTTAGAAGAGGATCGAGTAGGATGTATGGAGGTTGTACCAACATCTTTGGAGTGCGAGTCTTGGGAGATATATCCAAGACCGTGTGTTCTTGGATGTTCTTTGACTTGGATGGGCTCTAAAGTACCTTGCTCATGAAGGCCTAAACCTTTTCCTTGATAGTTCATGTTCTTGAGCATGTGATCTATGGTAGGATGCTTATTCCTTTGGAAGCATGAGTGCATTATTAGGTAAAGGAGGATGGGTGGTGCATATAATTTGTTTTTATTTTGCAAGGAGACCACTATGGATGAGTATATGTTATCGAGGTGATATAAAAGTGGTGTTGGGGTGATAGGCTAGGTGGCGATGAAGGATCATGTGATGGAGATGAGGGGATAGCAACATCCTGATCATGAGGAATGAGTGGGAAGGGATCAAGAGAGGGATTAGGTGGTATGACAAGATCAGGAACTGGGGAAGCATGTGATAAAGGCTCATGAGATGGAGTGATTGGATCTTGACTGTAAAGGGGATCATGGGATGGAGCAGACGAGCTAGTGTGATCTTGAGATGGGGTAGATAGGATGATGAGATTAGGATTTGGTGGAAGAAAGGGATCATGAGATGGAATGGATGGAAGACTATGTTCTTGGGATGGAGTAGATGAGATGGTGGGATCTATGTTTGTGTGCTTTGGATTAAGCTCTTGGCATGGCTCATCTTGTGTGGGATGCATGATGATGGAGGAGCATTGGAGGGACTCCTCAAATGGGGGAGATAGGAGGATGGGGGATTCATGAAGGTCATGGGATTGAATTTCGTTAATATTAGGACTAGGAGGAGTGGATTGGATGTCTCCTTTGGATTGGGTGGATCTAGTAATAGAAGATGGGGATTCAATGGAATGAATGGGTGTGACAGACTCAACTATTTGGACGGTGTTAGGAATGGTAATGGTAGTGATGGGTGTAGGACGAAGGAGGGCCTCATCACTAGTGATTGTACATGATAGAGTGGGAGGGCATGGTGTCTCTTTTGTCATGAGTCCTTGGGTGAAATTTGGAAGGGATGTAGGATTAGGTGGGGTGGTGGGAATGGATGGAGGACTAGGATTAGGGATTGGTGGATTAGGATTGGACATGGGGATGGGATTGAATGGAGGAATAGGAGGAGATAGAGGATTAGGGTTAGGGATTGGAGGATTAGATGAGTGGATGGGTGGATTAGGATTAGATGTAGAAGTAGGAGGAGATGGAGGATTATGATTAGATGAGTGAATGGGATTGGATGGAGGATTAGAGTTAGGAATTGGTGGATTAGGATTAGAGGGGGGATTAAGATACAATGTGGTAAAGGGGGGAGTGATGCAAGAGGATGCAAATGATGAATTAAGATATGAGGATGTGGATGATGGGTTAGGTTGGGAAGATTGGGATGGTGGGGTAATAGTAGGAAGATGTGGATGATGGATTAGGACAAGAGGACATTGGTGGCGGATTCACGTAGGAGGACATGGATGGAGGATTAGGATAGAAATATACGGAGGCTAGATTAAGATGGGAAGATGTAGATGTGAAATTAAGGTAGGGGTATTGGGATGGTGGATTGTGATAGGAAGGTGTGGATGTTGGATTAGAATGGGAAGATTGAGGTGGCAGATTACCATCGGAGGACATGGATGGTAGATTGGCATAGTAGGATTTGGGTGATGGATGAGGATAAGAAGATTGAGATGGTGGATTAGGATAAGAGGAATATTGGGATGGTGAATTTTGATAGGAAGATGTGGATGTTGGATTGAGATGGGAAGATTGGGATGTGGGATTGAGGTAAAGGTATTGGGATTGTTGATGATGATAAAGATAGGAGTATGGGGATGGTGGGTTATTATAAGAGGATGTGGATGTTGGATAGGATAGAGGTGGAGAGGGAGGACATGATTAATATGCCGATGGTGAGGATGTTGGATATCCCTTGTCAAGGGTAGCATAAGGATTGTTAGTAGATGAAGATGAAGGCATGGTGGGATAGTTCAAAGGAGTAGTTAGATTTTGGGAGGTGATTGGAGAAAGTTTGCTAGCAATGATAGCATCAAGGGGATTTATATTACACTCTTCGTGATCAACAAGACCTTCATTATCATCATCAACATAGTTAGGATTCCCCTTGACTATTATTATTGGTCGTGTGAGAGGGGGATAAGGATTCATCATGGATATAGATTAGCAAGAAATAATAGATGATGGATAAAGAAATAGGGTGGATTGGAAGCTCAGATGGGGATTGGATGAAAGCTCAGATTCGAGAGATAGGATTAGATGATATGATAGGATTGATTCTAAACCAAGTTCAGGGGTTTTGACTAGAGGACGTAAGGTGTTGACAATCAAATTTTTGCCAGATTTGGTAATTTTCAAAAATTATCAAATTTTGTCATTTTAGGAAACTTCATAGGCATACCTTTGAGAGTCCAGTTTTTTCCCAAAAATTACTCAAAACTAAGATAGGATGAATTTCCAACTAACATCTCAAATCTGAGACATGCATTCTGAGTTATTAACGAAAATGATTTTTCAAAAATTGGAAAAAACACTAAATTACGATTTTGAGGGTCAAGATGAAAGTTTGAGGCCCCCAAAATGTGCCAAAACGAGGTCCAATTGACTCAAGGTCATTGGGAATCCACATGCCACCTCATAACGCAACCAGCCATAAAATTTCAGCCCAATCAGACACCCGAGTCAAAAGTTATGGCCTCTGGAAGTTTCTACGTAAAAATCAAAATCCTCAAAATGAAGTCTAGATGATTGGGATGGATGATTTGAGGATAGATATGGACTCTAATGATGTTCTAAGAAGCACCTATGTGGTTTGGTCGATGAAATGATGAATTTTCTGTTGAGGGGCATGTGCGCCCGGGCGTGGCCGCCCCTGCTCAGACAGAGGACTAAAAATGATGATGTTTCTGTCGAGGGGCGCATATGCCCGGGCGTGGCCTCCCCTGCTCAGACAGAGGACTAAAAAAGATGATGTTTCTGCCGAGGGGCATGTATGCCCGGCCGTGGCCGCCCCTACTCAGACATAGGACTAAAAAGATGATATTGTTTTTGAGGGGCGTGTGTGCTCGGGCGTGGCCGCCCCTACTAGGGCATGGCCACCCCTGCTAGGGAAAGGTTGCCCCTCTGCTAGGGCAAGGTTGCCCAACTAGTTTTTGAACTTTTCAAAATCAAGAACGAGACCAAACAAGCCTAACAAATGGTCAAACAAACTTGCTAAATGATGAAACGGGTTCCCTAAATGGCAAAATGAACTTTCTAAGTGGATGAACATGTCGACGGAATGGGAGAACGAATATCCAGAATGGACAGACAGATGGTTGAGATGGGAAAACGGGTACCCCAGATGAGGGAAAAACAGTCGAAACGGGAAAACAAGTTATCGGTACGGGTGAACAACTTCCTAGAATGGGTGAACAACTGGTCCGAAAGGGGAAACAATGCTCAAAATAGACAAATGGATATCCAGAATGGACAAACGGATGGTCGAGATGGGTAAACGGGTTCCCCGAACAAGGGAATAACAGTCAAAACAGGAAAAACGGTTTTCCCGAAAGGGTGAACGGCTTCCCGAAATGGGTGAACAGCTGGTCAGAAAGGGGAAACGAGCGAATGGATATCTGGAATGGACAAACGGATGGTTGGGATGGGTAAACGGGTACCTCGGACGAGGGAAAAACACTCGAAATGGGAAAATGGTTTGTCAAAACGGGTGAATGGCTTCCCGAAATGGGTGAACAACTGGTTAGAAAGGGGAAACGATGCTCAAAACGGGTGAATGGATATTTGAAATGGACAGATGGATGGTCAAAATGGTGGAACAGACTGATGGAATGACAGGGGGATGTTGAGAAATGACTTGTTTTGGGCGTGGACACCCTTGCTAGAGAAAGGCCGCCCTTCGGGTGAAAACAAGGGTTAAAAAAGGTTGAGTTGGTGTAGAGGGGCGTGTATGCCCAGGTGTGGCCGCCCCTGTTGGGGCATGGTCGGCTCTGCAAGGGCATGGTCATCCCTACAGAAAAACCTAAACTTGACTTAGGTGAAAAATGGCTATGGCAAAGGATTGAAAACACTTAAAAACAACAAGCAAAGTGGCAACTCTGACTTGACTTGTAAGATATGCACTGGTTTTACACAGAAAAGACAGTTCATGCAACACAATCCTAAGATTAGTAAGAAGGGTATGGCCAACATGGTTCTCTAACTAGGATAAATAAGGCGATCTAGGGAGTCCTCGATATACCTACGGTACGTGAGGCCCAAATCGTGAACACCAGTTTGTCACAAGTGTGAGTCGGGAACCCCAGCGAGATACTGAAAGACTTAGACCAAATATTCACATCTATCTAGGTATCACCTTAGCTTCGATGCTCCACCAATTACGATGCAACTGGATTGGGGTACAACTTTCATTCTCCCCCCTTTTTATACCCTGCCAATAAACGTGGTCGAGATCGTCCCTTGGGGTGATGAAATCCCCAAGCAGGTCCCACTAAAAAGAAAGTCTTAATCATTTTTGGCTACTCCCCAAGCTCACACGAAGTACAAGGGGAAAGCTTGAACGATTTCCACCCCTTTGGGTAGCACAAAGAACAAAGTAAGCTACGATTTCTCTTCACCCAGGATCGCCAAATGGCGCAAGGAGATTGGATACGTCGGTAGCTTAATTTTTAGACAAAGGAAACAAACTCTTTGGCCCTTCCTACTTAGTCTATGTGTCTAATTAGTGTAAAATGAGTGACAACAAACAACTAACTAAAAGGTCTTGGTCCTTTCATCCTGCAAGAAACAAGTTAGTAGTTTTTTTCACTGTTCTTCATCAATCGTAAATTTCCTACACAAACGTTAGTATGAAACCCTTATGTTCAGACTTGGCCACCTCTGTTGGTGAAAATAGAGAGCTGAAACGTTGTTTCTACTGTAGAGAGGCATGTATGCCCGGGCATGGCCGCCCTTGCTAGGGCATAGCCGGCTCTGCTAGGGCATGGTTGGTTCCGCTAAGGCATGGTTGGCTCTCTGATGAAAATAGAGAGCTTTTGGTGTTGGTTTTTCATAGATAGATGTCTATGCAACACTTGGTCACCCCTTGGGTCAGACAGTGGGCTAAAATAATGAGGTTATCATCGAGGGGCACGTATGCCCGGGCGTGGCTGGCTTTTTGCATCATTCGAACCTACAAAAAACACAGTCAAAAAGAAAAAATGTAGATGTCATCGCCGAGGGGCGTGTATGCCCAGGCGTGGCCAACTCTGCTGGGGCATGGCTAACTTTCTGCATCACCTGAACCTGCAAAAAAAACAATCAGAAAGAAAAAATTGCAGATGTCACTATCGAGGGGCGCGTATGCCCGGGTGTGGCCACCCCTGCTAGGGCATGGCTGACTCTACTGGGGCATGGCCAAATTTCTACATCACCTGAACTTGCAAAAAAATGCAAACAAAAAAAACTTTAAAAGCAAATGACCTGTTTGTGAGTCGTGCCAAAAATGTGTGCAAGTGTTTCTTACTCCTAAATATGCAAAACTAATAAAAAATGCAAGGTAAAGAACACAAGACCACCTCAATGATTAGCCTAAGTAAAGCACGAAAGAGATAAAAATGAAAGTGATTATACCTTTTGTATTGATCTCCTTGGTTGGCCCTTGATTGAAATTTGGTTGTGTGCTCCTTTTGATGGCAATGTGATGGAAAATGGATGGACGATAATTCAAATGCAAGATGAGGGTGGATAGGTGATAAGTAAACAAAATGGATGCAAGTTCTTGAATGCAAAATGTGCTTAATGGAGGCTTGAATGGATTAAGATCATAAGTTTGTTACTAAATGCATGAGGTCTAGATCCTTTTAATGAAGGAATATTGGGGTATTTATAGAGGAATTTGAATTCTCTAGAGAATTCAACGGTCTGGTTTGAGTCATCATGGCCAAGATGGAGGGCTGTGGTGAGTTGAGGACTCACAAGCCCTCACATCTTGACATGTGGCGGGTGAGTTGTCTGAGGGGCAAGGTGATATGGACAAGGTACAGATGATGTGGAGGAAGGACAATTACTTTACAAGTACCTTGGGGATGAGAGGATTTCCTCGAAAAGGAACCTCTTGTCCCCAAATGAAGGTGAAAGGGGCATATGAGAAATTTTAGTATTCCTCAAAAAATCCCCATTAAGAAGAGATAATTGGTTGGAGAAATAAATGTGAATATTTAATTCACATGATTGAAGTGGATAAGGTGGTTGGGAGAATAAATATGAATTTTAAATTCATATGATAAGTACCTTGTGGATAAGACAAGGTTCTTATGGAGGAGGCTGAAAAGTGCCTTGTGGATAAAACAAGGCACTTATAATGGAAGGTTCTTGGCCTTCATGTGACTTGATGTGACCTTTCAATGATCACATGGGGAAGAGGAGATTCCTTAGAGGAATCAAAAGTGAATTTTAAATTCATGGGGAAGCGGGAGATTCCTTGGAGGAATCAAAAGTGAATTTTAAATTCATGGGGAAGAGGGAGATTCCTTGGAGGAATAAAAGTGAATTTTAAATTCACATGGGGAAGACAAAAATGAATTAAAAATTCCTTGGTGAATGAGAGTATTGACCAAAGGGGGCTTGATTAGACCGACTAATCACTGATTAGAAGACAGTTAGTGGCTAACGAAGATTAAGAGCCAACTTGAAAAATTTGGAGGATGTGACACATCCTAATCAGGGATCAGCCATGTGCACATCCCTAATGATGGGATTAGGAGATGGATTGGGATTAAGGAAAATGATGTGACATGTGAGGAATTAAATAAATGTCATATTTATTTAATTCATTTGATGAAAAGGAGGGTAAAGGGGGTAAGGTATTTAACCATTAACTAAATACCTTAGGGATTAAAGATGGATTAAGGGTATTAATTAGATAATAGCAATATTACCTAATTAACTCAAATAAGAGGATGTTTAGACAAAAAGGGATAAATTTGGACAAATGTAAGTGTCCAAATTTGGATGTCTACACTATCCAATACCAAAAACGGTCCATCCAAATGCAAAATCCCTAATCCATACAATCCATCTATGACATCTAATGCATCATTCAAAAACATCCTTTGGTTTTATTCCTAGCCTTGTTGCAAAAATTGATTCAATTTACTCAAAATTTTGTCATTGAGAAAGAATGTTCCTAATTCGCATGTTTTTATCATCATTAGCAACACAATACTTATATTTTTCTTATCTTCAGAAATGCTATCATCATCATCATCAATCAATCAATCAATTTTTAGCTTGACTAGGGGAAACATTATGTTTATCTTTATATCATTTTGTATGTTTGCTTGCTTGCTTTTGTGTATTTTCATTTGTTTGCTTTTATTAAAGTCCTTACAATATATCACCACAACATCATGGTCTTCCATACCATGGTTGCCAACATCATATGTTTGCAAGTGAATTTTTTTTGGTTATCCCATACTTTAGATACATCATCACCTTGGTCTTTATAAGGTCTTAGTACATTAAAAACATTACCATATTAAATAAGGTTTCTCTCCTCATGTCAACATAACAAATGCATTCATAAATAATTTTATCATCCTCCACAATAAATCAATAATCACAATTCTCTGCATAATCATGCACCCATAATAATTTTTTTGGCTCATAATACTATTTTTCCTCCTTGTTTCTTCTATCAAGAGCTGACCCATGTATATTTTTCTCGGTTAACCTCTTGAGGGGGAATTATCCCACTACTTAAGTTGCCATTACTTTTTTCACCTAATTGGATCATATCATCACTTTCTTCATCTCATCTAATTCATTCTTCTTAGCTACTTTCCTTTTCTTTCAAATAATTTTACTTTGACCATCATCTTAAAGAGGGTAAATGTAGAAACTCAAAATTGATCACACCTAACATCATCACCATATTACTAATTAATTAAATAATTTTTATTATTTAATTATATTAGGATAATTTTCATTTAATCCAACAACAAAATGATCTTCAAATGAAACCCTCAATCAAACTCCACAAAATTGGCCCTTGGCCACAAATTTTGACACAATGAAGAGACTGAAATATCTCTTCCAATCGTTGCAACCCTTTAGAGGATATTGCACCACCTCAGTTATTCTAATCAATTGGAGTGACTCGTTCCCAAAGACCTCAATGTCAATCTGCAGAAACCCAAGGCTTCTCCATGAACATATCAAAGCAAATATCAAATCCCTGCAGGACAATCCAAACAATGGCTGACCCCTCTTATTGTAGTTTTTCATCAAGACTAGGGGGCCCATCTAGAAGCTTCCACATTATTATTTTATTTTATTTTAGTGAATTTCTGATATAATAATTTATTTAAGTCACTAAATTAAATTAATTAAATATAAGATTACCATTTGATTTTAATTTATTTGATAACCTTATAAAATAATTAATTTAATTTAATTTCTCCATTAATTCTCCATTTAGCCTTCGGGAGCATAAAGGATAAATAATCATTGTGATGGCCACTAAGAAGGGGACATTACAGTTCGCTCTCCCTAAAATTGCTTGTCCCCAAGCAATGTCAACTCTGGATGCTGCAAAATTTCCTCACTCTCCCAAGTAGCATCCTCAACTGACAGTTCCATTTAATCAGATACTCCTTGATGATACATCTTTGTAACTGCCTCTCTCTGATATACAAATAGCCTCAAGTACCAAAATCAACCTCCCCTCATCATCCAGGGGTGGTAAAGTAGTGGAAGGAACAACACGATGTCCTAATGCCTTCTTGAGGTGTGACACATGAAAGACATTATGCACCTTGCTGTCTGCTGATAACTCCAACTCATAAGCCACCTCGCCTACTCGTTTGATGATCCTGAAAGGCCCATAGTATCGTGCCTTAAGCTTCTCTACACCACTCTTCTTGAGAGTGGACTGTCGATAGGGCTACAACATCAAATACACCATATCCCCCACCCTAAACGAATGCTCAACTCTCTTCTGATCTACATACTACTTCTGCTGATTTTGTGCCTTCTAGATGTTCTCACAAAGAGCCCTCATGATATCCAGATTCTCCTGCAACATATCCCTATCCCTAGGAACTCTACTGTCACTCATCAACAAGTCAAGAAAGCTAGGTGCCTCATAACCATACAATGCCATAAATGGTGTCATATGAATCGATAGATGGAAAGTGGTATTATAGCAATACTCACAAAGATAAATCCACTTAACCCATCCCTTTTTCTGCCCTGCAATGTAGTTCCTGAGATATCCCTCCATCCATTTGTTGACAATCTCTGTCTGTCCATCCGTTTGTGGATGGTAATTAGTGCTAGGAGTAAGCTCAATCCCACACAATTCAAAGAGCTCCTTCCATAAATTACTCATGAACCGACTATCCCTATCACTCACTATACTCCTAGGTAGCCCATGCAATCTGAATATGTCACGAAAAAATAGCTCTGCCACCTGTGTAGCTGAATATGTAGTTGCTATTGGAAAGAAGTGAGAAAACTTAGTGAGGCGATCAACAACTACATAAATGCAATATCTCCCCTGGGCCTTCGGCAAGCCCATAATGAAATCCATTGATATGAACTCACTTCTTGTCAAGAATTGGGAGTGGCTGAAGTAACCTTGTAGGATATGTATGTCCTTGTTTATTCTACTGACAAACAAGACACTCTTTGACATACCGAAGGACATCTGACTTGAGCAATTTCCAAGTGAAATGCTCCCGAACCTATCTATAAGTATTGAAATACTTGGGATATCCTGCCATGGGTGCATCATGAAAGGTCCTCAACATAGTGTTCTTAATTTCCAATCCTGGGGTCAAAAGGATCCTCCCTTTGTAAATGATAAGATTATTTACAACTGAATACCTTCTGTCCTCAACTGATCCTTCAACTATGCTAGAAGCCCAAGAGCCTTTGGCATACTTTGTTATGATCAGGTTTCTCCAATCCTCTGATATCTCAATCATAGAGCTCAAATGTGGATAGCGAGACAAAGCATCAACAACAGCGTTCTGAGTCCCTTTTACATAGGCAATGTCAAATTCATATGATTGTAACCTGCTAACCCACTTCTATTGACGATCATTGAGATCTCGCTGCCTTAGGAAATGTCTCAGACTATTATGATTTGTCTTGACACAAAATTTGCTGCCTATAAGGTACTGCCTAAATTTGGCTAACACATGCATAATGGCCAACATTTCCTTATCATAAATGTTGTAGCTCCTCTCTGGTCCCCTTAACTTACCACTCTCAAAAGCTATTGGGTGTTTGTCTTGCATAAAGATTGCACCAATCCCATCACCCGAAGCATCACACTGAAGCTCGAAGGGTCTAGTGAAATCTAGCAATGCAAGGATTGGGCAAGTCGTCATCAACTTCTTGAACTTATCAAAAAATTCCTGTGCCTTAAGAGTCCAAACAATGCCCCCCTCTTCGGTAAATCTATGAGCGGTGCGATATGTCGTGAATATCCATTGATGAATCTACGATAGAATCCACACAAGCCCAAAAATCCCCTAAACTGTGTAAGGTTCTTAGGTGTAGGCCACTCAATAATAGCCCTGACCTTGTTAGGATCCATATGCACACCCTCAACACTGATGATATGGCCCAAGTACAACAACTCTGTCATGCCCAAATCACATTTGGATTCCTTGGCATACAAGGACTCCCTCTCAATAATACCCAATACTGTATCCAAATAGGCAATATGATTCTCCCATGTTTTGTTGTACACCAAAATGTCATCAAAGAAGACCAGTACAAACCTCCTCAGCTGTGACTAAAAAACTCTATTCATGGTGGACTGAAAAGTAGTGGGTGTATTGGTTAGCCCAAATGGCATAACCACAAACTCAAAATGTCCACAATGACATCTAAATGTTGTCTTTTCAATATCCTGCTCCCTGACACGAATCTAGTGATACCTTGATCTCAACTCTATCTTCAAAAAATAACAAGCACCATGGAGCTCATCTATTAGTTCATCAATTTGAGGAATAAGGTACCTATTCTTGATTGTCTTCTTATTCAGTATTCGATAACCGATGCACATCTGCAATGTACCGCCCTTTTTCTTAACCAAAACAACTGATGAAGAAAATGGAGATTTGCTCGGTCGGACGTGCCCCATAGCTAACAACTCCTTAATTGTTTTCTCAATCTCAGCTTTCAGCCACTTGGGGTTCCTATAAGGAGTGATTATCATGGGTTTGGCAACCTCCTCCTACTCTATTATGTGCATGATCCCTCTATCTAGAGGTCTACATGGTGGGATCTCACTGAATACCTTTTCGTGTTTAATCCTCAACTCCTGAATATCTGGGTGGTACTCTGGTTTTTGCTGCTCCCCATGTGTTGGCATTGGTATACACTTTTCTGCCCACTCCAACATGTTATGGCGCACGAGTCTCTCCATTCTCTTGAGAGATATCATCCTGCAACTAGCATCTCTAATGGCCTTTAGCACATGAGTCTTCCCATCTACCTTAAACTTCATCTCCATGTCATGAAGGTTAAGGGTAAACTCTCCTATGTCATGAAGCCACTTCATTCCAAAAACCATATCAGTGTCTCCCATATTTACCACATAGAAATCTTCCTTAAACTCAAAATTATTCAAACACATGGGAAGATCTAGAATCATCTTGTCACACTCAAGAGTGTAACCATCTGCCACCTTGACCCTTATGACTTCAAATTCCTCTGTCTGAATCCCACGTCTCTCAACCAATTTGGCATCAATGAAATTATGCGTGCCACCTGTGTCAAGCAAAGTGATAATCTTTTTTCCTACCCAGACCCCACACATCCTGAATGAGCCTTCATGTTGTATGCTAGTGATGCACGCCTCTTGAAAATTTACTTATGCTTCTTGTTCACCCTCATTTCCGGACTTCTCCTCATGTTCTGCTCCTAAATCCTCTTGTTTAGATTGCTGGTCTGATTTTTCAGACTTAGAATCTTCATAGAATGCCCACATTATTCTATTAGCTTTTCCCTTAGGCCTCAAGGGATAGTCGTGGTTTGCATCATAGGGCCCCTTATAGTAAAAGCACAAATTTTTCTTGCATAAATCATTGAGTGTATCATGATCTAGAGGTGTTGCTGATTTTCCCTTTGAATATGATATGTCCTTCTTGGAGAAGGATTTGCTGTCTCAGTAAGAAGAGGATCCTTTTGATGTAAACTTGCTTTGTGGGGCTGCAAGTTCCATACCCCTAACATTTTTCATTGCTTCCTGTAGTTTTGGTGGGTCAAAGGATTTTATCCAACCCTTCAATGGCTCCATTAATCCTTTAGTAAACAAAACTACCAATCTCCTTTCAATAATGTTAGGAACCATTATTGACAATCTCTGAAAATCAACAACATATGCTTCAAGGGTTCCATGTTGCTTCAATTGTGCCAATTCTCGAGATCTCACCTCCAAATCCTTAGAATCAAATCTTTATATCAACTTATTGGTGAATTCCTCATAAGTGTGGATAAGATTATGGCCAAGAGTGACCAAACCGTGGTAGCACCACTTGTGAGCAACTCCCTCCAAGTGTAGTGTAGCAAATTTGATAGCACCCTCTTCGGGCATCGGTTCAATGAAAGGTAGTTGTCTAGCTTTTGCACCCATGACCTGGCCGTACACTTATCGCTCCCATCAAAATGGGCCAAGGTCACCTTTCCAAGAGCTAGCTGATATTTTGTTCTTGGAACTATAGGAGGACGGTGATAATTTCTTCTATTCCTTTGATTCATGAATTGATCAAAGGTCCACTGTTCTCTAAGATCAAGAGGTAAGGTGGAATACTCCATGTAAGCTTGTCTTGCATAATCCGCAAAGGGTACTCCAACCTCTACTTGTGGTTGTTCTCCCCTTGGAGTGAAAGCAGGAAAAAGAATTCTAGAGGCTGACCCTCTAGTGAATGCAACTTGTTGTCCAACTGTTCTATCTCTTCCATTTCCCTCCGTGTTGTTGTTGCCATTATTCCCATTAACACCACTGTTTTCTCCAACATTATTTTGTTGATTATGATTCTAAGCCGCTTGATGGTCCATTCTTGAAAGCAAACATGACATCATACCAATCATTCCATAAAACTTCTCCATTCTAACTTATTTTTCTTCCATGGCTTGTCTAAGGTTGTCTGACATGTTTTCAACTATTTCACCGATATCTTCTATTGCTTTACCAGTCTACCTCAAAGTCTCTGAAAAAGTATTTGCCTCCGAAGTTGGTGGAAACTGAAACTGCTAAGTTCTTGCCTGACTTCTAGTGTATGGTCTGTTTTCTTTATCACACATTTGACAACTAAACTCTGATGATCACAGGATGACCGAATCATGGATTTGATACCACTATAAAGAACCTTGCCAGTTCAGATCCGTATTTTAGTTGGGATTATCAAAGTGAATCAAAAATTTTAGGGAAAGAGTGCTCTCTTGCACTTCTAGGGGTTTTCACCTAAAATGAGAAAGGTCTTTCTACCCAAAAGATTGGATACCACTATAATATCCCCTACTAAATCTGACCTCAATATGTTGATATAAGGTTTAAGGAATATTGTCAAACACTTTGTATGCAAAGTATGTACTTGTTGTTTTTGTGTTTTCAATTTTCTTTGCTTGTTTGAAAAGGTCTCAAATGAGTTTAAATGCTTGTAAATTGACAAGTTACAATGTCTAAGCAATGATCTAAGGTGAAGTTGCAATTAATTTTGTCTTTTTGGATGCAAATAAATGAACTCTACATGAGAAATGTACACCTACAACCAATTAACATTTTTACAAACACTTGACATGCATACTCAAATGATAATCTGGAGCTCAATCAACATAAGCATTACATCAAACGAATGGAATGCAACTTATCCCTCATTTATAGAATTCAATCTCAAGTACAATGCTTGGTTTACAATGAGTGTTCTATACAATTCCAAATCTAATGTAAATGAACACCTATAGCAGCAAGACTAGATGACTGAAATGAAAATGCAAACTACTTCAAAATACAAGAGGAACGTGGTTATCGTAGCACCTATAATGATGAAGATGTAGCAACAAATATCAATCAACAAGATCTTCTCTCTAGCCCAAATCGATGCCTTCTCCCAACCGCCCCTATTTTGATATAAAATGCAAATATAAAATAATTTGCGGCCTCCAAGTCATCCTTCAAGCCTCAAACATCATCGAATCAACCCCACAAATGGAGTGCTCCAGCTAGAAGGGAAAATCGATGCACCCTTTGGCCTCCATGAATAAGATTGTGGTTCTCCAAGAAGCTGATGTGATGACTGAGATAAAGTATCAGAATTTTATAATGCAAAATCGTCCTAAGAAGGACAAATCGATGAGGTCTCCAACAACAAAATGATCTTCAAATCAAACCCTCAATCGAACTCCGCAAAATTGGCCCTTGGCCACAAATTTTGGCACAATGAAGAGACTGAAATATCTCTTCCAATCGCTATAGCCCTTTGGAGGATATTGCACCACCTCAATTATGCTAATCAATGGGAGTGATTCATTCCCAAAGACCTCAATGTCAATCTGCAGAAACCCAAGGCTTCTCCATGAACATATCAAAGCAAATATCAAATCCCTGGGTAATCCAAACAATGGCTGACCCCTCTTATTATAATTTTTCATCAAGACTAGGGCGACCCATCTAGAAGCTTCCACATTATTATTTTATTTTAGTGACTTTATGATATAATAATTTATTTGTCACTATATTAAATTAATTAAATATAAGATTACCATTTGATTTTAATTTATTTGATAACCTTATAAAATAATTAATTTAATAATTTCTCCCTTAATTCTCCATTTAGCCTTTGGGAGCATAAAGGCTAAATAATCACTACAATGGCCACTAAGAAGAGGACATGAAATTAATGGCATGATCATGAGATGAATCCTATGTGAATCCATTTGAATTCAATAGTTTCTCATGACACATTAGATCCTCTATTTTTTCCCCCATTTCTTAAAAAAAAATTGTTTAAGTTCTTTGATGTTATTACTATTTACAATAGAGATTGGGTGGACCTTATGGAACATGTGAAAAAGGTTTTGTGGGTTTGAATGTAATTGATGTCATACAAAAAAATTCACATGTCTTTGGAGTAACTTGAATTATTTAAGGAGTGAGAGTGGATTTGAAGAAAAGTAATAAATAAAAGAGAGGCCTATCCCAATAAACATTGACTAACTACAAGGATTTTTAGGGCTAACCAGATACCATTTTAGGATTTTTTATAATTATACATATGTTGGAGTACCCTTGCAACTTTGTTGAGAAGTTCATAAATGTTCTACATAAGCAACACAAGGATTCCTATAATTTAAGGCCCCACTTACATTCATTCCATTAATGATTACTCCAAACTCCATTGTTACATATGTTGTGAAATATATGATACTTCAAGGAAAGGTATTAGAGAAGTATGAATTTAAGAGGAATGCCCTTTAACTTTATAAAGAATACAACCAAAAGGCAAGAATTTTTTAAAGAACCACCTCTAAAAAGATGCTAGCCACAATCTATGTCTACTAATTACCTCATATTTCAAATATATAATAATAAACTACAAGTATTCTTTTGAACATTATTATCTTTTAACAAACAACATAAATGAGTGACACAAATTTTTGGTTATGATCTCATATATACTAAGGGAAAAAAGAAGAAATAGAGACAAAGATGCTAGCCACTATCTATGTCTACCCAATACCTCATGAACAATTACTTCAAATTCTAAATAGATTATAATAAATTAAAGGTATTCTTTAGAGCGTCGGTATCTTTTAACAAACATAAATGAGTGACAAAAATGTTTGGTTATGATCTCAAGATCATATATAATAAGGGAAAAAAGAAGAAATAAAGGCAGTTTCGAGGAAAGAACATTATAGTCTCATGTGCAAGTGACAAAGATCGTTGGTTAAGATCTTAAAATCATATATAATAAGGGTTAAAAATAAGGAAATAGAAACAATTTCATTAAAAATAATTAAAATACCATGTACAATGAATATAATTTCTTTAAGGAAAACCAAGCCTCATAATTCTCTACTTAAATAAAATTTTATTATTTTTACCCTAAAAATATTCATATCGTGAACGTGTCAAATTATATATTTTATTTTAAATTGACAACTGTTTAAATATCAAAATATTAATACTATTTACCATAAACATAATATTAGTGAGATCATTTAATTATAAAATAACTCTTAATTAAAATATAAAGTAAATAAATAAAGACAAAAATGTCTTTTTCATTTTTTTTTTTAAATAGAACAATACAAACAATATATATAATAAATATTAATATATATAATATATTTTTATATATAAATAATATTATGTATAATACAAGTTTAATATTATTATTTTTACATACAACTATAAACATAATATTAATGATATCATTTAATACAAAATAATCATGAAGTAAAAAATAAGAAACTGAATTATGGTAAAAAATAAAAATAAAACAATTTTTTTCAAAAATAAAATAAAATTTATAAAATAAATAAATAAATAATAGGCATAGTTTCAACTCATTTTGTTAATTAGTTATTAATAAGTTGGTTTTGAACCAATTGAAAACTAGAGTTTTATGTTCTTCAAATATAATTTAATCTTTTTAAAGTGAAAATGTTAAATATTTAACTTTAAAAATTGTAAAAATTATTTATCTTCAACATAATTGGATAAGAAGTTTGAGGTGTTAGCAAGGCAAACTATTTTTTTAACATTTTTTTAGAATGATTTTTCATTTTTTTGCTTTATTAAGTTATTTTATTAAATCTTTTTTATTAATGAAAATTTGGCTCCTATTTTAAATTTGGATTCACACTATTAAAATAATAAAATAAAACTTAAATTAAAGCACATATAGATTAAACTATTTGACATTGTCACTTTTTTCATATAATCCTAAAAACATTATAATGAAATTACAATTAGAATTAAGAATAATGTAAAAATTATGGTTAAAACTATTAAAAATTAAAATAAATTAAAAATATAATACTACTAATAAAAATCACTAAAATATGATTAATATAGATATAATGCTCCAAATTTTTATTCATCTAATATCTTTATTCCAAAACTTTTTCTCAATATTAACTCATAATTATTTTTGTTTGTAATGTCACTCTACAATTCTTTATTATTAAAGTTAGAGTTACAATCATAGTTATGGATAGTGTTATGACTATAATTAGGGTTAGAGATAGGTCTAGGATTAGGATAATGGTTTACAATTTATTATTAGGGTTAGGATAAGGTCATGCAAATAACTAATTAACAATACTAAAACATAAAATATGTATAAGTAATATTACTATTTATAAAATATAAAGTATAAGGGTCAAAGTAAAAATAAAATAAAAATGTCTTGTCTAAAAGTCAAATAAAAATAAAGCATTCTACAATGGTATAAAAAAATCTTATGTAATTATTTTTTACATAACAAAAACATAATTGATATGTTTTACAAAAATTATAAAATAATTATCTGAAAAATATAATAAATTTATATTATAATATTTTATATTTTACTTAAAAAATATACTTTAAAATAAATCTTAAGTAACTAAAATAAATTTATATTATTATAATACCTCAAAATAAGATATTTTATATATAACATATATATACAAACCTCTATATATAAATTTACATAAAAGATATATAAATCATATGAAAGAAAAAATCAATGAATGCTTTTATATATTAAAAATGCACTTTAAAATAATATTTATATATAATCATTTTAAAAATATAATTTATATTAATTCTTAAATAATCAAAATAAATTTATATTATTATAATATGTTATAGTAAAATATATTATATATACAAACTTTTCTATATATAATCTTCTATATATAAATATATAAATTTACATAAAATTGAATAAGTTATATCTTAAAAAGCCTACAAGATTAAGAGATATTTCTATATCTTCAAAATGTATTTTAAAATTATGTATATTTAAATTTATGATTTTATATATGTTTATTAAATTAAAAAACATTAAATTAAAATGTTGTATGAAATAAAATAAACATACTGAAAATAATATTTCTTAATATTTTTTAGATAATTTTTTCAAAGATAAATATGCAGGCTAATAAATACTGATTAAAGATTGGACAGGAATTTACAAAACATGGAAGGACTTATTGAGCTTACCAAACATTGAAAAAATAGCATGCTTTGGAGATAGTGCGTACAAATATTCTTGAAGAATGAAAAGTTTTTACGTGTTATCTATGGTTTTATTTTGACGATGAGGCGAATGAATGGCATTATAACCCAATCTTGACATTGAATATTTAAACAAAGAACATCTTTAAGGATTTTTCTTAAGAAAATAGTCTAAGAAGATTCAGATGAAAGATGAAAAAATGAATTGTTATAAGCTTAAATTAAAACAAAAAAGTTTGCGCACAAGGTTTTATATAAGAATTTATGAGCAATTCCCAAGCTTCGATAAAATTGTATCAAACATAAATAAGGGAATTGACCGTTGGAAGAATATAACCACATTTTACTTGAAGAAGACAAAATGTTGGAGAAGGATTTTAAGCTTAGAATAAATTGTTAAATTAGTTGCATTTGCAAACCATTTAAGTGTTTCCAAGTATAATAATTGGCCATAAAAAATCTTTTATTTTGAAATGTAGTAATGTGATTCTCAATCTAATATATAACAAGTCTGGTTTCTATCATGAATATTAAAAGTTTTGTATACAAGGTCTAAATGGTTGATATATGTTATTAAGGTAAGAAAGCTGCAACCAGTTGTAAGCCAAATTAAGTACAATCCTCCTTTGCAGAATTCCAAATATATATAGAGAAGAGATTGATTTCATACCTCGTCACATTTTCGCTTATGAGCCTTGACAGAAAAATGTTTGCAACAATAGGTTACCATTTTTCGAGGAAAAAATGGATACTTTTATTAATATCTGGTGATCGAGGCCAGAAAGATTTAGAAAAGAAAGGCGTTTTAAAAATGTCTGCAGAGTACTCAGATGATTACATTCATAAAATAGAAGCAGAAACAGATCTCCATGAGAACCCATCATGGTATAAGAAATAGCAGCAAAGTTTGCTTTATGATGGGTTAAGACTTAAGCATGAGATGTTCATCAGTAGATTTTGTCAAACACCAACAAACTAGTGATGATTTTTCAAGAATTTGAAATAGAACAATAAGGATAATATCCAGTACAATTTCGAATTATTTGATTTACATGTTAGCCTTTAATGGATACAACTTTTAATGTTTTTTCTTTGAGATCTTTGCAGAAATTCTTCCTCGAACAGTATTTAAATTTTGCTTTGGGTTTCTTGATGCCCTTTTTCGCTTCTTTCTCCTTCTCTTTCGACCTTTGAGCCGTTGCTGCCGAATTTCTGTATCTGCCCAACCCTTTCCCCATTCACTATTTCCAACTGTTGACTCTTCCATTTTCATCGCCTGGAGCATATCACCTTCAGGATACAGACACAGAGAATGATCTCCTGCACCAGCGGACCTCTGATGAAGATCACATCCTTTTAAAAATTCTAGGCCAAGAACTGTAGGCTCTGGATTTTTTATCGTGAGAAAACTTCGCTGATTTCTTTGCATTGCTACCTTTATCACAGGAATGAAGCAAATTGAATTAGCAACTCAGTAGATTTACTATTTACATTCTATGAAAATAAAAATGTGAATGAACCTAAGAACTAGCAGGCACGTGTTCTTTAGAGAAAATTTATCAAAGACTAGGTTAATTTGTTAGCACACAGTAGCTAACACAAGAACTCTACAAAACAAGCTTCATATACAAGACTAGTTACCAAGTCAATCAAAGCAATTCTAAAAGCTGCCATACCAACACTTCTTTGTACTTAATTTTGATGTCCAGAGGAAGCCCTGGAGAGTTGATCCAAGATGTTGAAGGCGATATCCATATGATATATAGAAAATTTAGGCCTTGCCAGCCAATATAGAGGCTGAAATTTTGGGATTTTAGTTAGTGCTCAAGCATAAATAAGTTAATCTTGAAGGAGATATATTCTAGTAATTCACGTCCTTTCTGATGATCTAATTAATCAGGTTGGAGGCAAAAAATCTAGATAGAGAAGTCCATAAAACCGGTGGTGTTTTCATCAAATTAATTATAGACACGTGAGACATCCAGCCAATATGATATCAGATAAAATAAAGAACATCTGTATCACTCTACATGCTAGAGAATGCACAAGAGCTACATATTCTTTATTATCCCATCTTCCATTAGCAAGAAAAATACAACTTGAGAATAATTGTTCCTCTCACTCACTTCACACCTGGCAGTATTCTTGCTTATCATTTCCATGAAACTCGCCAAAATAAATGCAAGCATCTACTAATATCTACCATGCCACGCAATCTCTTCACTGCACCTCTCAGCTGCTTTATTTAATTTTTCTACCCTATTTCATACACCCTCAACACTTTTGCAATAAATTTGCGAAGATATGTTGTTCAATGTGGAAAGGGGTTAAGGAGAAGCAGTGGAACTGCATGCAAATTATTGTAACTTCTCTACACAACTTAATTAGATAGTTTGAAACAGTAGAAATGGAGGCACGGGATCATATATATGGTGGATTTAGATCTTTATTAGTGCTGAGATTCACTGGCATGCTTTAGCCTTCATACAGACAAGAAGCTTATTAAAATGCAAAATAAATTTTAAGATTATTCATGAAGCAAATTAGCCACAATTGTCTGATACAGTGCAGGATTATAAATTTTAGTTCAATAATTAAAAACTATCTTTGCTAACAGAATTTGGAGCTTAAGTGCAGCAGATTGACTATGAAAACTCTCTGGTTATCTGCCATTCTTGTGGTAAAGTGGGTCATGCCTCCACTACTTGTTTAAAGAATAAGAAACAATACTTTGTTTGGAAGAAGAAGAATCATATGCCAGCTTCTAAGGAGGATTTCATTACTTCTGTTATTCAAGATCAGAAAGCAGATTTTAAAGGGAATTCCCCCAAGGATTGTTCGTTGATCGACTCCTCGTTTAATGCCTTGGGGATGGGTGAAGGTTCTGCCAGTGATTGTATGACTCCTCTTTCTCCCAAAAAAGTTAGATTAGGGGAGAAGGATCCTTGTTTTGCGATAAAGCAAAGTTCTTTCGAACAATTTTTAAAACCACCTTGACTTTGGGTGGGCTGGTTGGTCTTTTAGTTTTGCTTTTGCTTTTGTTGTCCTTTTTAGTTGTTTGTTGCTGTCTGGTTGTGCTTCAAACTCTTTCCTTTTCTATGTACAAGGTTTGGGTCCCTTTCAAAACCCTGCTTACCTAATAAAAAACGGAATGTTAGGATAGAGTTATATTACAAATATGTAGTTTGCATGTTGTTTTATTTCAGGTTTCATGATTAGTTACATTTTTTTGGAGATTCCCAAAACTTCAATAAATGCTCCAAGAAATACTACTTAAATTAGGCATTATGTAATTTGAGAACCGTAGAAAATACATGTGTAAATCTGGTTATTTTAATTAATTTTTCTGCTCTTTGGAGAGCTGTGTAAATACCAATGTGTCCATCAATTTCAATCTATCTATTATTTGAGCTATCCAAGCCAGGATTGTTTGTGTGGTAAGTTGATTTGCAGGATTTAGATGATAAGATGACATCCAATAAGGATGATGTGAAGATTCAAGTGGATGAGTCAGTAGTAGATCCTTTTAAGAATCAGGGAGTAAATTCTTTTAAGATTCAAGTGGACACACTACAAAGTATGTTGATTAGTTTGCACATCAAATGGTCAGAAATACACAAAATTAGGAAGTGGAAGTGGTTCTTGTTGGCAATATTGTCATTTACGTCAAAGGCATATGTCAATGAAAGAAATTGTATGAAGATCAAAGGCCAAAGGCCACTGATCGCTATCCAAAGATCAAACAAAATCAGGTTTGAAGGACGAATTAATGATGAAGAGCAGATCACACCATATCAAGGAAGAATTAATGATGATTAAAATTTAAAAGGCTTCATTCTATGCTGGCCAACCCTCCTTATTGTGGCACCCCTTTTTAGGATTTAATATATAAAATTAAATAATATTTAACTCTTATTTGGGCCGACCCCCATTTTATAAATTAAAATTAAATTATTTTTATGTTATTTAGGCTATGACCTTGTAATGTCCCCTTCTCAAGCTTAATTAGTTTAGTGACCATTAGCCTATTTTTTGAGTTCCCATAGACTAAGTGGTAAGGAAAGGGGACTCCAAAGTTTTTGGAGGACACAATTGTGGCGGTACAAGGTTTCTATTGATGGCAGTGAGCTCAGTGGGTAGTGCTGGTCTGAATGTAATAACCCACCCTTAATTTATTCAAATTGCACCCGTTAGCATTAGCCAAAATGTAATGACAAACAATTGAATAAGAAACCCTCCACTTTTTGATCACTCAAATCCTGATGTGCGCAAGGTGAGAGCATATGGTGAGAGGGTTTACAAATTCTGAAATTCTCTATGCTACCACTTCTTCAGTGGGGTGAGTAATCAAATCAAGTGCGTGAAAGTAAATCATCTGCTTATTCAGAGGGAATTACAAGAAGTAAGCAAATACTTGGCGGCAAGCCAACCAATCAAAACAAAGTCATCCGCTTGTTTAGCGGGAATAACAAGAAAGCAAATGAATACTCAACCACTTATTCAATGGGAGTGAAATGTAACATAAAGAAGCTCAACCATTTATTCAACGGGAGCACCACTTGTTCAGTGGGGTGAGTATCAAGACAAATATTGGAGCAGTCACCAATGGTGTTACATTAAGCTCATCATGAAATATATCAGTTCATCATATGCTGCTGCTATGAAAGAAAAATGATAGAAATATGAAGTATAAACTCCCCCCCAAGATGTTACAATGATGATATGAGAACACCTCCACAAAATATGACAATTATACCTCAATCAAAGGTCCTTTGGAGGTCGATAGAAGGTCAAACAAGTTGCTGCTACAGGTCTGATACATAGGACAGCAGTCTGATATGTTTGAACAACAAACACAAAACACCAACCAGCAATAATAGAATGAGCATAACTTCATCAATACTCTGTAGAATCATGCCAAACAACTTGCAAAGGGAAGCACTAGGCTAGGTGTCCAAGATGAGCTAGGTAGCAACCTCCCACAAGACTAAAACAACATCCACTCACCAAACACCTTTCAGCTGGGTTGGAGGACCTCCCTAGGTGGGTGACCAGCAAGGTAAAATCAAACTCTCCACTAAAAAATCTGCTTTTTGGCAAGACGAGGCACCCAAGGATGTAGGTTCCTTTACACCAATACCCACAAAATGATATGAAGTCCTCCAACCTGCAAATGCAAACCATGTGGTATGGCCTAGGGCAAGAAAAGACAACCAACAAACTGAAATCTTCTAAAATCACTTCCAAAAATGCTTCCAAATCACTGCAAGAAGAGTTAACACACCAAAACATAGCTAGAAATCTGTCATGTCCCCAAAATTGTAAATGCTAAATATGAAATGTTGAAATACAAATAACAAAATCGAATAAATAATTGCCATTTAAACACCATTATTATAATTATAATTATCAAGATAATATTATTATAAATATAAATTAAAAGTATTACTATAATTATAGTTCTCCTTGGTAATATTATAATTAAAATCATACTATAAATATTATTGATAATATTATAATATTATTTTGATAATATATATTTATCAATATAAACATTATGTGTAAGCTATTTCTGATTATAATCATATTACTAAATAAATCACAAAAGAAACAATACTGAAATCTGTTTACTAAATAACAAATATAAATATTTCAATAAAAGATATCAATAGCAAATACAAGGAATCCCAAAAAGAATCAATTCGTATCAAAAGCAGCAAACATTATAATACAACCTATAATTAGAAAAAGGGTAGCGATTCATTGAAGTATAAACAAACAGACTCCAAGAGGTACCAACTCCTAACAAGCAGCGATTCTTAAAGGAAATCACAAAAACAGCGATTGAACAAGAGTCACGTCCCTAGCAAGAGGTGCAAAGAAAGATATTTAAAGTGAATCATTTTCAAAGCAGAGGGGGATCAATGAGGGAATAAAGTAGAGAATATATATGTATATTCTGAGTAACAGCGAATGATTTATAGAAGATTATCTTATGGTTTCTGCAGATTGTGGTATGTTTCATTATGGAATATAATTATGTATTTTGCTAGTAATATTTATTATTCTCATAGTTATTGTAAGTAAGTTTAATATGATTATCAATATATATATATATATATATACAAATATAGATAATATGCATGCTCATGCAAGGGTGAATATCCTAAACCTAGAAATAATTAATAATGATTATACAACAATTATTGAGCCTTATAAATAATGATGACTTTTTAATATAACATGAATAGATTGTAACTATATATTTATGTATGTCCTTATTCTATGATCAATCAAATGTAAGGTTGAAGGAAGCAAGTTAGGAGGATGTTGTTTATGGGCCTCCCATTCTAAGTACGCCATAGTTAGAAAACTCGCCAATTGCAAGTACTCGACAAGCCCAAAAAACTCGGCGAAAACTCGGCAACTTAAAAAAATTGCTTAAATTTCATTAAAAACGAATTTATTTTGCAAAATTCAATGATAAGATGCATCCAATGAGTCAATAAATGAGTACATAAAAGAAAAAAACCGAGTCTAGTTGTGTTTCATTGATTTGAAAGCAAATTGGGTACAAAATGGCATCCTCATGTGGATTGTGGTAATGTTGATATTTTGAAACAAAATGAAAATAGCAAATTGTTTTTGTAAAAATGAAAGTATATACTACATTAATATATTTTACAAATTTACATCTTCCTCTTTCCCATGTCTAGTGAAAACTAGGGGAGAGGTAGAACTAAACGATATTATAGATGAAGACTTATAGGAAAACTTGGAAACTTGGACTTGGAGAGTACCTAGAAAATCAAATAAATTCAATGGGAGTTTGAGGGCAATGCCCCCAATGGTATTGAGGGGCAGCACCCCTTGTGGGGGTTTGGGGGCAACGCCCCTAGCGGGGTTGAGGAGCAGCGCCCCTTGTGGGGGTTTGGGGGCAACACCCCCAATGGGGTTGAGGGGCAACGCCCCTGGTGGGGGTCTGGGGGCAGCGCCCCTTATGGGGTTTGGGGGCAGTGCCCCTGACATGCTCCCTATCGCAATACAGGGTGGGGTCGAGGGGCGGAGCTCTCGCCACCAAGCCCAAATTAAGACCTTGAAAACCACACAAACCGCAAAAAATGAATCGAAATTACCTTTATTCTAACCACAAGTTTCTTTTTGCTAAGAGGTTGAGATTTTCATAAAAACTCGCCAAAAACTCACAAGTTTTTCTAGGCGAGTACTTGAACCAAAAAATCGTTTTGAAAAAAAACTCGCGAGTTTCTGGCAAGTTTGCCAACTATGAAGTACGCCACTCCAAGGGTGAAATAGTCTTGGTTGGACGTTCCTGCCGCTTGGGGCCAAGAGGTGGGTAGTCTTGGTCGGACACTCGTGCTCTTGGGCTTAGATGGGTTGAGTAGTTTACAAACAACCCTTTCAAGACTTTCCTATCAAGCCAAACTATGATTGATTGTTAGGATGGATTCAAGGAGTCTCAACCATAAGGAGGATGGACAAGACAATATGGATTGGAAAAGCAGATACAAGTGTATCCACTAGGCACGCCACTCCGAGGGTGGAATAGTCTTGGTCGGGCGTTCTTGCCGCTTGGGGCCAAGGGGTTGGGTAGTCTTGGTTGGACGCTCGTGCTCTTTGGCTTAGATGGATAGCTTCGGGCAGACTTATCTTGTTTCTCATGCAAGTCCTGTTATGATTAAAGTTTCCACTATGCATTATGGATATTGGTAGTTTAGATCATAGTTACGAGACTCGCTCGGAAGCGCCCAAACTCGGCGAGTCCTGAGCCAAGCACACCTGGCCAGGTCCTGGGAGCCCGGACGCGGACGCGGCCGAGTCCTGGCCGGACTCACCAGACGCGCCGGACTCGCCGCTTCCCGGAGAGTCCCGAGCCTTGGACGCGGCCGGCGACAGCAGGAGCAAAAGTGAATAAAAAACATAAAAGTTGATGTTTAAGTTTGTTTTTTTTTTGTGTTATATTATCTCCCAAACCCTAAAAGCAACCTCATTTCATTCATTTGGCAAAATAGGAGGAGAAGAGAGGGCAACCAACAAGCTGTTGAAGACAAATACAGGGCCACATACCATTTGGGAAGCTTCATAACAACAAGGAGGTGCATTGAGAGCTCATTACTAGTGATTGGGAGGAGTTTGCATTGCATTCCAAGCCAAATATAAGAGGTAAGTTTGATTTTTATTGGTTTTTTTTGTGTTTTTTTAACAAATAATTCATTGTAATTTGAAAAATCATTGTTTTTTTAGTTTGCATTTTTTTTTTACAAACCCTACTTGCAATATAAATAATTTTATAAACCCTACTTGTTATTGCAGCTACATTCATTTGCAAATCAAAACATATTATTATTTTCACAATGTCTCAAACCCCAGGCAGAAAAGACCCTGCTTGGAAACATGCTGAAATCTTTCCCGGAATGAAAAAAGGGGAAGCAAAATGTAAATACTGCAAAACAATATATCATGGAGGCATAAATCGATTAAAATACCATATTGCACGCATACCCATCCATGATGCAGCGGGATGCCCTATAGCACCTCCTGAGGCTGTTCGTGAAGTGCAGGTGCAATTAGAAACTTTTGAATTGCAAAAAGAGATGAAAAAAAAACAAAAGCATGAATTGGTGAGTTTGGGAGTTGGACATGGACTTGGTGCTGTTGGAGATGCTTCTTCCATGCCTCCATACCGTCCTAGTGCTAGTGCTTGTGCTAGTGGTACTGCTTCTGCACCAGCTATCCCTGTGCATACTCCTACTGCTGGTGGTAGTACTGCTAGTGCTAGTGGTAGTGGCAGTATTATTGGCCCTAGAGTTCGTAAATCTAGGGTGGACTCATATTTTGTACCACGCACTACTCCTGGTTCCCAACCGTCGCTTGAGAGCATGGGTTGGAACAAGGATGTACATGATGCAGCAAAAAAGACAATTGCAGACTTTTGGTACTACTGCACCATTCCCTTCCATGTAGCCAGGTAATTCTTTTTTGTTTAATTGTTTTAAAATTTATTATTTTAGAATCTAGATGTATCTCATTATCGAATTCAAATTTAGTGCAGTTAAAATCTTAAAACTTTTCATTTTACAATACTTATGTAAGTAACTTATTAATTTATTTATGACATGTTTTAGGTCACCTTTTTGGCAAAACATGGTTGATGCCATAACCATATGTGGGCCGGGGTTCAAAGCCCCTTCTGAAGATGAATTAAAGGGCCCACTTTTGACTCAAAAAGTGGCAGATGTGAAAGCACAATTAGAGGAGCAGCGTGAGCAGTGGAGGAGGATTGGTTGCACCATCATGACTGATGGTTGGACCGATAGGAGAAATAGGATGCTGCTTAATTTTCTAGTGTCCTCCGGAGGTAATTGTACTTCCCTCAATGCATTGAAATTTGAATTTGATTTAGTGATTAATAATTTAATATGGCTGATTTTTGTTTTTTAATTTATTGAATAATTGGTTTTGCTTATTCTTTCAGGTGACACCGTTTTCATTAAGTCCATTGATGCTTCTGCCCAATTCAAAAATGCCACATATCTGTGTGAGGCCCTTTTTGGCAAAACATGGTTGATGCCATAACCATATGTGGGCCGGGGTTCAAAGCCCCTTCTGAAGATGAATTAAAGGGCCCACTTTTGACTCAAAAAGTGGCAGATGTGAAAGCACAATTAGAGGAGCAACGTGAACAGTGGAGGAGGATTGGTTGCACCATCATGACTGATGGTTGGACCGATAGGAGAAATAGGACGCTGCTTAATTTTCTAGTGTCCTCCGGAGGTAATTGTACTTCCCTCAATGCATTGAAATTTGAATTTGATTTAGTGATTAATAATTTAATATGGCTGATTTTTGTTTTTTAATTTATTGAATAACTGGTTTTGCTTATTCTTTCAGGTGACACCGTTTTCATTAAGTCCATTGATGCTTCTGCCCAATTCAAAAATGCCACATATCTGTGTGAGGCTATAGAGGAGGTGATAGCTGATGTGGGGGAAGAGAATGTAGTGCAAGTGGTGACAGATAATGCAGCAAACTATGTTGCTGCTGGTAGATTATTGATGGAGAGGCACCCTACTATATTCTGGACTCCATGTGCCGCCCATTGCATTGACCTCATGATGGAGGATCTTGGCAAGCTCCCATGGATCAAAATATGTGTGGATGTAGGTAGAAACATTTGCAAATTTATATACAATCACACATGGGTGCTTAACCTTATGAGGCAATACACGGGGTTGAGGGAGTTGTCTCATCCTGGCATCACTAGGTTTGCAACTAATTTTATCACGTTGCAATCCTTGATTCGGTCAAAGGCAGCCTTAAGGCGCATGTTTGTTGGTGAGGAGTGGTCTTCCTCATCGTTTTCTACAAGCACTGCAGGGATTGGTGTGGCCAATTGCATTTTTGATGAGCAAGGGTTTTGGACACCAGTGGAGGAGATTGTGAAGGTAAAATTTAATTCTTTATTATGTTTTAATTTTTAATCATATCTTTTATTTGTTTATTTTCATTCACACTTATTTGTGAAACATGTTTGCACTTTGCAGTTTATTGAGCCCTTGCTAGTTCTCCTACGAGTTGCAGATGGGGAGAAGCCCGCACTGGGATACATATATGAGGGCATGGATAGGGCCAAAGAGGCCATTAGATCAGTCTATGGTGGAGTTTAGGATAAGTATCGTCCCATTTGGGAGATCATTGATAGGAGATGGAAAAACCAACTTCATAGGCCCATCCATGCAGCCGCATGTTTCCTAAATCCGGCCTTCCAATTCCGCCGTGATATCCGTGGAGATAGAGAAATTCTTAGTGGGCTCTACTCGACGATAGAGCGGATGTTGCCCGCTGTTACTACACAGATAGTGCAGGAGATAGATGCCTTCAGTAAGGCACAAGGAGACTTCTTTGCACGTCAAATGACCAAAGACAGTAGGACAACATTACTACCAGGTAAAAATATATTTAAGGGCATAATTGTCATCTTTTTATATTGTATTTTATTATTAAATGTTGAACTTGAAACTTGAAATGAGATTGATTTTGTTTCTTTTTCTCATCTCAGATAGCTGGTGGAGGTTGTTTGGTTCTGATACACGGAACCTGCAGAATATTGCCATTCGTCTATTGAGCCAGCCATGCAGTTCATCTGGTTGTGAGCGCAATTGGAGTATGTTTGAGCACATACACTCCAAGAAGCGCAATAGATTGACAGTGGAGAGGATGAATGACTTGGTCTATGTTCATTACAACCTTCGGCTCAGATACAGGAAGCTTTTTGACCACGACAACACCCCGATCAATCTAGATGAGGTTGATCCACAGTCTGAGTGGACCACTGAGGCTACAGATGCAGTCTTTAGTGACGAGGACCTTGATTGGGTGGACCAGGCAGAGAGAGAGGCTGAGGTTGTAGCCATGGCTGAGGAGGAGGCTAGAGCACGAGGAGACATAGCTGCTGTTGGTGAGAGTGGCATGGAGACTCAGACAGAGGCAGAGACTATGGCTGCAGCTGCAACATCATCCAGGAGCATTAGACGCCTTCGTAGGAAGGATGTTGGCTCCACTATGCCATAGAGTCATAGTGTCATAGCTATTGTTTTGATATTTCATATTTGTATGAAACATTTGATGTTATGGATTTCATATTCCATGACTTTTGTATACATTTGACTAGTTTTATAATTTATATATCTAAGTATGCTATTTCCTTCAGCAACACAACTATAATTTGTGTACTTTATACTTATGTGATCATTGTATACTTGTGTATGTGATCAAATTTGCTTTTATTTGTGTTGTATTCAATAAAGGGTGCTTGAAACAAGTTTTAAATCCTTAAAAATCTCTAAATTTCTAGGTTTTTTTCAACTTTTTTTCATTTTGCTGAGTCTGCGCCGAGTCCGAGTCCCGAGTCCCCGAGTCCCGAGTCGAGTCGCCCTAGCCGAGTCCGAGTCTCGTTACTATGGTTTAGATAGTCTTGGAATAGTTATGTATCTTAAATTGATAAGACTTTTATTATGTTTTGTTCACATGAATTATATTTTCAATATTATCTAACATGATTGTAGGACCTAAAACCAAGATTTGTCTTGTTTGAAGCATTTAGTTGATAAGTTGTAACCCTAACTACATCAATTTGTGAGTCTAGGCCAAAATTTAGGGCAATCCCAAAAAGGGACATTACAAAATCAAAACAATCCATAATAAAAAACAAATTGAAAATCTTTCACCAATAACTCCAATGGTGACTCTTGCAGTGAAGCCACTCCAATGTTCGGCTAGGGAGTATCTCTCAACTCCGAAACTAGAGCAACTTTGAAGGTTTTCGTCTCCAAAGCCCTTGAGGGATTCAATCCTTACTCCGACAGCATTTCGTTATCATTAATTAGGATGACCAAATGAGAGCAAATGAGGGAGTATATATAACACTTTGAGATCCAAAAATTTGAACACCTTTTCCCTCCAAAAGGGCATGCCACACTTGGGGAGAAAATAAGCTTTATTAAAATTCACTTAAAATCTTCATTTTGGCATCCGCTATAGTCATGCATCAAATTGCCTTTTAAAAACAACTTTAGTTGTCAAATGCTAGGCGTGGGGGTCCAAGGGGCCTTTTTGACTTTATGAAATTAACTTAAGTTGCAAATATTTCCTTTTTCTAACTCCAAGACTGTTGAAAACAAATTGCCAAAAGTAACAAGATACCAACAACTGAAGTTGCCACCATTGCTAGAAATAGAAACCTTGCATTGAATTGTTGCTAGGACCATTGCCAAAAATAACACTTACTAAAAATAGCGTATTGCTAAAAATAGTAAGTGTCCAAACTCAAAATAAGCACATTCTGAGATGCCCCTGACTTACTAAAAATAGTAAGTACTAAAACATAGACACTACTAGAAATAGAAGTGATTGCCCACCAAAGATCTCAAAAAACCTAGAACGACCCAGAAAACTCTTTGGCAAACTCCCTATAATATCCTCCTGAAAAGCAGACGAAAAACTTCCAAGAATCTTGAAAACCCTAGAAACACCTCCGAGTAGCCTATAGGACTCTAGAAATAGGCTAACGATCACTGGAAAACTTAGGACCAAAAAGGGGGCATTACACTGAATGACACTCTTCGTGGCGTTTTCAAACTTTTGGGGTGTTCTCCAAACTTCTTGGAGAGCATGTCTATTTTTAGTAAGTCACCAAGATGGCTTCAATCATTCATCTAATGCTTTAATATCATATTGGTGCAGTTAGAATTGGATTCTGAGGTGTTTTGGGATTTTTCGTGTTGAAAATAGATAGCATCGGTCAGATAAATGATGATTGATCGCTATTTAGTAAGAGATAGAATATTAGATAAAGGGACATGTCCCTTGAGCCGACGTGTCTCCCACATTGATATTTATATCAACTCTTTCTTCATTTGGGAAACATGGAAATCTATAGATGTTTACCTGTGAGGATTGACATTCAATGGAGAAGAATTTAATTGTTGTTTAACATGGTATCAAAGCCAAGTTAAGGAAGATCCGATTAAATTCAAAATATCAGATTATCTTAAAATTAGGAGGTCCTGCGATCGATTCCTGTCAAGCGTGGCACCGAGTGCAGGGGAAGCGAGCGGGTATCACTTGAGGAATGGGCCTTCGAGCATGAAGGTGGCCGTATTTTGGCAGCCAAGAAAGCTCTTGACATTTGAAGACTTACACATGCCCCGCCCCAAGACAAGGGAACTTCTTATAAAACTATAGGAAGTCTCTTTGGCATCAACACACGCACAAGTATATACATTCGTCGTTGGAGATACGCCAGAGAAACTGTGAGGGGAGCGATTATTTGACAAGGCTTTGGCCAAGCCTAGCGGCTCCGGCCGAGTGATCTTCAAGGTTGATCAGTGGCACGCTACCTTCTGGCACCTACAATTACCTTCAGCTTGTGCGACCAGGCCACTTCAATTATTTCAGTACCTTCCTCAAAGATCCCATGCGATATCTTTTCAGAAAGTCGTGATATATGGTTCTTGCATTTTGGACATTATCGCTGGTATTGATTCTTTACAGAAGAACGCAATTTGACACTGCTTCATTGCCGATCATTGATCTTAGAGACATTGGTACCTCTGTTGAAATCGTGAGCCTGGAATAACTTCTCTGTGTGTTTGATCAACGTATAAGGTTAAGAGATTCGAAGACTTGCAGATTACCGTATTTCTTAAGGTATTGGAACCCGAAAACATATAGTGTGGAGAGGTGACGTTTCATATCAATAGGATCGAAAACTATAGTCTTTCCTATCGCAATAACTTGGAATTAAAATAAATGTCGAAATAAGCAAGGAAGTCGAAGGAGTTTTAGTCAGGATGATGCGATTATGTAAAGAAACTCATGGGTAGAGAAGTCATTGTGTTGAAAGCACCCTTGAGAGAGACGACATCATTATTGGTAATTCTCTACGGGAATCAAGATCACGCGAAGAGATAACTTGTCAGCTTAGGATGGAAAGCATATCACCGACTATCGATCGCGAGCCTTGGAGATCACCATCAATGTTGCTCACTGGTCAGTATCAATGGGATTGGCACTTATTATAGTTGCACTTACATCTGCAAACAAGAGACACCTTGTCACTCGATTAGGGAAGATCCTCAGAATTAAGTAATCTTGATTAACACCACTAGGAGGGCGGCAATCATAAATCTGAGATCGCTACATTATGCATTAGAATTCTCTCTTATTTGTGATTTGCGGATGGTGGTAAATTTATCACAATTTCCTAAAATCATGTACACTGTGGCTTGGATGTCTTATTTATGTGTGCATACTATTTCTGTCTTTTGATTTAGTGACAATTTCAATAAAGAGTATTACATAATTCCCGATTCAAGAATAAATCAGCGCTGCCTAGCTTGGGGTGCGTCAGAGACTCTGCACGGAAATCACTTCAAAACGCCATCCCTAGGAGACCTAGTTGAGGCCCGTCAACTCTTTGTCATCCATTCATAGTGGCTAATGAAATTGAGATTATTGGTCCCTCTAAGAATCTCACGAAGATGGGTGTCTACCTTGCAGCGGCACTTCCTGTACAACCGAATGCAGCAATTCACCACTCAACAAGGATCAGGCCTGTTATCTTGCTGTCTTGGTTGCACCTATTCAGTGTGACTGATTTCAACGTTGTTGTTCACTAATTTGCATCAATATCTCTACGTATATTTCTTGCCACAATTTCAATGTTGTTGTATCTCCAGTGATATCTGTGTTGGGCTTTGATCGAACTATGGAGGATTTCTTTGAAATCTCTGAGGCAGGGATCAAGAGGGAGTCTTGTGACTCACTGAGAAGAAGTGAAGGTTGTAGAGTTGCAAAATGGTTGTAACAAAATCACTTAAAGATAAGTATTTTATAATACTCATGAATTCTTGTGTAGTTATTAATTCATGCTATAACATTGTTTATATAGGCTTCTTGCATTTCTCTTCGAGATAAGTAATCTCTATCTATCATGCTTCTAGGACAGATCAATAAGCAATAGGGTGATGAGAGATCGCATAGAAAAGCTTAAAGCATCTTGTGTGGAAGTCATGCTGAATGAAGAGATGATCAAGCTTGGAGTCTTAGCTTGCAAGTCATGGGACTACATTGTTGGCTGGAAATATCTCTCGAAGAGGAAGTACCTTTCAGGTCATCTTCGTGATCAGCTTCTTCGAAGAGGAAGAATTAACCTTCAGAGGGAGTTCTATGATTCAGTGTTGCAGGCAATCTTGGAGGTTAAAGTCAGGAGGTTGATGCAAATGCTTGAAGATTCAGAGGGAGCCTATTGAACCTAAAGAAGATGATCGAAAGAGTACCTCTGGTTGTTGTTTCAGATTGAGGTCTGCAATGACATCCTGGTGTAGCAGGAAGCAATCTTCTGTAGCACTAAGTACAACAAAAGCCGAGTATATCTCTGCCTCTGTGGGAGTAAGAGAAGCAGTATGGCTCCGTAAATTGCTTGTGGGATTATTTGATCAAAAGCAGATAGAGTTTCCTTACCATTATGTAAGAGACATGGTAGAAAGGAATGCGATCCAGCTGGTGTATATTAGTACAAATGATCAAACAGCAGACATTCACCATAACTCTCTCCAGAGTCGAAATTTGAACCCTTCAGGTAGAAACTTGGTATGGTTGAAATGTAAGTTATTTTTGAGATTGAGACTCAAATTGTTTATTTTGTACTAATATGTTTAAAAGATGTTTAATGTGTAAACTCTTTTGTCATGCGAGTGACTCCATGACTGTATGGGCTCACCCCCTTTGTGTACATTATTGAAAGGTGACGATCTTTCGATAATGAACACTTTGACATTGTAAGGTGACGACTTTACAATGATTAGTTTCCCTATCATGATGAATATCATCTAACTTGATATCCGTGGACATGTCATGATAGTATTTTTGGACATTTTGATAGATATCATGTGACTTGATATCAATTTGAAGATCATTATGATCCTTATTCATGGTGGATATGCATATATATCTGTGGATATGCCATGATTTATTATGGTAGACATCATGTGACTTGATGTCAGTGCACATACCATAATGAAGATGTGTTATGAAGAATGTCATGTGACTTGACATTTTCAGAAGCATACCATATCTTCTGATATCACGAGTTAGGTGATATCACTTTTCTTAATGGAAGTTATCTTCCCTAGCTAAAAGGGAGTGTTGAATATTGAAGTTGTGTTATGAAGAATGTCATGTGATTTGACACTTTCAAAAGCATATCATATCTTCTGATATCACGAGTTAGGTGATATCACTTTTCTTGTTTGGAGTTTATCTTCCCTAGCTAAGAGGGAGTGTTGAAAATAGATAGCATCGGTCAGATAAATGATGATTGATCGTTGTTTAGTAAGAGATATATTAGATAAAGGGACATGTCCCTTGAGCCGACGTGTCTCCACTTTGTGGAGACACATTCGTTCATGGGATGTGTCTCCCACATTGATATTTATATCAACTCTTTCTTCATTTAAGAAACATGGAAATCTATAGATGTTTACCTGTGAGGATTGACATTCAATGGAGAAGAATTTAATCGTTGTTTAACATTTCATAGCTTGGAGTAAAATATTTTAATATTTCACTGAAGTTTATAATGTTTGATTATTATTTTTCTAGCTTAAGTGCAATGACTTTTCGAAAAGCCAAATTTGCCTCCAAGTTGGATGCCTAGGAGAGATTAGGGACTTTGCACATAAAAAGTGATTATTATTATTTTAAAAGGCATTTGAGGAAAAAAGTGAATTATTTTATTATTTCAAAATTGAGAAATTCCCCTCTAGAAAGCTATATAAGGAGGCATTGGGGAGCTCATTTGTACATGTTGAAGATTGATAACGAAGTGTTGCCAGTTTGGTGTTGGATTCTCCAGGTCTTTGAGGACGGTAACCCTCAAGGATTATTCTAGCTTCAGAATTTAGAGATATTACTTAGTTGGACTGGTGTGGTTCCATTCTGGGATTACCATTGGAGCTGAATGCGAGGTTTCAATTATTGCTTTCTAGTTATGGATTACTTTGATGTGTTTTGGTATTGCCAATATGTGGTCGAGTTTGATTCCAGTTGCAGATTGAAGTGTGAAGATTCATGGTGTTTTCCCTTGCTGCTGGCCGTACTTGTGCAAGTACAAGGCCGTACCCCTTGTTATGCTTTTGTAGAATGATGAGTTGAGTTTTTGGTTGTGGGTTTTTGGTTGAAGATCTTCCTAATATAGGCGACTAGGATGAGTGCAATTTGCAGGTGCTAAATGTAACTTTGAATTTTTGGGAAGCAAATCACCCTATTGTTGGGTTGTACCATCTCTAAGAGAGGTATGTGAATGGGCAAGGAGAATCGCCCCTCCTTTCTTGCTGTTTGGGGTCCCTAAGGAGGTGCCTAGACCTGGTGAAACATTTGCATATGGTTTGGAGGTGGAATTTGGCTGTGTTGGAGTGTTCACCATGGCTGCCTGGACCTGTAAATGGTGATTTCTGATTGTGTCAGACCTGCTGCAATTCATTTTCAGAGTTATTTCAGACTCTCATATGCTACATTGTTGAGGTATAATGGTGTTGCTTTACTTGGGTGTTTGTTTCTTGAGTTGGGGTTCTTTTGAGGTGCTTATTTCATCTACATATCACATTTGCAGCTATATTACAGCAATGTATTTGTTTTGAATCTTATTGTAAGAGCTCATGTTGTAACTCCAAATGGTAGTACCATCGGTGACTGCTCTTGTTTTGGTTTTACTACTCACCCCACTGAATAAGAAGTCATTTTGTACTTACCCCACTGAACAAGTGGTCTACTGGCACTCGCTCACCACTGAAAAGTGGAGGAGCTTGTTTACATTTCAGTATTGTTTTAGCCTTCCCACTGCAAGGTGGATGTGCTCAGCTTACCCCACTAAACAAGTGGTTATCATTTTCAGCAATTTAATTTCCATTGTAATCCTTACACCGTATGCTCTCACCTCGCCCAAACTGAGAACTTGGTGATCAGAAAGTGGAAGGAAGTTGCTTAGCTTTCTTTTCTGTTTTGGAGCTAACGTATTTGAATTTCAAAAAATAAAAATTAATGGTGTTTATTACAGACCTCTTTGAGGAATCATCCCACTTGGAGAAAGCTGCCTCCCTTGAAGAGGCATGATTGGGTATAAAAGACGAAAAATAATGTATTTGAAAGAAAGCAAGTAGAATATGATACAAGCAGATTTGTGAATACAAGTGTGTGGAAATAAAAACCATTCAAGCACAAGAAGAATTTGTGGAGCAAAGATTTTTTTTCTTTATTAAGGCAGATTTTGTGAAGAAGATTATACATGTCTCGCTTTTGAGGGAGCAAATCCAAGAAGACAAAATATTTTGGAGGTTGGTGGCCTCATATTGAAGAGATTGGTGTCTCTTGCTGAGTTGGTGCTTAGTGGTGGGGATTGGTGTCTCCGGTGGGTTGGTACCTACAAAGTTGTTGTAAGAGAATTTTATTTTGGTGATTGGATTTGAATGATAGATCCAAGCAGTCTTTTCTCCGTGGTTTTCTCCCGAAAGGGTTTCCATGTAAATCTTGTGTTCTTAGTTGTTGATGCTTTGAACGGGCCATAGAAACGTGGCTTCAACTTCTTTGCTCCACTCTTCTTGATAGTAGACTGCCTATAAGGCTGCAATCTCAGATATACCATGTCTCCAACCTCGAATGCACACTCAACATGGTGCTGATCGACATACAATTTCTTTTGGTTTTGAGCATGCTAGAGGTTATCTTTCAAAGATTTCATGATGTCTTGATTCTGCTGCAATAAATCCTTGGCTTGGGGAACTCTACTATCACCAAACAATAAGTCAATGAAACAGGGAGCCTCGTATCCATACAAGGCCATGAATGAAGACATCTTGATTGACATGTGACAAGTAGAATTGTAATAATACTCACCCAAATGGAGCCATCTAACCAAAGTTTTTTTCTGCCCTGACACACAGTTTCTGAGATACCCTTCCAACCACTTATTGACAATCTCAGTTTTCCCATCAGTTTGCGAGTGATAACTAGTGCTTGGAGTGAGCACAGTCCCACTCAATTTGAAAACTTCTTGCCAAACATGCTTAGGAACTTGTTGTCCCTGTCGCTCAAAATATTTTTAGGCAAACCATGCAACTTGAACACTTCTCTAAAAAACAAATCAGCAACCTGAATTGTTATAAACACTGCAGAAATGGCAAAGAAGTGTGTGAATTTGGTCAATCTATCAACAATAACAAAAATGCAATCCTTCCCTTACACCTTACGTAAGCCAGTGATGAAATCCATTGAGATACTTTCCGATTTCTAATTGGGAATAGGCAAGGGCTGCAACAAACTTGTTGGATGAGTGTTAATTTTTGTTTTGTTGACAAACTTGGCATTCCTTAACATATCCAAGGACTTCATCCTTGAGTCCTTTCCATGTAAATCTCTTCCAAAACTACTTGTAAGTCTTGAAGAAGCCTTGGTGACCAGCCAATGGAGCGTCATGGAGAGTCTTAAAAATCTTCTCCTTGAGTCTAGATTCAAGTACCAAGAAGATCCTTTCCTTGTAGAGAATCAACTCATTCACTACTTTGTACCTCTCATCCTGCAAGGTACCTTCCACAACACTGGTGGCAAAGGAATTTTTGGCATATTCTGCAATGATTTGCTCCTTCCAATCAATAGTGATCTCCATCATGGAACTCAAATGTGGCCTTCTTGACAAGGCATCAGCCACAATATTTTTCTTTCCTTTGACATATTCTATGTCAAAATCATAAGCTTGCAACTTACTAACCCACTTCTGCTGCCTATCATTGAGGTCTTTCTGATGAAGGAAGTGCTTGAGGTTGTTATGATCGGATTTCACAATGAACTTACCACCAATCAAATATTGCCTAAACTTTGCCAATGCGTGCATGATTGCAAGCATCTCCTTATCGTAGATTGATTAAGATTTTTCCACACCCCTAAACTTCCTACTTTCAAAGGAAAATGGGTGTTTGTTCTACATAAGAACAACACCTATTCCTTCTCTTGAAGCATCACATTGAATCTTGAAGGGCTTGGAGAAGTTGGGTATGGCCAAAACAAGGCATGTACTCATGATTTTCTTGAATTGATCAAAGGATTTCTACGCTGCACTAGATCATACAAATGCTCCCTTTTTGGTGAGGTCGGTGAGAGAAGCAACCAACTAATAGTAACCCTTCACAAACCTTCTGTAGAAGCCACAAAGGCCAAAAAATCCCTTCAATTGAGGAAGGTTTTCTGGTGGTGGCCAATTCAGAATGGCCTTAGTCTTCTTTTGGTCCTCACTAACCCCCTTTGAGCTGATCACATGACCAAATATACAAGAGTTTGATCATACCAAACTCGCATTTGGATTCCTTAACAAACAAGGATTCTACTTCAAGAATGCCAACACTTCCTCCAAATGTTTCAGATGCTTCTCCCATGACTTGCTAAAAATCAGGATGTCATCAAAGAATATTAGAACAAACTTTTGCAACTACTTGTACACCTGATTCATACAAGATTGGAATGTTGCAGGAGCATTAGTTAAGCCAAAAGGCATAACTAAGAATTCATAATGCCCAAAATGGCATCTGAAGGCAGTCTTTTCAATGTCCTCTCAGACTCTTATCTGAAGATAACCAAATCTTAGATCTATCTTTGAAAAGAAGATTGCTCCATGTAGCTCGTCAATGAGATCATCAATCCTTGGTATTGGGTACCAATTTTTGATGGTCTTCTTGTTGAGAGCTCTATAATCTATGCACATGCGCATAGTCCCATCCTTCTTCTTCACCAAAACCATTGAGGATGCAAAAGGACTCTTGCTTAGACGAATGTGTCCCATATTCAAGAGCTCTTTGATGGCCTTTTCGATTTCATCCTTGTGCCTCTTGGGATGCCGATACAAAGTGGTGATGAGTGGCTTGGAACCCTCCAATTCTATCACGTGTTCAATCCCCCTTTCAGGGGGTCTTCTAGGTGGAATGCCACTGAAAACCTTGCTTCGCTTAGAAAGCAAAGCATGCACATTAGGATGATAGTCCCTCTTTTCTTCTTGAGGAAAGATGGGCATGACGACACACTTTGCTGCCCACTCTACTTGGTCATGTCGAATCAATCTTTCCATTTTCTTGAATGAAATAATGCGAGGGACTCCATTGGACATCCCTCTCAATACAACCTTTTTCCCATCTGATTGGAACTTCAACTCCATGGTTTGAAGGTTTAATGTGATTGACCCCAAAGAATGCAGCCATTGGATTCCAAGAATTGCATCCATGTCACCAATACTCACAACATAGAAGTCATCCTTGACTTCATAGTTGCCCAATTGAATACTCATATTAGGTATCTTTCTCGTGCAGGTAAGCATAAAGCCATCAACCACCATTACCTTAAAGCTTTTAAATTCTTTAGTTTTGAATTCTCTTTTGGCAACAATACCTTCGTCAACGAAATTAAGCGTTGCTCTAGTGTTGATGAGAGTAACCATTTGCTGCCCACATAGGACTCCTCAAACCTTGAAAGATTCATTTTTTTGAAAGCTAGAAGGCTGGGCAAGAGTGCCCTCGCTCTCCTCTTCTTCTGACTCTTCAAGTGACTCTTCTTCTTCCTTATCCTCCAAATCAGATTATTGTTCTGATTTTTCTGATGCTGATTCATTAGCTGAATAGACCTCCAAGTGATGTACTTTGCCTCTCTGAAAGCATTTATGTTGAGGATCGAACAGATAGAAACAGGTCTGATTATTTTGTTAAAGATATTTTCCAGATTTCTACTCTTGATGTCAAATGTGCTGATTGCAGAACATTGTCCGATTTCTATGTTTGCATATCGAATGAGGAACCACCATAAATACGGGAGAAGTGTCCGCCCCTAAGGGGCACGCCTCATGTGGAGACACGCCCACTCATGGGACGCGTCCTTTAGGGTGCGACCTGTGACAGGTTTGTTTACCATTAGTTACGTATATACTAACACATATACTCCCTTCTACAAGGTGGCGGATGATTAAGAGGATTCCGATTTAATGAATGCAGAATATATTATCACGAGAATGATCGAATTTATATGTATGCTCATAACTTCGATTTAAATGTTTCCTTAGAAATATCATAACATGAATGATGATCTTTGATCACTTATGAATGACAATGATACTTGCATCACTGTCATTCATATCTGACCGAAGCTATCATCCATTAACACTCCCTCTTAGCTAGGGAAGATATTTCAAATCAAATAAGTCAAGATATCACCTTCACACGTGATATTGAAGATATGATATGCTTTTCTCAAAGTTGTCAAGTCACATGACTTTCTTCATAACACATCTTCATTATTCAACACTCCCTCTAAAACTTCCAAAGTGATATCACCTATCTCATGATATCAGAAGATATGATATGCTTCTGAAAGTGTCAAGTCACATGACATTCTCCATAACACATCTTCATCATTTCAACACTCCCTCTTTAACTAGGAAGAATAACTTCCAAAAGTGATATCACCTAACTCGTGATATCAGAAGATATGATATGCTTCTGAAAGTGTCGAGTCACATGACATTCTCCATACACATCTTCATTATGGTATGTGCACTGACATCAAGTCACACGATGTCTACCATAATTCATGGCATATCCACGGATATAATCATCCACCATGATTATCTCTTATGGATCACAATGATCTTCAGATATCAAGTCTCATGATATCCATCAAGGCATCTAAGAGATACTATCATGACATGTCCACAGATATCAAGTCATATGATATCTATCATGATAGTTCATCATTGTAGAGTCGTCACTTTACAATGTCAAATACAAGTGTTCATTATTAGAAAGATCGTCACCTTTCAATAATGTACACAGGGTAGTAGGCCCATAAGGTCATGGAGTCACACACATGACAAAAGAGTTTACACATTAAACATCTTTATATATAAGTACAACTTATAAACAAATTTGAATTTCAAACATAATATCAAATTATATACCAAGTTTTCTTCCCGAAGAGTTCAACCTTACTCTGGAGAGAAGTTGTTGAGTATGTCTGCTGTTTAAACATTTGAACTAATATACTCCAACTGGATCACATTCTTTTCTACCATGTCTCATAATGGTAGGGGATCTCAATGTGCTTAGATCAAGGAGTCTCACAAGCAATTTACTAAGCCAAACTGCTTCTCTTGCCCTCATAAAGGCTGCAATGTATTCAGTTTCTGTCGAGTTTTGTGCTACAAAAACTGTTTTCTGTAGATCCAAGAGATCATAGTCCAATCTGAATTTAAAGTTTCCAGGTTGATCTAGTTGGTCTTTTCTGTAAAGAAGAACATATCCAATAGTGCCGTGAAGATATCTCAATATGTGTTTTACAGCCATAAGGTGAATTTTCTTTGGCTCATACCTGAACTGGCTTAAAGCATTCACTAGGACTTTCCATTTGTTGCTGGAGTGCTCTATCAACTGAGCTACTGGCCTCTTGTGGCCAGCCCATCATCAGTCCGGGTGTGGCTTATATCCAACACTCCCCCTTTAAGCCACACAACGGGTGTTGGGGTTCTCTGAAGTTAGATCCTGGGACCTGTCGTCATGGAGTCTCTCAACATGATGCCTCATCTCAGTCTCAAAGATGAACAAGGGCTTTCACCTCATATCTCTCTATCTCAGAGAATTATGCATTACAACAAGTGAAGATGTGACTCCCTTTGAGGCTTTAATTACTTGCATCAGCCTCTTGACCTCCTCGTCCAAAGATCGTCTGTAAAACTTGTTTTAGAGAAATGGTTTCCAACTCACACCTTTGTAGGGATTCAGGTTGGTCTCTTCAACCTTTTCCCAGATCACTCTATTCAGAATAGGTTTGCGGAGCTACCAATGTTAAATCCAGGTTTACCTGACTTGATATACTTCAGAACCTAATTGCTGAAGAGGTACTTCAACAATTTAGCATCTGACCTTGCAACACTGCAGCCCTTATTTATTCTCAGTGAGTCATAGAACTCCCTCCTAAGGTTAATTCTTCCTCTTCTAATAAGGACGACTCCAACTGATCACTTAGTCTCATAGCTACAAGTAGAGTCTCCATCCTTCAACCTATAGGATGCATCAAGCTTTTGAAAGAAATCTCTTACACTTCTTGATTTATCCTGAAAGCATTTAAGAAGAGATTACTAATAGATCATGGGACTCAACTATCTCAAATAGACGTACCATAACTAGGAGCATTCATAATTTACCATCTCAAGGTTATAGCATGAATTAATAACTACATAAGAAATTTTTCGTATGAAGTACTTATCTCTTTATGTTGGTCAATTCTACAGATACAGTCAGGCGCTTGACTTGTAGTTGTTAAATGATTTCTCCTTATATGCTGCACTTAGACCTTTGTGTGCAAGCTTCAACGCTGAAGATCTAGAAGAGTGATTAACACAGTGATCAGGCCGAGCCAAGGCTCTGGCCATTGCTCATATTTTGTCACCAGGTAGTAAAATGGGTTTTGCTGGCTGAGGCAGATCCGGACTTCGAGCTTTTGTTCTTCCATATGGTAGCGCCCAGATGTGGACCAGTTATTCGCAGCCAAGGTATATATTGACACCAAATTCGTATTACAGACCCCTGGCAATGTGCTTGAAACCATGGAACGGTACAAATATTAGTTTTCCACCTTTAATGCTAACAGTAGGTGTATTTATTTCTTTTGAAGTCCAATTGAAATTCTCATTGCCACCTATTCAAATAAGAATCCACTTTGTGATATAAGGCCAGCTCTTGTGCAATCAACTTCCAATCTAGTATTCAGAGACTCCCAATTTGTTTCACAATTTCCATATCCTTGGAGTTTGATGAAATACTTCTATGTGGTGAACGTTGAAGAGTGGAGAACTTCCTCCTATACCGTGAAATAGATGGAAATGATGTTGTGATTGGTGCAATGACTTCAAACGCAAAGATGGAAGACTAGTCATAAATTCTGTACATGTTGCTGCAAGGTGGTGCTGACCGAACCCAAACGGTTCTCAATCTTTCTTTGCTCTGTCGTTTTCTTCCCCTTAGGCACGTCATGCATAGTATTGGTGACACAAGGGATCAACTTCACCTTACATAAGACTTAAGTATTAAATTAAATAAACTCCAATTTATACTGAGGGGTCGGTGTTACTTTAGCGGCCAGATCACAATCATAGTCCCGATCAAATTACGTGAACAGTGAACACGCATTTGAGACCAGTGCCAATAAGCCTTCTCGACTTTGAGTACTCCCTGTCCAATGAAATCCACATTATAATATCAAAGAGTTACTTGATAATGTGAACGGTGGACAACTATAGCGGCGACTTTCATTCGAATGTAGACTCCCGACAGTGCCATGAAGATTTCTTGCTGCGTAAAGTGTGAAATATAACTCCAATCACACATTTCTTGGCAAATGACGAAGAAATCATCATGCTCGATGTCGGTTTTAATAATGCTTAGCCGCTCAAAAAAAATAAAAAATAAAAAATCTCCGTCTGTTCTTCCCGTCTCTGCCAATAAGGAAGACTCGAAAGTCTTTTGCGGTAAATGCAAATTAAGGGCTCCAGCGGTCAAAACTGCATCGACTAACTCATAACAAATCCTTCAAATCCTGTTCTTGCAAGCCTCGCTCTGATACCATGTTGAGGATCGAACATATAGAAACAGGTCTGATTATTTTGTTAAAGATATTTTCCAGAATTCTACTCTTGATGTCGAATGTGCTGATTGCAGAACATTGTCCGATTTCTATGTTTGCATATCGAATGAGGAACCACCATAAATATGGGATAAATACGGGAGAAGTGTCCGCCCCTAAGAGGCACACCTCATGAGAGGACGTGTCTCCACGAGTGGAGACACGTCCACTCATGGGACGCATCCTTTAGGGTGCGACCTGTGACAGGTTTGTTTACCATTAGTTACGTATATACTAACGCATATACTCCCTTCTACAAGGTGGCGGATGATTAAGAGGATTCCGATTTAATGAATGCAAAATATATCATCACGGGAATGATCGAATTTATATGTATGCTCATAACTTCGATTTAAATATTTCCTTAGAAATATCATAACATGAATGATGATCTTTGATCACTTATGAATGACAATGATACTTGCATCACTGTCATTCATATCTGACCGAAGCTATCATCCATTAACAATTTATGACCTGGGGCCCATGGCTCCTTGCAAGTGAAGCACAATTTTTTCCTTCTGAGCTCGTTACGGAGGTCATCATCCATTCTTGATGGAAACTTCTTTGGCTGATTAGCATCTTTATGAAAATGCTTCTTGTCCTTGTTTTGGAAGGTCTTGGACTCAAATTTGTGTCTTGGGGCTGCAAGTTCTATGCTTCTTGCTTTCCTAATCGCTTCTTGGAGAGTTGGTGGGTCAAAGGCCTTAATCCATCCCTTCAATGGCTCCATTAGCCCTTCCTTGAAAAGGACCACTAACCTTCTTTTTGTGATGTTAGGAACCATGATAGAAAGCCTTTGAAATTCAATGATGAAGGTATCAAGAGAGCTATGTTTTCTCAATTGTGCAAGCTCTCTAAAATGCATCTTAGGATCCTTCCTATCAAATCTTTCAATGAGCTTTGTTTGTAGACTCATCATAGGTGTTGATCAAAGTGTGGCCCAATGTGACCAAGCCGTGGTACCACCACTAATAAGCAGCTCCATCCAAGTGTAAAGTGGCAAATTTTATGGTATCCACTTTTGGCATTGGTCTTAAGGACAAATAATTGTCCAATTTATGGACCCAAGCTTGGGTAGTGCACTTGTCACTCCTGTCAAAGTGAGCTAAGGAAATAATGTACTTGTCAATCTTCAGGAAGGGAAAATTACCATCCCTAATTTTGAACTAAGGAAATAATGTAGTCATTTAATTTAAATTGCCCACAAAGTAAATTTAGTATTATAAAAGGCAACTTATATTTTATTATTAAAATATAAAGTACTTCAAAGTGATATTATAAAGTGTTTTCAAAAGAGGGACTAAAATGATGTCAAAAGTGTTGCTAGGACAAGGGGGCAAATTGAAATATTAAATTAAAATAAAATAAAATTGTATAGTCTTCTTGAGGAGGGCTAAAAATAGCGAACAAATGATTATAAAAGAAGCATTTGGGCTTGAGGAAAATCATCAATTATTTGTTGCTGAAGACCCCTTTTTTTTGAAAATTGAGCCTCTATGTTTATGTTTTGGCCAAAGGACAAAAACCCTATAAGTTCCCCTCTATAATTTTTAAAAAAAAATTTCCACCCTCTTTGTGAATTGATTTTTAGTTTTGCATGTTGTCGTTTGTATGTTTGCAAGGATTTGATGCAAGTTTGGTATTTATAAAGAACAACAATTTGAAATAGAACTTGTTCACTAACAAACACAACAAAGAAAACTACTTCGCATTTGCTAACTTGGTAATAGAAAATTAATGAATAAGAATTGACCTTTATTTCAGAAGTGACAACATTACATCAACAACTCTTCTTCCAATTTCACCATTACCCAGCAAGGCAGATTCTTGACACTCTATAGGCTCGTATTGTAATTTAATACTGTTGCAGATTGACTGTAGCTTATTACATGTTGTGGCAACTTGAAATCAATTTAACACACCATCCTCCTTCAAGAAAAACAACCTTCCACACAATATATGTTTACAATGATTATTGCCCTCCATTGGAAAGGGAACAGGTATAATAAGTCTGGAATTAATGTTTGGTCAAGAGTAGATGAATATTGGCAGCACCAGAAAGCACAAGCGCAGCTCAAGCATTAATGTAAAATACCACCAAACTGATTAAATGTAATGTCCCTTTTTCGATAGCCACCTTGAGGATCATTTAGCCTTTATTTATTCCTGAAGGCTAAACAGGAGAAATAAGGGAGTAAGTATTAAATTAATTATTTATAAAGTTATTTCAATAAATTAAATTATAAGATAGCTTTATATTTAATTATTTAATAAAGTGACTTAAAATAAAATAATAAATTATAAAAGTCACTTAGGGAATAAAATAATAATATTTCTAGAAGCTTCTTGGAAGGCATTGAGAAATCTTTATAAGTAGTTCTTGGCTTGGCATTTGGGCATGCTTATATTTATACTTCTCATACTAGTTTGGTAAGAAGCTTGAATGCTTTGCATTGCTTGAGGGTTTGAAGACTCTAGAGTACTGGTTTCGGTTGTGAAAGATCAACCCTAGCTAGAGATTGTGGAGAAATCCATCCAAGGTTTTTACAAGTGCTTCATTGAAGATTTGATCAATTGCAATAGCTGATGTATTATTGCAATTCTGAATATTAAGTGCAATAGCTGATGTATTATTGCATTTTTGAGGGATTTGCATAATTGCAGCAGTTATTATTTTCTAATGGTTTGATTATTCCATTTGTAGCAGCTATTGTATTGTTACATTTTGGCTTAAGAAGGAGTTTATTTCTGTATGGTGGTTTATTCCAAATTTTAATGGTCTCTGACCAAAATTTGGAAAAAGATAGAATTCAATTTCGGAGATTGCATTGCAGATTCTTGGAGGTCACTTACAGTCTTGAAGAATTCGATTTGAAAGGAAATATTTGCATCATTTTCCAGTTCATTGGCATACGAATTCATTGAGGAAATAATCATGTTGATTTGCTATTGCTAAGAGAAGTTGACAACTTACTCATAGCCGGCTGTCCTTAATTTTTCCAGGCGTGCTAAGTCAAAGGAGGCCGATAAAATTCAAAATTGTTCCAGGTTGCAAATCGAGCTGTCAGAAAGGACAAAATAGGAATTGTCGATTATTGAAGTGGGATCACTTTAACCTGTTGGGAGCTCTTAGCTTGTCTACTTTATAGAAAAGACAAATTAGTGACTTTATTCCATGCCAACGGTAAGAAGCTGAGGAGAAGTATTTTATTTGTGAAGTCGAATTACAATGGGAGCTAATATTATATTCCGGTTCAGCAGCATCCTCAAGTCAAAATTCTAAAAGAAGCATTTTCAGATAAGACAAGGCATCGATAAAATTAGGACGAAGGAATTGTCAGCTGAAGGGGCGAACAAATTCAAGAGTTCAATAATTTTCCTCATTACGTTGTATCTTCACAAGGACACGATATCATTGTAGAGAACAGGATTATATGTTGGGAAGTCTATGCCAACACAAGAAGTCGAATCACATTGAACATCATAGCTTTGAACATCTCGAGTTTGGAGGATTTATTTACTGTTCTGAGATACAGTTCACTTCAGCTTAATATCGAGATCAAGGCTAATGTTTACAATCGAATATTGCTGGAGAAAATCGCCTTCAGCAAGGCATCATTGCTGATCTATTCGTGGCAGCTCGGTCAAGCATCTTCTCAACATTTCAATTACATCGATCAGTCAAGATCAAGCAAGGATCGAATCATCTGCATTGTCCAGGTTCTTATCTGCATTGTATAATCACTTTGGAGTTGCTCTTCATCGCTGTCATAAGTTGGGAATTTGTATTAGCTTATTTAGGGTATGCATTTGCATTCTTTGCAATAATATTTTTGTAATCAATTCTCAAGAACATTCTGCAATAATATTTAGAGTTGGGATTGCACTGCCAAAGGTTTATAATCAGTCATAAAGGAGTTTAAAGTCAGCTTGCCAAATGTTTGTCCAAATGACTAGTAGCTGTAGATTCATTTTTAGTCATCATGCTATTTGAGAAATCAGTAATTTACCTTGCACTTGCATATTTCCTTCATTCTCAACCATTGGTACTTTAGTGAAGACTTTAGAAGTCATTTGATGCATCTTAATCATCATATTCACTCAAAGTATAAAGGAGAAGACATTTGTCAACTGTAAGAAGTTCGTTTGCCAACTGTTTGACGAAATTCCTGAACACTCAAATTGAAAATTTAGAACAGAATCAGCAAGGGTCATTACATTAAATCCCACCAAATCTCCTTTGCAAATAATAATAGAGAGCTAGGTGCCACAAATGGGCTACAAAACTACCACAAAAACCAACACTTTACTCTATAACCCACATGTCACCCTTAAGTAAGGTACAACCTGGCATAAACTATACGGCCTCACATCAAAAATTAAATAGGATAGTAAACTCCTGTTTTGAAGAACCAAAATGGTCGCGTAGCCTAGGAAATAGTAAAGAATCAATACCCACAAATTTCAGTGTTCCACGGGGTTTTGAGGACAGGGACGGGGACGGGGGGACGGCAGGGAAGTGTTTCCGAGACATGGGGACAGGGGGCCTAAGTTTGGGAACGGCAGGGGGACGACAGGGGGACGGTGGCGAGGGGGCAGTAGGGTATTGAAATAGATATAGTACTTGAAAAAAAAGTTATAAAAAGATGTATAAGTATAAGAATTATACATCTTGGAGACAACTAGGAGTCCCCTAGACGTCTTGAGGACACCCCAACGTCCTCAAAGTCCTATCAGCGTCTTGGAGACAGCGACACTAGTGGTGGGATGGTGGCTTTGGTGGTGGCCTGGTGGGGGGATGTCTCCCCCAAGTCCCCAAGTCTTCGAGACATCCCCCTCTAGGAAACGCGGGGTTTTTTGGGGGGGATGCATCCCCGTGGAACACTGACAAATTTTAATTGCTTCCTTCAATTCATACAAACAGTTCAAGGTGTACAATGTGATAAGTAACAATAGTATGACAACATCCTTTCCTGTGAGGAATTTGCAATAATATGGCAGATCACTACACAAACGAAAGATTAGAATATTAATGGAGTATAAGCTCTAACCTACTGTGCCATCCTTCCAACCAAGTGATTTCCTGATTTAATGTTATTGAATTTCTTCTGTCAAACATGTACGACCTCTCTACCTGAGGAGGTACAACCTTTACAACTCAAAATATATTTCCCAATAAATAAACCAAGTAAACTCTGAAAATAATAAACATCAGCTTCTAAATCTCTAGATAAGTTCCATGTACAGCCCAAAATGTGACTATCAACAATCACCACAAAAACATCTTTCAGTCTCGGAGGTGATATTCTTCATTAAGGTTAATGTCCTCACAAAGTTCTGTACAAAACTGCAGCAAAACACTTCTTCCGAAAATTTCATGCATAACCAAAAATGTACTCCAAAACTTGTTTTTTCTCTTTCCCAACCGTAACTCCCATCTGAATCTTGAAATTCTCCTTTTTTTTAATCTTTTTTATTTAAAACTGAAGTCACTTTTTAATTCCCAACATTAAAATATTAAATTTACTCTTTTTTGAAAAAACTTTATAACTCCACTTTTAATATTATTTTAAATAACTATTGAAATGAGAGGAAAAATCGAGATTGCTCTCAAATCAAAATACTGTCAATCACATTCAACTAAAGTTCAATTACATTGTAGTGCCTTTAAAAGGCCATTATTCCCGTATAAAACTATGTACGGGAATATAACTACCAAAACTAAATTTATTTATTAAATTAACATTAGCATGTTAATTTTTTATTTAACTATTTTATTTGACTAACCTATGTTAAGCACTAATTTCTAACACCCCCTTTAGTGCTAACATAGGAACCTTTTATTTTGTGTTGTAACATATCGATGGTTGGCCTTAGTTTTTGCCTGCATCTTCTAAATTGCCCCCCTTTAATTGGAAGAGGGTGAAACCATTCTGTTGAAAGCTTTTCTTCCTCAACACTGAACTCTTTTTAGAATGCCTGAATCAAGCAATATATATAATTCTGGAAATGCACTTCTGAGTCACCAGCAAAGTCATATATTGGATATCAACCCAGGACTCTTAATTTGATGTCACGTTGGAATATGGAACTGTATAAACAACAATGCATGTACGAGTTCGATCCCAAAAATGCAATATATGAATGAATAGAAGGTTAAGATTTATCAGCTTGAAAATCTTGATCATTGATTTACATGATCAAATGCTGAAGTTTTACATAGAGTCCTTCCATGTTAGTAGCATTAGGGTCTAAAGCCTTGTATGTAGTGTAATGAAGACCCTTACACTAATTGAAGAAGAAGCGCTCACGATTTCAAGCCTAGCTTCTTCCAAAACCAAAACAACATCGGACTTTTGAAAACACTTATAGTGATTTGAAATGTGGCTGAACCAAGTGATATTATTTTAACAGATGGAAAACCCTCGTCTGATCCGAATAACTACAACAGCTCAGAAAAATTGACACCCTTATAAAAAACTGCTTGTTTGTTTATATCATCTCTTTCCTTGGTAAGATCTTTGATCTTGTGCTCCAGATAACTAACGTAGTTAACTGCCTCTAGCACTTGGTTTGATATTGATCGCTTTCCCTTATTCGTTTTCTGTAGTGGCACTTTGATATCCTCCTTTATTAAATTCGTTCCAATGGCCTCTTTTTTCCATGCCTTTTACATCATATATGAATATTGGATACGGTGACAGTATCCGGAAAACTACATATTCATTTTTGAAATTTTCAAAACAGCAACCAAAAAACTAAATATTTGTTTTTGATTTTTTTTTGGAATGACAACGATGAATAGAGTGAAGTGTTAAACAATGGCAAGAATGAACACAATGGAGAGAAAGAGAAGAAATGCAGATGAATGATGGAGTCAAAAGGGTTTTGCACATGGTCTACATTGCTCACCTGTTGATGAATGCAAGAATGGAAGAAAACAACAACAGTTGCATGTGGTCCTCACTGCAGTACCATTGTAAACACCGCTTAAAATGAAAACAAACAAATGGAAGGAGATTAGAGAGAGGTCCAATAAGAAACCTGCTCTGATACCATATTGAAATGAGAGGAAAAATCGAGATTTCTCTCAAATCAAAATACTGTCAATCACATTCAACTAAAAATCAATTACATTGTATTGCCATTAAAAGGCCATTATTCCCATATAAAACTATTTACAAGAATATAACTACCAAAACTAAATTTATTTATTAAATTAACATTAGCATGTTAATTTATTTTGTTAACTATTTTATTTGAAAAACCTATGTTAAGCACTAATTTCTAACAATAACGCTAAGCTAAATATTAAATTTAATTTATAACATTAGTTTTATTAAAATGATATAAATTCAACTACAATTCGAGAGGAGACATTACAAACCCTCTTGGTTTCTAGATTGGATTTGGAAATGAAAACCCTCTTATCCAATAGATGCGATTACATTCAAAGATTGCACTGGTGTGAAACGATTGTTTTGGGAGTGTATTCAAGATTTGAGGAGTTATATCAAAGATCAAAGATTTTCTAAAGTTTCAATATGGAGTCACGTTCAAGTTTTCCAGGTGATTTCCAAAATACTATATTTCATTGTGTTGGCATTTCAATTCGCACCTCTGGAATGCGGATTAGAAACTGACAGCTATGCACAGTTAAACTGCTCTTCAAATTAGGAGGGGAAGCTCCCTCTTCATTGTTGATGCTTAAAAGGAATACTAAACTACTGCCAATCTTTTTATTCTCAACTAAGAGCACAAGGTTATAAAACTCTTTGCGTCGTAGCTAAGGTTTTCTCTTTTCCAAAACTTCAAACTACAACTAGACATAAACTATAGACGCTTCTGACAACTCAAGTAAACTCAGAGCTTGAGAGTCGGAAGTAAATGAGGAATGATTTGATTAACACAAAAGCTTCAATAAACTTATTGTGTTGTAGTTGAGGTTTTCTCTTTTCCAAAACTTCAAACTACAACTAGGCCTAAACTATAGACGCTTCTGACAACTCAAGTAAACTCAGAGCTTGAGAGTTAGAAGTAAATGAGGAATGATTTGAATAACATGGAAGCTTAATGAAATATACTCACTCAATTTTTTTTGATTTTTAAATGAACATTTACAATATAACGAAGCACCTGTTAAGGTTAGCATAACCCAAAACGTGCATGAAAGAACTCTAACCAAGAATGCGCCCTAAAACCACTTGAGGAGGAGGGATGGGCATATGGTCAGAGGATCCCTATGATCTACTGAATCAAAGATTACAAAGATTACACTGAAAGAGAGAGACTAAACTCAACATCAAGAATGTGCACTCAAGATCCTTTGACAGGCGAGGTGCTAACATATGGTGGAGTACTAAATGCTGAATTGAAATGAAACAAAGGCGGATAACCAGCCAAAAGAACTTTCCACGCTACCACCAAATAGTGGGGGGAAAAGATTACAATTTAAACACTTCTTCTACTGTGGCAGGCATCCACTTAAGAGTGGGGATTCACCACTTGGTAGTGGGTATCAAGGAGATTACAATTCAATTTATCCTCACTGGCGATATACCATCCAGGGGTGCTTAATGTGAAATTAAATAGATAATGCAGCAATGTTAAACTGAAACAGTACTACTGTTAACAGTTTGTACAAATAAAGAAAGCTGCAAATTACAATGTTTTCTCACCATTTTTCAAGCACCAAACTATACAATGTTTCCATGTTAGAACATAATGAGAAATTAAGAAGAAAGATGGAAACAACAAATGAATTAATTCTGTTTTAGAAATCTGCAATTCTAGAAATGAGATATCAGCAACTGCAAAAATAATCAAATGCTCATAACTCAACCAAAATACCTCCAAATTGCGTGAAACCGAGTGCAATGGTCAATTGGAAGATAGGCGCCCCTGTTGAGACTAAGAAACAACTCCAAAACACCAGCAATAATCAATGGCACAAATCCCAATGCACATAGAAAAATACGGCCCTCCTTGAGGGGCGATTTTGATATTTAAAATTCCACACTTCAAAATAAATTCCGAAACTTGGTGGAGATGGTCGCCCAGACCTTAGGAATGAAATGGTCAAATGCCCAGAACAAAACAAAAATCATACACTCAGTTGTGATTGAATTCGACTTTCAGCTATGGGCAAAACAACAACTACAAAGCTGGTAAAACACTCCAAAAATTAATCTTTGAACTCTATCTGCTAGTCTGGTTGAGAAGCAACAATAATTCAATTAGGTGTTATCTTGCAAACACGAAATTGAGAATGGTACTAGGAGGTCAGCATTCCTCGAAGTGCAAAATGAGTAGTCATTTCGACAGCATAAGTTTAGCATAAACATGAAATCCCAAATGTTGGAGAAAAGCCACACTTTTAAAGAGAAAGGGATGTCTGCTCAATTCCCTCAAATGGGACGCCAAAAGCCATCTCATATTTTACTTTTCAAAAAAGAATTAATCTTCTCAAAAAGGCGTCCATTTTAAGACAAGTGAGAATTTAATAAAAACATTAAATTTCTCCATGAAGGCGTCCCCCTTCAAGTCCCTCTTTTAACACAACTTTAAGTTATCACCTTAGGCCAAGGGGTCAACTTAAAATTAGAACAATTTGCTTTTAAATGAAGAATTTCATCAAAATAATACTTTTAAAAGGCCAAAGCTCAACTCAGAACAACTGCTCCAAAGGACATGATGAGCTGAAGACTGACAAGTGCTAATTGCCAAAAATAGTATTTACTATAAATAGTAAATACTGAGGAAAGACCACAAAACCTCCAAACTTGGAACCCTTTGATTCACCTCAACGAGCCTACAGGACTCCGAAATAGGCTGATGAGCAATTGATAGGATCACTGATAAAAGGGGAACATTATAGTCTGCCCCCCTCGAGATTGCTTGTCCTCAAACAACTGCAAAGCTGGATGTTGCAAAATATGTTCACCTTCCCATGTAGCATCTTCAATAGGCAAGTTTCTCCATCTTACCAAATACTCCTTGATTGTTCACCTCCTCAAGGATCGCTCCCTATTGTCAAGGATCTCTTCTGGAAGCAACACCAACTGCCCTTCTTCATCTAATGGAGGTAACTCTGAAGTAGCCACCACATTGTGCCCAATTGCCTTCTTGAGGCGGGACAAATGAAAAACATTGTGAACTTTGCTGTCCGTTGGAAGTTCTAACTCATACGCCACTTCACCAATCCTTTTGGTGACTTTAAACGGACCATAAAAATGTGGCTTTAATTTTTTCGCTCCATTCTTTTTGAGGGAAGACTGCCTGTAGGGTTGAAGTCTCAAATAGACCATGTCTCCCACTTCAAAAGAACGTTCAACACGTTGCTGATCAATGTACAACTTCTGCTGATTTTGAGCTTGCTGCAGATTTTCTTTTAGTGACTTCAAGATGTCTTGATTGTATTGAAGCATATCCTTCGCCTGGGGAGCTCTACTATCATCAAACACCAAGTCTACAAAGTTAGGAGCATCATACCCATAGAGAGCCATAAAAGGAGACATCTTAATTGACATGTGATAAGAAGAGTTGTAACAAAACTCCCCCAAATGAAGCCACTTAACCCAAGCCCTTTGCTGCCCTGAAACATAATTTCTGAGGTAGCCTTCTAACCATTTGTTGACAATCTCGGATTGCCCATCCGTTTGCGGGTGATAACTAGTGCTTGGAGTGAGCACTGTACCACTCAACCTGAATATCTCTTGCCAAAACACACTTAGGAACTTGCTGTCCCTATCACTGACAACGGTCTTAGGTAAACCATGCAAACGAAAAACCTCTCTAAAGAACAACTCAGCTACTTGAGCTGCTGTAAATGAAGTAGTGATAGCATAGAAATGAGCATATTTAGTTAATCTATCCACCACCACATAAATACAATCACGGCCTTGCACCTTGGGTAAACCAGTGATGAAGTCCATAGCAATACTTTCCCATTTCTGATTTGGAATTGGCAAGAGCTGCAATAAACCAGCTGGGAAAGAATGTTCATTTTTATTCTTTTGACAAGTAGAACATTCCCTTATGTAATTCATGACCTCTTCCTTCATAACCTCTCTCTTATCTGCTTATAATTCTTGAACATGCCTTGATGACCAGCAAGAGGAACATCATGGAATGATTGAAAAATCTTCTTCTTAAGCTTGGATTCGGGTACCAGAAAGATTCTACCCTTGTACATAATCAAACCATCAACCAAACTATACCTTTCATCATTCAAATGACCTTCTATAATGCTAGTTGTGAACTGATTTTTTGCATAATCAGCAACAATCAATTCTTTCCAATCTGTTGACAGCTTACACATTGTTCTTTCCCTTGACATACTCAATATCGAAATCATAAGCCTGAAGTTTGCTTACCCATTTTTGTTGCCTTTCATTCAAATCTTTTTAGCGCATGAAATGTTTAAGACTATTATGATCAGTCTTAACCACAAATTTACTTCCCACCAAATATTGGCGGAATTTGGACAAAGCATGCATAATGGCAAGCATCTCTTTGTCATAAATTGAATATAACTTTTCTGCTCCTCTCAATTTTCTACTCTCGAAGACAATAGGGTGTTTGTCTTGCATGAGAACAACTCCAACTCCTTCACCTGAAGCGTCACATTGCAATTCAAAGGGCTTTTTGAAATTAGGCAAAACCAATACTAGACATGAGCTCATAATTTGCTTGAACTTATCAAACACTCCTTGTGCTTTATCTGTCCATAGAAAAGCTCCCTTTTTGGTGAGATCTGTAAGAGGGGCTGCCATGTGAGAATACCCCTTGACAAACCTTCTATAAAAACCACACAAGCCCAAAAATCCTTTCAAGTGAGCCACATTCTTTGGAGGTGGCCAATCAATAATGGCTCTAATATTCTCAGGATCAACGTTGACCCCCTTAGAGCTGATAATGTGGCCGAGATAGAGAAACTCTGTCATCCCGAACTCACATTTTGATTCTTTAGCAAACATGCATTCTACCTCCCTAATGCTAAGCACTTCTTCCAAGTGCTGAAGGTGCTCCTCCCAAGACTTGCTGAAAATGAGAATATCGTCAAAGAAGATAACCACAAACTTCCTCAACTACTGCTTGAAAGTCTTGTTCATACAAGATTGAAATGTTGCTGGAGCGTTAGTCAAACCGAATGGCATGACAAGGAATTCAAAATGCCCATAGTGGCATCTAAAAGTAGTTTTCTCAACATCTCCTTCTCTCATCCTGATTTGGTGGTAACCGGATCGAAGATCAATCTTCGAGAAGTACATAGCCCCATGAAGCTCATCAATAAGCTCATCTATCCTAGGAATAGGATATCTATTCTTGATGGTCTTTTGGTTCAATGCGCGATAATCAACACACATACGCATTGTACCATCTTTCTTTTTGACCAACACTATTGTTGAAGCAAAAGGGCTTTTGCTTGGCTGAATGAACCCTACCTCCAAAAGTTCTTTGATGGTCTTTTCTATCTCATCTTTCTGCTTCTTTGGATAACGGTAAAGAGTAGTGATGACTGGCTTTGCACCCTCTTCTAGCTCGATCACATGCTCACACCCCCTTTCGGGTGGTCTTCTCGAAGGCAACCCTAAAATCTCCTTGCTTTAAGCTGACTAGACTTGCCAACATGCAAGATTTATTTCTAAAATTAACGCAAGACAACTAACTAACCACCTACTAAAATTAGTTAACTGATTTAAAAGCAGGGAAAGTTCCAACAATACATTTGATTTTTCTATTTTACAAAGAATAGATAAGCATGAAACAAGAATAGCAAGTTAACCTCGGAAAAGGCATCGAGTTAACAGCTGCTTTTAGTTCTATTCTTGGAAATCTTCGTTGCCCCAAAAAGGTGACTCATTTCTCTCCAAAAAGCGGATTCTCGAAAAAAAGCTGACATCTGGATTTTGAAGACAGTCACATTTTGAAGAGACTCAGTTCATCAGATTTTGCAAAAAGTTGGGGGCTTCCCAAAAAAGCAGATTTTTGGAAATATAAAATTTCCCAATCTTCAAGAGGAGCAAAAAGTAGATGGACCCAAATTAACGAAAAACTGAAAAAGCTAACCACTTGTTTCTGAAATGCAATGCCCTAGAAGATTGAACCATGAAATAGCGTGCCTTTGTGCTTCCCAAACCCGAATTGACGAAAAACACTAAAAAAGCATTCCATTTGAGCTTCCAAATATTGATGAGAAGTAAACGATATTTTTCTTCCTTTGGATGCCAACCTCCAAAATATGAATAATGAATGCCAAAAGCATTCTTGAATAGAGTTTGAAGACGAAAAAGCGCTTTCTTTGCAAAAGCCCTAAAAGTTTGAAGTCTATCCATGAAGATAGAAACGTTGTATGCAAAAATCTGAGACCATGTGCACATGCAACGATGAATTTCTTCTTTGTAGCTGCAAAAAGTGCATGCGTGAAGACACGTTTTTGGCAAAAACATACGCATTCAATGACATCATCAAACACATAAAACCTCTTTAGTGTTAGCCATTTTCTTCGTTTTTCAACTTTTTCTTGCTTCTACTTCCGACGAGGCTTGCCTCTGACTTCGATGAGCCAACAATTTGGTATTGCCAACAGATAAAATCTGTTTGACTATGGCAATATAATGTTTGACCACTGCTGAAGTGATCCCCAGGTTCATATTGGCATTCGACATCATCTGATCATGATTGTAGACCCCAGAAGTGACCAACAGAGGTTGAACTAGAAAGAAGGCATGCTGGGGTCAAAAATATTCTAAGTGTTGAAAACCCAGGCGCCCCTGGCTGACAGGGGCACCTAGCATCCCATGCCTGAGCCAAAACTCAATGATTTTTTGTCATGTCCCCGAAATTGGACACTAAGGTAACAAAGACATATTCAAACAAAAAAAAAATATTAATGACTTGACACCATTATAATTATAATTGTCAGAAGACAATATTATAATTATAATTAGTATACTATAAATATCGTAATCCCCAAATTAAATATTAGATATCATAACCATTGTAATAATACAAAATAAATAAAATGTATAACTCAATATCCAGGATAAGATAACAAAATCAAGATAACCTAGGATATCATTACAAACTATAAATATGAAAGATATCCTCTCAAATTTTTTAATTTTTCAATGACAATTACAATGTAATCAAACACCCACTAAGGTTAGCTGAAAACCAAAACGATGTTGAAAATAACTCTAACCAAGAATGCACCCTAAAACCACTTAAGGAGGAGGGGCGGGCATATGGTCAGAGGATCCCTAGGATCTAGTTAAAATAACTGAAATGATTACAATTGAATGAGGGGACTTAAACTCAACACCAAGAATGTGCACTCAAGATCCTGTAGAAGGAAAGGCGCTAACATATGGTGGAGTGCTAATAACAAAATTGAAAGTACTTAGGCAGATAACCAGCCATAAGAGAATTTCCACTCTTCCACTAAAACAGTGGGGGGAAAAAAAAAACGAATAAATGATTCATCCGCTGCGGCAGGCATCCACTCAAAAGTGGGGATTCACCACTTGATAGTGGATATAAGAAAGCTTAACAATTCATTTATCCACACTTGTGGTATACCATCCAGGGGTGCTTAATGTGAAACTAAGAAATCAATGCAGCAATAGTAAACTGAAACAATACTACTGTTTACAATTTTTACAAATAGGAAAGAGCTGCAAATTACAAGGATTTTACAATGATTTCAAAGCACCAATACATGGGACGATTTCACGTTAGATATCAACAAGAATTCATGAAGAAAGACTGGAAATGCAAACCGAAATAAAGTCTGATATAGAAATCTGCAATTCTGGAAATGAATTATCAGCAACTGCAAAATCAATCAAATGCTCATAACTTCACCAAATTACCTCCGATTGAACTGGAATCTTTTGCAAATGACCTCTAAGAGTATGGCGCCGAAGAACCAATCAGGAAACAACATCAAATATTTCTTATTTTTTTGGCACGAATCCCAATGCCACTAAGAAAGGTACGACCCTCCTTGAGGGGCGATTTTAGCATTAAAAATCAGATACTCCAAATTAAAATCTGCAAATTCATGAGGATGGTTGCCAATAGTATAGAATTCAGTTGATCAAATACCCATCAACAAATAAAAATCACCATGAGAGCTGCAAGTGAAATCGACTTTCAACCTTGTCTGCAACAGCAACTCCAAAATTGAGAATTAAGATCAAAACTTTAATTATAAAGCTCAATCTGCTAGTCTGGATGAGAAGCAGCAATAAAAACAAACTAGGTGTTATCTTTCAAACACAAAATTGGATTGTAACTAGGAAGTCAACATTCCTCGAAGTGAAAATCAAGTTGTCATTTTGACAACATAACAATAGCATAAACATTGGATATGAAATACTGGAGCAAAGCCTCGTTTTTAAAGAAGATGAGATGACTCTTCAAATTCCCAAGATGGGACGCCAAAAGCCTTCACATATTTTTAAAATTCAAAAAGAATAAACCTCCTCCAAATAGGCGTCCACTTGAAGGCATTTAAAATTTTATTAAAATAATTAAAACTCCTTTATAAGGCGTCCCCCTTCATGTCCCTCTTTTAAGCACAACTTAAAGTTAACTCCTTAGGCCAAGGGGTAAACTTGAAATTAGAACACTTTGCCTTGAAATGAAGTATTTCACCAGAATATTGTTTTAAAAAGCCAAAGCTCAAACCCAAGAAACTGCTCCAACTGAAAATGAAGAGTTGAAGACTGTCAACTACCAACTGTGAAAAATAGTATTTACTAAAAATAGTAAACACTAAGAAATACCACAAAACCTCCAAGCAAGGAAACCCTTAATTCATCTCAACGAGCCTACAGGCCTTTGGAATAGGCTGATGAGCAAATGATAAGATCATTGATGAGAAGGGGACAGTACAATCCGCCCTCCTCGAGATTGCTTGTCCTCAAGCAACCGCAAAGCTGGATGCTGCAAAATATGTTCACCTTCCCACGTGGCATCTCCAATAGGCAAGTTCCTCCATCTCACCAAATACTCCTTGATTGTTCTTCTCCTCAAGGATCGCTCCCTAGTGTCAAGAATCTTTTCTGGAAGCAACACCAATTGCCCTTCTTCATTTAATGGAGGTAATTCTGAAGTAGCCACCACATTGTGCCCAAGTGCCTTCTTGAGGCGAGAAACATGAAAAACATTGTGAACTTTGCTATCAGCTGGAAGCTCTAACTCATACGCCACTTCACCAATCCTTTTGGTGACTTTAAATGGACCATAAAAACGTGGCTTTAACTTTTCTGCACCATTCTTTTTGAGGGAAGACTACCTGTAGGGCTGGAGTCTCAAGTAGACTATGTCTCCAACTTCAAAAGAACGTTCAACACGCTACTGATCAACGTATAACTTCTGCTGGTTTTGAGCTTGTTGTAGATTTTCTTTTAGTGACTTCAGGATATCTTGATTTTGTTGAGGCATATCCTTCACCTGTGGAGCTCTACTTTCACCAAACACCAAGTCTACAAAGTTAGGAGCATCATATCCATAGAGAGCCATAAAAGGAGACATCTTAATTGACATGTGATAAGAAGAATTATAACAAAACTCCCCTAAATGAATCCACTTAACCCAAGCTTTTTGTTGCTCCAAAACATAATTTCTAAGGTAGCCTTCTAACCATTTGTTGACAATCCCGGATTGCCCATCCGTTTGCGGGTGATAACTAGTGCTTGGAGTGAGCACTGTACCACTCAACCTGAAGATCTCCTACCAAAAAACACTTAGGAACTTGCTGTCCCTATCACTGACAATGGTTTTGGGCAAACCATGCAAACGAAAAACTTCTCTAAAAAACAACTCAGCTACTTGAGTTGCTGTAAATGACGTAGTGATAGCATAGAAATGAGCAAATTTGGTTAATCTATCCACCACAACATAAATACAATCGCGCCCTTGCACCTTGGGTAAACCAGTGATGAAATCCATAGCAATACTTTCCCATTTCTGATTTGGAATTGACAAGGGTTGCAACAAGCCAACTGAAAAAGAGTGTTTATTTTTATTCCTCTGACAAGTAGAACACTCCCTTATGTAATTCATGACCTCCTCCTTCATTCCTTTCCAAGTAAATCTTTCTCTGATCTATTTATATGTCTTAAACATCCCTTGATGACCAGCAAGAGGAACATGATGAAAAGACTGAAAAATCTTCTTTTTAAGCTTGGATTCGGGTATTAAAAAGATCCTACTCTTATAGATAATCAAACCATCAACCAACTTATACCTTTCATCATCCAAATGACCTTCTATAATGCTGGTTGTGAACTGATTTTTTGCATAATCAGCAGCAATCAACTCTTTCCAATTTGCTGAAAGCTCACAAATTGACTGCAAATGGAGTCTTCTTGGTAGAGCATCAACCACTATGTTATTTTTCCCTTTGACATACTCAATGTCAAAATCGTAAGCTTGAAGCTTACTCACCCACTTTTGTTGTCTTTCATTTAAATCTTTTTGGTGCATAAAATGTTTAAGACTATTATGATCAGTCTTAACCACAAATTTACTTCCCACCAAGTTTTGACGGAATTTAGACAAAGCATGCATAATGGCAAGCATCTCTTTGCCATAAATTGAGTATAATCTTTCTGCTCCTCTCAATTTTCTGCTCTCAAAGACAATAGGGTGTTTGTCTTGCATGAGAATAGCTCCTACTCCTTCACCTGAAGCATCACATTGCAATTCATATGGTTTCTTAAAATCAGGTAGAGCTAATAGTGGACATGAGCTCATGATCTGTTTGAACTTATCAAAGACTCCTTGCGCCTTATTTGTCCATAGCAAAACTCCTTTCTTGTTAAGATCTGTAAGGGGGGCTGCCATGTGAGAATACCCCTTGACAAACCTTCTATAAAACCCACACAAGCCCAAAAATCCCTTCAAGTGAGTTACATTCTTTGGAGTTGGCCAATCAATGATGGCTCTAATCTTCTCAGGATCAACTTTGACCCCCTTAGAACTGATAATATGGCCGAGATAGAGAAGCTCTGTCATCCCGAACTCACATTTTGATTCTTTGGCAAACAAACATTCTGCCTCCAAAATACTAAGCACTTTTTCCAAGTGTTGAAGGTACTCCTCCCAAGACTTGCTGAAAATGAGAATATTGTCAAAGAAGATAAGCACAAACTTCCTCAACTGCTGCCTGAAAATCTTGTTCATACAAGATTGGAATGTTGCTGGAGCATTTGTCAAACCAAATTGCATGACAAGGAATTCAAAATGCCCATAGTGGCATCTAAAAACAGTCTTTTCAATATCCACTTCCCTCATCCTAATTTGGTGTTAACCGGATCGAAGATCAATCTTCGAGAAGTACATAGCCCCATGGAGCTCATCAATAAGCTCATCTATCCTAGGAATAGGATATTTATTCTTGATGGTCTTCTGAATCAATGCACGATAGTCAACACACACGCATTGTGTCATCTTTGTTTTTGACCAACACCATTGCTGAAGCAAAAGGGCTTTTGCTTGGCCGAATGAACCCCACCTCCAAGAGCTCCTTGATGGTCTTTCTATCTCATCTTTTTGCTTCTTTGGGTAACAGTATGGAGTAGTGATAACCGGATTTGCACCCTCTTCTAGCTCAATCACATGCTCACACACCCTTTTAGGTGGTCTTCCCGGAGGTAAATCACCAAAGACTTTGCTCTTCTTAGAAAGTAGAGCTTGAATATCTAGAGGATACTGCCTTTTCTCGTCAACTGGATCAGCTGGTAAGATCATACATTTTGTTGCCCATTCAACTTGATCATGACGGATCAGCCTCTCCATTATTTTCAAAGACACAATTCGAGGGCCTCCATTGGACATCCCTCTCAAAACAACCTTCTTTCCACTAGCTCGGAATTTCGATTCCATAGTTTGCAAATTCAAGGTGATCTCTCCAAGAGATCGCAGCCATTGTATTCCAAAAACAACATCGGTATCACCAATGCCAACAACATAAAAATAATCTTTTACGTTGTAATTTCCCAATTGCATGGAAAGATTGAGAATTTTCTTTGTGCATGATATGGTAAAACCATCTGCTACCATTACCTTGAATCCTTCAAACTCTTCAATCTTCAATCGCCTCTTGACAACTAATCCTTCATCAATGAAATTATGAGTTGCTCCTGTGTCAATTAGAGCAACAATCCTTTGAGAACCAACCACTCCACGAACCCGGAAGGATTCATTCTTTTGGAAACTCGAGAGTTGTGCAAAGGCACTACCATCTTCCATCTCTGGCTTCTCTTCTAGAGCTTCTTCACTATCACTACTTGCTGTTTCGTATTGATGATCATACGGATTAGATTCTGATCCATAATCAGAATAGCCCTCATTTAATGTGCTTTGCCTTTTCCATAACAACGGTGACCCTTTGACCAAGGCTCATGACAAGTGTAGCAAACTCCCTCCTTACGAAGCTGATCACGGAGTTCATCTGACATATTTTGGGGATACTTATTGGTTTGAATTGGAGGAAACTTCTTATCCTTCTTGAAAGGTTTAGACTGAAATTTTGGCCTTGGAGCAGCCAACTCCATGCTCCTTGTTGTCTTGATTGCTTCATCCAAGGTTGGTGGATCAAAGGCTTTGACCCATCCCTTCAAAAGTTCCATTAATTCTTCAGCAAATAGTACAAGTCTTCTCTCAGTAATGTTAGGCACCATTACTGACAATCTTTGAAAATCAGCCACATAATTTTCTAAAGATCCTTGTTGCTTCAGTGCGCCAATTCTCGGAATCTCAATTCAGGATCTTTGGTATCAAATCGTTCAATCAGCTTCTTGGTAAATTCTTCATAGGTGTGGATGAGGTTATGGCCAAGAGTGACCAAACCGTGAGTCAACCATTCGTGGGCCACTCCGTCCAAATGCAATGTGGCAAATTTTATTGCATCTTCTTCCGGCATTGGTCTAATTGAAAGATAGTTATCCAACTTCTGCACCCATGCCTTGGCTGTACACTTGTTACTACCATCAAAATGGTCCAAAGTTATCTTTCCCAAAGCTTGTTGAAAATCATATCTATGATTCATTGGAGGACAGTGTTCATTCCTTCCACCATTTCTTCTACTTCTTTGATTCATGAATTGATCAAAGGTCCAAGCATCTGTCATATCAGGTGGCAAAGTGATATACTCCATATATGCTTGTCTAGCATCATTTGCAAAAGGTATCCCAACTTCTGGTGGTGGTTCTTCCCTCAGAGTGAATGTAGGGAGAAGAGGTCTAGATGAAGATCCTCTTGCGATTGTAACATGCTGTCCAACAATTCTATCCATTCCATTTACCTCTGAACCATTATTACCATTATGGCCATAAGTTCCATTAACACCACTGTTACCACTTTTTTCACCAACTTGATTCTGTTGGGGCTCAACATTGTTTTGACTAGCCTGCTGATCCAATTTAGCTAGCAAACGTGCCATCATGTCTAACATGTCAAACTTCTTTTCTGCTCTGGCATCTTTTTCTTCCATTGAAAGTCTGGGCTCTTTTGACATTCTTTCAACTGCTTTACCCGTTTCTCTCAAAGCTTCTGACAATGTCTTTGCTTCTGGCATTGGTGGGAACTGTATCTGAGTTCTGGCTTTATTTTTGACGAAATATCTGGTTTCTCAGTCACTCATCTGTTGACTAAATGGCTGAAAGTCACAGGATAGCAAGAACTTCTACTCTAATACCACTAAAAGATACCCTCTCAATTTTTTTGATTTTTCAATGATAATTACAATGTAATCAAGCACCTGTTAAGGTTAGCTGAAAACCAAAACAATGCTGAAAATAACTCTAACCAAGAATGCGCCCTAAAACCACTTAAGGAGGAGGGGCAGACATATGGTCAGAGGATCCTTAGGATCTAGTTAATCAATAACTGAAATGATTACAATTGAATGAGGGGACTTAAACTCAACACTAAGAATATGCACTTAAGATCTCGTAGAAGGCGAGGTGCTAACATATGGTGGAGTGCTAATAACAAAATTGAAAGTACTTAGGCAGATAGCCAGCCATAAGAGAATTTCCACTCTTCCACTAAAACAGTGGGGGGAAAGAAATTACAAATAAATGATTCATCCGCTACGGCAGGCATCCACTCAAGAGTGGGGATTCACCACTTGACAGTGGGTATAAGAAAGCTTAACAATTCATTTATCCACACTGGCAGTATACCATCCAGGGGTGCTTAATGTGAAATTAAGAAATCAATGCAGCAATACTAAATTGGAACAGTACTATTGTTTACAGTTTTTACAAATAGAAAAGAGCTGCAAATTACAAGGATTTTACAATGATTTCAAAGCACCAATATATGGGACGATTTCACGTTAGATATCAACAAGAATTCATGAAAAAAGACTGGAAATGCAAACTGAAATAAAGTCTGATATAGAAATCTGTAATTCTGGAAATGAATTATCAGCAACTGCACAATCAATCAAATGCTCATAACTTCACCAAATTACCTCCGATTGAACTGAAATATTTTGCAAATGACCTCTAAGAGTATGGCGCCGAAGAACCAATCAGGAAACAACATCAAATATTTCTTATTTTTTTGGCACGAATCCCAATGCCACTAAGAAAGGTACGACCCTCCTTGAGGGGCGATTTTAGCATTAAAAATTAGATATTCCAAATTAAAATCTGCAAATTCATGAGGATGGTTGCCAATAGTATAGAATTCAGTTGATCAAATACCCATCAACAAATAAAAATCACCATGAGAGCTGCAAGTGAAATCGACTTTCAACCTTGTCTGCAACAGCAACTCCAAAACTGAGAATTGAGATCAAAACTTCAATTATAAAGCTCAATCTGCTAGTCTGGATGAGAAGCAGCAATAAAAACAAACTAGGTGTTATCTTTCAAACACAAAATTGGATTGTAACTAGGAGGTCAGCATTTTTTGAAGTGAAAATCAAGTTGTCATTTTGACAGCATAACAGTAGCATAAACATTGGATACCAAATGCTGGAGCAAAGCCTCATTTTTAAAGAAGATGAGATGACTCTTCAAGTTCCCAAGATGGGATGCCAAAAACCTTGACATATTTTTAAAATTCAAAAAGAATAAACCTCCTCGAAATAGGCGTCCACTTCAAGGCATTTAAATTTTTATTAAAATAATTAAAACTCCTTTATGAAGGTGTCCCCCTTCATGTCCCTCTTTTAAGAACAACTTAAAGTTAACTCCTTAGGCCAAAGGGTCAACTTGAAATTAGAACACTTTGCCTTGAAATGAAGTATTTCACCAGAATATTGTTTTAAAAAGCCAAGGCTCAAACCCAAGCAACTACTCCAACTGAAAATGAAGAGTTGAAGATTGACAACTGCTAGCTACCAAAAATAGTATTTACTAAAAATAGTAAACACCAAGAAATACCACAAAACCTCCAAGCAAGGAAACCCTTAATTCACCTCAACGAGCCTATAGGCCTCCGGAATAGGCTGATGAGCAAATGATAAGATCACTTATGAGAAGGGGGCATTACAAAATATCAATGTTCCACGGGGACGCGTGCCCCCCCAAAATCTACCCGTCCCCTCGACCTGGACGTTTCAAAGACTTGGGGACAGCTGAGAAACGTCCCCCCGCCGTCCTCCCACCGCCGTTGGGACTTGGGAGACTCCGAGGAAACGACGGGGACTCCTAGACGTCCCCAAGATGTCTCGGGGACTTCTAGCCGTCCCTCAAGCGTCTCGAAGATGCCCAGAAGTCCCCGCGCTGGGATGTGCAAAAAAGCAATTTTAAAAGAAAATTCTTTTACTTTTCTAGGAATGTGAGCCTTGGTACGAACCCTAAAGGCTTGTTGGACCCTTCTAAAAGCCTCTAAGCTAAACAAAACACTCTCATTCTTCATGTTTTTGCTCAGATATGCCATTTCACATTTGATGTTTTGCAACTCATTGTATCATCTTTATGATATGATATTATGATTTTTCATTTTTACATTTTGTACTTATTTTGATATCAATGTATCATGCTACTCATTGTAATCATCTTTATGATATGATATTATGATGTGACATGTCATATTTTTGATATTCATATAATAAAAATCTCAAATTCAACAATTTCATTTGTCAAATTTTAATATTTTATTTACTTTTAGTCTTTTAGTAATAGTATTCAAGTATTTAAAATGTTAGTATTTGCAATTTTACTAATTTGCCAAAGTTTAATTTGAAATGTTATTCTTGAAAATGTTTTTATAACTAGTTATTCAAGTACCATATGTATATCAGCACCGCCGTCCCCCCGCCATCTCCCCGTCGTCCCCAAACTTCACTCTGTCCCCCCGTCCCCGAGATGCGTCACCAACAGGGGACACATCCCTGTTAGGAAACTCAGTGGAACATTGCAAAATATCCTTATTTCCATTGTATTTGCAAAATACATTATATTTTCATTACATATAATTTTGCACACATATATCCTACGTTGTATTTACACAAACACTAAATATTAAATTATCACTAACCTTGTGTTATTCGCCACACATAACACAAGCATAGTTTGATCCTAATCATACCTTTCACAAAAGGTGCGATCCTCCCAAAAGTCGCATCCCCTTAATAGACACAACCTCTTCGCAAGATAGAAATAGGGAAGTTTTATTGGGGAGGGAAGAGAAGAGTCAGCAACGGACGAGGGAGGAGAACAAAGATGCAAGTAATCAGACAACAAACAAGTGAATCTCCTTTCACATAGCCTTAATATTCAGTTCTCCTAAATTCGACATGATGGTACTTGTAGAATTTTTGTTTGCTCATTATCTGAATGCGATCTTTACATATTCTTTAATCATGACCATTGATCCGTCTAGTTCGTCCTCTGTTGTAATCAAAATGTTGAATTGATCCTTTATGCTGCATTATCTCGTGGCTAAGTCTCACATATTTATGAACTCTACATTATATATAAATTTGCACTCCTCAATCGACCTGTGTAGAAACAACATTTTCTTAGATCATCCATAGGGGAACTTTGTGATATTTCGTTCTTTCCAACACTTAGGAGAGACAATATTAACAAATTGGGGTTGGTCTCATTGCATAAGTTGTTATGGGAATAGACACGTATAAGTTAACCAGTCGGGATTGATCTCTTTGCATAAACTGTTATGGGAATAGACATTGATGATAATTTAAGGAATCCAATCATATGACTGCATTTAGATTTGCTTGATGCTGAATCTTCTATTTGATAAAATGCATTATCATTGATAGAAAATAATATGATAAGAATGGACATGGATATATTAAATGGCTACATCTACTTGTGCATTTTGATACATTTCCATAATATATCTCATTTGGTTATATGCTCATGCTAATACTCTCAAAGCATAATGGATGAATATAAATGAATCAATAATAAATGCATATATATGTGTGGCTGTACAAAGATTGTCTTCTCTGTGCTTATAACCCTATTAGGGAGGGCGAACCATGAGTTGAGTGGTGCCTAAAAACCCCACTTAAGATTTCGCCCCTAAGACCTGTTGGCGTTTCAATTAGCACCTTTGGAGTGCTTATTGGAAACAGACAGCTATTGCAAGTGTCATAGTACTGCTCTTCGAATTATAGAGAGGAAGAACTCTCTTTGCTGATGTTCTACGTAAAAAAGTGTACTAAGGTTCCTATCTTTTTTACTCAACGGCAGGACACAAGGGTGCATAAATACAATGTGTCGTAGCTAAGCTTTTCTCTGGTTTCTACAAATCTTAACTATGACTAAACTAGCTTTTAATCTATCCTATCTCCTCAAGATAAACAGAGCATGAGGGCATAGGAGCAGGAATGGATTGGTTGGATCACTTGAATCCTTCTCCTTAGAATATGGCCGAGGCTCTGAACTCTCGGATATACGTTGGGATAAGGTTTTATGCAAGCAAACACTCTTTACGGTAAGTTGGATCTAAGACTTGCCAAGGAGGAGGAACCCCTGTCCAAGGTATAGGCTGGGAAACAACAAAGTACGATGATATGGATATCAGGATTGCTAAGGAGGAGGAACCCCTGTCCGAAGTATAGGCTGAAATTAGATCATTAAATGACATCAAACGATAACTATTGATGACAAAATATCCGAGGAGATTGAAACAATAAGCTATAAACACAAGACGTTTGGAAGAACTCAAATCTTTAGATCAAATTGCATGTGCCCTTTGATTTCCTTCTTCAAGCTTTCTGAATGAATTACAAAAATTGGGACAGCAAAGGCACAAAATCATGCACAATTGCGATCAACCAATTAACTCTCATCCAAGAGTGAACAAATATAAACTTGCAAGCTTGTTGGCACAACGGCGCAGCAATTTTGTGTAGTGAATAAAAGTTAAACAAATAATGAGCCCAAGGCTCTTATTTATAGAAACTCAAAAGAGTAGGCAACCCTAAAGTCTCCTTGAGTTAACAATCAGTTCTTGCCAATCAGTAAAATTTATTCCTAAGTCTAAACGTAGGTGAGAAAACAATTAACTGGAAATCTACTTTAGTTAACTAAACTAAACAAAAGTCAAACTGGAAGTCTACCTTAGTTGACTTAAACTAAACTATAAGTGAACTTAAATTATAAAATGTGTCTCCAAAATTAAGATCCAAAATTAGTGGAGATCTGAGATAGACATCCATAATTGGTGGGATCTGACATGCATGATCAGTGGGACATGGAGTTAACTTGGAATGAGGCATCAAGTTAACTCTTGTCACCATTAATGATATTCTGGAGGGTAGGATGTCCTTTGTGGGTGTTTGACACCTCTATCACTTCTAGTCAACAGTCCTTCCGACTAGTTGTTGACTTCTTTATGTGGAGATCGTCACATGTTAGCAACCTGATGTATGTATCTTCTTCATTCTATTTCCCTTAAGAGGGTTACTCCTTGTCTTTCTGTATGTGTTTCCATTTTGACGTGGAAGGTAGTGTAGTATTATCCAGTGGCGGCTCTGTGTTGGGAATGACTACCTTTCGCGTTGTTTTGCAGCTTTACATTTTTGACTTTTTGCTTGACCTTTCTCGACGGAAGAGTATTGTATGATGAAACCGCGAAGTTTGATTGCCAACACTTCAACCGTGAGAAATGCACATGAACTTGCTGCATACGCAAAATTCCAATGGTTACAATCCTCTAAACTATCCTGGGAAGGCTATCAGATATGCGAGGTGAAACCATTATGGAACCCGTGGACTTGTGTCTATGCTTGTCAATCTATCCAAATTGATCTTTGGGTGTGCTCGACGCAAGTCGGTGTCAGTTGTTTTCAAAAAATCATGGAGTAAGACCATTTTGGCCTTGTATTCGTCTTAGGAGAACTGCATTCTGAAAACCTTGAAGATTGACTATGCACACGATGCTGTTCGGACAACTTTTTCTGGAATTGCTAAAAATAGCCCTGCCGGGGCAACTTTTTACGAAAAATTCTGAGACGCGAGCTTTGTTGAAAATGATTTTCTAAACAAACCCAGATCGTCAAAAATTCGAAAAAACGAATTTTTCTTTGGCATGCAAGAGCCCTTCGGTGGCAGAGGCAGCGAGGCACCATAAAATGATTTTTCTCGGAAAAATCCAACACATGGGTTTTGTTCGTGCTTCACAGCTGAACTGTAATGTCCCCTTCTCGAGCATGATCTTTCCAGTTGACCGTTGGCCTATTCCGGAGACCCGTAGGCTACTCGGAAGGTGAAATTAGGGTTTCGTGTTTTGGAGGTTGCTATTGCTCGTGAATTAATGATTGAATGGCGGATTCTTTCTGGGTTTTCAGAGAGCTTCACTGTGGTGTGTTTTTCTTGGCATTCCGAGCACCTTCAGGAATTTACTATTTTTAGTAAATTCTATTTCTGGCAGTGGTCCTGTCGTTCTTGGCACAGTTGGCTTTCCTCTTCAGTCGACTTAGTTGGTTTGTTCAATTTGGCTTTGGCATGCATTTTGGAGAGATAAGTCATTTCATTTAAGAATGTTATATTTTAATGTTATATTATCCCTTGGCCTAGTCTCATAACTTAATGATGTGTTAAAAGGTGGTCTTTAAGGGGTGGCGCCTCATTGAGGGTATTTTATATTTATCAAAGTCAAAAATTAAAGCCATAAGTTGGACGCCTTTTTGAAGAGATGAAATTTATTTAAAAATCAAAAATTGCTTTGAAGGAAAAGTGACGCCACTTCTTGGAGGGAAAAGTTAGGATTTCTAGAAGCTTCGGGGAAGGCTTCTCAAAAGTTATAAATGGGCGCCTGAGTTCTTCATTTGGTATCCGTCATCTTGAGTATTGTTATGCTGCCGAAATGGTTGCTGGACTGCTTCTAGGAATGAATGCCTCCTAGCCTTGGCTCGACTTCATGCTTGAGAGATAGCATCTAGTGGAGATTTAGTTGTTTTTGAGAGTTTTGTAGTGAGGTTTGCATTGTAGCTCGAGTTTTGCGTTGTAGTTCAGTTTATTGCATTTTATGTCATTTTCTGGAGTTGCTGATAATAGGGCTGAATCTGTAGTTTCATTCATAAATCAGAAAATCAAAAGATATTCGTTTTGGGTATTGCATACTTCCTTTTGTCTATGTTGGGCGCCCCTTTGTGTCAATTTTCAGATTTTATTATGCAGAATTGGGTTTTATTTTGCAGAAGTCGCCTCTCTTGAGGCTGTTCTTCCTCGTCATGCCTGGCAAATGTTTAGATAATTCATTGAGTGGGTTTTGCAGCTGTTTCTCTGTCATAAATTGATCGCCATCTTCTTAGGAGTCCATTGCACTTGGTCTCATGTCATCCGGAGTAGTTATGAGCATTTTTGTTAGTTTATGAGTTGCTGGTCTGTAGTTTCAGCTTGCTGGTTTGTCATATCAGTTTTCAATAGTTGGAGTTTGGGGCTTGTTTTTCAGGGTTGAGAGTCTCTTGGAGTTAGAGAAACAATTGATATCATTTGCAACATTTGGAGAATTCTAGTACATTGTTACTTGCAGGATTATTCTCATTGTAAAGTTGTTCAGTAGTATTGTTCAACTATTTTAATTATCTTGCCTATTTCATTGTATCCCCACGTTTGTGGAAGAGGCTGGCCTACCGCCTATTTACATTTAATTGCATTGTAGTTTAAAGTACCTCCGCCATATGGTAGCTCCATCCCCTCCTTGGGATTGAAAGCACATGCTTGGCATTGAGTTTACTTTCAACAATTGTAGTTGGTAGGGATCCTCTGACCACATGCTCGTCGTTCTCCGACGCATTCTTGGTTAGAGCTCTTTGTATCAGCATTGCATTAAGACCCTCTGACCATATGCTCGTCGTCTTCCGACGCATTCTTGGTTAGAGTTCCTTTATCAGCATTGCATTGAGATCCTCTGACCATATGTTCACACCTTGCCCAACTTGGGATCCCGGTGTACATTCTTGGTTAGAGTTGAATTCCGCATCGTTTGGTTTACGTACTAACCCTAACGATTGTGTATTGCTTTGCTCGTTGTAATTGAAAAATTGAAAAAATTGGTTTAGTATCTTTTATGAACAAACTTAGTTTGTCTGTTTTTCAAAATTACGACTTTTTCTGAAAACCCTAAAAAATAGGGGTAGCAGGGCTACTTTTTTTGGAAAAATCTAACATGTGGGTTTTGTTGAAAAAGTAGTGTTGATCATACCCAGTTGGTCAGATCTATGATAATCCGTTGTTTTCTGTGACATGCAAGAAATTTAAGACAAAAAAGAGGAAGATTGGAAGTTATTTGTTGCCCTTTTCTAAAAATCTGCCTCTAGATGCAACCTCTGAGATTTTATCTTTCTATGCCACTCTTTGAAGAAATACGAAGAACGGTCAAAACCTTCTGTCAGATCTTGAAAAGACGTCTTGGAGAGCAAAATGTTGTTTTTAGCCTTCAACCTGCAAAAGAGAATAATGAAATGGGACACCTATACTTGATTATACAATGATTGATGCTTGAATGAATCAAGTATGGGCACCAACTCATGATTGAGGAGTGATTTGGCCTGATTTGGAGTTCCCAACCCCGATTTCCACTGATTGTGGGACATTTGGACATGAGAAGCCTTCAAAATCTCTAAGTCAAGTCAATAGATCTAGCTTTGACCTTTTAGGTGTCCTTTTTGAGTTTTGAACATTTTTTCATGTTGAAGTGCCTTTGTTGGGTCTTTGTTTCCAGTTGCTCCGTTGATCTTGAGTTGTTCTTGATAGATTCACTGTTGAGATAGGACAAACTTGATCAAGTGTGCCTGGGAGCTGAAAAACTCAAAGACTGAATCTGATGCCTTCAAATCAGGGGTGCTTTTGTCCTCAAAGTTAGTCAATTTCTTGACCGTTCTTCAATTTCACCATTTCGACCCTCCGTGTTTTGATTTGAGATTACCTTTGACTGATGGGTCTGATGATCTTGCTGAAACCTGGGATGGATGACCAGCTTAGTCCTGGAAAGGATGACTGGTATCTCAACTCTTGAAAATCAGTTTAGGTCCTTCAAAAGCTTGGGCGCCCCTGGCCAACAGGGGCGCCTTTGGCTTTATGACTTATTATTTTCATATTGTCAACCTTCGAGAGTGGCCCCAGTTCGATCTCTGTTGTCAGGTGTCGGATTACTCTGTTGTCTTTGCTGACAGTGTCGTTGTTGAGATCGATTGTAACAGAGAAGATCATCTTGGAGGTAACTAAGCTCATAAGCTGCATCTGACTGCTCAAAAAGGTGGGCGCCTGTCTTCAGCAGGGGCTCTTTTGACCAACACTTAGCCAATTTCCTGGCATTCCTCCTTCATCTTTCACCGTTAGGTATTTTCTGCTTGATCTTTGCCTCTGATTGCTTGATAGGTCCTGTGGACGTTTAGCTGGATTGATCGTGAAGCTGAGAGAGAGCTGAGCAGCTGCCATGTATATAGAAGTGGTTGGAAACTTCATCAGGTGCCTCAAATTCAAGGGCCCCCCTGGCTAGCAAGGGCTCTTTTTCATGTTTTGATTGCTATCTCTGATGCTATTTGCCTTACAGCCTCTCTTGACTGCGCTCGCGTTTGTCATTGATCAATGAATCAGATGACTTAGCTCGACGATGCATTGGAAAGCCAGTAGGAACACAAAGAAGATGACTACCTTGGTGAAGGTTGATAACTGCTTTTGATCTTCTGAATTCAAGGGCGCCTTTTAGGTGCAAGTTCATCATTTGCTTTGAAAAACTTCGTCTCTTCATGCTTCACGTTCGTTGTGCATCGTGACTGTCTTGAGCATTGTTGTTGATGATGTAGACGCGTGCATCCTTGCAATTACCTTCATCATGCTGTGTGTATGGGTGTTTGGAAAACTGACTAAGGAATTCAACTACACAGCCTCCTTGGTAGCAAGGCGTTCATTTTCCAGACAACCAATTTTCAACATTTTTCACTTTTGAAAATCTCCTTCATCGCAGAGCATCTTTTCGAGCATTTTCGCCATGGATTCCTTGTTGAAGCTTTTGAAGCTTAACTTTCAACACTGTTGTACCCAAACCAAGTTTTTTGCTTCATTAAGGCATTTTGTGTAAAATGGTCTAAACCCTGTTAAAATGATGTCAAAACGTAGTTTTTGGGCAATTCAAGTATGGGATTTGAGTCGATGTCATGCCACGGAGATACTGGCAAAATTTGAAAAAATTGAAAATTAGGGTTTCAAAACTCTATTTTTAGGTCAAAACCCTAAAAAATTGAAACTTGTCAGAATTGACTGAAATTTGTTTTGATTGGTTTATTTTGCTTCACGATCACAGTGGTGAAGTCAATTTCAGTTAAGACTCAGTTTAAGCCTGGTGGGTAGTTTTCGTTTTTTCAAATGAGAAGTTAGGTTTTCTAAATTCATCATTGGTAGATGGCCAGGTACCAAGTATCGATAACTAAGCTCAAAACGCTTCAGTGATGTTTCTATGGCAAGTTTCGTCCAAAAAGTTACTTCGTCTCGGAGGAGATTTTTAACGAGGTAAAGATACTGTAAAATTGGCTAAGTCTGGATTGAAAAAGCGCCACTCTAAGGTAGGGGCGCCCATCATTCTAGAAGCTTTATTCAACTTTTTGTGACTTGTCTCTACCAAGATGACTTCTCCAAATTCCTGATAGCTTCGCAATGAGCCAGCCAACCAGTCCAACGGAGGAGTAAATCGCCTGAAACCAGAGATTCAATGCAGAACGAGGAAAATGCAAAAATGATTACCACTGAGGTCAAAAGCGCCCCTGGAGGCCAGGGGCGCCCGAGGTTTTTAAGCCTTTAATGGAATCTGTTTGATGATTTCAGGTACTTGTCTCGTTCGTGTCAGCTCTAGCTTTCCGTTGCCTGTCTCAACCGAGTCAGAAGATGTCTTGGCAATCTGCAGCCGAAAGTTTAGTAGTTTTTGCCAGTTACAGTAATGGTTGACACTGGTTGGGAAAAGCGCCCCTGGAGGCCAGGGGTGCCCATGATTTAGGAAGGTTAGATGATGTTTTTATACGAAGTGCTCTCCAGGAGCCTTTGCTCAAAATTCAACCTACTCCGCAGTGAGCCAGTCGGCATGTTCTGAAGTTTTGCCAAGTGTCGGGAAACGTCAAGTGAAATATGGTCAAGTTATCAGTGAGAATAATGAAAATGCCTGAAAATATTCTAACACTGAGGTCAAAAGCACCCTGGAGGCCAGGGGCACCCATCTTTTTGAAGCCTCAAATTTATGAATTTTGGATTATCACCTCAAGGAATCTTCTTGTCAGATTTGGTCCTGCTCTTCGATGGAACTGTCAGCCAGTTGATCTGACACGACAGTCAATCACAATCAGTGATTGAACGTGAGCTTCATTTGAGGTTTCTAGATTCAAATTTTCAGAAAAATGTCTAAGTATGGAAGGATGCTTAAAAGTCAAAGGTTGACTTTTTAAATTCAAAAATAGAAGTGTGCATGAGAAGAGTTTTCAGTTTACTAAATTTAGATCTTCAATTGAACTCTTTTCAAGTCGACTTCTGGTAAACCTATTTTTGGTCATAATTGGCTAAAATTAGTTTGCATGTATCAGTTAACTGAATTTTTCAAAGTGGCGCCCTAATTAGGGTTTATGGTATAGCCAGTTAACTGAGTTTGAAGCCAAATATAGGCCATGCGTGAGTTTTGAAGCACCAGTTGTACTTCAAGCGCTATTTCCAATGCTTAAACATGCATTTCACACGCCTTAGAAGATATTTTTCTATATATTTTGCTAATGGCATCCATTATTCTTCATCAGAGTTGACAAGAAACATCTTTTCTTGAGCATAGAATTGATCTGCAGGTGCTACAGGTGTCAAATTTCAGTATTCTTCGTAGCTACAAATTCAAATTGTTCAAGAGAAGATTATTTCACACTTCGTTTTTCATTTGCATGCAGGTGTTATCATTTCTACTTCAAGCATAGGCGAATTTTTACAGAAGAAGAGAGAAAACAAACAAATTAAACTTCTATTCTTTTGTCTTATTTTCCTCTATTCTCATCTTAGATTTTCTTCGCATGTCAAAGAAAACGGCAGATTTTTCAGAAAAGCATCATCTGGGTTCGAGTATGTTAGCATCAACAACAATACCCATGTCTTAGATTATTTTGTGAAAATTGCCCCGCTACCTCTTTTCTAGAGCACTGTGCTTTTTTTCTAGAATTCTCTTTGCATGTGGGCCTAAATCACGTTTTTTCGCAAATCTGTTGATCTGGATTGTTTCAGGGTTCATTTCTACACAAAACCCATGTTCCAGATTTTCGCGGGAAAAATTGCCCCCAGTGCCCCTAACTGCCAGTTCAAATCTCAACCGAAAACCTTTTACATGCAAGCCTAAATCCCATTTTTTCACAATTCTGACATTCTAAGTTGCATTAGAATTTGATTCTGCACAAAACCCATATCTTAGAATTTGTCCGAAAAAATTCACTTCCCCTTGCTATTTTTAGCCTATCCCCGAGCTTTTTCAGTTTTTCCGAAGTTGTCCAAACATACCCGACTTTACAGTCAAAAGTCTAGTCTTTCAGAATGCAATATAATCCCATAGACTATAAGGCCAAACAGGTCTTTCTTCATAACTTTCTGAAAACTACCGATACCGACTTAAGTCATGTTTTTCCCATCATCAATCTGAACTCATTAGAGGGTATCAGCAGTACTACAATCAGAAATCTTGAACGTTCAAGGATACTTACAGCGGCATCCATTCCTATCTCAGTCTTTGATCTCGAGTTCGTACTTGCTTGTGTCAAGCATTATGACTCGTCTACCAGATAAATCAGGTCGACAGATGGAAGGATTATTTGTAGCCTTAAGCCGAGGGATGTAGAAAATTGCTTTTCTATTCCTCCACATTCAGATCATTTCGCTATATCCATTTCAGATTGTGACAGAATATGGGAGGAGGACAAGGATAGATCGCAGAAGAAAGTAGCTCAACGATGGTTGGAAGTTCAGAAAACCAACATGCCAAGGAAGATTGCATGCGGTGATTTCAAGGAAGAGATCACTATTTTGATAACTTTCCTCAACCGGTTAGCAGGTTCTGAAGACGCAAGCGTTTTCCGAACGTGGATGTTCTACCTCATCTCAAGAGTTATTGATAAGAAAGAAACTTTTGACTGGGCCATGTTTATCAGCGAGTGTCTTCACCAGCAGATTGCATAGTTCCTAAAGATACACGAATTCCACATGGTGACTTTTCTGGTTTACTTAGTTGCATTTCAAGGCAGCTTTAAATTATTAAAGACCGATGGAGTTCTGGGTGTTTAGCGAGTGCACGAATACTACCCTCAGTTGGAGTTTTTGAAAGCTGAACAGGACTTTACAGCAGTGAATGATCACTTTCTTATGAGGACAGTCAGAAATTTGGATAATGAGATGCATCTTAGGATTTCTGCAGAGGCACAATCAGCAATGGAGAGTTGGGCAGATTGGTTCATCCAATTCCCTACTTTCACATATATTCGTGTATATGGATATACAAGAGAGACTTTGATGTTACCGAGGTATCCATCGGACAAGGTTCTTTTTATGGAGTTCATGAGACATGCACATGAGGTTCACACTTTTCTTCGCAATCGACATAAGCCAACTTTCACCTTTCCGTTTGAGTTGGGTATTTACAAATGCAAAACAGCTGCTGATTGCAAGTTAATGGCACACGAGTTAGAAAAACTTCAGCTTGAGTTTTTTCCTCAGAAGCGTACCTATGATCCGTTGGGTCATTATTCAGCAAGGTTGGAGTGAAATGTTTCACATTTGGCAACGCTTGAGGACTTTTGGGTCAATTGTGAGGATGAATTTGAGGTGCGTCGTCGTCATTATTGTAGGCTTACTATTCCACAGATTGCTGATTTCTTGTCAAAGGATGTGGAAGGCTTGTCTAATGATGATGGCGAGATACTCCTTCATTCATTCATTAAAGACCAAGTTGCTCGTCAGCCACTTCGCCAGCTTGATTGGTATTTCCCAGTGAACACTTCAGTGAAAGACTTGTCCAGGTTTGTTATCAAAACCACCATGTACTTCCTTGAGAGCAAGCGGAGGCGAAGGGTGATCCCAGTTACAGAGCCGCCAACAGTGGTGGTTTCTTCTTTACCTTCTACTTCTAGGGCTAGACCTCGAGTCAAGTGTCATGTTCCCGAAATAAAACATTAAAATACTTAAGTGATGAAATGCAATAAATAAATAAAATACATATTAAAATATATAAAAGAGGAACATTAGCAACCTAATAATACTTATAATTATAATTATCGAATATATAATATAAATATTAACAAGTAAAATAAATATCAAAAATATATATATATATATATGCAAATCTAAATATTATTATAAATAATATTATAATGTTATTTACAATCATCTATGTTATACCCCTCCCCAAAATGATAACCTATTGAAAGGAAACCATATACATCGATTAAAATATTTATATAAATAAAATATAATCCAAATGCTGTAGATCTTGATTTATATTATTATCATAATGTTAATTCTGAGAAAGATAAATCTAATCATTATTTAATCTGATCATGATTATTGTTATTTAAATATAAACAAATCCCTTAAGAAAATATCGATTCCCAATAGTTAATAAAGTAATTAGGAAGAAATGAAGAGCTATTTCAAAAGGAGCACCAGTTGACTTTCAAAAGGCAGCAAGGGACACGACTTGTGAAGACATGACTCTCCCAAGACAAGATCGCTATTTAATGAGAGTCTTTTTCAAAACAAAGGGGAATGGTGGCAAGGAAGATAGGGGGAATAGATTATGTAAAGGGAAATCATTTAATAAAAGAATATTCCCAAAAATCTGGTCAGCAGGAAATACAATGTTTATTAATTATTAAAATAGCAACACAGTCATATCAATCAGATTTAACATAAATCTGCAGGCATAATACAGTCTGATATGAATTATAGGGGACAGCAAGGAGGTTTGTGTAAATAAATATCATCCATTATAAACAGAACATTATTACAAGTATAACATCTAATGAAGAATATATATAAATATAGATATGAGTATTTGTAAGTAAAGAACGATCATCTAGATGCATATATTAACTAAAATAAATAAATAATAACTACATATGGAAATACTCAAAATAAATGAAGGAAAGAATATAACACAAACCTATATGAAGGAATAGGCTATAGGTAAGGATAAGTGACAAACCTTAAAAGAAGTAAGTTGAGCATAATTATTAGTAGATGTAGAAAGATAATGATTTCATAAAAAGAATAAGTATCAAGAAGATAACCAAGGCAGGGAAGAGAGGCATTCAATAGGATCTACAGTAGGAGACCAGAGATGCTGAAACAGGTGATGTACTCACTTAGCAATAATATTTAGAATATTTAGAATATAAGAAATTGATGTTGCTAATTTGATTATTGATATAATGCTTTCTTTAATCTTATCATAATGAGAATTATTCTAGGAAATGATGAACTTAAAGAACCATTGATAAATGAAGATATATTTCATTATAGGCATGAAATAAATCTTGGATGAATGCAAATATAGCCGATCGTGTAAAGATTGTCTTCTTTGTGCTTGTAACCTTATCAGGAAGGGTGAACCATGGTTTAAGTAGATTGTCTAAAAACCCCACTTTCAGCCCCTTAGGCCCTAGACAAGGGATTGGGCCCTGTAGCCCCTTAGGCCCTTGACTAGGGATTGGGTTATAGAAGGTTGGGGGTCCCACCTAGGCTTGTGCCTCTTAGGCCCTAAACAATGGATTGGGCCTTGCAGCCCCTTAGGCCCTTGACTAGGGATTGGGCGAATAGGAGGTGGTAGACCTTAGGCTACTTAAGGATTCCATGATTCCTCTCCCCCTGATAGGATGAGTGTCTTCGAGGTGTTGCCATGAATGGAGTACGTAGGTACTAAGCCACTAGGCAAGAAGGATTGGGATGGACAACCTCTTGAGATTTATTTGAAGGCTTCAGGGCGGATCCACCCATGACACTTCTCTTGCTTGTTGAATTGCATTTATGATTATGCTTATATTTTGGATATCTAGATATTAATGCTAACAAATATTTGTGTGTGTGGGAATTTTGTTAATATGGTGAATGCAGATTTCAAATCAAGATTACTTAATTAAAAAGAACAATCATGTGGAAAGAAGGAACCCTAAACCTAATCAACAAATGAATTCTAGGGCAAACTGGGTAAGGGACATTACATCAAGGTTACCATGAAGCCGCCTGAAGGGGTTAAGATGGGGGTTAATTCAAAAGGAAAAAGCATACCAAAAGGAAACAGGTTGAGAAAATGCCAGCACTTCCAGTTGTAGAGACAGTACTTCAAGAGCCAGCATTTCCAGTTACAGAGACAGTACTTCCAGAGCCAGTTATTTCATCGGAACCAGTATTTCAGGCTGAGGTCGGTTTGTCATCTCTAGGTTCACCTTTTTCACCACAATCGTCTCCTATAGATATTGATTTGGAGCCTGAGTCTCCGATACATGAGACCTTCATACCAGTGGATCCGCCAGCAACTGATACAGTAGAAACGGCTCCACCTCGAGAGGATAGTATTCCTTATTCATCTTGGCTCAAGAAGTCATTGGGAAGAGAAAGGCGTATGCCTTCATATGATCTTGATTTATCTGAGTTCGGTGAACCCTATTAGAACAGGTTGAATAAGAGGGCCAGAAAGCAGATTAACATTGAGAAAAATCTTGAAGCAGAGATCATCATAGAGGTTGCTACTCCTCCAGAAGGCAAGTACTTGGATGAAGTTGATGTTGGTGATTTTACCTTCATCAAAACTAATCTGGGTAAGAGTACTCGACACACCGACGTGAATCTATTCAAGGTCGTCGCGAGTAATCTAGAGGAACGCATCATGAAGGATGGTGAGGATAAGGCAGTTCTCAAAACTGAAATCAGGAAACTCCGCATGTACATCTCGAGTTTGCTTCATGGCAGCGAGGGGCAAGCACCTTTACTCCCACGGCTTCGAGAGACCGCCACAGATCAGCAGAAGATTCAACACTTGGTTAATCGAGGAAAGCTGCTGGATACCTGGATTGAGGACTTTATCATTGCTGATCGACACCTCCTCACAGAGCTATATCAGTTGAGGGTTGACGCACATAGTCTTTGCCAGAGAATTCAGGAGCTCGAGATTTTCATAGCCGAGCGTAAGCCAAAGGACCTGATTCTGATATCACAACTTGCAGGAATCTATGATGCCATTGAAGCAGATGGAGATCAAAAGAAGGTCTTCACTTGGAGAGAGTTGTATCTTTGCAAGGTGAAGACATATGACAGGATTTTTGCTAAGATGAACATGTTTCAGGAAAAGGTTGTTGCAGCTCTTCGTTTCATCAGCAAGTACATCACTCAAATCCCATGTCATTATCGGCATGAGGACGGTACATACGCCGAGTTAGAGGCAGTTCAGGCTGAGTTCGAAGAGTTAGTTCGTGGTAACCTATGTGGAGGGCCAGAGGCGTCCAAAATGGAGGAGTTTACAATGCTGACTATTAGTTTCAAAAAGGTGATCACAGAGGTTAGAGATAGTCAGAGGGAAATCCGGGATGGAGACAAAGAGTTAGACAAAGAGTTAATCATCGTGGACAGCGTCAGAGTGCCAGATGATGATACTATCGATAAATTCCTGGAGGAGATGATAAACTTGGAGTAGACTTTCAGTTAGACCATGCAGTTGTTTACAAGGATGAGTTATAAGAAGCAGTTAACTCGAGGCTTCTTTCCGAGTTAACTTGCTGTTACACATTGCATGCATGTCTTTCTTGGAAACATCTACAAACACTTGGAGCTTAGATTAGATCTTTCAATTGACTAATGATAGCATTCCAGTTGACTTGCTTTCAATAAGGACGTGCATGTTGCACCTTGTCCATTTAGGTTAGATATTTCAGTTCACTGATGATAGTTTCTCAGTTAACTGTATAGTTTCATTGAATTAGGGTTTAGGAATAAGATCTTGCATGTCTTGCAAGACTGTAGTTGACTCAAGGTGATTTTAGGGTTGCCTACACCTTGATGTCTATAAATAAAGAGCTTTAAGCTCATTTGTAATTTAACTTTTGCTTGATAGCATACATGCTGTGCCTACCTTGCTTGTAGTATTGCTATTATTGTATCTGTTCAACGAACTTTTACAAGAGATTAATATATGCTGCGCCTACCTTGCCTGTAATATTGTCTTTTTGGATTTGTTCACATGAGTATTCATTTTGATAATGAATTGTTATGCCACTCGGGTTCCATGCAATTGTTATGATGAATGCTTGCCTTAGTTAGATATAGTGGATAGTTCGATCGTGGATTGTATGTGTGTCTCGCCTATGCAATTTGCTGTCCTAGTTGGCTATCTTTTGTGTTTTGTTATCAATAGGCCTATTTGAATTAAGAAAATAGTTGTGCCCACCTTGCACTCATGTTGAGAATTCGTACTTAAAGCCTATCGTATGATGTGTGTCATAATAAGCTTATTCAGCCGAGTAGATAGTTGTGCCCACCTTGCCTTCGTGTTGCAAATCTGTACCCAGCTTATCATATAAAAACCATTCCCGCTCCATTTCCTCACGCTCTGTTTTCTTGAGGAAACTGGATAGATTTTAAAGAAGTTAGCTTAATTGTAGTTAGATAATCTGCGAGACTAGAAAATACTTAGCTGCAATGTTCTAGGTTTTCTTAACCTTGTGCCTCTACCAGCTGAGAACAAAAAGATAGGATTTAGTTTAGTTTTCTGTTCCATGCATTCCAGCACAACGAGGGAGCTTCCCCTCCTAATTTGAAGAGCATGCATTACGCAGTGTGCATAGCTGTACGTACAAACTCATACTCCAGAGGTGTTAGTTCTTATGCCAACAAACACCTAGTACTGGCCAATTTGCCATTAATGGCTGCGAAGCTCCTAACTTTATTCCTGAAAAATGAAAATAGACCCACCAGAGTAAAACTAACTTTTTGGTGATTTTGACTTGACCAGTGTGATCGTGAAGTCAATTCATCCTATCAAAATCATTTTCAATAAATTCTGGCAAGGTCCTATTTTCAAGGGTTTCCCTAAAAATAGGGGCACGAAACCCTAATTCTCAAATTTTTAGAATTTTGCACACATTCCTTGACATAAACTGTCATATCCTTGGAATTGTGACAATAAGATAACAAAATACATATTTAAAATTATTGACTATTTGATATTATTATAAATTATAATTATGATTATCAAAGATAATATCATAATTATAATTATTATATTATAAATATTGACAAAATAAATAATAAAAATTAAAGATATATAAAATTAAGGTAAAACACAAATATAATAATATTATAATTATTGAATACAAAATTATAAATGATGGTTATCACTATAATGGATAAGAGAGACACAAAATAAACATAAAATAATTACTACATTTGCAAGGGAGTGTGACGATTTCATAATGTTTATTATTTATAATAGCGTTGATTCCTATTAAAAAGACTGTATTAAATACTAAGACAAATAATCTCAACAACGATCAGTATAGTGATTAAAAGCCACAATTAAATGCAGGAGGGAAGCGATTAAGGTATAAAAAGTGATGCGTCCCTTAAGGAGAACCATGTCCTTTGATATGCGAATGGTTACGCCCATGGGAAAATCGGGTTATAAAAGGGAAGACAATCAAGGGCAGATGGAGGGGGATGGAAAAGGAAAGGAATTTAAGTTACCAAGGCAACTGGAGGGGGGGAAGATTGTCTTGCTAACGCTATGAGTATATGTTGATGGGACACAACATTATAATTGAAGAGGCAACTCAGGAAAGATAAGAGTCAGGTATCCTTGGCATCGTATGAAGTGGTTCATTCGTGTTACTCTGGGATAAACGTGGAAGGATATTCAATCGCATTAGTATGTCTGACACCATGGAAGATTCCGTTGTTCCTGTCAATCGTTGGTAGTGCCGTGGAGTTCACATGTGATCGACTGGTGTAGTATCAGGATCTCACATGGTTCTCTCATTAGCGTCTCTTCTCACCTCGTTCTCATTATCATTATCAACATCTCCGAGGAACCTCTGTAGAGTCTATTACTTCCTGTGGCACTATATTTGTACGCAACCATTGGAGACTCCTCAAGGGAACAATAGCGCACTCATGCCTAAGTTAATGTAATCGTTGTCGGCTTTGTGGATGTACAATTCACAAATGTGTACCAATACTCACCTATGATGGAACCATCATAAATAAGAAAATCTCTTGAATGGTAGTCAGTGATTTTGTATAAGAGAAATAAAGGAGTCAAAAAGGAAAATACTTGGATGTATGTGTTGATTGGCATTTTTTTGACATTTGGGTGCCCCTGGTTAATATCCTTGAAGCAGGCATAGGAGCTATCAAGCCAGTCTGAAGTAATATAAAGAGATAGGTATCTTTAATTTGAATAATAGTGTAATTAATAAAAATACCATGTTATCTAATTTTGTTGATGATATGGAGAATAATGAATCATGTGTGTTTCTAGTTATTCGTAACATTGCGGATATGTTTGCTCCATTGACGTTGCAGTATTAATATATTATATACGATTACAATAATGATGCTTGAAGCAATTATTGAGCTTTATAGGTAATTGCGATTTCTTGATATAAAAACCAATAAATTTATGAATGCTTTTATCCTATGATTGATCAAGAAAAAGGGAAAATAATCTTATCTGAACACTAGACCATCATAAAAGGATATCTTCAAGAAATCAGAGCAAGATTCAAGGGTTCCCAATTAGGGATCATAACATAAACCCACAAAAACTTTACCTTCTATTTGACCTAAAACATACTTTTGGCAACATTTTTACATGACTTAGATCATTTTAACAAAAATGTCTCTTAAAAGCAAAAAAAATATTTTGGGTACAACAAGACCCAAGGCAGGGATGTGCCATGGAGGGGTGGCAAGTCCACTTAAGGTTCTGCTAGTCCCAAGGCAAGGGTTGGGCCATGGAGGGGTGGGGGTCCCACTTAAGATTCCGTCGAGGCCATGGAGGGGTGGTAGGCCTAGGCCACTTTGACTTTATGGTTCCTTTCTCCTAATAGGGCGAGTGTCTTCCAAGGTGTTGTCATGAGTGGAGTATGTAGGTACTAAGCCGCTAGGAAAAGAGGATTGTGATGAACAACCTCTTGAGCTTGGCATGAGGGCTTCAGGGCGGATCCACCTATGGCACTCCTCATATGTCTGCATAATTGCATTATGATTATGTCTTATTTGGGTACTATATATTAATGCTAACAAATAGATATGTGGAAATGTATGCATATGGTGACTGCAAGTATTAGTCCAAGGTTACCCTATTGCAAAAGGCCATCTGGTAGGGAGATAGAAATCCAAATTCCCTAGCCAATAAACAACTTTTAGAACAAGATAGGTAAGGGACATCACAGTGGTATCATAGCATCTTTCCTGCCATCCCGTGGGAAATAATGCAAACCTACCACCAAAGAAGCTCTAGGAATAACAACCTAGGAAACGACCTAATGGGTGACCCATTAAGAGATGAACTTAAGACTTTTATGGAGAATAGCGATAAGAAAACCCAAGCCCTAATGGAACAAAATGAGAAAACTAGCCAAGCATTACTTGAAGCCCTCCAAAACTTGAGTAGCAATAATACAAGAGAGGCAAATTCTAACCACTTCGAAAACAACAATCCCACACCCTCTCAAACCACAAGTTCTAGAGATGCCAGATCCCCTTTCTTACCAAGAGAAGAACCCATGGAAGAAAGAGATATCAATAGACCCCCTGAGGATGTAGATGAAATCGTTGCAGCATATTATAGGCTTGAGCCTGAAATGAAGGAGCTTGTGCCTTTTAAAGAAAACTGTGAGGCCAAACAAAGAGTGGCCCCTAGAAGGGAGAGAAATGACCAAACCGATAAGGATCTCAAGAGTAGGGTAAGTAAACTCACCCTCCCCAACTTTGACGGAGAAGGAAAGAGCACCGCACACTCTTGGGTGCAAAAAATGGATATGTATCTATCATTAAGTCCCATGATGGAAGGAAATGCTATCAAATTCGTTGTACTACATCTGACTGTAATGGCCCATGAATGGTGGCATCGTGGACTAATAACCCAAGGCCACCACCAAGTTACCAACTACGATGGTTTTACTCAAAGGTTGATCAAAAGATTCAACCAAAGGCACCTCGAATGGTACTTTAGGGAACTCACACGAGTAAGGTAACAAGGCACTATAGAAAGTTACACCACCGAGTTTCACAAACTAGCAGTCATGGTCCCTGAAATTTCCCAAGAGAGACTCACCTATCTATTCATAGAGGGGCTAAGAGGATTAGTTAGAAGTATGCTAAGTGCATTAGAACCCACCCGCCTAGATGAAGCTATTCAGAAGGCTATGAAATATGAAGAGAATTGGCCGAAGGACAAATCCAAGAACTTTACCTCATCATCCAAACCTCCTCGTGCAGGACCCAGAAGGGAAGATTCACGAAAGACATGCTCATACTGTAATAAGAGCTGGGATCATGATCATATGTGCAAAACAATGGAGGACTTAAAAAGAAAAGGGTTATATTTCAAATGCCAAAATCCATGGGGGCATGATCATAGATGCAAAGGTCGAGCTTACAAGTTAGAAGTGAACCCTGAGGGAGAAAGCAAAGAGCACCCAAGTAAGAAAACAAGATACGAGGGAGGAGATCTCAAGGGTATCCAATCAAAAGAAGTAGAGTCCGTAAACAAATGGAGCTTCGTGGAGGAACCAATATAAGTGGTGAAGAAAACCGTACACCCTCAAGATCCCCCACCAATAAGAATTGTAATATATCAATTAGACCCCTAGGTTCTTTATCAAGAAGATAGAAACTTCTTCATAGAACATTACATAGATATATGCCATACTCTAATCCTTTTCTTAAGTTCTAACCTTAAGGTTAAAAGATATTCATGACATCAAAAGGGATTTGCTCGAGGACAAGCAAATTTGAGAGGGGAGGACTGTCATGTCCCTGAAATTGGACACTAAGGTAACAAAGACATATTTAAAAAAAAATATATTAATGACTTGACACCATTATAATTATAATTAGTATAATATAAATATCGTAATCCCCAAATTAAATATTAGATATCATAACCATTGTAATAATATAAAATAAATAAAATGTATAACTCAATATCAAAGATAAGATAACAAAATCAAGATAACCTAAGATATCATTACAAACTATAAATATCCTTATTTCCATTGTATTTGCAAAATACATTATATTTTCATTACATATAGTTTTGCACACATATATCCTACATTGTATTTACACAAACACTAAATATTATATGTAAATTCAATATCATTAACCTTGTGTTATTCGCCACACATAACACAAGAATAGTTTGATCTTAATCACACCTTTCACAAAAGGTGTGATCCTCCCAAAAGTCGCATCCCCTTAATAGACACAACCTCTTCGCAAGATATAAATAGGGAAGTTTTATCGAGGAGGGAAGAGAAGAGTCAACAACGGACAAGGGAGGAGAATAGAGACACAAGTAATAAGACAACAAACAGGTGAATCTCCTTTCACATAGCCTTAATATTCAGTTCTCCTAAATTTGACATGATGGTACTTATAGAATTTTTGTTTGCTCATTATCTGAATGCGATCTTTACATATTCTTTAATCATGACCATTGATTCGTCTAGTTCGTCCTCTGCTGTAATCAAAATGATGAATCGATCCTTCATGCTGCATTATCTTGTGGCTAAGTCTCACATATTTATGAACTTTGCATTATATATAAATCTGCACTCCTCAATCGACTGTGTAGAAACAACATCTTCTTAGATCGGCCATAGGGGAACTCTGTGATATTTTGTTCTTTCCAACACTTAGGAGAGACAAGATTAACAAACTGGGGTTGGTCTCATTGCATAAGTTGTTATGGGAATAGACCCGTATAAGTTAACCAGTCAGGATTGATCTCTTTGCATAAACTGTTATGGGAATAAACATTGATGATAATTTAAGGAATCCAATCATATGACTGTATTTAGATTTGCTTGATGTTGAATCTTCTATTTGATAAAATGCATTATCATTGATAGAAAATAATATGATAAGAATGGACATGGATATATTAAATGACTACATCTACTTGTGCATTTTGATACATTTCCATAATATATGTCATTTGGTTATATGCTCATGTTAATACTCTCAAAGCATAATGGATGAATATAGATGAATCAATAATAAATGCATATATATGTGGCTGTACAAAGATCATCTTCTCCATGCTTGTAACCCTATTAGGGAGGGCGAACCATGAGTGGAGTGGTGCCTAGAAACCCCGCTTAGGATTCCGCCCCTAGGACCTAAGGTAGGGATGTGCCATGGAGGGGTGGCAAGTCCACTTAAAGTTCCGTTAGTCCCAAGGAAAGAGTTGGGCCATGGAGTGGTGAGGGTCCCACTTAAGATTTTGCCGAAGCCATGGAGGGGTGGTAGGCCTAGGCCACTTTGACTTTATGGTTCCTTTCTCCTAATAGGGAGAGTGTCTTCCGAGGTGTTGCCATGAGTGGAGTATGTAGGTACTAAGCCGCTAGGAAAGGAGGATTGTGATGAACAACCTCTTGAGCTTGGAATCAGGGCTTCAAGGCGAATACACCTATGGCACTCCTCATATGTTTGCATAATTGCATTATGATTATGTCTTATTTGGGTACTATATATTAATGCTAACATATAGATGTGGAAATGCATGCATATGGTGAATGCAACTGCAGGTATTAGTCCAAGGTTACCCTATTGCAGAAGGCCATCCGATAGAAATCCAAATTCCCTAGCCAATAAACAACTTTTAGAACAAGACATGTAAGGGACATCACATTTTCATCTTTCTTTCATCCTTGATCTCCGCCTTTGCCAATTGCGTCTTTTGATCACTAATTTCCGCGAGACGACGGACACCTACATCCAGATGCTAAGCATACTAACCTGCCTAAACCTCAGTGATATGTTTTCCAGCTTTTCTCACCCTCTAATGTTGCTTTTATCCTGTTTTTTGGGCGACTGAAGGTTACTGATGAGCAAGATTCACCGTTTTCGAACAACGAACGATGAAAGCCGAAAAATGACTAAGGGTAAGGTCCCTTGGAGGGGGGCTTTCTAAAAAATTTCAGTTGGTGTTGCTGAGAGGTTTTAGGAATATTTTAAAGTTGGTCGTCCCATGAATTCAATTTTGCAATTCAGCTTAAGAGTTTGAGCTCCAAAATTTAAGGAACTAATTGGAGTACTTTGATAAAATTTAATAAATAAATAAAAATTCTCTCATTTTTTATTTTTTTTAGGAATTTAAAATTTCAAGTTATAGACAAGTGGCAAAAAAAAATCCTAAGCTGTAGGGGCAATTTCTAGCCCCACCTCAATTTCACCCACTGAAATTTGCAGTCCTAAAAGGTAGGGGCTGCTATTTTTCAAGAAAAGATTCCAATTAATCTTGTAGCATAATTTTTTTTGCTTCATGGGATTTTTTGATCCATGAAAATAGAAGCCCAAGCCACCCCATGGAACCATATAGTAAGGAACCAAATGCTAGGCGCCCTAACTAGACAAGGGTGCCTAGACATCCCAGAGTTAGAATTTTTTATAAATTTCACCATTTTCGGATTTGCCTCCATTTTGCGTGAACTTCACCTTTTCTCGATCGTTGACAGCTTGACGTTGTCTGCACAGCATTTTGGGACTTTGAATTTGATACCTGGTGGCAGATAATCCTCCATTGATGACCTTGGAGCTTGTGCTTCGCCTTCTGAAAAAGCAAAATTAACCCACTAGAGAAATCCTAACCTTTTGACGATTCTGACCGGACCAGCTTGATTGGGAAGTATTTTCAACCAATCAAAATCAATTAGAGCCCTCCAAACAAAGATTCTATTTTTAGAAAGTTTTGCCAGCATCCATTTGACAACAAACCCAAAAAAACCCTTAATCAAGTCTATTTTTAGAAACTTTCTAAAAATAGAAACTTCGACTTTTGAAGAAAATATTTACAGGACTTTGACCCCTCTTTACAAAATGCCTTAATGAAGCAATTTTTGTTTTTGATTGGGCACAACACATTGTATTTTTAGAGATAAATACGGTGTTAATATTGGCCATTTCCATCCTATCTATTTGTGATTTCTCGCTGCAACCATTCCCTTTATTTATATTGAAGAAGGGAAATTGGCATACTTTATTGTTATGAGGAGAAAATAAAAAATCTTAAAAAATGATTAGTAGTGTGGGCCCGGGTCCAGCCTATAGAAGGCTGCGATGCATATTTGAAGTTAAGTATTGAAGGTTTAAGCTAGCCGCAACAATAATAAACCACCGTAACATTCTAGCATAGCCTAAAAATCCATGTCATCTAAATACCTATTGACTAAGGAGATAAGCTCTGACAAAATTCTGACACAGCCAATGTTGAGTTTATTCCTTGTTTCAGGCTAACCAATATCTTGCTGAAACTTCAGATACTGTATATATTACGCTGATTAATGCTAGTGCAAGTTTATATTCTGCCGCAGCCTACAAGGAGGTTGTGAAATATTTTAAAAGATGCGTATATTATTCTTGTGAGGGAGGTTGCAACACATGCTATTGGTATGATTCATAATTAATTAATCATATTTGCTGTCATCATATTCAGATGTGTGTATTGAATTTTTATAAATTTTTTTGGAGAAATATGGTTTGAAAATCAATAATAAATGTTACAGGTGTACCATATAGAAACGGTAAATTGGATAACCGATTTACAGTATCTTGTGACAATTAACTTTCCATAATCAGTAGCTGCAATCTTAGTGTAATATCTGTTGGGTATTGGCTATTACAATTCAGCATTGGTTCCAGTTTGCTGCAATGATTCATCCTTCCTTTGCACTCTCAAATATATCAACTTTTACTGTGGGTATTTTACATTTTATGCAGTTTGTTTTCCATGTCTTTTTTCTAGATTGTTGAACAACTATTTGTTACAATTCTTGGAATTGAAAATAAAAGAGTATTTCATTGTTTTATCATTCATATTGTAAACATCTATGCGGTTCATCACCAGATTACTTTAGAATGTAAGTCTGGATGGCAATGTCACTAAGAGATGGTTAATTGTTTAAATATTTATATTGCATGCACTGTAGAACTGTGCAGTTTGCCACCAGTTAGTTAGTGTCCCAACCAATGTATGCTCTCACCTTGCCCACATTCAGAATTGGTGATCAGAAAGTGCAAGAGTTTGCATTTCATACTAGCATTTGCAAAAGCTTAAAAAAGAAATCAGCTAGGAACATTACATAGTTTGCTAGATCTGCAATGTATGAGGGTTCGTAATTAATCCTAAAATTTATTATTGCTGATCAGCATTAGCGTAGGATTTAGTTTTATATTTTTATTACTCATTTTCAGTTTTCATAATCTAAAAATATTGTAACATTGCATATTTTTTGAGGTTCCCAATTGGGGAAATTACAAAATCATAAATTGGGTAGGTAATGCAATTTATATTTCTATCTGAATTTTAGTTGCTTTCAATTTGGGTTCATATGCAGATGAAGTTTGATGTAATGTTTTTCAATGCCTGCATGTCACATATTATTAGGTAGACCTTGTAAATATGATTGAGGCACGCTACATGATAGGAAAATCAAAACTTGTTTTTTTGAGAATAACAACAAGCAATGCAAGCTTCTTCCCATGAAAGTAGGAAAAGACTGGAAAGATTTTGCTTACAATTTGTTAAGTTAAGAGGGTGAGCAAGAAAAAAGAGAACACAATCTCCTCTTTGCAAATAAAGCAATTGACAAACAAAAGAACTATAGACAAAGAATCATTGCATGATCAATTGCAAATTATTTTAAGAGTAGTAAGACTTGCAGCCAAAATAACCTCTAGTATCTCATCAAATCAATCTAATGCCATGTTCAACATTACCTAAAAAGCTAAGTTACCGAATTGTTAGAATATAACTCTATTTTCGGGTACAAGTCACACCCGAATTGGGTATCAATTGGAATTTCCTACGAATCGGGTAGGGTTCGGGTTTTTCTAGGCAATAAATCTGGAATAAGGCCTCTATTTCAATTTTGCAAGTTCTTGACTGAGAGTTACGTTTTCTTGAGCTATTTCGTTGCATGGGGGGTTAGTACTAGCACAAATTGATTCTAGGCCAGCTACAAATGAATATGAAGAAGTATTGTTCATATCATTGATGGATCCGTCTCTGAGTCTGAGCGAGGAATGAATCATTGTAACACCGAGTGATAAGCACTAAAGCTATGAACCATCTATGCACATCCATGCCTCGATCAGTATCTCTATCGGTACTTTCTATTATTGCTCTTGGTATAGGTATCACCATAGCAACTACGATGATTGGGAGAATTAGATAACTAGAATACGACTATTCGACTCCTTAATATTATAATTTAGTGGGATAATATTTATAAACTTTTTAATTTCTATAAATATATTTATAAATTTCTTTTTATCTTTTATATTCTAATTTTGTTTTTTAATATTCTAATGTAATATATATCTAATATATAATTTAAAATAAATAAATAATTAATATTATTAAATAGTTTAAAAATTTAAACTATCATATACTATATTAGTATATCGCTTATTAAACTAAAAGTTAATATTTATATAAAAATTATAAATTAAAAATAATATTAAATTTAAAAAAATTAAAATTTAAAATTTAAAAAATTATTAAATTGAAAAGTTATAACTAAAAACTTGTATGTTTATAGTTATACAACATTATTAAATATAAATATATTTATTTTTAATTTTTAATTTATATATTTAATTAAAAATATATATATTTATGATTTTTATATGGTTTTTGTACAAACGCACCCAACCCCTCCCAAAAAAAAATCATACTACCATACCGTACACACGATTCCAATTCCGATTTGGCAACTTAGCTAAAAGGGTGCCATATCATGCTTTTGCGATGGAGGATGAAGATATTAGGAGGTAGTTATATAAGCTTCTAAAGAAAGGTTGGATCAGGTAAAGTGTCAACCCTTGTGCTACACCATCACTTACATCTCAAAAGAAACGATGGGACTTGGTGCATGCATACAAATTCATGTGCTCTTAATAAGACCACCATTAATAATTCTTACCCACACCTTGCATGGAAAGCATTAAGAATATATTGCAACAACCATGGAACTCCGCTACTATCAACCTAGGAAATGGCTACTATCAAATTTGAATTCAAGAAGGAGATGAATGAAAACCATGTTCTACACCAAGGATGGGTTATACAAATGGTTGGTGTAGATATTTGGATTGAAAAACAAACCAAGTACCTCCATGTAGTTAACAAATGAAGTACTAGGTTCTTTATCGAAAAAATAAAATTCATTTAGATGAAATTTTTGTTTTTGGTGAGATGAAAAATTGCATCTGAAATCAATTGTTTGACAACTTAAAGATGAAAAAGGTGTATTTAAAATTTTAAATATGGAAAAAGCAAGTTTTTCAACACAAAGTAGTCTATTTAGGGTATGTGATATTCAAAGAAGGATTAGAGATGGATATAGGGAAAAACAAGGCTATAATGGAACGGCCTACTCCATAAATTATGGCTAAGGTGGGGCACTCTCACCAAATGGCAAGTTTTTACGTAAAATATATTCAACAACTTTATACAATAGCAGCTCCTGTAACCTTGTTCATGAAGGAACACAAGTATTTTCGATGGATTGTATCAAAAGAAGAAAGTTTCCAAACACTGAAGAGACATAGAGCTGATGAACCTATTTTAGCACCTCCATATTTCAATAGAATGTGATGTGTCTAGGGTTTCTAGGTGAACTATTAAGTAAATGGCATCCAATAGATTATTGTAGCAAGAAGTTTAGAAGGAAAGAGGAAGTAGATAAATTTGACCAGGAATTGTCTGCTATTGTTTAAACATTATGCCATTGGAGACATTACTTGATCCCAAAAGAAATTTTCCTTTGCACATCATCAAGCTTTTTGATATCTATAGAGCCCAGCAAAGGTACAAGCTTGTTTTGCGATATGGGTGAATCTTTTACTGAGTTCTGTTTCTTTTATCAAGCATAAATCAGGGAAAATGAATGCAGTAGCTAATGCACTAATTCTGAGAAACCTTAGAAGTATAAAAAAAAGAATTTGATTTGAAAATCTCTTCCCAAAATCATGTCTGTAGAATAAAAATAAAGTATGCTCTAACCCCCATAGATTTGTCAACATCCATAGAATGTTTTAGATTGCAGATTAACAAGAGTATATTTTCCCACTGTATTGAAAATTTCTTAAACACCAAGACATGGAAGTAACCACTCACAAACCAAATGACATCCTAATATTAAATGATCTAAAATATTCTATCATTAGCTACCTCTCTAATATATCCAATATCTTCTAACATGCGCCCAAATCCTCTCCACCATAATCTACCTTTTGCTCGCCCCTCTTCATGCTGTACAAATGCAAAATTATTATGAGCAAACCATTTCTGCAAGTGAGATATGACATCATCAAAAGAATAAAAATTGACAAGACAATCTGCTACAAACATGATAGATAAAATAGATAAATTACATCTCTATAGATTCTCATTTTTATGGCCACTCTCTGCAGACAAGGAATGTATCCCTTTCTTGACATATCACTCTTAGTAAGTTTGTCACCTCTATTCCCAGGTATAAACTATTCTCAGTCACAATCTTCAAAATCTCAAATAAGAGTTGTTTAAAATAAGCATAAAGCACTAAGCAGTAAAAAATACTAGTGCCAAAATAGTAGGTGATGTTATTTTGAAAGACTTGTTCACTTGTGTAGGCATAGGAAATAAAAAAGACAAGCTACGTTTTGTTAGTATGGAACAAGTTCATAAATAACTGTGAAAAAGAAACTATGGCATTGTGCTAAACATAAAATTGGTGGTGTGTCATGTTGGTAACCATACGAAACTGAATGTTCATACTACTTTGCGTCCATTTTTGTCATCAATTAATCATTGTTTGTATGTAACCCCATGTCAGTTGCAGTCTTTCTCATTTTGGTTGGCTTATCATGGTCTTGTTGTTTTGCTGGCAACCCTTGCAAGGTGTTAAGGTTGCACTATTCTAGATGAAAATGATTAGGTTCCTGACCGGTGATGACTAGAGCAATAGAAGAGGAAGTATGAAATGACTAAGGTTTGAAGAAAATGAATAAGTCTTGGCACACTTTTTCATTGGCTTTGCCACATGTAAGCTTTGCCATTAGTAAGAAAAATAAAGTGGCAAATATGTTAGTAATCTGCACCTAATTTGTGAGGGAAAATCAGCAATGAGGCACAATTTCTGGTGGGTTTAGCCACTTGTTTTCTCCATCAAAGTGGGCAAAGGGTTAAGTGATGGGTGCCCTATTAGTGTTTTAATTTGTTTGTTGTGAACACAACACAAAACAAATAATGTGTACATTGGGACTATTCTTTGTTTTATGTGGGGAAGTGGTGAAGCTCCTTGAAACCAAACTAAACTTAGACTAAAACTATAGACAAAATTTACGAGTATGTACACTGTACAAGATCTCATTAAGGGGGGTTTGCATAAATGGAAATGGCTAAGTGTCTATGTTTTTGTTTCAAATACATTCACGTGATTGTTATTAGTCAAACCTTGGCAGTTGCAGTTTGGTGAGTTCTAATGTTTTGGCATATTATTCTCTTAAGTCTCAAAAGGGAATTTTATGACTTAAGTTATTAAGATATTAAAGACCCCCTTGGCCTGGTAGAGCAAAGTTGTTTTTAAAAAGGGGCCAATGTTTATCTTGTGTGGTACCTAAAAGGGAGTTTATTTATCATATTTAAGGCTAATGTTATGCCTTATAAGGTGGGATGCCTAGTTTGGGCTTAATGTCAATTTTAAATAAAAAATCAAATGTGAAATTTTGGAGGCATAAAGTTGGACACCCCTTTTGGGGTAATTTCATGTCATTTCATAAAGTGAAATGAGAGTGAAAACACATTCAAATACAAATGCAAGTTGCCCTAACTTTTCCCTCACTTTATAAATATGAGTTTGAGATCTCATTTGCAATGTGAACTTTGACAACTTAAGGAAACTCTATTGGATTTTCTCTAGGATTTGTATACTGTTGGTTGAGGACAAAACCCTCATCTCTAGTTGCTGGTTTCGGTGGTGAGAAATCCACCCTAGCTGGTTGGAGTGATTCTACTTCAGGGATCACCTTGGCATTCACAAATTTAATGATATTCATCATTTTGGTTGTTAGAATGAAGATATTTTCCGTATTTTGAGTTGGGATCGAAGATTTTGGTTTGATAAATGGTTTGCATCTTTTGGGAGTGTTTTTAGAGCTGTTTGATTACATTTTCAGAGGTCTGATACACCTTTTCTGAGTTCTGGAAAAGTACATTTTCAAAGTGGCTAGAAGCATAAATTTGCTCGTAACTCTATATGTGGGAAGTGCATCATTCTAGGTGTTGTTTCTAAGGATTCCTTGCAGCTGGGTGCCTCATTTTGAGCCTTCATTTGTATTGTTTGGTGAAGGATTAATTTACTAGAGCTGATTGCCCCTCCTAGGTAGCCATACCATTTTGGGGGTTTGCCTTTTCAGACTTCCTTCTCAGAACAACAACTTACAAAGGTTTGCAACAGCATGTTAATGGTGTCTTTTCTCAGTTGAATGTTGGCCAATCTGAAGGAGAGTGTTGGGGTTTGATAGTTTATGCATTTGGTGTCTTCCATGAGGAGTTGTATGCATTTCCTTCTCAATGTACAACAATGGAAGGGACCTTATATGATTGTAATCAGGTCTGCTATGCATTTATTTAAGTCTGATTTCAATTATTATTATATGCTAAGATGATTTGTAATGGTTCAATATGATATGTTGCAAGTCCACGTCATTTCCTTTCAATCCAATGTTATTTCTATAAATGCCACACATGTTGAATGGAACCTTGAAACAAAATGAATCTGCAATCTACATCATACTCAATAAACAAACAAAAAATAATTAGGGCTGGTTATTATAGTCATAGATGAAAAAATTGCTTGACTCATGAGTACTCATGCGCCATCAATGATGACGAGTAAATAGCTTCATAACTCGTAGACGAGTAATACCATAACGCGTGGCGATTTTTTTCAGTTTCAATCGCCAAAATGCGCGATTAACAGATGAAAAACGTGTCTAAAAAAACACAATTAGGGTTTAGGTATAAAGCACAAAAAAATACTTTTCCCCTAATCTTTCATCAGCGAAGAAGGCGGGAAGACGTGAAAAAACAAAGAGCAGGCCGCACGACTAGGGCACACGACCAGGGCACGCGATCACACACAGATAGGCACTGTTTTGCATTTTTTATTCCATCATTTCCAAAATACACGATTTCTCAGCAAGTCGAAATAATTAAACATGATTTTTTTTAATGTATTTTTAATTTGGCAATGTTTATTACATGATTTTCATTTCAGTCGATTTTTTTAATTTATTTTTAATCTCACGATTTTCATTGAGTCGGTTTTTTTTAATTTATTTTTAATCTGTCTATATTGTAGTAGACTGTATTTTGATTTTTTTTTTATATTATTATTATATTTTGATAGTATTATTTGACTATATTTTTTTTACTTACAAATTTGCAATATAAAGTTTTCATATAAGTAATTTATAATTTTATTATTATATGAGTAATTTAATAATTTTAATTTTGATTTTTATATGAGTAATTTATAATTTTATGAGTGATTTATTATTTTATATGAATAACTTATAATTTTAATTTTTATATGAGTAATTTATAATTTTATATGCGATTTTGAATCAAAGTTTTGATATATATGAGTTGCAAAATATAATAAAATTAAATTTTAATTACATTAAGTTATAACTTATAGTTTATTTATTATCTAGTTTTGATCCAAATTTTGGTATATAGTTATAAATAATAAATATAAAATATAAAATAAGATATTCAAGACAAAATGTATAAAATTATAAATTACTCAAAAAAATAAAATTAATCTTATTATGATGTGCCTTATTATGATGAAATCAATAATATGTTCTTAAAATTTAGTATATGTGTGGTTTTTAAGAATATTTTAAAAAATTGTGTATTTTCAAATGTTCGATAAATTTGCCGAGTTTTTCCCGAGTCCCGAGTTTTTAAATTTTTTGGGTCTGTCGAGTTATTGTCGAGTCCGAGTTTTTCAACTATGATTACACAGTGGTATCAAAGCTGGTTTCCCTACCAGCCTGTTGGAGTTGTAAATTTTTCTACAGTTCTTCAGTTGCATGTAAGAGTTTTAGTAGTGTTTATCAGTTGCAGTGGTTCACATCTATTTCACATGTTGGTGACCAACACTTGCATGTCTATTTTCATGCCGAGTTTTCCCTCGAGTTTTTGCCGAGTCCCGAGTTTTTAAATTTTTTGGGTCTGCCAAGTTATTGTCGAGTCCAAGTTTTTCAACTATGTTTACACAGTGGTATCAAAGCTGGTTTCCCTACCAGCCTGTTGGAGTTCTAACTTTTGCTACAGTTCTTCAGTTGCATGTAAGAGTTTTAGAGTGTTTATCAATTGCAGTGGTTCACATCTATTTCACATGTTGGTGACCAGCACCTGCATGTCTAGTTTTGTGCCTCTCTTTGACAGTTGTTAGAAGCAAGGTCAAAAAGATGACAACAAATAAGTCTATATTTGAGTTGATGCAGGAACTGGCCATGCTAATGAAGGACCCTGACATTAAAAAGACATATTCTAGGATTGTTGCAAAACCTAAACATTTGGATGGAGAAGATGCCTTGACATATGAGGAATTTGTGACAGAGCCCTAGAAAAACCTCTTGAACGTGCATGTAACTAGTGATGATGAGGATTTGTTTGACAAAAAAGACACAACAACCTCGTATCCTAATTCAGATTCATCTAGTGATGATTCAAAGACTAATAACTTCCTAGATGATTCTAGTATAGTTGATGTTTATGATGAGTTCAATAATGTACCTTTAGAAGAAGAGCATGTTGAGGATAATTATGATGATGTCTTCAAATCAGCTGATGATGATGGTCGTGCATTTAATTTCAGTGATGATGAAACAGGTGGTATTTGGTTTGAACGTCCATTCAAGCCCATGGAAGGACCTGACTATAATGATGCCAGTACTAGGGAGTTGGAGAGTGATCTATTCAAAGAGGCAACCATTCATGAAGAGTATTGTGATCACTTTTTTCCAAAACGGAGCAATCAACTTTTAGCACTTGGGATTTGGGTGTGTTAGCACCTAAGTATAATGAGGATCCTAGTTCAAATCTCAGAGCACAATGTAAGCCATGAGGATGGTATTGAAGAAGTTAATTTTGGAAATTTTGATGATGATCTTGAACACAAATCTGATTTATTAATGCATGGAGCTGATTATAAGCAAAGGCTTAGTGAGCTTGTTGAGTTGAGTTTGATCCTCATCCTAATGTTGAGCATTTTCATCTGTATTAACGTGAATTTGCACCCCTAGAGCAAATCCCCTTTTTGCCCCTTTAACACCTTAGAGAAACAAAAGCGAAGGTTTAATTCCACTTAAGCCCGCTGCTTGCATTCCACTTGGTGCCTAGTTTCTGTGTCAATGGGGGTGTTTCTGTCGGGGACGCCCGCGTGGCGCACAAACGTCCGCGAGGCGCGCTTACATCCCTGGTAGATTCCTGTGGCTGAGACTGCAAAGGCGTTACATTTCCGATTGGAAGTCGAAGAGTAATGCCCCTCCTCGGCTGGCCGACCTGAATATGGCTGTTTTTCACCTTCTCTTTCATATTCTTGATCATTCCATCAATTCTCAAGTTTTTGCAAGTTTTGCTAGACCGTTTGAGAACTCTTTGACCATTCACTTACAAGCTTTGTAGAAGCATCCTTCACTCCATTGCAGCAACTCAATACTCCATCACTCCAACAAGGCGAGTACAAGACATACACTGTGGCAACAAAGGCTTGAGTCCCTCTCGTTCGCTCCTCCACAAGCCTTGAGCACTTTTGATGAAGGTGGTAAAGCTCCTCCCTTCTCTCCTTTTGCTTTTGATTGGGTAAGCACTTACTGTTTTGTGGTGTTTCTTGCATACATAGCTTGTAGTTCCTTCCTTTATCACTTCTCTATGCTATTCCAAACTTGGCTATCCATGGAGGTGGAAACACCAAGACGGAGGTCTAACTGAGGCAGGCCCCTATATAGCCCCAACAATTTCCCCCTTCCTTGTGTGTAGGTGGAGAGTGCGTGGAGCAAGCTGGCAAGGAGAGCATTCTATGAGATTGTCTTCATCACCTTGGTGGTAATACATTTCCTTTATCATATTCGCATTTGCTTTTCTTTCCTCTTAATCTCGTTCTATCACTCTAAGCATTCCTAGACTAGGCTAATGGTCTTCCTTTTTGAGTAGGAACCTTGTCTCCTCATTTCTTTGGCCGTACAGACACCAGTGCACCTGTGAGATGCCAGCACGCCGCGCTGTCGTCCTGGAATTGCGCTTCCTTCCTTAGACAGAGAGCTGCCTGAGACACGAATCCGACTCTAAAGGCCGACCCATCTGGTCGCCTTCCTACATTCGGATTGCAGAGTGATCGGAGGGTTCATAATCCTCATCATTCTCATCCTCGTCATCCTAACTTCCCTTTAGACTGAGGTGGGTTAGGGCAGCCTTTCCACTCTTGGCCTTTTGTGACCTGGGGCCTTGCAGTGGGTGGTCCCCCTCTCTCACATTTTTGATGAACGACGTGAACCATTTTGGTTCCGTTCTGCGATACTGAAAGTTCCTTTCCTTGTATCCTAGGAGTATTGTAGGTGTGAGTGTTGTGAGGCTCTTGCCTCACAACCCAACCTGCGACCCCTAGTAGGCATAGTTGGAAGGTTCCAAAGTATTGCGTAACGAAACCTTGACTGGGTCACTACCTTATCCCGTAAACCTTAGGAGGCTCCGTAGAAGTGCCATCTAGTGTGCGTGATGGCCTCTTTCTTTAATCAACCTATTCCCTTTGCAGAGACTGTGAGTAGTGGTACTAGCATCACCTTTACTTCACAAGACTTGCCGATGGGCTTCAACAGAGATTCATCTCCTCTTTACATTCCTGCGAGGATAAATGGGAACACTGTAGCACGCGTTCTCATTGATCCAACATCACAAGTGAATATCATAACTGAGGAGATTATGTTGATTAACTTCCTGCACAAGGATGGGTATGATGCACCTGAAAGTACTGTCCGCAACCATGATGGGCTTTTCGTGCCTCCTATAGGGAGTATTGTCCTATCGATCCTTGTTGGACCTAAGTCCGTAAGCCTTAAGTTTGACAGAATCCTGGGGTCCGAGCTCTTCAGAGTGAAGCTAGGTATCCCCTGGCTAGTAGCTATGAACGCAGTTCCCTCGGTCATACACAAATGTCTGAAGTTTGTTCATGGAGGTTTGGTACATGTTGTCCACGACACCGGTTATAGACTGCTGGTTGCACGTGGCAGCTATACCTTGCATTACTTTTGGCCTGCCTCCCTTGGTCCTCTCCCACCTAGGAAGGATCTCTTACACCGCACCTATCAGAACTATAAGAAGGGGTGCTCTAGGCTGAAAGTGAGGTACCCTCCTTCGCCTTATGCTATCTCGCATAGAGCTTGCTTAAAGGTTGATAGTGATGGCGCCAAGGCACGTAGAAGAGAAGAAGAGAAGCGGTCCCAAGATCCTCCTTCCTCTTCCGCGTTTCAGCCTAATGCTTCCTCTCGCCCTACCGCGGTACCATTTGTTTATGTCTCACGTTTGCGAGAGAATCCCATGGTGCAGGTTTGGCGAAAGGCCAAGCGTCCTGCATTTGAGCTTCCAGTCTTACCCACAAAGCCCAGGCCTGTTTGGTATGGAAGACAGAGAGTCTCCCATGGAGAGTCCTCCTTGTCTCAACCTCTACGGCCTCCTACTGTTCCTGTTGTTAAGACAGTGAACGGGAAGAGGCCCACCACAGAGGCGCTAGAGGTAACTCCTCACGCCGTTCCTGAACCCGTTCCTCTTGCTCTCATTCAGGAGACTGCCCTTCCATTGGAGACAGCCATGGAAGACACTCCCATGGCTGAGCAGAATCCTTCCGTCCCTTCACAGATCTCGGCTTCCGGTTCGAAGAGCCGTAGAAACCGCCTTGTGCGCGAGCGTAAACGCCGGCGAAAGCCTCTCTTGGCCGAGCAAGCCTCCTTATAGAAAAAGGAGGAGAAGACTGCATCTCCTACTATGTCTTCCTCTCTCCCCCCTTCGGTCTCTATTCGACCTCGTTCCGAATTTCTTTCGGCTCCCGCTGTGAGTGCACCTGCACTTGGAAAGGTGCAAGTATTCATCGCCCCTCCCGCGGAGCCACTGTCATGTCCCCGAAATAGCAATACCATAAAGACCAAGTGTTAAAATACAAATAAATTAATAAATAAAATAAATAGCAATATTAATATTAAATATAAAATAAGTGTGTACCATATCAATATATAAATATATAAATATGAAATAACAACTATAATAATATATATATATGCAAATTATTGTTATTACATTCTAGTATTAAATAACTTAATATCAAAAATAATAATAATAAATAAATATTATAATCATTACACATCAAAGATTGTAATACATTAGAATAAAATAATAATAAGATATTAGCAAATTTGTTTTATTATTATACTTTAATGTTAAAATATGTTCAATAAAACATCAAAATAAAATAATAAATAAGTATATAATCTGAAATATCATAATTATTAGTAATAATATATTATTTTCAAAAATAGATATTATTGTAATAAAAAGCCTTTAAATGCAGCAATTAAATCTAACAAAGGGATATATTTTATGAAAAGTCACCTCTTTCACCAAACAATACATTCCCTCCATGAGTCACTTACCTTGAATAGTATAAATAGAAGGAAGGAATATAAGGAAGGGGGAAAAACATTGAGAAACGAAACAGCAGCAACAATGATTGTTATGCATTGGAATATAGAGCCATTTAATATATATATATATATATTATTTAATAGGCATACAAGTATATATGCATAGATATAGATAAATTTTATAATGAATAATATGCAATGAATAAAGAATATATATGAATAAGGAAAGAATAATTATATAAACATATATATATGAATACTAATGGATATAAGTAAAAGAATATATATAATAATGGTGCTTGCAGCAATTATTGAGCCTTATAAGTAGTTACGATCTTAATATAATAATGAATAGATTAATATTTATTTATATGATCAATCAAATGCAAGATTGAAGGAAGGCGATTAAGGAATAAAGAGTCATGGGAAGACATAGCCGATCAGGTGATGTACTCACTTAGCAATAATATTTAGCATATTTTGAATATAAAAATAGATATGCCTAATCTGATTATTGGTGTAATACTTTCTTTAGTATTATCATGATGATAATGATGTTGATACTAACTTATAGAATCAGTAATAAATGCAAATGTATTTGATTGCTAAAAGATTGTCTTCTGAGTGTTTGCGAGCCTACTAGGGAGGAAGGGCTTGAAAAAAGTGGTGCCTAAAAACCCCACTTAACAATCCGTTGTGGCCATGGAGGGGTGGGGGTCCCACTTAACAATCCGCTGTGGCCATGGAGGGGTGGTAGGCCCGAAACCACTTATAAGCTCCGCTGGCTTCCCCCAGTAGGTTAAGTTGTCATGTCCCCTTCTCATTGACATCTCTCAGAGCACTGGATTGGCCTATTATGCGACCCTTGTAGGCTGATAGTTTGGATAGAGGGTCTTGATGGAGCTGGGCTTAGCTTCAGATTGTCAGTACTTGATCAGTTGGTTTTCGTTTGGGCTCGTTCGGACACTTGTAGCCTGAGTTGCTATTTTTAGCAATATTCAGCACTCAGCGTGGGACCCCTGCTATTTTTAGCAGTATGGATTGATAGCGTTCAGAATCACTTCAGTGTTCATCAGCTTCAGACGGTTTGTGCATCGGGTATATATCGAGAGAGATATTAATATTTAATTGATTTAATTAAATATTAATTGTGGAGCATTATAATATAAAGTTATAATATTTTTTAAAATAACTTAAGTGATTTGGCTGAAGGGGGTCGCCCATCATGAAAGGGGGCCAATTTTTAATTATATTTTATAATTAAAAATTTGAGTTGAAACTATTGAAATAATAAAAGAATAAAAAGTTCGAACTTTTAATATTCCCTATTATTAAGGAAAACGCACTTTTCAAGAGATATATGCATTTGCATTGGGAATCGAGCCATTACGTTATTGTGAATTGAAAATTGATGAAGTTTGATCAGAGCACAGAAGCCAAGGGTTTCAGTCTCAGAGCATTGGAGAACGAGCCATCTCCAGTGAAAGCAATTCAGAGGGTGTGAGATATCATCTGATTTATTGCCAGGAAAGAGATTTCTTGATTTCGAAGGAATTACAGAGTTTCACAGATAATAAACATTCAGGGATTTTAGAGAGTTTTTTATACAGAAGACATCTTGCAATCTAGGCGCATCTATTCATCATATCCAGAGATTTCAGGAGAGGCCAAACAATTTAATTAATAGCTGCTTGAAACTGGAAGTACGCCCTTTTTGAAGAAGTACGGCCAAGTACAGATGGTACGGCCTGAGTACAGCAAATCGCCTATCTCAGATTCAGTCTGCCATTCTCCTCTTAGGCGCAGATCATCCTGGCATCATTTGGGATCGTCAGAAGGAGGGAGAGAGAAGCAATTAATGCAGCCGTACCATATTGCAGTCAATCAAGTTTTCAATAAAAATCATTGTTTTTTTATTTGCATGTATCTGGAACATCATTCTAATCATTGCAGAAGATTTAATATTAGCCTGGCTTCAGTATTTGAGATAGATTTTGTCATTTCCAGAGTTAGATAATTTTTATTGAATTTATTTTCAATTATTTGCAAAAATCGCAATTTACCTTTATTGCACAAAAACCCAAAAAAATCAAAAATTGCAAAAACAAACCAAAACTCAGTCAGATTCAGAATCAGGGGAAACAAGGGGTTTCTACAGTGGTATCAGAGCTAAATCCTGCCATCCTGAGGGTTTAGCAATCTTATGCAGCCACAAGAGTTTGGGTCTCATAGGTATTATACTCGTAGGAGAGCCTTGATTGACAGGCAACAGGGTTCGATCTGGCAGCCGGGAAACATGGCTGACAAAACAGATATTCCGAGAACAGAGGTTCCTGATAACCCTAGAGATCAGGACGATGCCGAGGTTTTAGACACTCTCAGAGACTTACGAGTAGGTCAACGGCAGTCTAACGATGTGCTACAGCAGTTGGCAGTGGCAATCCAGAGGTTAGGTATACAGAGGAGACCGTCACCACAGCGTGACGATAACAGGAGTGATGCAGGATCCCGGAGAGCACCTAAGACTGTTTCACGGACAACAGACAGGCCCAGTAGGCCTACTTTTGTGAGACAGGAGCCCGATGAGGCTATTGTAGGTGAGGAGCATGAGGAGTTGTTCGTAGATACACTTATGGTAGCGAACGAGGAGTGGGAGTTAGTACCACCTGATGTCAGAGAGAGGATTTCCTTTGACCGATTTGTTACACAGAGGAGAGAATATCGCAGAGGACGACAGGATTGGAGACCTAGACAACAGAACAATGACCTAAAACATGCTAAAAAAAACTCAATCTAGCGATGTTCGATGGTAGTGGCAAGGTGACAGCCCAGGCATGGATTAGTAAGTTAGATACATTCCTCACATTACGCCCGATGGCTGAGAGAGATGCTATCCGATATGCGACACTGCATCTTGAGGGAGTAGCTTACGATTGGTGGCACCACGGTATGGTGACCTTACAGCATGACAGGATCACGTCATACCAAGAGTTTGTGGATAGATTGGTTGAGCGGTTTGACAGGAAGGATCCAGAATCCTACTTCAGAGACTTGGCTCAGTTGAGACAGAGTGGCAGTTTGGAGTCCTATATTGGTGACTTTCAGAAGTTATCAGTCATGGTTCCGAACATTTCAGAGAGGCGATTGGTAGTACTCTTCATGGAGGGTTTGACAGAGCCACTGAGAGGTTGGATCAAAGCCTTTGATCCTCCTTCATTACAGGAAGCGATGAAGAAGGCTCGTAGTATGGAGTTAGCAGCACCGTCCAGTAGATTCAACGCCAGAGGTTCTTCATCTTTCAAGGACAATAAGGGTTTTAACAGAAACAGAGAGAAGTCTGATTTTAACAAAGAAAAATCAGATTTTAAAAACAATTCAAAAGGTAAATCAGCAGCACCACCTTTGGATCGTGAGGCCCTTAACGATCTACGCAGGAAGAAGCTTTGCTTCTACTGCAAGGGTCCCTATGACGCCAATCACAATTGTCCTCTAAGACCTAAGGGCAAGGCGAATCGAGTGATGTGGGCATATTACGAGGATTCGGAGTCAGAGAATTCCGAACAGCAGGAGAGTTCTGAGGAGTCAGAGCCTAAGGCAGAGATAGAGTCAAAGCTTCAGATACAGGAGGCACGCCTATCTAGCATTCAGCAGGAGGGCTCATTCAAGATTCGTGGTGTGTTAGCAGGACAGAGGGTCATTTCCCTTCTTGATACAGGAGCCACACATAATTTCATTGATGCTAGGTTTGTTGAAAAATGCGGACTCATCACTGAGGAGTTCGAAGGGATTAGAGTTAAGGTAGCCGACGGGCACACGCTGAGGTGTGAACGCATGATTAAGGATCTCCCCTTACGCTTGAACAATTATGAGTTCAAGGCTGATTATTATGTAGTTAACATGGGAGATATTGATTTGGTCTTGGGTATGAAGTGCCTTCATTCACTTGAAGAAGTCACTCTTCGTCTCAAGGACATGGAGATCCGCTTTGATGTTGACGGGAAGACACACATCCTAAAAGCAATACGGGACAGCAACATCAAAACAATTTCTTTTCATCGGATGGAGAGACTTATGCGCCATGACATGGTAGAGTGGGCTACCAACTGCACATTAGCATCTATACAGGAGGGACAGCAGAAGACTGAGTATCATCCGGACATTCAGCAGTTGAGAGTCAAGCATGATAAGGTATTCAGTGATATTCCACCAGGGAGACCTCCAGACAGGGGCATTGAGCACATTATAGAGCTCGAGGAGGGTGCTAAGCTCGTTATGATAACTCCTTACAGACATCCTAAGAGGTTGAAGGATGAGATAGAAAAGACAATAAAGGAGTTACTTGCTATGGGTCACATTAGACCTAGCAAATCACCATTCGCTTCTTCAGTTGTATTGGTAAAGAAGAAGGATGGCACCTTACGCATGTGCATTGATTACAGAGTCCTGAATAAGAGGACTATTAAAAACAGGTATCCAATACCTCGTATAGACGAGCTGATTGATGAGCTCCATGGTGCATGTTACTTTACTAAAATTGACTTAAGGTCAGGATATCATCAGATCAGGGTTCGTGAGCAGGACATCGAGAAGACTGCCTTCCGTTGTCATTGTGGGCACTTCGAGTTTGTAGTGATGCCATTTGGGCTCACTAATGCGCCAGCTACATTTCAGTCTACGATGAACAAGGTTTTTCATTCACAGCAGAGGAGATTCGTATTGGTCTTCTTCGATGATATCCTTATTTACAGCAGGACTTGGCAGGAGCATTTGGCTCACTTGGAGATTGTGTTGAGTATTCTGGAGAGGGAGTCCTTGTACGCCAAGGAATCCAAATGTGATTTGGGAATGACCGAATTGTTATATTTAGGTCACATTATCAGTGCAGGGGGAGTACGGATGGATCCTGAAAAGATCCGCGCTATCATTGATTGGCCTACACCGGCAAACCTTACACAGTTGCGAGGATTTCTAGGTTTGTGTGGGTTTTATCGCAGATTCGTGAATGGTTATTCACGACACGCAGCTCCTATGACAGATTTATTGAAGAAGGGTGCTTTTTGTTGGACTCCTGAGGCACAGGAATGTTTTATGAGGTTTAAGGAGTTGATGACTACATGCCCTGTTTTAGCACTACCAAACTTTACGAAGCCTTTTGAGCTTCAGTGCGATGCATCAGGTGAGGGCATTGGTGCGGTGCTTATGCAGGACAAGCACCCGATTGTGTATGAGAGCCGCAAGCTCAGAGGGCCAGAGAGACTTTATAGCATATATGATAAGGAGATGCTCGCTATCATGCATGCCTTAGCAAAATTCAGGCAGTATCTTGTTGGCAGCAAATTTTGCATCAAAACTGACCATAACAGTTTGAGACACTTCTTAGGACAGCGAGACCTCAATGACCGTCAGCAGAAGTGGGTCAGTAAATTGTAGGCCTATGACTTTGATATCTCGTATATCAAAGGCACACAGAACATAGTAGCTGATGCCCTTTCACGCAGGCCATACTTGAGCTCTATGATTCACATTTCAGAGGATTGGAGGCATATGATTGTGGTAGAGTATGCCAAGGACACTTGGGCTTCCAGTATTGTTGAGGGATCGACAGTTGATACCAAGTATACACTTGTGAATGACTTGATCATTTACAAGAAGAGGATTTATTTGATCCCAGGTTCAGAGGTGAAGAACATAATCCTGTGAGCCTTTCATGATGTACCGACTGCAAGACATCCTGGGTATTTCAAAACCTATAGACAGATACGGGAGAGATTCACATGGAAGGGACTCAAGGCAGATGTTCTCCAGTACGTGTGTGAGTGCTCTATTTGTCAGCAGAACAAGCATGAGAACACGTATCCGACAGGCTTATTGCAGCCACTTCTGATTCCTGACAGGAAGTGGGAATGCCTGTCGATGGACTTCATTACGGGCTTGCCTAAAGCCCAAGGGCAAGATTGCATATATGTAGTTGTGGATTGGCTTACGAAGTATGCCCACTTCTTTCCGATCACCACAACCTACACAGCTACACAGGTAGCAGAGGTATTTTTTCGTGAGGTGTTCAGACTACATGGATTGCCTCGGAGTATTGTGAGCGACAGGGATAGTCGGTTCTTGAGTCACTTCTGGTAGGAGGTATTCAGACTTTGTGGGACCGAGCTCACTCCGAGCACTAGGTACCACCCGCAGACTGATGGGCAGACGGAGATTGTGAATAAGTGGGTGGAAGGGTACCTCAAAAATTATATTGCAGGGCAGCAGAAGGCATGGGTCAAATGGATACATTTGTGTGAGTATTGTTACAACACGACATTCCATATGACTATTCAGATGTCACCTTTCATGGTGTTGTACGGTTATGAGGCGCCGAGTTTTCTTGATTTGCTACTGAGTGATAGTAGAGTGCCGAGTGCTGGAGACTTATTGCAGGAGAGTCAAGATACTATGAAGGCTCTCAAGGAGAATATTGCCAGGGCACAGAATCAGCAAAAGCAGTATGTAGATCAGAAGAGGACGGAGAGGCATTTTGGGGTGGGTGACATGGTTTACCTCATGCTGCAGCCCTATCGTCAGTCCACTCTTAGGAAGACTGGGTCAGAGAAGCTTAAGCCACGTTATTACGGTCCTTTCCGGATCCTGAGGCATGTTGGAGAGGTGGCTTATGAGCTTGAGCTTCCGGCAGAGAGCAGGGTACACAATGTTTTTCATGTATCACGCCTCAAGAAGGCGTTGGGACATCGTGTAGTACCGTCTGCAGTTCTACCTCCCTTAGATGATGAGGGAAAGTTGATTCTACTACCTGAGTCTATCCTGGAGTACAGAGAGAGACAATTGCGTAGGAGGACTATCAGGGAATATTTAGTGAAATGGAGAGATTTGCCGGTTGAGGATGCTACTTGGGAGAGCGAGGATATTCTGCAGCATCCGGAGTTGAGATTGCTTGAGGACAAGCAATTTTAGGAGGGGCGGACTGTCATGTCCCCTTCTCATTGACATCTCTCAGAGCACTGGATTGGCCTATTATGCGACCCTCGTAGGCTGATAGTTTGGATAGAGGGTCTTGATGGAGCTGGGCTCAGCTTCAGATTGTCAGTACTTGATCAGTTGGTTTTCGTTTGGGCTCGTTCGGACACTTCTAGCCTGAGTTGCTATTTTTAGCAGTATTCAGCACTCAGCGTGGGACCCCTGCTATTTTTAGCAATATGGATTGATAGCGTTTAGAATCACTTCAGTGTTCATCAGCTTCAGACGGTTTGTGCATCGGGTATATATTGAGAGAGATATTAATATTTAATTGATTTAATTAAATATTAATTGTGGAGCATTATAATATAAAGTTATAATATTTTTTATAATAACTTAAGTGATTTGGCTGAAGGGGGTCGCCCATCATGAAAGGGGGCCAATTTTTAATTATATTTTATAATTAAAAATTTGAGTTGAAACTATTGAAATAATAAAAGAATAAAAAGTTCGAACTTTTAATATTCCCTATTATTAAGGAAATCGCACTTTTCAAGAGATATATGCAATTGCATTGGGAATCAAGCCATTATGTTATTGTGAATTGAAAATTGATGAAGTTTGATCAGAGCACGGAAGCCAAGGGTTTCAGTCTCAGAGCATTGGGGAACGAGCCATCTCCAGTGAAAGCAATTCAGAGGGTGTGAGATATCATCTGATTTATTGCCAGGAAAGAGATTTCTTCATTCCGAAGGAATTACAGAGTTTCACAGATAATAAACATTCAGGGATTTTAGAGAGTTTTTTATACAGAAGACATCTTGCAATCTAGGCGCATCTATTCATCATATCCAGAGATTTCAGGAGAGGCCGTACAATTTAATTAATAGCTGCTGCTGTACTCAGGCCGTACCATCTGTTCTTGGCCGTACTTCTTCAAAAAGGGCGTACTTCCAGTTTCAAGCAAATCGCCTATCTCAGATTCAATCTGCCATTCTCCTCTTAGGCGCAGATCATCCTGGCATCATTTGTTATCGTCAGAAGGAGGGAGAGAGAAGCAATTAATGCAGCCGTACCATATTGCAGTCAATCAGGTTTTCAATAAAAATCATTGTTTTTTTATTTGCATGTATCTAGAACATCATTCTAATCATTGCAGAAGATTTAATATTAGCCTTGCTTTAGTATTTGAGATAGATTTTGTCATTTCCAGAGTTAGATAATTTTTATTGAATTTATTTTCAATTATTTGCAAAAATCGCAATTTACCTTTATTGCACAAAAACCCAAAAAAATCAAAAATTGCAAAAACAAACCAAAACTTAGTCAGATTCAGAATCAGGGGAAACAAGGGGTTTCTACATAAGTGTCTTCCGAGGTGATTGCACGGGTAGAGAAAGCTGGTACAAGTGTTTCCTCTAAGCATGCCACTCCGAGATGTTCATGTTGCTCGGGGCCAAGGGGTGGGTTGTCCTGATAGGACGCTTGTGCTCTTGGGCTTAGATGGATAGCTTCGGGCGGATCTACCAATGCCACTCCTCATATGTCTTTATTATTGATTTGTGATTATATTTATATTTGGATATCTAGATATTAATGCTAACAGATGTATGTACATGTGGAAATATTAAATGCAGATTTCAATCCAAGATTACTTAGTCAAAGAGAACTTTCATTTGAAAAAGAAGAAACCCTAAATCTAATCAACAAGCGAATTCTAGGCCAAAGTCGAGTAAGGGACATTACAGGCCGCCCTTGTTGACTTTTGTTCCGGATGTCTTGCCTTTCAAAAAGCCCATGGATATGGTGAACTCTTCGGTCATATTCGCTGCAGTTCTTTCATTTTCTCCCTCGATCCTTGCTTCGTCTATGGGGAGTTTACCTCCTCCAATGAAGAAAAAGGTAGAGCATGGTCCCTCCTACGATGGAGGAGGAAAGAAGAGCCCACCTTCCTTGAAAGGTGGCCCCACACTGACTTGTTCTATCCTAGTGACGAAACCAACTCTAGCCTTCCCCGAGCTCGTCACTGCTCCCGAGTTCCTCGGTGAGCCTAGCAGTGAACCTCGGGTGCAGACTCCTCTGTCTACCGAGGCAAAACATGGCACTCCTGTCAAGTGCATGTTTAACTCGCAAGATGAAGTTTCGGCCCTATCAGCGATCTTTGCAAGGTCGTTGACCCTAGACCCAAAAGAATTGAGTGACAGAGACCTTACAAGACCCTCTGCCTTAGCCCTTGTTGTGGGAGGATCGGAAGCTCCTCCCCTTAACATTACACCGTTGCAGGCTCGTCTTCCTTCCTACGATGATCTAGAATGGGAGGTTGACAACCTCTTGGTCGGCTAATGTTAGGGGGAGACCCTATTCTTAATCTTTAGAATAGACATGTGTGTGTGTCGTGACATGTGTTCCCCGTGATCGTGCTCTATGTGCCTGGATGACCCACGTCACCCTTGTTGGTGCTTGGATACATGCATGGTGTCATCATTCTTCCATGTTTGTGATTGAATTTCAATGAATTGGGGAGGATGCAAAGTGTCGGGAGCATTTAGGCCTCCTTCCATGTTGACCCGATTTTTTATTTTACTTTGTCTTTTTTACATTCTTCTTGATTTGGTTGGGGATTGATGATTTTTCGCCTCTTACCGCGGTTACCTACATATATATAAATAAAGGAAAATCTGACCCCGTGAAACCAAATCCCTTTGTGCCCTATGTGCGTCATATGTTCTCTTTACTTTTCACTTTATCTTTCTCTCGTCTTTGCTTGAGTTGTCCCTTTTATGTGTGACAATGCATCTTCTAGATTACATGGTCTTTAGAAAACGCATTCGTTGCCAAACGAATCTTTTCTTCCTTATTAGAATTATATTCTCAACTTGAAACCCTAGCAGAACGTGTTTCCTTCATCATGGGTTCGTAAAGAAAGCATTTAAAAATCCTCCTCCGAATCAGGAACGGTCTTAGTTTTCCCCTGTCATGAGCACATCTCCTTCCTTTTGAATTCCTTGATGAAGTGAACATCTTTCAAAAGGATTCCTTGGTGACAAATAGATTCGCAAAGGAAGACGTTAACTTTGGAACGGTGCATCCCTTGAGTGGACCCCTCCTCTTCACGTTGGGTTCCCAAGGGACCCTTTCGCAAAGTTTCAAACGATTTCTTGGCGTCCAGACCGGGGGCAGCCCGACTGGACCAGTTTTGCATCTTCATGTCCAATCCGAGGGTAGCCCGATTAGACTTCACTTTACATCTTCGCGTCTAGCTCAGGCGCTGCCCGACTAGACTTCATATTTCAAACAGCGCGTCCCTTCAATGGACCCTCCTTCATTTTGAAGGGTTCCCGAGGGATCCCTTTGAAAGTCTTACAACTTAGCGATGGTCAGCGTGACTGTCTGTTCGCCGGCCTGCGTGGCCGCTTCCCGATGTGTTCTATCTACGGGTAAACATGTCGCCAGCTCTAACTCTACTGAGTCTCTTTTCCTCGGTCTCCCTCATATGAGAGTTCTTGGGGGATACCTTCCTTGTAGGCCTACGAGTCTGTAAGGTGCTTTTCTTGGTTTCCTTCATTTGAGAGTTCTTGAAGGTAACCCCCCTTGCAGGACCGTGAGCTTGTAAGGTACTTTCGTACTTCAACTTTGTAGTTCCACGGAACTATGAAGTCCTCTCTTGCACTTTCGGGTTCGCCAGACCGTGGTCTGCTTCCTCATCGGTTTAGGTATACATCTCTTACTCTACTACTTCCTTACTACTCTACTTTACCGAAGCACTCATCAGTACTCGTGCTCGCTAAAGTGGGGGCAAAATGTATTAACTTGAATTTGCACCCCTAGTGCAAATCCCTTTTTTGCCCCTTTAACACCTTAGAGAATCAAAAGCGGAGGTTTAATTCCACTTAAGCCCGTTGCTTGCATTCCACTTGGTGCCTAGTTTGTGTGTTGGTAGGGGCATTTCTGTCGGGGACGCCAGCGTGGCGTGCTTACGTCCTTGGCAGATTCTTGTGGCTGAGACTGCAGAGGCGTTACATTTCCAATTGGAAGTTGAAGAGTAACGCCCCTCCTCGACTGGCCGACTCGAATATGGCCGTTTTTCACCTTCTCTTTCATATTCTTGATCATTCCATCCATTCTCAAGTTTTTGCAAGTTTTGCTAGACCGTTTGAGAACTCTTTGACCATTCACTTACAAGCTTTGTAGAAGCATCCTTCACTCCATTGCAGCAACTCAATACTCCATCACTCCAACAAGGCGAGTACAAGACATACACTGTGGCAATAGAGGCTTGAGTCCCTCTCGTTCGCTCCTCCACAAGCCTTGAGCGCTTTGGACAGAGGCGGTAAAGCTCCTCCCTTCTCTCCTTTTGCTTTTGATTGGGTAAGCACTTACTGTTTTGTGGTATTTCTTGTATACGTAGCTTGTAGTTCTTTCCTTTATCACTTCTCTATGCTATTCCAAACTTGGCTGTCCGTGGAGGTGGAAACACCAAGAGGGGGATCTAACTGAGGAAGGCCCCTATACAGCCTCAACAATTTCTCCCTTCCTTGTGTGCAGGTGGAGAGTGCGTGGAGCAAGCTGGCGAGGAGAGCATTCTATGAGATCGTCTTCGTCACCTTGGTGGTAATACATTTCCTTTATCATATTCGCATTTTCTTTTCTTTCCTCTTAATCTCGTTCTATCACTCTAAGCATTCCTAGACTAGGCTAGTGGTCTTCCTTTTTGAGTAGGAACCTTCTCTCCTCAGTTCTCTAGCTGTACGGACACCAGCGCGCCTCTGAGACGCCAACACACCGCGCTGTCATCCTAGAACTGTGCTTCCGTCCTCAGATAGAGAGCTGCCTGAAATACAAATCCAACTCTAAAGGCCGACCCATCTGGTCGCCTTCCTACATTCGGATTGCAGAGTGATCGAAGGGTTCATAATCCTCATCATTCTCATCCATGTCATCATTACTTCCCTTTAGACTGAGGTGGGTTAGGGCAACCTTTCCGCTCTTGGCCTTTTGTGACCTGGGGCCTTGCAGTGGGTGGTCCCCCTCTCTCACATCATCAAGTTGGTGAAGGAGAGCCACCTATTGAAACTACAAATAAAGAGCACATGAAGATGGAAGAAAATACTGCCATGGAGATTGTCAAACCAGCCATGTTAGATCAGCTACAAGAAGGTAGGAGTTCGTTTGATATTCCTCTAATTGAGTCTAGCATTGCTTCATCACCCTTACCTCATCTTGGCAAGGAATCAAATTGTGGTTTGGGTGTCTTTGAGATGGAAATAGGCTAGCAGATACTGAAGAGTGTATGGCCAAAAATGGGGACATTACAGTCCGCCCTTCCCAAAATTGCTTGTCCTCAAGTAAGTCAATTGGCATTCCAAAATCACCATGCCAAACCAAACTGGAACTGAATTTGATCCCAGGGTCCCAACTCAACCTAGGAGATCGATAGCACCAACTGATGTAAGCATTGCATTGCTGGATGCCAACACAAGAGACCACCAAATGAAAACTAAACTGAAACACCATGGGAAAAAACTCCAGAAAGCCAACATTGGCTTCCCCATCATTAGTTAGTAATTGTAAACCCAAGTGATTCCAAGATTCCAAATCATTCTCGGGAACATTGATCCTCTAATTCGTTGCGCTACTCTGATTAAAACATCAAGGTGGAGCAACATAACTCGATCCACAAAAGATGATGCACCAAACATGTCAGTGCCCGGGTCCCATATAAATCTGTAGGACCTCCAACCTTCGTTGTCATAATTCTGATCAGCAAAAAAAATATTTTCAATCAAGTCACCAAACCAATGCCAAACAACAAACCATGCTCCATACTACGTCTCAATCCAAAGGAATATACATTCACTGGAAAGCCTCCAAGAAATCTTCACATTTTTCACTTCATGAGCCTTAATTTGACAAATCCAATCAACTAATAACTTGCTGCCCCAAACAATAATGTATGAAATGTTATTATGAATTCCACTGTTTATTATCAAAGAACAACCCATATCTGAATTTTGACTATACTGAATCATTCCCTTAGTTGAGGCAAACCTTCAGTCCAAATAAATGATGGAGAGACCTAAAATTGAACTAACCAACTGTCAAACAGGTCTGAAATAATCATCTTGAGATCTGATTTTTGAAAAATCAGCATCCAAGAGGGTAGACAGCAGCTGCAACAAAATTATTTCTCATCAGATTTGAGATAGCTGCTCATGAACAAGGCTGGTGGCACTTTTAGCAAGGGTCCTGTTGGTGTGTGTTTTGAGTACGCCACCGAACACAGAATAAAAATGCCCAAAGGACACTCTTATCCTCTCTTGAAAAGTGCTTGCAAAAATCTAGTAGACAATACAATAACTCCAAGGTTTCTTCGGTCAAGTCTTGACATGTGGATAAGGCCAGTGGGCGTTGTGATTGCTGGTAATCACAAGGGGACTTACATGAAATTCTTTTTGCAGGTTGGAAACTTAGACGGTTTTATCCTTGAAGGCTCTTTCGGTGGGTATCTTCAGATTTTCCAAAAAAAATAAAAAAGGATAAGGGTTTAGAGATCTAAACTATGCCTAAGAATTTAAGAGACAGCAGCGACTAGATAAAATGGGTAACCACACTTCGTTTCGCCACCTTTGGACAACTACGCGAAGCAGGTGCAATCTTCAACGGAAGTGATAAGAATTTTCATATTTGAATCGGTAATTGAAACAAACAGAAGTTAAGCATCCACGATTTAATGGCTCAGACTAACTTTACACGTCAAATGCAAATCATCCACTCGACAAAAGTATGAGCAAAATTTTATCCGCCACTGTGATCAAATCTATCATTCATCTAACCAATGCATAAATGAAATGCTATTCTAGTTCTAATCTAAGTGTTGAAGGAGAAATATTAAACCTTGCATACTACTTGAAAATAAAAGTTGTTCTTAGCAAATCATGCACAAGAGCTTTTATAAACGGAAATAGTTTCGTCGCAACAATCTTTTATTACTCACTTCACACATTACAAATGAGGGTCAATGAGTTTATATAGAGTTCTCAAATTGAATAAATGGCTCAGATTAAAAATGAGCCGACGGTCAAGATTTAACAAACGAAACCCTAATTAGGGTTTCCCAAAATGACTTCAGTTAACTGGCAATGAACAGCAATGAGTTGGCATTTGGAGCTATTTCAAGGGACTACATCCTGATCCTCTCGAGCTGCCGTGTATTCGCCGAATCTGGACACGATCAAGGCAACCTCGTCCATGGTAACCTGCGGAAGCATGCCGATTCTGAATTCAAGCCCATCCATGCTCTCGGCGCATCTGGCGAAGGTCTCCTCCCACTCTGGTTCAGTCTTCTCAAAGGACTCTCTGATGCTCAAGAAGTTCGCCAATTTGGCCCAGTCCTGCCTCAAGATGGGCCCAATGATGTCGAAGATATTTTCCTGGACACTTTTCTTCAAAACTTCCAACTGCAGGTCATTCTCTCGCAGCGCCCCCTTATCCAGGACATCGGCAATTATGTTGAGGATTCTAGCCTGAACTTCCTTGACCTGTTCCTCCAATCTGACACCATCAACCTTGACCCTCTCCAGGACTTCACCTCGTGGCCCAATACCAAGTGTGGAAGTCATAGGCTGCTCCCGATGCGATGACGCCTCCCTCTATCAATTCTTGCTTAGGAACTCCTTTCAGAATCCTAAGGCAAGGGATTATTCTATCCTACACGTCTGGAAGGCTATCCCATACTTCTGCCAAAGAAGTGAGCCTAGAAAGCAAGGCAATGGCCTGGTCATAAACCAAAGTTAGCCGCTCCACAAATGTCTCAGCTTCAGTCCCCTTTACGGCTATCCATTCTTTGGCCTCCTGAACCGTGAGCCTGTTTTCTTCCATCTCCCTAGTGGCCTCCTGTGAAGAGTCCGAGAGTAGAGGAGCTGTCGTAGTGTCCTGATCAAGTGGCTTGATCAAGTGCTGAATATATTCCCTTAAGCGCTCAATCTCTAATTGGCACTCCTTCCTTTTGGCTACCTCCTTTGCCAACCTTGATTTGATGGCGGACACAGAATTGTCCAAATCTTCCATTTCTTGGCCCTTAGTGGTTGGACCCAAGTCAATGGTCGTGATGGCGTAATCATGTGGAGCCATATCCTCCTGCGGCTTGTCCACTGTAGGCACGACGATTTGCACTGTCCTGTTGCCGGCCTCGTCTCTCTGTATGCTGGAGAATTTCTTTGCCGACTTTTTCACCACGGTTTGAGACAGTCTGGCTAAAAAGTTTGCCGTATCATCCTCTTCTGGTTCATCTGCCGGCACTTGTACCTTTAGCCTCTCCTTCAGCCAATACGGGATCGTAAGCTGCTCAACACCGTCTTCTTCCGGCACGCCTTCTCTATCAGGAACGTCTACAATTCCCCTAAGGGCTGAAATCATCCCTTCCTGAAAATCCTCATCTTGGGTGCCCACATTGTCGTCATCTGACTCCAATATTTCGGTGCCCGTGGGAGAAGGTGGCGCATCCTCATTTGGCTGAAGCTCCGCGTTGTCCTCAGGAATCGGAGAAGGATCCCTCATATCTGCCAGTGAAGCATCGGCGGTAGCCAATATCTCCTCAATATTTTTGGAGGCGGCTGATTGAGAAGGTTTCATCTTTGCCTGTTTCTGGACCGGCTCTTTGCCTGCAGCTATTTCTTTTCTTTTCCTAGACGTGGTGGCCTCTATCACTGGGAGGTCCTGTGATGCTCCCGCATTGGAAGAATAAGACTCTGCCTCGCTTAGCATGTCATAGGTCAGGGTTATCTTCTGGCGCCTTAATTCTTGAACTCGTTGATCAACCCACCACTGAGTAAACTTGATGACAGGCCTCATCAAGACGTTCAAGTCAGCATGCTCTGCTTCTGACCACTGGACAGCGGGCAAAGCTGAATTCTCATCGAAGCGCGGTTGCGTCTGATTCTCGTCCTCTTCCAACTGATCTGGCACGTGACAAAATTCTGTTGCCCTGATCAAGCTGAGAGGTAATCTGGACCACATCCTCCGTCTGACCTCAAATTCATCCGCAACATTTGCCCAATAGTCCTCCAGTTCGACCCTATGCTTGTATCTCCTTCCATCCACCGTCTTGATGTGGTGATGGGGGTCGTAGTGATTTCTAGCCGGATATGGGGAAAAAGGGTAATGTTGTATCTCGATTCTGGCACTGTCAGCTGCCTGTGATGATGGGCAAGACTCCAGCATGTTCCCTATAAAGAAGGGAAAAGTAACTGCCGCCTTCTGTTTCACCCTTTGAAGACCCTGGAACTCTTCTAACTGCCTCAACACTTCGAGCAGGACCATCTTATTCGTGGGGAAGATGGGCAGACGGTACGGGCTTCCAGTGAATCCTTGAATTCTGATATACGTAAATCTTGGATATTGGATAAACCAAGACCCGTATTTACCGATTAGGCTTTTGGCCTCATGTGTCAGCCGCTGATGCGTCCCTCCCTGGAGTATCCTGGTGATGTACATCAAGAACGCGTCGTGGGCTCGCCTAAAGTGCGTCTTCTCCTTCAGCTGAAGTTGTGGGTAACAGTCATAAGGCTTTAGCTCATTCTCCTTACTGCCAACTGTGCCTTTGCAAATCAAACCTGCATATCTGTAAGTTCTAGCCAACATATAGATGACGTAAGAACTCATGTAAAACGTTTTGGTCTTCTCTAGGTTGATAAGCTGGTGGTGAAGATTATTGCTTATCATTCTAGCCCAGTTGAACATCTTGACACCTTCTGTGAGGTCCTCAATGAAGTAATACATCCATGGCTCAAAGGGTGCTCCTGAGGGATTGCCTGCCACTCTGTTCAGCAAGATAATAATATCTCCATAGTCTTCCTTGAAGTCCGTGCGCCGCAACTTCTTGGGCATCTTCTTAACAGACGGCCTAGGCTTGTCCAGCCAAGATTTGTTAAGGTTGGTAGCACAAAGACTAGGGCTTTCATCATATAACTTCTGAGCATCTTCCTTAGTCTTGTAGACGGTTTTAGGATATGCCGAAATGCCGAAGGCTTCCTGAATGGCCAACTCCGTCAGATGCGCCAATACTCTCCCATCAGGCGCCACAATCCGCCTTGACTCAGCATCATAGTGAAGTGCACACTCCACCATCAGTTCAGCACAACAAGGCGCAGGCGGGAATCCGGCAGCTTGAAATATGCCGTTTCTCACCATCCTTCTAGCGGCAGGCGTCGGTAAGGGTCCGTTGTGTCCATATATCCTCTTTTTAAATTCCACGAGATCCATGTGGCCAAGATCTGTGTTTGAGACATTTTTCCATTTAGACTTTATTCTGGTCTCTGGCTGCGATCCTTTACTTGCAAACTTCATCTGTGCCTGCCTGGATATTTCTCCTTGATCGATCGGCAGCGTGCAAGCACAAAATACTTAACATTAATACAAGATTATTTAATTTTGACGAGTTTCGGGGTGTAGCTTGGACAAATCGCACTTTCAGCCTTATTAAATTAAAAATTTCTGTCAAAAAGCACGCTGAAAGTAATTAAATTCGCCTATCATGAATGGAATTCGTGCCGGAAATGAAGTAGAAGATAGAAACACAGTGCAAATACATTGTAAACTGACTTCCAAACCTCGAAGATCGTGTTGTGGCTGCAAATGAATTTAAAAATTCAGAAAATCTGCCAAAAGAAGTGTGCCAATATGCTGGAAGTACAACTTCAACAAAGAAATAAATTACTTCTCTCAAAAATCACGCCTGTCAATAAGAAAATGCTATCTCGATTCTCACAATGATGTTATTCTCACAAATTTCTCCTTCGCGAATGATTTCCTGAAGATTCGAGAGAGATAGCTACTTCACAGCCGGAATTGTGAAGAAATGAGTTGCTGAAACTCATTTTATGGCTGAGAAGTGCGATTTTCTTCAAGGCATTGTTTTCTTTCCTTTGATTTTCTTCCAATTTTTAGAAACGTTTTCTTCTCAGATTGGCAAATTTCTAATTTCACTTTCAATTATCGAGGCAAGTTTCTAATTTTCATCTCTGCTTGAGATTTTAGAATTTTCTCAAAGAAAATTGTCCAAGTTTGGAAAAGATATTAAATTAATCATTTAAATTTAATTTTCCAATGTACTTTAAATCTTCCGAACATGGCAAAGTTTAAATTTATCTAAGGCAGACTAGTTTAATCTTCCAAATAATCTCCGGATTTTGAATTTTTAATTAAAATTCCCTAAGTGTCAGGGAAATAATTAAAAATATTAAACTATTAAATTCCAACCCGTTTAACTCTGATACATGGCTAATTTCTTTTGTCCGAGGCAAAATATCTCTTTTCAAATTGTCTGCCTAGCCAAAATATGCTCAATAGCTCATCTGCCAAATTTCAACTTTCTAGGCGGAGTTCTGACCTCTTTGGACATTTTTATTTAGCCAAACGATTCATCTTCTGGGTTGGGCGAACTTGGAGAACTCTACCACTTTGCCAATTTTTTTTACTAGTGCCTTAGGAATTTTCCAAGCTGAGAGGGGCGGACTTCATGCTTGCTCTGCCAAACACTCTTCATTTCGTGCCAAAGAATTTCATTCCGTTGTGCCGAGGCGTGATTTTTATGCCGGTCAAAACCTCTTCTTCTTCTAGATAATTCTCCGTTTTTCATGCCTTAGAATAATTTTCCTTCCAAAGTTTGGACGAATCTCTTATAATCTCTTGCCTATGGCGTATTTTTATTATCCATTGGTCTTAGACTTTCCTTGCCATGGCGAATTTTATTTGTGCCTTGTCCAACGGCAAATTCCACTTGTTTCAACCATTTGATTCAATTTCTAGTGAATTCCCTTGTAATTTCACCCCTTTCCAAACATCTTGGAGCGCACCCCTTCATGTTTTACCTTCTCCACACTTCTTGGGGCGGACTTCATGAGTTTCATGCCATTTTCCTTAGGCTGGGCGGACTTTGATCTTTTTGTGCCATCCTTTTCTAGGGGCGGACTTTGACTTCCTTGTGCCAAGGGCGGACTTGGCAACCTTCATGCTTATGGGCGGACTTCAGCTTCTTTGTGCCATGCGCCCCTTCCAAACATCTTGGGCGGACTTGGCAACTTTCATGTCATTCCCTTCCTTGAGGGCGCCATTCTCAGACTTAAGCATTTTTCCAAAATTTTTGCCATTTTTCAAACTTTTTCATTTTACCTTTATTTTCTTGATTTCTGGAGGCATGTCGATTTTCTGCTCTGTGGGATCCAAAAATGGAAACTTTTTCCCAAAATAGAAACTTTCCAAAAATAGAAACTTTCCAAAAATAGAAAAAGCAAAAAGCATCCCTAAAAAATAGGAACTCCAGAATGGCCTAAAAATGCCAAAAATCAAAAAAGCAAAAAGCAAAAAAGCAGAATCCCTAAAAAAATAGGAAGTGTCAGAAACGACCGAAAGCAATGGCGATCTTCGTCTACCGAGTGTTCTAAGCACTTCTATGACGTTAAGGCACACAAACGGGTTCAAAATCTCGACTTAGCCGGACTTAACTCTCAAAATTTATCCAAATTCAAGACTCTCAGAGACGTTGCGCGGAAGGCGGAACCAAACTTGGGGGTCCCCATTTGCGATGGGGTGATGTGTGAAATAGGTCACAACAGGTCCCAATGCCACCACAAACCAACTTTTGATCATATTTCCTTTCCAGAACACACAGTTTATGATCAAAAATAAAGAACCAATGACCAAGAAAGAAGGAGGCAGCAAACATAAAACTAAATTTTGACACTTATCATTCCATCCAACCTTCTTTTTATGCATACCATTCTTTATAAGAATATACTTGAGATTCCAAATACCGATTTTCAATTGAAGACTTTTGCCAACACAAAAGCCAATAATCACAACTACATTTAGAAGACAATATGTTGGTTTAACCCCTTTAAATTTTTCAATATTACCTTGCCCAATAATGCCAGGATCCCAAACCATCAGCAATGAAAAACCATTTCTCAGACGGAGAACTGTTCTCACATGAATCCTCTGATTTTCCGGTTCCATCTGAATAAACACTTCTTGAAACTCCAAGAAGTAATCAACAAACCTAAGTTCGTTGAAAAAATTGAATCCAAAATCTTTTGTCATATATTGCTGGAAAGATTCCATGAATCCTTCATTAAATATAATTCCAGAATCAGTTATTCTAAGAGAAAATGGTGATGAACTAAAATCTGACAAGAGTCTCAGAAACATCCTCATCAAAAAATAATTAAAACCTTCATCATCATGACCATCAATTCATTGTTGATGAACAATAAGAATGTCTTCATTTCTTTGTGTTCCAAGAGTTACCAATTCTTGTTGAGTGGGTGCACTAGGAGCAGCAGTAGATTCAACTTCATGCAACTCTCCTATCAACTCTCCAACGTTGGAAGACAAACTCAAATTTCCCCCTTCAGTAATCTTTGAAGCAATTCCTTCATCAATATCAAAAGGAAGATTTACATAAACCTTATTAGCACCTTCATACAACAAATTGTCAAAAGCCTGAAAAACTTGTTGATGAGAATTTGAATGCTTTGCTCTCTCAGGGCAGCATTCCAAATCATATGTTTCTTGTATGAGATCAAACTCATCAAGAATTTTCTGAAGCTCCTTTGCTCTTCTTTTGTTTTCTTGCTCCCATCAATATTGAACAACAAAAATCTGATTCTCTGCTTCAATTAGAGTCTCATGCACTTCTTGCAACTTGGCTTTGGTGAGCTCGTTACACTCCAATGCCTTGTCGGCAATTTTGGCCACTTTGTCTTTAACACGAATGATGTGCAAAAGACTTGATTTGATTTCTTCCAAGGCAAACTTAATGAACTTCATATCAGCAATGGAAATGCAACATACATCTTCTCCTCTAGGCACAACATAAATCAAATTTTCAACATGCTGATGCAATTCATCAAGCTGTGACAAAACTTGACTTCCATTTTCAGCAGTTTGTGAGCTTGAACTGCAATTTTCATATGCTGGCTGAGATGATGTACAACAACTTTGATGGACAAAGATTTCAAAAATCGTTTGAGCTGCACTCCCCAACTTGTCTCGCATGTGATGGACACTCTTCATCATTCCATCCATAGTGCCTTCCAATTCCTTAGCTTTTTGCCTTAGCTTGTTTTCAGGTGAAGAGAAATCTGCCTTATGACTACTAGAAACATCTCTTTCCACATTATTTTCTACACATGATTCAAGGGAGTCAGTCAAATCAACTTTGTAGTGGGAAGAGACTTCAGCTTCCTCTTTCTCTTGGCTTTCAAACTAGCATTCTCCCAAATTGTGAAAAAGCAATTCGCTAGTTGAACACATATCTTCTACCAACCGAACTTCTCCTTCATTTGGATCTGCACTTACGATTTCATCATGCAACTCCATGTCAACTCTTGTTTCTAGAAGTTCTTCTCTTGGATTTTCAACTTGAGGCTCCTTAACACCTATTGACTCATTGTTCTCTACTGCAGGATAAATGGAAACTCCTTGAACATTTGCTATGAATTTGAAGGGATTCCAACTTTCATCCTCCTCTTCAGCTTCGGAAATGTCTTCTTTGTCCTCAACAGTCTTCTTCAAAAATGGCTTCAATTTTTCTTCACATTGACTGAAAATTTCTTTGATAATATATATAAATAAAGGAAAATCTGACCCCGTGAAACCAAATCCCTTTGTGCCCTATGTGCGTCATATGTTCTCTTTACTTTTCACTTTATCTTTCTCTCGTCTTTGCTTGAGTTGTCCCTTTTATGTGTGACAATGCATCTTCTAGATTACATGGTCTTTAGAAAACGCATTCGTTGCCAAACGAATCTTTTCTTCCTTATTAGAATTATATTCTCAACTTGAAACCCTAGCAGAACGTGTTTCCTTCATCATGGGTTCGTAAAGAAAGCATTTAAAAATCCTCCTCCGAATCAGGAACGGTCTTAGTTTTCCCCTGTCATGAGCACATCTCCTTCCTTTTGAATTCCTTGATGAAGTGAACATCTTTCAAAAGGATTCCTTGGTGACAAATAGATTCGCAAAGGAAGACGTTAACTTTGGAACGGTGCATCCCTTGAGTGGACCCCTCCTCTTCACGTTGGGTTCCCAAGGGACCCTTTCGCAAAGTTTCAAACGATTTCTTGGCGTCCAGACCGGGGGCAGCCCGACTGGACCAGTTTTGCATCTTCATGTCCAATCCGAGGGTAGCCCGATTAGACTTCACTTTACATCTTCGCGTCTAGCTCAGGCGCTGCCCGACTAGACTTCATATTTCAAACAGCGCGTCCCTTCAATGGACCCTCCTTCATTTTGAAGGGTTCCCGAGGGATCCCTTTGAAAGTCTTACAACTTAGCGATGGTCAGCGTGACTGTCTGTTCGCCGGCCTGCGTGGCCGCTTCCCGATGTGTTCTATCTACGGGTAAACATGTCGCCAGCTCTAACTCTACTGAGTCTCTTTTCCTCGGTCTCCCTCATATGAGAGTTCTTGGGGGATACCTTCCTTGTAGGCCTACGAGTCTGTAAGGTGCTTTTCTTGGTTTCCTTCATTTGAGAGTTCTTGAAGGTAACCCCCCTTGCAGGACCGTGAGCTTGTAAGGTACTTTCGTACTTCAACTTTGTAGTTCCACGGAACTATGAAGTCCTCTCTTGCACTTTCGGGTTCGCCAGACCGTGGTCTGCTTCCTCATCGGTTTAGGTATACATCTCTTACTCTACTACTTCCTTACTACTCTACTTTACCGAAGCACTCATCAGTACTCGTGCTCGCTAAAGTGGGGGCAAAATGTATTAACTTGAATTTGCACCCCTAGTGCAAATCCCTTTTTTGCCCCTTTAACACCTTAGAGAATCAAAAGCGGAGGTTTAATTCCACTTAAGCCCGTTGCTTGCATTCCACTTGGTGCCTAGTTTGTGTGTTGGTAGGGGCATTTCTGTCGGGGACGCCAGCGTGGCGTGCTTACGTCCTTGGCAGATTCTTGTGGCTGAGACTGCAGAGGCGTTACATTTCCAATTGGAAGTTGAAGAGTAACGCCCCTCCTCGACTGGCCGACTCGAATATGGCCGTTTTTCACCTTCTCTTTCATATTCTTGATCATTCCATCCATTCTCAAGTTTTTGCAAGTTTTGCTAGACCGTTTGAGAACTCTTTGACCATTCACTTACAAGCTTTGTAGAAGCATCCTTCACTCCATTGCAGCAACTCAATACTCCATCACTCCAACAAGGCGAGTACAAGACATACACTGTGGCAATAGAGGCTTGAGTCCCTCTCGTTCGCTCCTCCACAAGCCTTGAGCGCTTTGGACAGAGGCGGTAAAGCTCCTCCCTTCTCTCCTTTTGCTTTTGATTGGGTAAGCACTTACTGTTTTGTGGTATTTCTTGTATACGTAGCTTGTAGTTCTTTCCTTTATCACTTCTCTATGCTATTCCAAACTTGGCTGTCCGTGGAGGTGGAAACACCAAGAGGGGGATCTAACTGAGGAAGGCCCCTATACAGCCTCAACAATTTCTCCCTTCCTTGTGTGCAGGTGGAGAGTGCGTGGAGCAAGCTGGCGAGGAGAGCATTCTATGAGATCGTCTTCGTCACCTTGGTGGTAATACATTTCCTTTATCATATTCGCATTTTCTTTTCTTTCCTCTTAATCTCGTTCTATCACTCTAAGCATTCCTAGACTAGGCTAGTGGTCTTCCTTTTTGAGTAGGAACCTTCTCTCCTCAGTTCTCTAGCTGTACGGACACCAGCGCGCCTCTGAGACGCCAACACACCGCGCTGTCATCCTAGAACTGTGCTTCCGTCCTCAGATAGAGAGCTGCCTGAAATACAAATCCAACTCTAAAGGCCGACCCATCTGGTCGCCTTCCTACATTCGGATTGCAGAGTGATCGAAGGGTTCATAATCCTCATCATTCTCATCCATGTCATCATTACTTCCCTTTAGACTGAGGTGGGTTAGGGCAACCTTTCCGCTCTTGGCCTTTTGTGACCTGGGGCCTTGCAGTGGGTGGTCCCCCTCTCTCACATCATCAAGTTGGTGAAGGAGAGCCACCTATTGAAACTACAAATAAAGAGCACATGAAGATGGAAGAAAATACTGCCATGGAGATTGTCAAACCAGCCATGTTAGATCAGCTACAAGAAGGTAGGAGTTCGTTTGATATTCCTCTAATTGAGTCTAGCATTGCTTCATCACCCTTACCTCATCTTGGCAAGGAATCAAATTGTGGTTTGGGTGTCTTTGAGATGGATGTTGTTCACACCAATGATGGCAATTCATAAATTTCAGTATGTGGTGAACATAGAGGTTTGGAT